>JAWNPS010000163.1:0-712972 GCA_035047385.1 Drosophila tripunctata
AAATGTTGTGCTTATTAAAAATATTTTTCTTTTAAGTTTTTGCTCAAAATAAACTTACCAAAATTACATTTTAGGACTTAAAAAAAAAACGTTTGCTTGAAAATAAGCATTAAAAATAATATTTTCTCTTTTGTGATTTTTAATTGGGTTTGAGTAATAAATTTTTGTATTATTATTTACTTTACTTCAAATACTTTAAAAACACAAACTATTCGAGTTAATCCTAAATAATTTATTATCAAAATATTTCCAGAATATATTGGACATATAATAAAAAAATATATTTGCAAAAACTTTTTTTTAGAATTAAATAGGCATTTTTTTATAAAAATTAAAGAAAATATTTATACATAATTTAAATAATTTAATTTCGTGGACGCAAAGCAATTGAAGTAAAGTAAATAATTATTTAAAAAAATTAATTTAAATTTAACAATATTAAATATGTTTCGATTCTATTAAAATTAAATAAATATATGTTATAGAGTGTTTAAAGTAATTTTAAGAAAAGGAACGTAAAAGAATTGAGTATATTGCATGCAATACTAGTAGTAAAAGTAGAAGAATAAGAATTTAGTTTTATGTTTTCCATTTCATTCGATAGTTCTCGTGTCACGCTACCATCTGCCATGCTGGCCGCCGGTACAGTGCTCACTGAGGCGTATTGCCTGCCTCTTGGCGGTTACGAGTTAATATTTTCCTTTCGTTTGGTTATTGTTAATGTGTGCGCTTAGCGTCGCAGCAACTACAAATTAAATAAATAGAAAAAAATTAGAAGAGAGAAGAAGCAAGAAAACGAATAATAAATGCGCAAAGTTATTGTGTGAAACTTGAAAATGAATGCGCCTTCAGTTGGCTGTTATAATAATTATAATAATAATACTAAGTATTTCTAGCATGTTGCGATGGGGCGTGGCTGGCTGCTATAGAACTCAACTTGACTTGAACGCGACCTCAGCTCCATTCGGTTGTTCGCACTGCTAATTAAAACATTATTGCGACTAACTATGCCCCGAGGCCTGGCCAAAATGCGAATCGATAGAAGCCAAAATCAAGACAAGCAAGTGGCCCCAAAAAAACCAAACTTAATAAAACGGTAGGTAACAGTTGTCAGCTGTCATAAAACAAAGTATAAAAACACAAAAAATAAAGGAAAAATATTTAAATAAATAAATCAACTGGCGACGCACGACAGCAATAATAACAACAGGCAACAACAGCAACAACAACATCAACAAACTACTCAATTGTCTATGATCATTTTATTTGTTTAACGTGCACGCGGATTGTTCCAATTTTGATCGGTTTATCGCCTTTGCATGCGGGCGCTAATAGATTTGAACCTGAAACTGATTTTTTTGCGCCTTTGTGTGCCAGGGGCAAGGCTGCCCCAGTCTCAAGGGTGGGACGAAAAGCAGGGTGAGAGGGCGGGCAACCTTTGGGCAGCAGCGTCAATTAGGTATTTGCCAAAATTATGGGTTTAATAAGCCAAATGTTTTGACTTTCTTGCCTTGGCCATTTCAACGACTTTGATAAGCGATAATCAGTTGAGCTTGATAGATTACGTTTATACCCAGTAACCAGTTGATATAAATTTAATTATGTTAATTGTGTTAATTTTATAAATATTAAACTAATTATCATACTGTTTTTTGTTCATTTTTATTAAAACTGTCTGTTTCTAGAATGAGAAATGCAAAGTTAAGGCACAAACACAGCAATTATCACTTTTATAAATTAGAATTTTTATACCAATTAAAAAGTTAGTCAATACTATAAACATTTATAAAGATGTTAAATAGACTAAAATATATTTATAGTCACCAGTTTTTTAAGCTTTAAATAGAATTATCGAATAAAATTATAGTCAATTTTAAAAAAATATATGTAGGAGGAAATAGAATTGAACAAAAAATGTTGTAAAATGTGAAACCACATATTTTTTATTTAATTGTTTAATTATTATGTTTAATTTAATTTTTTTTCTTTTATGAGTCAGCAGTCTAGAAAACTTAAAAAAAATTAATTATGTTAATTAAAGTATTGATAGTAATTACGATATTTCATACGAATAATACAACGATTCATATTATTATATTTTAAATTATATTATGTTCATATTTAAATCAACATGATGTACGAATATTCTTCTAATTTATATCGTTTTAAGTCTAGTTTATATAATATTTTTCTTGTAAGTTTATAATACTCACTTACCCACAGGGTTATTCAATTCAGTGGCATGAATAGCTATCAACTGCTACATAGCTAGATAACGCAGACAATATCCCCCAATGGTAATAGTATGTCTATATTGTATAACACCAATTAAATCTCTTGAGTTGAGTTATGTGAAGTTGAGTGAACTTTAAAGGTTTCATTTGCACTCTCAGTGTCAGTGTCAAAAGACAAAAATTGTCTGATTGGGTGGCCGTTCGCCTGATTGACAATGATTGACAATTAAGATCAAAATGTGTCAGTTTTGGTGAACACACACGCGTTTTTAGCGTTTCTCAAAAGTGTGGTAGCTGACTTATAAAATAGCTACCATTTATGTGGATCATTGGACCAGCTTATTATGGCCAACAGGCCGAAGGTTGGCCAAAAAAAAAAGTGTGCGCCGCATTTGGTTAGGAAGTTGTTTGTTAGTTTACCCCTCGTCGTGGGTGCCAAATTGGAAAATAATTTTGCAATCCGACGCGATGATTTGATACTCGATACTTGATAAACGACGAGCACGCCGTTTATAAAATATAATTAAATGGTGGGATTTTCTATGCTATATTCTATCTAAAATCAAGGAGAACATATTGTGTTTGAAGGTTAGTTATGTAAAACATAATTAGAAATACTTTTAAATTAAAAGATAATGCAAAGCAGTAAGGTATTCAATAAAAAGCATTAAATAAAGATACAGAAAATGTTTTAGCTAGATTACAAAACTTAATGTTAAAGTTTCTTTAAGCTTTGTTTTCTTTCCTGCCAAACTCTCAGTAATTTCGATAATAAAAATTAACCAAAACTTCTAATAAAATATATTACAGAAACTTAAAGACCTCTCGCAACGCCATAAAGCCATCAAGGCTACTATTTTGACACCTCTCAAAAAAGTGCCACCTAAGCCAAAGTATGAGTTAAGCAATTAGCCAAGAACCGCCCAAGTTGCGTGCCGCTTGTCAGATCATCAAAAAAAATGGCAAAACAACATATAGTAAACCGTAAGCCATAAACCAGCAAAAGCGAGTGACTTCCACGGCGAAAATATTAAAAATTAATTAAACAAAAAGTTGCTACTAATGTAAGAAACAATATAAAACACATTTAGCGTCGTGCACTTGACCTTCGTCGGGGCGCGTTTCGTTGAGGCGGCTAAAACCAAAACAAGCGAAAATCAAACTAAAATACTACAAGGAAAGTAACTACGAATTAGCTGATACACTTTTTAGAAAAAGTGTAGACTGGAATGTGTGTTTTTTGACATTAATTTCCATATAAAGTCATAAGCAGACATTGACAAAATTAATTAACGCAGCAAGTTTGATAAATTTTATTTAAAAATGAAAAAAAATAAAAAGTAATTTATTTGCAAATTATTTCGTAGCTTTTATATATTATTTTAAAATTTTTTAATACAATTTTATGTTTGAGAAATAACAAAACATGTGAAATAAATTTTTGTAGCGACCTTTTACTTGGTAAATATTAAGATTTAGTTGACTCTAGGTCTATTTATTAGTCGAATAATATATTTTAAATAATTTTTTAATAACATAGATTAAACTTCAGCTTTTAAACATTTAGTATTTTAATATTAAAGTAATGTAATTATTATAATATTAAATATTGTTAATATTTGTTATAGGTACTAGCGTATTTTATATTATATTTTATTTTTAAAAATATTTCCAATAATTTTTAAGCCATTTTTGTATTTTTTAATATTATGCTACAATGTTAAAATTTTTTAAATTAAATAAAACACTGTCTGCTATTTTAATTGATTTTCAAATTTAGCTTATTTAATTTTAATCGTAAAATATTTGATTAATTTTCTTTAAAATTAGGTTTTTGAAGTCCACATCAAAGCCAACTTAGCTATTTTGCTAGAAGTGTGTTTAAAGCACACACTACAGGTGGTTAGGGGCGGTCAGTCTCAAGGGGTAGCCCCTTCCCCTACACATTAAGAGACAGAGAGGGGTGGGGGCTGTCCTCGTCGCATGCATGCCACGTAATTCGTTGGCTACACTTGATTTTGATTTCGATATTGTGTTTGATTTTGATTATTTTGTTGTTGTTTGTTTTTTTTTTTTTTTTTTTGAATTGCGATTTCGAGTTTTATTTACTGTCGTCGGTATTTGAACTTCATGAATTTAATTTGTGCGTAGCAATCGCTCGACGTTTTATTTATGCTACAAACTAAAACCAAGGCAAGCACACGCTTACATGGCGTATACGCAATCTCTTTTTTATTTATGACGTTGCCTGTGTCTGTGTCTGCGTCTGCGTTGCGTGTAATTGACATTCGCTCTGATTACTTCCTTATTTGGTAGCCCCGAGTGACGCATACCATCGAATAGTTCGGTCAGTTAAATACATTTTTAGTATTACGAGTCCATTACAAGTGGCGTACGCGTACAGTCATCCGGAAGACAGTTTGACTGAAAAGTGAGTGGCCACTTGAGGCAACTCACGTTCCTTGGTCATAAAATTTTTAAAAAATATTTAAAGTAAATATTGAATACTTGATAGTGAATTACAGTGAAGAGTATTGGAATTTTAATTACTATTAAGCTGCTACTGCTATATTAATTAATTGGATTATATATTTATAAAGAATAATAATATTTTGCAATTATCGCTTTTATATAGAGAGCAACATTCATTTTATTCATAGTTCTTTACAAGCATTCTAGTGCTACATCCCATGTGTTGAGGCATTTCCATGTACATCTCATAGATCTACATTTAAAGCTAATGAAATCCAACATTTGTAACTGAAAAGCTGCCACAAGTTGACCTTGACCATGTCGTAGTATCTAACTAACCATTGAATGCTGGCAATCTCTCTGGTAGCATCTATGTAAATATTTACAAAGCTACCTCATTGATGGCCTTGATGATAGCACAACTTGTTATTATGGATGTTACTGCTATTGTTGCTATTCATATTATTAAATGCCTAAGCTAATCAAGATCAAAATATTAAATACACGCACTGCATATCCGCCTGGGCAGATGGACAGACAGACAGACAGACAGACAGACAGAAAACCATTGAGAGACGAATCAACGAACCATCCAATTTTTCCAATCTCACGATCTATTTGCCATTAAAGATGATTGTTATGATTATTGTTGTTGTTTTTGTTGTTGTGGCTGCAAGCGTGTGCTCAGCTTCAGCTTAAAAGTTGTTATTGTTTTTTAGTTTGTAGAGTTTTAAGCGCTTTAATCGCTTGTAAAATGCTGCAAGGCAAAAACTTAAGTGCGCCCCAAAGGCGAACAAAATAAACAACAATAAACAAGAGCAAATCATAAATAAGTACATAATTAATAAAGGCTAAATACTAAAACAATGCCAGTGCTATATGAATGTATATATATACTATTAAGTAATATATATAAAAAATATATATCTATTTATTCGCTGTCGTCGAGAACAATGCGATAAAAGTTTGGTGGCGAGGAAAACGACAAAATAAATTGAGTCGTAATTGCAATTAAAAATTAAGAAAATTGTTTCATTGAATTTTATTGCGCACAAGGTGAGGAGAGACAACAAATCGCAAAACTACAATTTCTACTACTGGCAGCAAATCGAGAATCGGAGGCAGACAACAATTGCTAAATAATTTCACCTTTTTGCATGCAACACACTAAACAACAAAAACAAAACAAACAAGTTTTTTGCTCAACTCTTTTGTTTCAATGCAGCTAAACTTAAATCAATAAATCGTTGCTGTAATTGACAGTAGCTAACAGAAAACTCTACACAAGTATTATATACCTCTTGACTATACATACAAAATATATCCATAAATATCGATATGGATGCATGTAAACCGCTGAGGCTTCTGCACGAATCAATCAAAAAATCGATTGGAATTTGACAGTTTTATGATGTGATATTTGAGTTGTGTACAACAGTTGTAAATTCCGATATAAATAATATTTGTAATGCTTTAGAAACATCAAATTTTCCATAGTTATTAGTATCTGAAATACCAAACAATAAATTGCAAGTCTCTTAGAACATATGATTAGTTTATCATTTAAATTTTAAATGTATTATGCATGGCAAAAACAATTATTTTAAAATAAAAATTCATGTTACAATTTAAATAATATTTGTTAGGCCTTAGAAACTTTAAGTCCACCATAATTATTAGTATCATAAATACTATACAATACATTTGGAAAAAATAAGATTTTATTTGAATTTCAAAATTTATATTGTTTTATTTAAAGAAATATTTTTAAACTAAAACTTAGTTTTCAACACTATGATTTTAAAATACAATTTTTTATATTTATAGTAAAATTTCAACAATTTAATTTACTTTCATTTAAAGATAAAGAATCATTATTTCTAAAATTAGTAGTAAGCTCTTCAATACTTAAAAAAGTATATATAATATTTCTAATCCATTTTAAAGGCAAATTCAATAAGGTTTTTCTCAAATGAAACAAATTTTGAAGGCAATGTTTTTATTATAATAAAATTTAATCAATATTATTTACTTTTATTTTTAGACAAATAGCAGATTTTTAAACTGCGAACTTTATACCTGTCTTTCTTTGATCAGTTTTTAAGTTGGCAGAGCTTACTGTAAATACCTATCCGAAACATAAAAATTATGTTTTTATATATGCATAAAATAGTTGCAACTACATAAAGTACTATGTAGTAAGCTAAGCCTTACTTCAGTTTAAATGCATCTAAAATCAACAGAAAAATTCGACATCATTTATGTTATGGCAACATAATTTCAAGTGCCAAACAAACTCATATACACAGTTGATTTGTTTGTTTGATAAGTATAATTTGTTTGTTTGCAGTATGCTAGCACACATTTCAACTAATTGCTGAGCATGAGGAGCTTCTAACCTTTAGCAGGTTTCAAGTTGAAGTTTATTAACCTCAGATCAAAGGTGGAAACCTGCAAGACCTTCAACTGGCGGTCTCTTTTTTTCACAAAGACCAAAACCCAAAGCAGCCAAAAAGATTCAGTTTCAATTTAAGTTTTACCAAATGAGCTGGCAATTGCTTTTTGTAAATAAATTGGCCAAAAGTTCAAATGGTCAAATGAATTTAATGGTGGAGTCCGTCAAATGAAATTCAAATACAAACACAATAAAATCTGTAGTAGGAACGGCTACAGTCGAGCGACCCGACTGTAAGAGACTACTACTCGTTGTATTCTAGAGAAAAATGAAGTACTCAATGTTCGATTTGTTTAAAGTCAATAAAACAAATTATTTTTTTTAAATATTGTATTGTATGGTTGTTAATCAGACATTAATAAGTATTGCTTGTTCAGTATCAAGAGTTTTGCTAGAGTATGCTGTTGCTCTTTATGATATCAAAAGATTCATTCTTGATAAGATCAGGTGCGATCATGTAGAAAAAGCCCATATATCAGATAAATTAAACATTTAATTCAATCCTTATTTCCAATTATCTTTCTGTTGTGACTTTCTCAACATTTCCAGTTCTACAGTCAACTTACTTAGTACGAAACTTTCTATGGAAACTTTGCGAATATCAAAGTCCAAAATATTGCATTATAAGAACCATAAACGGCATAGATATGAGAGAAAAATAAGATAATGAATTGAAAATATGGTCATATACAGCAAGCAAAAACAGAATCATAACAATCTAATATTTCTAAACTAAACTAAACTAACACTATTTATCTAGACTTCTTAGCTAATACTTTTAGTAATCCTGTTTGAACTGAATACTTTGAAAAAATATTTTTATTATTTTTTAGATTATAAGGCAATATTTAAATAGAAGTTAAAAAATGTCAATAAATTTATTTTCATTATAGTACACAATTTAATTAATTAACAATAGCTGTTCAAGCGTTATATTATTCTCTTGTACAACTTTTGAAACAAAATTGTCAATTTTTTCAATACTTTCAGCACTTAGCTCATCTTTGTATCCATTTACTGTTCCCTTGCGACAAAAACTGAAAGTTTATAAAATCAGATAAGTAAACTATATATCATTCTTTGTGATTTCATTTACTTACTTGTAAAATATTTTGCCTTTGTGTGGATTTTTGTATTGACTCCGTGCCCAATTATGACTTGTAGTTGGATTATCTTTAAGGATAAATATATAAGAGCACTTGTCTAAGGAAAATCCTTGTAAATGAGAGCCTACTTACTCTTCATTTCCTCAAAAGAAAGGTGTTTAAGAAGTTTCTCCATTTGAAGCTCTGTCACGGTTCTATTCAGAAATTTGCACAAATCTTTAATAACTCCTCGAAGATTGAGTTTCATCTGTTCGTAACTTGTATAATATATCCATGGTTCATTTCTTAACTGATAAAATTCGATGGCACTGAGAACGGGATCACACTTAATAGACACAATTTGCAGCATTGTCTCGATATACTGTTCCAATGTAGTTTCAGATCCAAACAAACCAAGTGTAAGAGCATGATAGTATGAAGATACCCAGGCATCCTTGGGATTCCGAAAGACATAAACCACTTTAGCTTTTTTCTGCCACAACTGGGCAGGTAGTAAAGGTAGCGATAGGTGGGTTTTTATAACTCGGGGAGAGGGGTGTTCCTGCACTCGCTTTAAGGCCTTATCCTCATCGGAGTATGCCATAGAAATCAAATCTGCGTACAGATGATTAATTTAATAACTATATTTATATGATATTGTAGAAACGACATACTCTAAGAATGGAGACCGAAGATCTAGATCCTTAGAGAGGGCAGCTTCAAAATCACAATCATTCATCAGAAGCCAAACAAGTTCCTGCATCCAAGTGGTTCCACTTTTGGCATTGGTCACAATCCACACATCGTCTTCCAATACTTCCATATCGTGTATCATAGCTGGTACGCCTTTCGCAGGACTAAAAAAGTTCAGATTTCTCAGAGTCCAGTCTTTTTTAATAAGATTATCTGGATAGCTCTTTGGTATGACCTTTTCGAATTCCATGTCTGCAGACTACTGATAACTAATGGTGGAAAGTATCCACGCAAAAGTTTCGAACAACATAGTCGTAAAAGAAATCTTGTATCTGAGATTGCACTATCTTCAAGTAAACATTCTAATGCGTGTTGATCATTCTCTTTTGAAGGTCGCAGCAAATAAATTTATTATTTTTGTACTTATGAAAGTGTTATCTGAAAATCTGAATCTTGGCAATTTCAAAGACTTTAACCTTTGGCTTATTTATTAATTTATTTGTATTAACAGAGTT
Organism: Drosophila tripunctata; assembly: GCA_035047385.1. NCBI lineage: Eukaryota > Metazoa > Arthropoda > Insecta > Diptera > Drosophilidae > Drosophila > Drosophila tripunctata. The sequence goes on from JAWNPS010000163.1 coordinate 9,455, forward strand.
TAAGAAAACATAATAAAAGTTCGTAGTGTAGAAACCTAAAATGGCTAAGCAAATTCATTTACATGCTGGCAGCGCACACATAACTTATTATTATTAATAGAGCTGGGAGCATTTCGTAATGAATTACCATAAATATTGTTATGAATAAGCGCGTATTCTTTGCAGGCAGAACCCAGCATTATAAGCTGCTTGCCAATTAGCGAATGTGGCCAAGAGCAGCAAGTCAGTTGCTGAGGGCAGTGGGCATTGGTCAGTCGAGCATGTATAGTCCGCAGTGAAGGCCAATGGGGCCGGGCAGACCCGATTATAAAAGAGCACTTTTAATTGGAATATCATTGAAGCGCGCTTCGGAGTTACTTCCAGCTGCGCCTTATATGCACACAATTACTAATTAATAAACATTTTTTGTTGTATACATACATTTTTAGTTTTTTTTTTTTTTTTTTTTGTACAATATTAGCAGCAAACAAATTGCTGGTCTAAGTTGCATGCAAAGTTCAGGGCTAACAGAACGTGGCCCAAACACCTGCGTTTTCTATGCACCCGCATCTAATCAACCTTAATTCGTTGTCAATAATGTGTGGTTAATTAACAACGACAATTTAAATATATTTAGTGGGCAGTAATAGATATTTTCAGCATTTAATTACATAATTTGCCAGCATTTCTTATTTTTATGTGGTTTAAAAGTAAGTAAATAAACTTGAGTTTTAAATTAAACAGGCTGCAAGTACTAACAGTTTTCTGTATAGAGTAACAGAGTGACAACAGTAGAATCTATCCGCTGTTAAATATCCCTATTGCATTTCACATATTGGCTACAAAATTCGTATCAATAGATACACTTAATATTAGTGCTAGAATTAGGTCTGACAAAAGTATTGCTTGGTATTTTAAATTTTTTTAAATAAAAAAAGACTTTAAAATGAACGGATTTTAAAAACTTACAGTTGCCTGTTTACTTGATTGGCAACGCGTCAGTAGCAGAGTGGCAACGTCAGACACAAGCAGCTGTGACATATCGCTGTTGCTCTTGAACTATCGATAACAACTTGGATTATCGCAACAGCTGCAAACGCAAACAACAGTTGCCAAAAGTATTTATTTATTTATTTATAACTATTTAATAATGGAGATTCCAGACACATACTATAGCAAAGATGAATACGTTGAGACGGTGAGTAAAGCAATTGTTGAAAAAGCTCTGTACGCCTAAAGAATTCCAACACAATTTCTCCGGATGATCTCATCAACTGGCTTGTCGCTGCCCCAATTTGGTTGGGCTTGTTTTGTTTTGTTTACAGGCCTCCGGCAACAAGGTGAGTCGCCACACGGTACTCTGCGGCTCCCAGAACATAGTGCTTAACGGCAAAGTGATTGTGCAGAGTGGTGCCATTATACGTGGAGATCTGGCAAATGTACGCACCGGTCGATATTGTGTGATAAGCAAAAACTCTGTTATCCGGCCGCCTTACAAGCAATTCAGCAAGGGAATCGCCTTCTTTCCCATGCACATCGGCGATCATGTCTTCATTGGCGAGGGTGCCGTAGTGTCCGCCGCCATTATTGGCTCTTATGTGTACATTGGCAAAAATGCCATTATTGTAAGTATTCAACATATTGTTATACAAATTTACAATATTTTAAAACTGTTTAACACATGCTAAGCAATGTTTAAACTAGATGCAGAGTGCTGTAAACGGATGCAGCCTGATTAAGCTCTCTCTATAGAAATCCAATATAACTTAATTTACTATTTAATAACATAATATTCTAGTCTTTAAAATTAGTCTTTATTACTATTATATATTATCAAGTGTCAACAGTGTTTATCACTACATACAAAGCTTTAAGACCACTACTGAGACCAGTATAACAGATAAGTTAAGCACTTAATGCCATCCTCTTTATCTTATAATCTTCACGAATTCAATTTCTGCAAATCACTAAAGAAATGCGAAACTTTCTCTGAAAATGTTGCGAATAACAAAGTCGTTAAAAGATATGAAATGTTATATAGACCCATAACACTGTAGTACTTTAATGAGAGAAATAAAAAGATTATATTGGAGGTTGGTAATAGTACACCGCTAGTAAAAATATTGTATTATTTATCATCTTCTAGTTACTACTTACAGTCCTTTAATCATATTTCTTAATTTCAATAGTGTAACATTATCAGCTCCTTATTCACCTTATTTTTATTTTTATGTGTAATTAGGTTTATTATGAACACTGTAGATAAAAGATTAAAATTTGCTAATGGACAATAGTATATCATTATAAATTTATTATAAAAGATAACAGTACACAATTTAATTAATTAGCAAAAGCTGTTCAAGCGTTACATTATTCTCTTGTAAAACTTTTGAAACAAAATTGTCAATTTTTTCAATACTTTCAGCACTTAGCTCATCTTTGTATCCATTTACTATTCCTTTGCGACAAAAACTGAAAGTTCATTAGATTAGTTAAGTAATTTCACTTATTTCACTTTGTTTCTTAAATTACTTACTTGTGAAGTACTTTGTCTGGCAACCTGGAATTGACTCCGTTCCCAATTATGATTTGTAGTTGGATTTTCTGTAAGGAAAAGTATATATATAAGATCAGGAAAACCCTTGTGAGTGAGAGTGTGCTTACTCTTCATTTCCTCAAAAGAAAGGTGTTTAAGAAGTTTCTCCATTTGAAGCTCTGTCACGGTTCTATTCAGAAATTTGCACAAATCTTCAATAACTCCTCGCAGATTAAGCTTCATCTGTTCGTAACTTGTATAATATATCCATGGTTCATTTCTTAACTGATAAAATTCGATGGCACTTAAAACAGGATCCCTCTTAATAGCCTCATTCTGCAGCGTTTTCTCAATAAATTGATCCAATGTTTTGCCACAACACAAGCCAACTGAAAGAGCGTGATAGTATGCAGATACCCAGGCATCCTTGGGATTCCGAAAGACATAAATCACCTTAGCTTTTTTTTGCCACAACTGGGCAGGAAGTAATGGTAGCGATAGGTGGGTTTTTATAACTCTAGGAGAGGGGTGTTCCTGCACTCGTTTTAAGGCCTTTTCCTCATCGGCGTGTGCCAAAAAATCAAGTCTGGGTACGATATTTAATTTAAAAACTATATTTATATGAAAATGTAGAATCGACATACTCTAAGAATGGAGACCGAAGATCCAAATCCTTGGACAGGGCAGCTTCAAAATCACAATCATTCATCAGAAGCCAAACAAGTTCCTGCATCCAAGTGGTTCCACTTTTGGGATTGGTCACAATCCAAACATCGTCTTCCAATACTTCCATATCGTGTATCATAGCTGGTACGCATTTTGCAGGACTCCAATAGTACAGATTTCTCAGAGTCCAGTCCTTTTGAATAAGATTATCTGGATAGCTCTTTGGTATGACCTTTTCGAATTCCATGTCTGCAGATAACTGAAGAGGTTCAAAACTATCCCAGCAGAAGTTGCAAACAACATAGTCATAAAATAAGTCTTTTGCCTAAGTTTGCAATATCTTGACGTAAGCATACTAATGAGTGTTAAACTATCTTTTTATCATAGAGGCAGAGCTATCACTTGCATATTCTCTGCCCATAAGTCTTGCAAATAGTTTTATTAATCTATAAATTAAGTTATATGAATGGCCTTGGAATTTAATCTGAATCTCGGTAAAGGCCTTGAATTTTTCAGTAGTGTAAAAAGTGCAAAACAAGATGATAAACTTTTAATAGAAATCTTAACTTTTAAGACAACTTTTGTCATTTTATTTTTTTTTATGTTCAGTAAACTTGAATTAGAAAATTGAATCGGACTCTGATGCTCAATTTTTAGCTTTAGGGTAAGAGAAAATAGCATCGGATGAGCTAGAAAATGTATTGAAAATGCTTGAATCAATTTTGAAACACTGGAAAACTTTAATACGGTACTATATATTATAGACATTATCTTGCAATTTTATGTCGTATACAATCAATCAGTTCAATATTTTATTAGATTTAAATGCAATGCTTTAAAATAATTAATTATAGGTTTCCTTTTCAAATAAAATAAAATGTGGGAATAATTTTAAAACTCTGCCTACGACCCTGTATATACTGGGTAAAGGAAGACGGGATTTAATTCGTCCGTGGACCGCAAACAATTTCGATCAATTTCCAAACTGCTAAAACCACTAAAAGCGGATTTCAGATTTTGTATGGCTAACTAAAACTAAAATTAGGAAATGTCCTGCTTGCTATCGAGTAGGTGTGGTTAGCAGAGTGTAAAGCTGACATAAACATCGTAAATGGAGTGCATAAAGTTTGTTTTTGTGTCTTAACAATCAGTTATGCATTTTTACGAGATAGCTGCATCCTTAAAATTACGATACACATAGATAATCGTTGATTTTTTGGTCCACAGCTAACGGGTGCATTCAAGATATGCTACAATCTAAAACAGGCTAAAGCAGCACTGCTACTCCTGGTTTATGGGTAGAATATATAACGACTCCTAAGTAATTAAATAGTATTATAGATATAGATAAGAACTTTTTACAAAAGATTCTTGAATGTATAAACTATAAACCACTAGCTTAGCCCCGAAAGTCGTTTTTGCATATTATTAACATAGATTCTCCTCTATACACAGGGTCGACGTTGCACACTCAAGGATTGTTGTGTGATTGAGGATGGCGCTGTGCTGCCACCGGAGACAACAGTGTCCAGCTATATGCGATACACGGCCAATGGCACCATTGAGGGTGGTCAGGGTAATCCCAACTTTGTGCCCGCCGCCATGCAGGATGAGATGTCAAATTATACGAAATCATTTTATGAGCATTTTGTACGCACTCCAGCGCCAGCAAGCTGAGAAGGCAAATCGATTTTAAATCAAAAACTTAAATAAATCATTAACAATAGGTATTATGCTAAATGTGACTTTTAGTCAATCAGTCCCGTCACACAATCGTAGGCCTCGTGGCCAATCTCAAAGACTACGTAACTAATGCCAGTGCGACGTGCTATGACCGCCGCTGTTTCCTCGCTGTTGTTCTGCTTATCCGCACGCATATAGCGATCGAGCAGCAGAACCGTGGCTGTATTCCGGCAATTGGAGACGGTGGCCGTGATATGCAGTGGCGTCTGTTGGCCATCGGACTCGGCATTCACATCGGCGCCAAACTGCAGCAACAGCTGGGCACAATCGGAATTATTCCACTTGCAGGCCGAATGCAGAGGAGTCCAGCCCAGTTCGGTGCGTGCATTGGGATTCGCCTGGTACTGCAGCAGCAGTTTGGCAATGTCCTTGAAATTGTTGTAGCAGGCGCGATGCAGCGGCGTGTATCCGTCGTTGTCGCGAGCATTCACTGTATCCGCATCCAGTTTTAGAATTTCTCGCACCTCACTGATGCGATTCTCATTCACTGCCCACAATATCATGCGCTCAATGCTGGCTGCAAAGTTATTCAGACACGTTTTAATAAAGTTCTTGTTCATGTTTATGTCTTGTTACTTGCCTTGCGGATTTGTATCCTCTTCGATTAACTCGTCGGCATCATCGTCCCAGCCGCTAACAAACATGCCACGCGGCACTTTAGCATGCTGCAGCTTTTCTATTTGCGTTTGCTCTTCATCCGAATCGTAGTCACCCATTTTGTTAAAGAAATTTGTAAAATGTATTTAGCAGCGTCGGCTTTCCACTATTAAAACATTTTGTTTTGCAGTCAATTCAGTTGCTATCGATATAACTATCGGTATACAAGATAGACGATATTTACACCGCTTGTTTGCAGCACAAGTATTTTAAATTATTTTTAAAAATATCTATAGTAGAAATTTTTAAATTAGTTGAATGAGTAAAAACTCAAAGATTATCTATGAAAGAAATAAAAGCAGCAAATGCTTTATATAAATATAATATCTATAGTAGCAGTGTTAACGTAATGTTAACTTTTAAAAATTAGTCAAAAATTCGATAATTTAAAATCCTGATACATCATTTATCTAGAAAAATAAAAAGATTAATTGATATATCGATTTCATAATGCTAGATTTAGTAGTAATGCTAAAAAAAATAATATTTTGCATATGCACAACGCGGAAATTAAAAAACTGTGACACAGTCACTGTTAGCAGTCACTGATATTCAGTATTCTAGTAACTGTCAATCAGTTCTGGCTCAACACTAAACTCGCAGCGTTTAGCAGCACTGTTCTCAAGAAGCAGCAGCATCGTTGTTTATTTTTCTCATTTCTCGAATTTTGTTTACGTTTTCGTGCGCGCAATGTCCAATAATCCCCAGGAGGAGCTATTGCCACCCAGTGCCGAGGACGATGAGCTGACACTGCCGCGAGCGAGCATTAATAAAATCATAAAAGAACTAGTGCCCACGGTGCGAGTGGCAAACGAAAGTCGCGAATTGATTTTAAACTGCTGCTCCGAATTCATACACCTGATTAGCTCCGAGGCAAACGAGGTGTGTAATCAGCGCAGCAAGAAAACCATCAATGCCGAGCATGTGCTAGAAGCACTCGATCGTCTCGGTTTCCGTGACTACAAACAAGAGGCCGAGGCAGTGCTGCACGACTGCAAAGAGGTGGCAGCCAAGCGGCGACGACAAAGCACACGACTGGAGAATCTCGGCATACCCGAGGAGGAGCTGCTGCGCCAGCAACAGGAGCTGTTTGCCAAGGCACGCGAGGAACAGGCACGCGAAGAGCAACAGCAATGGATGAGCATGCAAGCAGCTGCCGTGCAGCAAAACAATGCATTAATCCAGCGACTGCAGACAACGACGTCAGAAGGTGGTGGAGGCGGTGGAGGAGGCAGCAGCAGCAGCAGTGCTCCTGGTTATGCTAGAAAGCCTAGCGAAGATGATGAGGATGACGACGACGATGACTACTAATAAACAGTTTAGTTTTTAACAAGTTTATTTCTTTGCGCTTAATGTAATTGTAAAATTTGTAATTAAACTATTTGCCATAAGTCAACAAATCATAGATTATATATTTGCTTTGTTCTGTAACTGCTGCTCCAGTGGTTGCTCCACTTGCTTGTCCAGTTGTTGCGCCAGCAGCCTAGGCACTTGTCCTGTACACAGATATGTGCCCGGCACATATTTGCCCAGCAGTTCCGTGTGTTGCTTCCAGAACTGTGCACCTATTAGATCCTCATGTATGGGCACAATTGCCTGCATGCTTCTCGCCTTCTCCTGCTCCTGCTCCTGATCCAGCTTCAGCTCATTCTCCTGCAGCACTACACGTTTGCGCAGCAAGATCGTACCCTTGCGATACATGGCCGGCAGATTATTGTAGTTGATGCCAAACTGCTGGAACAGCAGCTCATTCTTCTCCGCTGAGAGTGTGCCACGCAGCTTCTGTTCCGCTTCTTGATTGCTCAGACCCGACTGCAGCACCAGTTTCCAAAATGCTGTATTATAGAGATTATTGACATGCACATCCGCCTGCCGCCAGCTGAGATAATCCCTTAGATTCTCATCGGATGGATAGAGCACGGTGCGGCCATCAAAGCAAGGCGCATACTCCAAGCTGCGATCCATCCACTTGGACCAGTTGAGCACGTAGCTGCTGGAGAAGAGACTGGTGACGTAGCTGAGCAGCTTGGAGGCGCGGCGCTTAAAGGCAGCCGTATCCTTGCGAAACACAAACGAGTACTCATCACTCTGGCCATAGCCAAGCACAATATCACGAAATTCCTGCATAACAGCAATGCCAGCTGCGTTCATTACATTAAGCGCTATTCCAAATACAGAAATCTAGTTAATTATCTTTATATATTCATTTGTATTTCTCACCGTTCTCATCATTTGGCTTCTCAAAATCGTGCGCCTTGGAAAATTTGTGAAACTTTTTGCCATCCACGCGTACCACGATCCAAACATTTGGCAATATTCTATCGTCTTGTTCGTAGCCCTTGACGTACTCGTACCTGCTACAGGCCATATTCCTTTTACAGTGTGTTTTTGTAAGATTTGGTTTTAACAAAAGTTTTAGAAAAGCCCGAAACTGCATTTAGTTCGAGTTTAAACGCATGTAAACAAGTGTTTGTGGGCCCGACTGTTTGTGCTGGTATAACTCACAAGGTTGCGCAACTGAGCACATGCCACTGACGTCACAGTCACTGTCGGAGAGCTGCCAGATATGCTAGTATATTTGTAGCTTTTTGATACTTTTAAAACGGCACAATATTTATTTGGCACTTATTATGAATCACTTCATGTTAGAAAATATAAAAGCAGTAATTTTGTTGTATAAGAACATTATTTAAGAATAAATCAGAAGTCAATGTACAAGGAATAATATATATGTATTGTTATTAATCGATTTTAATATGAAATAAATTGCACATTGTTTAAAGAAGATGAATCATGGAAGAAAATTTAGTTACTTTAGGCCTGTATTCGACTTTTTAAATAGTTTTGCCGGTTTTAATAAAAGAATTTAGTATCGTACTAAAATAGTTTGTTTAAGCTGACTGATTAATTTATTTGTCAATCCTGACCAAACAAAAATACATATAAAGAATTTTGATCTCGGATTTTGATTGGTTGTCATTAACCCCTTGATATCAAAGATTTGTGCAGCTCGGCGCTTATTGGGTAATCCCAATATAAGCAACACATTAAATTCAAGCATAAATAGTAAGGAATATTAAACTGCCTTACAAATCTTAAATATTTATATCTTTTATGCCTTGCTCTAACTTACTTTTAAGAGTTCTTACACTTGGGTACAAAGTGTAAATACTCATACCTAAAATTGGGTACAATTTACGAATATGAAGTATGGCAACGCTTTGAACCGCAATACTCTGGCAGCTTTAGCGCAAACTTAAGAACGCAGTGCGCGAAAAGTATTTCGTCTTATTTAAAAGCTGCAATTAAAGCGTCAAATGGTCCAAAGTAATAACAGTTAGTTGCGAAATTCAATAAGATCTTCTTGCATACCAAAAAATCATATCATCATGTTGCGTGGAAAAATGTGTTACTTCAACAATGATTTTGCCTACACCGAAGATCAAATATTGGTGAGGAGCTTAGTATTTTCGGCTTCAGCGGGGGTAAGTGCAAAAGGCGGCAAATTCTATAGTCAAAAGTAATGTCTTCAATTCACCAAAAAAACAAACATTTCAGCTATCGCCAAGAAAGCTGCAGAGATATTTCGAAAAATTCGGAACTGTTGAGCGAATGCATATATTTGCTGAAGACCCAAAATCTGGTTACGTTATCTTTGCCAATGCGAAGGATGCTGCCAAGTAAGTGCTTGTTAGTTAGAAAATTCAGTTAGTATAATAATTAACTAAATCATTTCAACTGCAGGGTAGTATTAGAGCCAGTGCACACTGTTCGAGGAAGAAATGTGAGTGTGGAGCCCAGTGAAAGCTGGCATCAACCGGACGACGATAATGATGCGGCGGACAACGAGTCTGATGAGCCAGCGCCCATTATGAAACTAAACGATTATTGCTTGGAGCATATTGTCTGTGAGTTGAATATACTCGATCGCCTTCACTTTGCACGCACGTGCAGTCGATTCAGTGACATTTATCGGGGACTATCGCCGAAGCTGGATGATATGATATGCTTTGATGGCCATGAGGAATTGACGCTTTGGGATTGGCGAGACTACTTTCGCCTCTCCGGTGATCATTTTTATCACATTCAAGACGTTATACCAGATCAGTATCTTAAGCAGATTTGCAAATTGATTGGAAAGTATTGCCACAATGCACGTTCGATGGCTCTGATGGAAACCGCATTGACTAAGGAGTGCATGTCGCTAATGTTTTGCAATCTGAAGAAACTACAATCTGTGGAGTTGCAGGATTGCGATCTTAGTGATGACAGTTTGGAGACGCTTAGCAATTTGCCAAGTCTAAAGACACTTAATTTAACCAACAATTATGGTTTAAACGGCGGAACTTGTTTGCCCGAAACCATTGAATCCCTCAATTTAGACGGTTGCTATCAAATTAAGCCAGAATTGTTGATTGTAATGCTTGAGAAGATCAAGCTACTTAAGAAGCTGCATATGGATGGCGTACAGTTGGGTCCAGTTGTTCAGCAATTTGTCAGCCACAAGTCTCGTAAATGTCTAGAGGATCTCGCCCTTGAGTGGCAAGGTGTTAAATCTGTGGATAGCAATCATATTGCAAAGCTACCAAAGCTCAAGAAACTTGCATTGAACTTGCAACACAATAATCAAGCTCTGCTAGTAATGCTCGGCTCTCTGGTGAGGCACAAGTCCAAACAGTTGGAATATTTAAAACTTGTCGATGCTGGAAACATTAATGGTCAGATTATGACCAAGATTGGTAAACTGAGTGGATTGCGTACATTGATTTTACGGGATAACGATGCGCTTAACAATTCTGGTTTGGAGGAATTACATACGCTACAGAATTTGGAGGAAATCAATTTCGGATATAGCACTAATATCACTGACAGTGGAGTGCTACAACTGATAATGGCATGTCCCAAGCTCAAATCGTTGGATCTTGACTCTTGTGACGAACTTACGGATAAGCTTCTACACGATATTATAGATAATTTTCAAGGGAAACAAACTCAACGTTCGCTTCCTATTCAATTGAATATGAATGGCACTTCTGTTTCCCGAAATATCAGGGATAATGTGGTTGTGGCTTCGAGGAATATAATCGAATTAAATTGCTATTTTAGTGATGAATGTGATTATTCGGATGATTATTCGCTATTCTCTGAGAGCGATGGAGAGAGCAACTATATCGAAAGCGACTGAGCATTTTTGGTATTATTGAGTTTAGGCAACAGCGCTTCTTGGAGTTATGTTAATACAATTCCGTTTTTGTTCCATTCAACTCAATTTCTTCATCAAGTTACTATTTTCATTATTATTTCACTATCTTTAATCATTACAAAATATAAATCCTCACAAATAATGAAAATGTTACATAGCAAATAACTATTGAAGTTGATAAAAGCATGTGATTATATGGCGCCAAAATAATATTTAATAAATATATTCGTATCAAAACATACATATTTGAAATTTTTTTATCAGGCAAATAATAATCAATACACTTTATAAGAAGTTAAATTTGTTATTTAGGAAATAAAAATGTTGCCGAAAACATAAATATAAACATAGTGTGAAAAATGTGGCGCTAAAATAACAATTAAAAATATTTGAATAGTGTGGCAACATTCACGCATGCTCGCTGCAAAAAGCTGGATGCTTTTTGCCTATGGTGACTATTCATTAACGTGTCAGAGTTGCAGTAGCAAACACTTATCGATAGGCAATCCAAGTTCACAAAACAGCTGTTCACATAGTGTGTGTCGTAGCCGGACTTTCGGCGCCAGCATTTATTATTAAAAATGAGTATAAACTATGAACAGAATGCAGCGGATGAGGAATTTGCTAAATCGCATCAATCCGTAAGACTCTCGGACGATGAAGAAAGCGACGGCAACCCAAACGATGACAATCCAATAGCGGGAGTATCCCAGCCAGCAGCAGCTGCTGCTCAAGACAACGACGAGGATGAGCATGATGGTGGAGAGGAAAGTGGTGGTAGTGGTGCCGCTAATACGCATGTGGTGGCCCATCATTACAATGAGCTAAAGGAGGCGGGACGCAAAGAGCGACACAAGTCGAAAATCTATTTCATGCGCAACTTTAACAACTGGATCAAAAGTCAGCTTATCAATGAGTACATGGCGCTGATCAAGCAACAGAAGCGGATCGGTGACGCCCTGCGAGTGCTGGACATGTGCTGTGGCAAGGGCGGCGATCTGCTCAAGTGGGACAAGGCTGCCATCTCCCATTTGATATGCACGGACATTGCGGAGGTATCGGTGGAGCAGTGCCAGCGTCGCTATCAAGATATACTACAGCGAGCGGATAAATCAAAGTTCGGTCACAAATTCACCGCCGAGTTCTTTGCCTGCGACTCGACAATGGTGCGACTTCGGGAGCGTTACAAGGACGCTTCACTGCAACTTAATTTGGTGTCCTGTCAGTTTGCCTTTCACTACTGCTTCGAATCGCTCGTCCAGGCGGATTGCATGATGCGTAATGCCGCCGAGTGTCTGCAACCTGGTGGCTACTTTATAGCCACCATGCCGGATGCATATGAGATTATGCGCAGATTAAAGGCAGCTGGTCCCGATGCCCGTAGCTTTGGCAACGATGTCTATAGCATTGAGTTTGAATGCGATACGGATGCTATGCCTCTATTTGGTGCCAAGTATCAATTCCATCTGGAGGGTGTTGTCGACTGTCCTGAATTCCTAGTGCATTTCCCCACGCTCGTTAAACTGGGCCGCAAGTATGGCCTACAACTGATTCGGCGCAACACGTTCGCCGAATACTACAAGGAGACTCTGTCCCAGGGCCGTCAGCTGCTGCAGCGCATGTCTGGGCTGGAGACGGTGCAGCCACAACGTTGTGGCAACGACGAACAGTTCGCCCATGTACGCAAAGCCGTTGGCACTCAACGTGGCCGTCCAGTGGGCACTCTGTCCAAATCGGAATGGGAAGCAACAAGTGAGCATGAATCAAACTATTGATTGTTTCTTCTATTAAATGTTATCATTGTATTGCAGCGCTTTATCTGGTTTGTGCCTTCAAGAAGTGCAAGAACAGCTGGGATGCCAATGGAAAACCTGTCTTTGAGTTTAATGACTGATGTCTTGCTTAGCTATACACATACATATATCTCTACTCATTTAAATTTTTTATATATACCATTGTCAACATATTAACATTAAGTTTCAAAGTGTTGAGATTTTTATGTGCGAGAATTTTTAGCATTAATGCAAATATATTCTAATTGTTGAGCTAAAGTTTCAAACATCCACAAAAGACTTACAATGTTTTAAAAACTTATTGTGGTTTGGCATTATAAATGCAAACATTTATTTCTAAAATCAATTAAAACTTAAAGTCACTATAGTTTCAAAAAATACATTTTAACAAATAAACACTTTAAATCAGCAGTATTTTTAAAAACTTAAAAATCCTTTATATAATTAATTTTGAAATAAATGTATAGTTGAGGAATATAAGATACTTTCAAACTTAAAAGCCACTTACATCGGTAATGATTTTTGGTATCATTAGTTAGATAGTTTGCATTTAAATTTTATTTATTTTAAGGAATATGGTCTAAAATGAAGGTTTTTTTAAAACGCCAAGTAGACTAACAAAAACTAAACATGAACGAAAAACTTGATTTTATCTTTAAAGTCAACAAATCGAACTAAATAACTGTATACTTACTTTTGTTTGAAATATAGTAAAAAGAATCATAGAATTTTTAAAAATATACAAAACTTATTCTTCGCAAGTTTGAATAGAGTCCTAAAACGGTTGAAGGTCTTTTAATACTTGTTAACAGAATTCGTAATTACATTTTAACAGACTAAGATAACATTCAAACATTTAACAGAGAATCTGTGTGTTGTTTAACAGCGCGCTGTTGTACATGTTGTCCATGAGTAACAATTTTATGTTAAATCATTTGTATCTTTACAGCTTAAGAGTTTTGCTTGTTTACATTGCTGTGTGCTGCATTTCACCACTAACCATACAATATTGTATGTATTGTATGGTTAGTGATTTCACTTTAGGTACGAAAGATATAGACAACAAATTGTAGTAATAACGAAACAACCCTCGCCACATGTTTAATACCTGAGTATTTTGAACTCTTTCTCTCTCTCTCTCTCTTTCGACCAACAACCCATTCGAAATTGGAAAAAGTTTACAGCGCTGGCGAAAAGCTTTATTGGAAGGCCACCGACACTGAAACCGACACGGACACGGACAGGGCCACGAGCCAGAGACACGAACATATGAATATGGGAGATACGAACATGAGCACGAAACGAAACGAAAAGCGCGAGGAGAGCGCGCGCACAGCTGTTGCTTTCACAGCGACGGCGCCTTTGAAGGACATCGGGCAACAAAGGTTAGTCCTGACGTTCACGTTGCCGGGTCGACCGACCAAACGACCGACTGAGAGACTAAGCGACTGAGCGAGCGATTACCAAAGTGCGAGCCTGTGCCTGGCATTCAATGCATCAATGAATTATTATAGCTCAAGTGTAAATAAATATTTGATATCGTTCGTGAAGGTGGTACTCGTGCTACCTGAATGGGGGGCTATTCGGGGGGGAGTATGGGGTAAATAAAGGCATAAATTACGCCATTGATTGGTTGGCGATGGCAGCACACAACGGATAATCGCTTGCTTTTTGTCTGACAGACATACACACTCACCAAACTATGTTACATAGATACTTCCTCTCTCTCTCTTATGCTCTTTGGTTTACTCGCTCTCTCTCCCTCTCTCTCTCTCTCTCTCTGTCTCTCTCTGTCTGTCTCTCTCTCTCCCTCTTTGTTTGTGCTTCTCTTCTGCTCTTTGCTCATCTTCAAGCTCTTGTCAGATAATTTCATTATTTAAAGTTTTGCTCATAAAAAATAAACTTTGGGCGTAAAGTTTAAATTTGTTTTGCACACACGCACGCACCCACACACACACACAGACACACAAAAGTTGTTTACAAGAGTCCAGCTTGTGTTCGCTACGCTTTGTTTAAAGTAGAACGTGCGTATTTAGAAGGCAAACAACAAAACTGTTTACACACACGACTCGCTTCGCCTCGTGGCATCAGCATTGTCCCGTGCCTGCTGCTGCTGCTGCTGCTCCTACCCCCTCTCCCCTTCCCTCCTCACCCCTCCTTACCCCACCTCTCCCTTCCATGTACCGCCTCCCCACCCTCTCCCGCTTATCTCCACTCGCTTTGCACTGATTGGCCCTAATGAATCTTTTTGTTACCTCATGCAGCCGCCTGCGCATTGTTCCATGCGGTCTATGCAAATTAGTTCACTTTTAACCCAAATGCTGCCACACACGCCACAAGGTTGCACACAGCAATTTCCATTGCCATTCTCCCATATCCAGTCACTGCCGATGATGACAGCCAAGAAACCTGAAACTGTTAATATAACACCACAGTTTGAAAACACAAAATGTTTGTGATCAGGTTTAGTTTAATTACAGTAACTAAGCTAAATTAACTTGTTAAATACATTCGTATATGAAAGTTTTCTCAAAGTTATAATATGGCAAAATAATCAGTTTGTAGTTTATCATGACAACACAGTTAAATGCTGTTAAGTAGACTAATAGGTTAGACCCAAATAGCTTGGCAAGATAAGTTTGCTGTTGTATTAAGTAATATCTAACATTTATTGCTAAAAATATACTAAATTTTAATATTATCAGACTTTTATGTATAAATAATTTCTAACGAATTTATATGCAAATATCTTATATTTAAAGGATCTTGAGAAATAACTATTAGAGGTACTCAAAACTTAAATGCTTTGACAGAAAATAAATAAACAAATAAATCTTTAAGCACATCGTTTTATCATTTATTTTATATTAGTCTACAGATTTATTGAACTGCTTTCGTCAATAGCGTGAAACTTGTAGATTAAAAATTAAAAAATAAACTTGAAAATAAGTTGTCAGCTAAAAGTTAAATGTTTTAAAGTTTTAAGCTACTATTACAATAAATTAGCAAATTTATAAAAAAAAGTCATAGCATAGTTTACTTTAACATACTTAACCTTTCAAAAAATAAACAAGAAACATAATAAAACTGGAGTACATTTTATGGGTTCGATTATTTTCAATCTATATTCAATGTTTAATATGTTTTCATTAGTAACGAGAAGTCTAAGCTGGACTTAAAAAAAAAAATAGCCTTAAAATAGAGCAAAGAATGCTATACCTATTTAGTGCTACCATGGACAGATCTGTCTTCCCTTTTCGCTTTATTCCAAAAATATTCCCCACTCGAAAATCTGTCTTTTTTGAAAATCGTCTGGTTGGCAGTGTTTTAAGGAAAAAAATGTAGGCTAATCTTAAATTTTTTAAATTTTAAAACCAATATAATTAATACAGATGATAAATTGTTACTAAAAATATACTAAAATTATAAAAATATAATAAATTGCAGTAAGTTCGGATATACAGCACTATTTAGCTCTGGTCGCAAGATACAAAGTTAAAGCCAAAAAGATACCGATTTCAAAAAGATGGAAAAATTTGAATAGTGATTTAAACAAACGCAATGTTAAAATATTTGCAATTTTTATATAATTATGAAACAAATAACTTTAGCAAATTCCACAAAAAAAGAAGAAAATTCTGGATTTATTTTACAATATTTGTCTACACTTCTTTTGATATTTTAAATTTTATTTGGTAAAATACCAATGCAGACAGACAATAAAATAGAAATGCAGACAGGTATTGTATTCTTTTTTTTGTGGAATTTGCTAAAGTTACATGCTAAAAAAATTATATAATTATTTATCGAAAACAACAATATTAAGCAGACAAATTTTAAAATAAAAATAAAAACTGTACGCAAACGAGTTCAAAGTAAATATTTCTTCAGTCTCATAAAATGCTACACAGTCATGTATAATTTTTATGCCTGGTTATAAATATGTTTATGCCGACATTCTCCTTTAGCTTGTGTGTATTTGATTTATGTTGGGTCTAGGCAAATGCTGAGATTTTTCTCTCCTTTTATTTTTTTGCTGTAGTAAATCTTGAGCTATCTGGATCTAGGATACGGGTTAAATCTTTTTGCACAATAACTGGGCTTGCTAGGGCTGCTGTGTGTCTGCTGTGTGTTTGTCTATGTGTGTTTGTGTGTGACTCTTTTGTGACAGTGACTGTCAGCCAGGTAGGCAGGTAGGAAAATGAGTGGCCTTACATTACGTATACGCAGTGTGTACAAACAAAATACATACCGCAATGTTTATTTTGTAAGCCTGTCGAGGCAAGCGAGCGAATAAGTGTCTGTGTGTTAGTCCGTCTATGGGTGTATGTGTCAGTGTGTGTGTATCAGTGTGTGTGCACCTCATAAAATGCATAACTGTGTATATGTGTGTGTTTGCTAGCGAGTGTGTTTGTAACGACTTGTGTTTATTCAACCGCATGGAACAATGTGAAAAACGCATGCCAGGCATTTGCCTTTGTTGTACCCCTTTACTCCCCTTTGCTCCCCCTCTTCAGTGAGCATTCTATGCCGCTGGCTTTATACCCCTTATGCTTGCTGAGCGCTATGCTAAACTTTTTATAAGGATTGCCCCCAGGGTGAGCTCAAGGGGGGAGATGGGCAAGCGAGCACAAGGCGTGCAACAATTTAAACAGATATATACATATATACGCATATATATATATGTGTGTGTTTGTGTGTGTGTGTACAAGGACTTGAGCCAAGTCGAAACGAGTCGAGCTTAGCGCATGTTAATCTTTTGTGGTTCTTTCCTGTCCAAAAAGGAAAGTCTAAAGAATAACTTGAACTTTGCCATCAATGTTTGAGTGATTCGTTCTATTCATGATTGATATGAATATCAACACTGGCAGTTTGGCCAACAACTTAAAGTTAAGCCAAAGTTTTAAACAACACCATCAGTTATCTTAAGTGCTTTGCATGTTAAAAGTCAAAGTAATGTTATTATATTTAAGTTTTTAACACGAAATGTGAGCAGCAAAGTCGATAGACAGTAGATGGACATACTTTCAAATAAATTATTTATTAGCTTTTAATACAATTATGTATAGCAATGTGTCATTAAGTAGATAAGTGGTTATAAATATATTTTTATATAAATATATAATTTTAGTTAACTTACTTCTTACTACAAAATTGCATAGAAGTAAGCGCTATAGTTGAGTTGTTCGATTGAATTGAGCAACAGTAATAATATCAACAACAGAAATAATATCAGAAGTAGGATTTATCTATCTAGTGTATGGAATACTTGTTTAAGCACTATAGCGCTAAGTAAAAGTAATTATTTATGATAATATGTTTAATTTTGATTCAAAACTGCTTATAATAATTATCTGAGTTGAATAAACTATCGATTTAAATGGCAAAAATAACTTTTTAGTTTGAATTCAACTTATGACTTACACTTTCTATACATTAATTAATTTTTTGTTTTTCAACATTGTTTTCCCAGTGTTGGGTGAGTTTGCAGAACACTTATAGTACTGCTTACCTTAATTACAAGGAATATAGGGACTTTAATACAAACGCTGTGAATGCTGATAAAAAAGAGTGAATGTTCTTAAATCAAGTATACGAATTTTGATCATAAATTTTAAGCATTTATACAATTAAAATGCTACATTGAATAAATAAATCTTAAAGAACCAATTTTTACATACGTAAAATTAAAGTTCTCAAGGGTTTGATTTAATTGATTGTTATGTTAATTCGCCATTGAGACACCAAAAACTGAAAAGCTACGCTCAATTCTAATTCCAATACAATGGAAATTTGTTGTTTTTTTTTTAATTAAAAAATTATATTTTCTACAATTTGTCTTATTTATTTAAGCTGTAAATGTAAATTATGTTAATAATTGTAAAGATAAAGCTGGGTTTTAGTTTTAACATGTTTGAAAATTATAATATTTCCTATTCTTATTATGATCTTATTCCCAAAAGTCCCAAAAATTATCAATTTAAACGCAAAAACTTATCTATTTATAGTCGTTTACTCCATCACAATCAGCTCTACCAACTGCCACTGTAACACACTCATCATTAGATTCATCAGCAGCACAAACTTTCAGTGGCCATAATGCTAAACGTCCATTTAATGGATTCTTTGCAAATTTTCAAAATCTAATCAAAATGTTTACCATGACTTGAAAAATGTAAGAGAGCAAGCAAAGCATTTCCCAATTTTTATGCCCAAAGTGTTTGCCAACCAGTCACAGCCGATTTGTAAAGAAAAGCAAGTTTTATTCATTAATCTATCAAAATGTGTTTTCTTTATGAAGTAAGTTTAGTTGAGACATAAACTTTGGTTTTAAAAATAGTTTTTATATAAAATAACCAAAGTTAATATTTTTATTAAATTGCTAATTATATATTTTAATTTTAAAAAATTGATTTTTATATCTCAAAAATACTTTTGAAATAGATTTTTTAATATGTAATTTAAATAATACATTTTACTGTGTTTTGTTTGTGAGTTTATAGAATATTAGCTGCAAGCGATTAATATAATATTTACTGTAATATTCGAACTTCATCTTAAAACTGACAAATGTGCTATGTTCTAGTAAAAACCTTTTGTAGTTTAAAACATTGTTAGCCATTGTTCCAGTAGAAGTTTGGCAACAGAGTGCATAAAATTCAGAAAGCTACCTCAATTATTTTTAAATGAAAGATCCTATTTCGAGTGCAAAATACATTTCTAAAAGTTCTAGTCATAAATATGGATTATCGAAGCATTTCCAACGAGCAGACAAACTAAGCTAATGAAACGCACCAAGTTTTCATTAAAATTCCTTGACATTTTCTCCAAGCAAAAGCATAAATAAATAATACTCAATTTGACTTGCATAGAGTTTCTGTTTTTCATTTTCCGTATGCTGTTTTCCCAACTCTTTTCTTGTAGTTAATATGCGAGTCATGTGTGTGTGTGTGTGTGAACCGATATTATGCCACGGGAAATTGCAAATTAAAATGTTTCCCCTCGGCATAAATTTATATGTTGTATGTATGTATGTATAGTGTGTATAATTGCACAACACTTGCCAATGATTTATTCATTGCAATTAGCTAACTAATTGGCTAAAAACAGGAAATATATCGATTTAAAATTCAATATGTTTGAGCCTTGATAAGCTCATCAAACATGCACTTGCCACACGGCCACGGTTAGCGGCAAAGTAAAGGGATATCGACAGTTTAAGGATTAGGGTGAGTTTAGTTACAAGGGGACTTTGCCTCAAGGCGGGGCATTTGAAAATTGTCTGATAACCATAAAGTTGTTTTCTCTTACACTGTTCGAAACAAGTTGTGTCGGTCAGTTACTAAAGTTTAACAAGCTCTAAAATTAGTGATTTCACTTCGAATAGCAGCATGAAGTCATCAATAACTGAACAGAAAACTATAAAATTTAGTTCAAGGCAAAGCTGTGTCTTTTAGCAATTAATCTTACATTTTCATCAGCATTGAAGTAAGTAAGTAAGTAAGTAATTTTAATGAAAGGTGTTTATAGTAGCATTAAGAAAAACTTATGCTAATAAAATTGTCTTTTCAGTATTTCGAAATTCGTATAAACTTATTGATTTATTTAATTTTTCGATCAAAAAAATAATTTTAAGTATTTTAAAAAGTTATTTTTATTTTTTAAATATTTTCTAGAACTTTTTTTTGTTTTTTTTTAAATAAAGTTCAACAAAAGAAAAAGTAATTATAATTTTAATAAAATTTGCTTTTTGGCTATTTCGAAATATGTATAAACTATTTTTATTTTTCTATTAAAAAATATTTATTACCTATTTTTGATGCTTTTATTTAATTTGGTAAACAGTTTTTTTTATTTAAATTTTTTTTTTAATTTTTAATTAATTTAAATAAAAAATGTATTTATAATTCTATTCACCATTTTGCAATTTGTTTAAGTTTTTTGTTTTATTTAATTTATCCATTAAAAATATATAAGTTAATAATAATTGATACTTTTAATTAGTTTTGTAATACATTTTGTGATTAATAAATTTTTTTTTAAATATCTTAAATTAAGTTCAACAAGTAAACAAGTAAAAGTAGTTAAAATTCTTATGAAATTCAATTTCGAATTCAATTATATTGGTATTATTTAAAGCTAAATGAAAAAGTTTTCTTTACTTTCCTTACATCAATGACATAAAGACTTTTCAATTAACATTGATTTTTTCAATGTTAGTGAAGTCGAAATTTCATTAGAATTACTCTAACAGTGCTAATGAAATTAACAATTACTTGGAAAAGTAATTTACTAGAAACAACTGTGATTCGAGGTAGACTTAAGTCGGAAATTCAAGTGTTTATATAAGCAAATAGCAAAAAGACCTTAGTTAACCTTTGGAAACTAGATGTTTCACGCAGATCTAGTTTGTTGAAAAATTTTTAAACACTTTAGACAAATAACGCATAGCAACAGCTAAAAGTTTAAAGAGCTTTGGAAAACTGACACAGTACCAGAGCATTTGAAAGTGGAGCGTCTCAAGTATAGTGTTCTAAGTGTCTTATTTTGGGCAGTGTAGCGTGCCGTGGTTGTTATTGTTGTTCTTTGACTGCCTTGTTGTGAAGTGCACACACACATACGGCAAAAGGTCAACTCGACAAGTGAGTTAAATGACAAGGACCTCACCTTGCCCCATGTCTGCGATTGTGTTTGTGTGTTCGTGTTCGTGCACGTGTACGTCCGCGTGTCCCTATTCGTTGTCGTGTTAGTGTATATTACCGCGTTCTTGTTCAATGTGCGTGTTTGCATGTTTGGCTGTCTTACGACCCCAAAATACTTTGGCATGCAATGCCAAGCTAGGCTAACACACTAGGCCAGCACCAAGCTAGGCCAATAATAATAGTAATGGCTTTCACTTTCAAAACAAACGGCAACGCTGACATTGGCCATAAGTCGATGCCAAATCGTCCTTGGCGTTTGTTAAATTTTTTAGCGGCCATTTGACAACTCTAAGCGAAAAGCCGGTCACTGCTATACTCTCCCCCACCCCATCTCGCGAGTGACTAACGAATTAAATAGAGAGACAGCAAATCACAACCCTGAAGCTCCACGGCTAACCCAAGTGGCCTCTGGTCATAATTACGGTACACACAATTGACAGTTATCAACTTCGCGCCCACTAAAATCAAACTTTACCAACACTCAGTCAGCACACACAATTTTTGTGTCTAACTGGAAGCAGCAGCAATGGCAACAACGACAGCAACAGCGACTGTGACAGCGAGAGCGACGCCTTCCAGGCATAAAACGAAAGCTCAGTGAAAGTTCAATGCTCAGCGCTCAGCCTTTGCTGCTTGTCTCTCTCTTTTGCGCTGGCTCAAGCCAATGTCGGCGGCGCTGTGAGTGCCAGTCATGGATTTCCAGTCGTCGGATACATGTGAAACGCAACGAACACAAAAGCACGCGCCTCGCCCCAAAATACAATGCGAAAAAGTTTTTTACAAAAATTGTGTATAAAACAACTCAGCTCAAACAACAGCAAAAGCAACAGCAACATCCACAGTAAATATAAATGCGTACGTGTAAATGTGTGAGTGTGTACTGTGTGTGTTTGTGTGTGCCTCTAAATTAACATGTTTGTTAAACACGTGAAAGTAACAAAAACGTTGCAAATTCATACACTGCTGCAAATAACAAAGGCTTAGCTACAGAAACTCCAAAGCATCCCAAAAAAAAAAAATATATATATATACAAGTGAAGAAGCAGCAGCAGCATAAAGAAGAGCAAAAAAAAAAGAAACGAAAATTCCGAAGCTGATAAAAAATTTAAAATTCAATTTGAAGCTTTTGGCAAAGCTCCACGCCCCGTCGTCTGTTGTTGTTGTTTTAAGTTGTAAAAGTGCAGCAGCAGCAGTAGCAGCAGTAGCACCAGCAGCAGCAGCACTAGCTGCAGCTGCAACAAAATAGTGGCCGCGAGTGTTGTGGCACGGCAGATGGTAATAATCAGCAGTTAAGGATAATCTGTGCGGCTTACGGCATTTCATTAAAATGGATTTGCAACAATGTCGTTGCGCTGAGCTGCATTTGTGCATGAGATTATCGATTGTAATGCGCAGTCATCATCAGGCAGACCAACAACAGCAGCAACAATTCCAATTCCAATTGCAAAGCCGCAACAACAACAACAACAACAAACATTGAGTCGCGTTCAAGTTGTGTTCCGTTTTGACTTTTGTGTTATTTTGTTCGCAAGTTCTCTCTGTGTCTTATGAAACAATTGAAGCGCCGGCCAAGGCAGCCAAAAGAAAGAAGAAGAAAACAGCAGCAGCAGCAGCAGCAGCAGCAATCAACAAAATCGCATCACATTTTGTGAAACGGCATACGCAAAGTAAGTGCAAATGAATGTGTAACGTGTGCGAGTGTGTGTGAAATGAAGTGGAGTGGAGTAGAGTAGCATGGTTTTGTGCGCTCAAGTGGCCAAATGGCATTCGCACCTCTACGCGTAATTATATTCCAACGCGTGTATTTGTGTTTGTGTGCGGTGCGGTGTGTGTGCACGCTCCTGTAACTAGGTCAGCGGAAGTTGCTCACAAGGTACACCAACAGCAACAACAACAACAACAACAATGGGACCTCTAACAGCAACAACAACAACAAGAAAGAAAATGTCAGTCGGGCATGCCGACCGAGTAATACCCTCTGAGCTTCGTTTCTAATTAGATGAGTTCTAAGAAGAACTGCTGCAAGAACTTATCATGCACACATATTTGTATGTCTATCTCGCTCTTTTTCGTTTTCGTTGCTTGCTCAGTGCAATGCACGTGGTTATGCCTTGCTTGAATGTAACGATTTTCGTTGTTTAAGAAACTTTTTTAATTATAGTCCGATTTTAATGTAATTTGCAGGATCGTTTGATATTATTTGTCTCCAAGTATACGCTAAGTTGCAAAACTATACGTTAGGAAATAAGTGAATCGCAAGCATGCGAAAATTTTAACGGAATTGTGTGTTTTTTGGGCGAAGGGGGCGTGGCATCCAAAAAAATTTTGATGGCATTGACTTTATATTGTAAATAGCAACCTGCATGCCAAAATTGGTGTCAATAGGTGTTATAGTTTTTGAGATATTCGCCAAAAACACATTTTTTTTGCGAGGTATGTCTGGTTTTTCGATTATTGTGGGCGAATGGGGCGTGGCATCGAAAAAAAAAAGATTCTTGTATTGACTGACTAAATTTGTGGTCGATACTGACTAAAACGGATATTGTAGCTCTTACCATCTCTGAGATCTGTTTGTTCATACGGACAGACGCACAGACGGACAGACGGACAGACAGACATGGCTATATCGACTCGGCTGTTGACGCTGATCAAGAATATATATACTTTATGGGGTCGGAAACGCCTCCTTCTGCCTGTTACATACTTCTGACAAACCCAATATACCCCTCAGAGGGTATAAAAACAAATACAGTTCCCCTTTTTGAAAAAAGGTGCCAATGTATAGGCGACTACTCAGAGCTGGCCAATATTTACGACGCTTTTACTGTGTGACAAAAAAAAAACAGGAGCAGTGATAAAGTTACGCACTGGCTTTTTTTATGTTAACATACACAGCAAAAAACTGCAGTATATGGTACTAAAAGCAATGCAAAACATGGACAAAAGTTCGGTAAACTTGTATGTCCATAAGCCTAGTACATTTATACATGATTTGAATGATATATCTCCACTCACATCTGTAGATTACTGGAAACATTTCAAATCAAAGCTAAAATTGCTTAGTTTCAGCTGAAAATTGTATACGCATTTTTTTTAAAGACTACAAGTTTTTTTATAATTTTATATAATATTTTAAAATATATTTCTTTTTTTTTTCCATGCAGTGCGAATTATATATGTTTAAAATAGGTGAATTATTAAGACTTTACGTTGAAATCAATTAGTTTAATCTCAAATTTGTAAACGCAGTATTTATGCATACTAATAATATTTATAAAATTTCTATGAATCACACATTTACTGCCAATTGAATATTTTTAAATTAAAAAAATAATTATGACACTTTTTAGTCGTTACAATATTTTGAATAAATTAGCTACGGACATAAAAAATTAATAAATTTTCTTTAAATAACAATTTCACAGCGAATTAGAATTGTTTAAAATAGAAAAATATGTACGACTCTTTTCGTGGTTACAATATTTTAAATAGCTTAATTTATAGCATAAAGTAGCAGGGAATAACTTTGCAACTTTCAATGAAAAAGATTATTCTCTAATCTAAACAAAATTTTGCTTACCTATAAAACAACTTACAGTCACTGGTTATATTACTTATTACCGTGTCAGAGTCACCGTTTGTCGCTGTGACACGAAAAACAAGAGAAATGCTCAACTCTAATAGCGACTGACGTTGAAGCTGCTGTTGCCACAGCCTCTACCCGCTCTACCCTCTCTCCACTACTCGCTGATTAACGGAACAGTCGAAGTGTCGATAATCGTGTGCGCGTAGCGAAAAGAATATTTTGCAAAAAATAATGTTGCCTATCTTTGGGGGCAAGCGTTGAGTGCGCTGTGCAAAATACTGTTGCCTACCTTTGAGGGCACTGTCATTCAATAACCACAACGGTTCATATTCGAAAATATATGCTTAGCACGCGTACGCGTGCAGCATGTGCTACTGTATTTGTGTGTGTGTGGGTGCGTGTGTTTCTATCTGTATCTACCTCGCACACACACACACACGTACTCACAGACAATTACAAGCACTCACACAGCAAGACAAGCGCACAATGAGCGTAGCGACGAGAAGAAAACAGCCTCGAAACAGATTTTGATAGCAGCAAGCCTGATTTGCCTTAGGGACGACGAAGTCCATACATATACATTTATACTATGTACTTTGTTGTTTTTCTTTTAGCTTCTTCTTCTTCTTCTACGTCCTCTGATTCAGCTTCAGTTTGTTTGGCAATTGCTTGCCGAAGTTTTTTTGAAAAAGACGTCTGCGGTGCGACGTCAGAGAGTCAAAAAAAAAAAAAAAATACAACGGAGTGAGAGAGGTTTACTCGTAAAGACTATAAAACGAAATGCCAAAGTATCGCATAAAAAAGCAACAAAATGACCTTGCAAAACAACCAAAAAATGAGAGAAAAGAGAGAGAGAGAGAGAGAAAAAACACTGAAACCACACACAGCTACAAAATAGAATCTAATTATTTATTTATTTGTTTTCACGATTGTCAGCTTAAAAGCTTTAAAATTAACACAATGAAAAATGAAAGAACAACACGGCCAACTGGCAATCAAATCAAACTATTTTTGGGGTGACATTACAAATGGCTTTTAACTTTTGTTGACCTTTGTACTCAAGTACTTTATTTATAAGCAAAGCAATTGTATTATAAAATTTGAACACGACAGACAACAGAGCACAGATTTTAGTATTCCCCACAGTTGTTTTCATAGATTCTATCTGTGAACTAAGTATTTTATCTAGTGTCATTTTCATACACATAAATGTGTCTGTTGTTTTTTTTGTTTTTGTATGGCTTTCGAATGCTTCAACTTCAACCCCAATTAAACGTTTTGCCATAGGCACCATAGTTACAGATAAATATCATAGTAATAATTTATAAATTTTAAAAGGTTGAGAAACAAAAAAAAAAGAAAAAAACCACATGTTAAGCAAGCAAAGGTTTTGTGATAGCCACAAAATTGAAAATTATTAGTTTAATAAATTACAAGCTAATATTTATCAACTGGGATGTAAAGCAAATATGAAATAAATCAATATCACAAAACTGTGTAAGCATTTTAAACATAATTGTGGCGCACACAAAAGTTCATTAGTTTCAATTAAAACAACAATAGTTATAAGCGAAATATGTCTTAAATTAAATTTATTTAATTTTATAGACATATGTTCGATTTAAAATATCATTATATATAAACTGCTGCAAACTTTAAGCATTGCTGCTTAATTAGCTCATAAATTATGACAGATACTAAAGCTAAAGTGTTTGAATTGCTTGTTTTATAGCGTGCATACATTCTCAAGTCTTATAAATGTCAATAAACCTAAACAAATGTCAACTTTAAGCGCTTATATTGCTATTGAAACTTAATAAACAGATAAATTATGACAAATACAAAATCTAGCGAGACCAACAACTGGTAATTTTATACCAAAATGTCTGATAAAAGATATTAAACCTAAACAAACAAATATTTTTTACAACTTTTATGGATAGCAAACTTCCACTTTTTGACATATAATTTGCTATAGAAATTTAATTAACAGATAAATTATGACAAATATCAAATTTAAGGAGTGTGAAATTGGTTGTTTTATAGCGAATTATGCCCCACCTTATAGCGAGTATCGATGTAGACAAATAAATTGCTTGCGTTTGCTCTAAACGTAACCAGAACCGAAAAGATTCATAAACATTTTTCGCTGGACACATAAAATGGTGCTTGAGGTACACTTTGCTTTTACGTTTCGCATTTCACAAAAATTCCCGTTGTTGTTGTTGTTGTTGTTGTACCCAGTAGTAAGGGTATAATAGGTTTTATGCAAGTTAAACAAGAGGACATATCAATAGCTGTACTTGCAAGCTGTTTAGAGCATGAAGGACCAAATTTGGTATGCAGACAATTTAGTATTTAACTGATATCACAATGCTATAGCCGTTAATATTACTTACAAGGCTTATTTAAGCATGAATAACTAAATATATGCGCTTTAAATTAAACAGGTATCTAAAATTTTTACTTTTGAAGTGATTCTAAAAATTTCAGACTGATTGGTTCAAAACGAAAAAAAAGTTACGAGCGTAACAAAGCCTTAACTATCTAAGCTCTGCTTCGCATTGCTACATATGAATATTATAATATGCGCAACATACTGGGTTTATAATGATCGGGCAAGCTCAACTGTTACTTTCAACGCTCTTTTGTTTTTGTTTGATTTGATGTTTATATTTGTATTTGTATTTGTGTTTGGAATTCGAATGCGGTAATCACATTTGGACATTTTTGGACATTTCAACAGGATATGACAAGTGATGGTGCTGTTACGTTTTGGATATTTTTGCTTTGTTTGATTGGCACACCGCAGCTGGAGGGCAGCGAGGCGGGACGGCCGGATGAGCTGCACATTGGCGGCATATTTCCCATCAACGGCAAAGGAGGATGGCAGGGTGGGCAGGCATGCATGCCGGCCGCAAGACTGGCATTGGATGATGTCAACAAGAAGCCAAATCTGCTGCCAGGCTTCAAGCTCATCCTGCACAGTAATGACAGCGAGGTGAGTTCTCCCACACATACACAAACACACACACTATACTATAACTAAATGCTAAAACTATGATAAGCTGTCCCAGACAGCACTCATATTCACAATAGATACGTCATACGTATGTAGATTGTACGTATGTGAGTGCCACTAGTTTAGTTGGAAACCCCCTTGGGTGTCACTTATTCTGTTTCGTTTTTGTGCGTTTTTTTTTTGTCTTTTTGTGACCGTTTTCGTTTTGTCGCTTCTTGAACGGTTGTTACAACGCTTCGTTGGAGCCAGGAGAATGAAGCAGCAGCAATGAAGGTGTGGGGGCGGGTGGGGTCTTTTCATCAGGGGTAGGGCAACTTGGCATTCATTAGCATATTTCTCTGGGGGAACACACACGCAAACACACACACACGGTCACACACAGTAGCAGTAGCGTTTTATTATGCTGTTGTTATATTGCGCATAAAGGGTATTAGGACATAAGTGTTCCGCAAATCAATTTCACCTCAATTTCGTCAAAACACTTTATGTTACTTACTGAATCCAATCAATTTGTATCTTTTATACATGTATTAGTACAAATCTGTTGAACATTTTGCATGAAATGCATAAAATAATGAACACAAAATAGAATCTGTAAATATATTTTACTATTTTACTTTAGTAACTATGAAATCAAAGTATTGTTTTTAAAACTATATAACTATTTTACTTTAGTAAATATGAAAAAATAAGGTGCTTTTAAAATATGTTTTATTCTTTTAATTTATTAATAAATGTTAAAGTTATCATTTTGCATCACAATGAAATTTTTATAAATTTCTGGATATACCATTTAATTGAAAACATTTTACTATTACTTGGAACTTCAGTTGGGTAATGTTAAGTTGTAGAAATCAAGTTGAAGAAGCCATCTTAATGCTTAAAATAGTTAAAACATACCAACCAAAAAGATGCAGTTATGTTATTAAATTGCTGTTTAAATTTACGAAATTTAAAAAAGTTTTTTTTCTGTCATTTTTATGGTATATACACACATATATATTTTACTGAAAACTGATAAAAGTTGTTAATCAAACCTCACTTTTGGTTTATGCTTAGGGATAACGAATAAACTTTTAAATGGGTTTATTGGCTTTATAAAATTTTTCAACTCGTTTTCTATTTTTGCTCTGATTAGAAGTTAGAATATGTTGTATGTTAGTTGAGGTCAACAGTAATACTAGCTGAGATAGTAATAACAATGATCAGGCTATTGCCTGAGGATTGATTAATTAAGAAGTCAACTGCTGAAAGACACAAATATCTTGTTTCAACAATTGTTTTTATTGAATTAGAAGCCTAACCACTTTTACTTATTTTTGTTGCTGATTATTTGTATTTAAAAATACAGGGTTTTAATCGTAGCATGATAATTTTAGAGTCAAATATTTTTAGACCAAACTAAGTTTTACCCACAATTGTTTTTTTGCTAATAAGACTAATAAATTCAACTTTTTATTGAATTTTAAAACGAGCTTAAGGAATGAATAATTAATAAGTCAAGAAACTTCTTGTTTCAAATATTTTTTTATTGAGTTAGCAGAAACTAAACCAGTTTTTGTTATTTTTGTATATAATTATTTAGCATTTATAAATAACAGATATTGATATAATTATATATAGTCAATTATTTTTAGGCTACAATTATATTAAAATATTAAAATTTTAAACAACATGAATAAATATAAATTTTTCCTGAGAGTGAATAATAGCCTATTAATGAATGTCTATAATGAACATATAAACATAATGAAAGCAAGTTAATATTATTTTTGCTCCAATAAGTTAGTATCTAATAATAAACTAATAAATAGCTTCCAGAGATTTATTTTTCCAAAAGTTGCGTTATTTAAATCAAAAGGGAAATGTGTTCTTCTAGTTTTTTGGATTCATTACTTGTTATTTAATAATTTTAAATAAGACACACCCGTACTTACGCTGAAACTATTAAACAAGAGCGCCTCATAATGCGGCAAGCCTCGGATTTATGCATGTACTGAAATATATATATCCTCCGACTCCCCCTAGGCCAACATAATGTAAGCTAGTAGATAAGAATGCAAACCAGAGAATTCGACTGCAATAGACCCTGTACTTATTAATCTATCATATTTTCTGTGTGGGATATTTTTGATAGGCATCTGAATCTAATCTGCAGTTACAAATCAAGATTAGTTTTCGACCTTTTATTCCTAAATTATAAACATAACTTAACTTAAACCTAGCTTAAAAGATAAACAAAATATTTAGAGTCTTTTAAAATACATATTTTTATATATTTAATCGAATCTAATACAATTTTGTCTGGATATAAAATATTTTATAATATATTTCTAATTTTTCTATATTATAAACATAACATAACATAAACCTAGATTATAAAATAAATAAAATATAATATAAGAGTCTCTTTAAATAAATATTTTTATATATTTAATCGAATCTAATACAATTTTATCTGAATATAAAATATTTTTTAACCAACCGATCGATTAAAGTAAAATTTTAGATATCCAATCAAATTTAGTAATGGTTTTAAACTAAGTATAATTATTATAAGTTTTATTAAAAAATTTTCAGAATTTGTCTTCTTAAGCATTGAAGTTAATTAAAAATTTTGTTTTATATCCTGATCTGTGTGCACGTGGCAAATTAAGTAGCTCTTTCTCCTATAGTCACTGAAACTTCACTATACCTACTGTATTGAAAATTATTTACTTTATAAGTTCATAAGAAACTTTTCTGTCTATTTTTGTGACAAATTTAAAGACCCTTTGCCCATTACAAATACAGGGTCTAAAAGGGAAAAACGGGAAAAGCGACTGGACACGAGGCAAAACAATTACAGCGGTTGTTTACACGCAAACTGAACTTAAATGCAGTAAAAACAAAGCGCAAATGAGTTTTTCATTTAAGCCATGAATTAATGAATAATCATGCTCCCTCTATCCCTCTGCTGCTGCTGCTGCTACTGCTGCTGGCACTAGAGTGAATGCAAATGAGTGCATATTTTATGACTGACAGACAGACAGTTGATACACTCATCGCCTGTAATGATACAATAAACTGGCGGCATTTTAACTAGCGACATTCATTATTCATTACAATTGACTATACAAAATATCAAAGTAATACTTTCAACATAAAACTCTGTAAATGGTATTACTCTAATTATCCACATACCATTCAATTATGAAATGAAACGATATCAAAGTGAAAATATCATTTTAGAGTGCCAATTTAACTAGTAGCCTCCATAATTTAAGCTTAAAACTTCAATCAAACTGGGCTACTTATAGTATATATCAAATTTAATTGACATGGTTTAATTAGTGTGAAATTGCTTAAAAGATATATTTATGTTAAGTGATACATTTCAAGTAATGCCAACATGTTGATTATTATTTTTGTTCAAATTTAAAAGAAACTAGTGATAACTAGTGAATTTGTCCGCAGGAACATATTTGCAGTATAAACCAGAATTAGCATAATAAAAATCTAATTTTAAACTAGCAAAAAGTCAGATAAATTCCCTTGAATTTACCTAAACACAGCACAAAAATACACTTAGCTGTAGTTACGAACAATAGATGGCGCTTGCATGGCGTTTTTCTGACCTTCACTTTCAAAAATAGAACGCCAAATAAATACTGAATGTGCTAAGTAAAGAAATTTCACAGAAATTATACACAATGACATCACTTATGAAATGAATTTAAACTAAACTGACTTCTGTTTGGAATTGGAAAAATAATTATATTTCTCATGTATTTGAACTTGTTTTGTTGCGGTGTACAGAAACGTACAGTCTCTGAGAACATAAAAACAACGATTTCGACAAGCCAACCGTAAATCTACATATGTTTTATAACTATCTATAGAATCTATTACACACAGGCACGCAAATCACAAAAGTTTATAGCCTATATTACCTTCTGCTGTCAATGTCAATGGTCACAACAGAGTACAACATAGCATTAGGGGTAGCATTAAATATTTAAAGCTCAGACATTCTGTGAAAACCAAATCAATTCCACTTAATTACAAGAAACATAACTCAGTCTTGGAATTTGGAATTTAATTAGATTATTTTGGCATTATGCTGAAACAATCTTGTGCTTTGTGCGCACTCAAGTCGGAAAATTAGTTGAATTGTTGATGATAGTGGAAGACTTAAAATGAAACGAGAATACTTACAGCAAGTATGTGCGGTTTTTTTTTGGTTTTTTTGGTTTTTTGGCTATAAATGTGGTTGAAAGCAGCTTTTAATGTTAGACTCGTTTTGCTGGCAATAGAACAAACTGGGTCATGCCCTTTGCCAACTAGATTTTTTTTATTTTCTCATCTTACCTACTCTCTTTCTCTTTCTTTTTTCCCATCTCTCTCTATCTGTGTCTGTGTGCACAGTGCGAGCCCGGTTTGGGCGCCAGCGTGATGTACAATCTACTTTATAACAAGCCACAAAAACTAATGCTGCTAGCGGGTTGCAGCACCGTGTGCACCACTGTGGCGGAGGCGGCCAAAATGTGGAATCTAATTGTGGTAAGTGCTGCATAATGCAAATTATATAATATTTATATACACATATAGTGCTAACTAAATCTACATACAAATTGAAATTGACCACAGCTCTGTTATGGCGCTTCAAGTCCTGCGCTATCCGATCGCAAGCGTTTTCCAACACTGTTCCGCACCCATCCATCAGCCACGGTGCACAATCCAACGCGCATCAAGATAATGAAGAAATTTGGCTGGTCCCGTGTGGCCATATTGCAACAGGCCGAGGAGGTATTCATATCGGTAAGTTATAAGTTAGAAGAAGTTAATGATAATTTTTAAACAAATTTTCTCTTAATTTTTAATGATTTATTTCGAACGAGCCTGCAATTAAAACTTATATATTTTTCAATTTTAAAATGAAATTTATCAGTTTTGCCCTACTAATATTAAAATATTCATTCACTTACAGACCGTGGAGGATCTCGAGAATCGCTGCATGGAAGCTGGCGTTGAAATCGTAACTAGACAATCATTTCTATCCGATCCAACAGACGCCGTGCGTAATTTAAGACGTCAGGATGCCCGCATCATTGTGGGTCTCTTCTATGTGGTAGCAGCGAGACGGGTTCTCTGCGAGATGTACAAACAGCAGCTTTATGGACGTGCACACGTCTGGTTTTTTATAGGTAAGTCAATTGAAAACCATATGCTATATATTCAGAGTAATCTATGCTAATTACAATACACTTACTAGAGTTATAAATTCATATTCTTAAAAAAACTAATTACCAATCTTAGACTTGAATGAAGTTTTGTTTGGGTTTGTCCAATACCTTGTAACAATTGTCCTCTTAATATTTTCAACAAACAAACACTTATTTTATAAATTGAATTTACTGTTTCCATTTTTATATGATGTTTTTTTTAATATATTAAATGAAACCCCATATTTTATATATATTTAAATCGGATTTTTATACTTAAACTCTTTTTGCAAACTATTGACAAAATTATTAAAAAATTTTAAATTTCATTAATTTTAATATTTTTTTTATTTAAAAAACCTTTTATTTAATTAAAGACTGAATAGTAAACAAAGGTTGATAATAAACATATTATAGATATGGCAATATAAATATTATGCAAACCATATTTTTTCGAAAGTATATTAATTCAATTATTGGAATAAGTTTTTGTAAAGATATATTTAAATTTTAAATTAAATTTTATTCATTAAAGAAACAAAGCAAAAGGCTTTTTGTTAACTTTAACTAGAACTACAAATATAAAATACAATTTAAACATGAATGAAAATCACAGACATAATATATATAAAACTGTGATTCAAATGCAATTACTATTAGATTTTAATATTTTTTTTATTTATATTTTTATATTATATAGAATTTTTCTGCTTTAGTACCTCAGGAATTTATTCTAAAAATTGACATACCTATTTTTCAAACTACACTTTCAGGTTGGTACGAGGATAACTGGTATGAGGCGAATCTGGCTGCCGAGGGCATTACCTGCACAGTGGAGCAAATGAGAATCGCTGCCGAAGGACATCTCACAACAGAGGCGCTCATGTGGAATCAGAACAATCAGACAACAATTTCCGGCATGACTGCCGAGGAGTTTCGGTAAATGAAACTTAAATAAATACACAAACATTTAATTTTATCATTTAATACTAAAATCTTTCATAATACAGACATCGACTGAATCAAGCCCTAATTGATGAGGGCTATGACATAAATCACGATCGCTATCCGGAGGGCTATCAGGAGGCACCGCTGGCCTATGATGCTGTCTGGAGCGTGGCATTAGCTTTCAACAAGACAATGGAGCGCTTAACGTCTAGAAAGAAATCGCTTAGGGAATTTACCTATACGGACAAAGAAATTGCCGATGATATCTATGCGGCTATGAATTCTACACAGTTTCTGGGTGTATCGGTAGGACATATATTAAAATTTACTAGTATTTTTATATAAAAAATTATACTTTTAGGGCGTGGTGGCGTTCAGTTCACAGGGCGATCGTATTGCGCTGACACAAATCGAACAGATGGTTAATGGTAAATACGAGAAGCTGGGATATTACGATACCCAATTGGATAATCTCACCTGGCTGAATACGGAGCAATGGATCGGTGGCAAGGTAATCAAAATAGGCTTTTCTAATAACAGTAGACAGAAAGCAAAATCAACAAATGGATAATACAGATAAAGAGAACGAAACTGATTTAAATGTTGAAATCGAATTCGAGGATTATTCGGAGGATCAAGAGAAAGAGCTGGAATATGGTATATATGGCAGCACCGATGATACTCTAAATGCTAGAATCGAGTATGACAGCAGTTCGAGAAAGAGTTACGAAAGACCGACTTTGGTTGACTCGGCAATAGAGTTATTGGAACGGAATAGCTTTGCTAGGAAATCATATTTAAACAGTCCCGAATTGAGTAGAGCTGTAAGATTGCCAACATTAATCGAAGCATACGAACTGGAAAGTGGAAGAAGAAATACTTATGTCGACTGCAACTATCATTTTCCGGTACAGAAATCGTGGAGAAATGAATTATTTGAAGGATCTACGCGATATTATTTAGGTCGAAGTGGCAAGCATTGGTTTTATTCAGCAATCTACATTGCCTGTTTCATAACCTTTATGGCACTCTTTAACGTAGTTATATTTCGCCATTTGACCGAACAACTTAATTTAAGTGCACCCATGATTAAGATTTCGCAGCCCAGTGTTCATTTTGAACCACATATCATGAACAAGAATCATAGACTGATCGAATACGATTTAGATAATGTCCAAGAAGGAATTAAAGATCAATTGAATTATTTTCTAAAGCGGCATGGCACAGTATGGGGATATAATAAACGCTTTGGACCCTGTCAAAAATCCAATTATTTTGGCTATAACTCCAGGCATCCATGTGTGTTCTTAAAAATCAATCGACTTATTGGCTTTAAGACTGAACCATTTACAGATGCCAGTTCAATTAAACGAACAGACTTTGAAAAATCAAGTTACATGGCCCTAAAGGGCATATTATCGAGCAGAGTAGCAGAGAAGCGTATGAATCGCATTTGGATAACTTGTTCCATTGAACCGAATGAATTAGTGGAAATTGAATACTATCCGGAACCAGCTATTAAAACAAACTATACAGATCTGCAAAAATTTAAAGATATCCGCATTGAAAATGAGATAATTACGTTCGTATCGCAGCTTGACATGAATCGTTTGATTGCACTTAAAATCAAGAATTTACCCATCAATAAAAAGACAAGTTTTATTTGCAAGTTGTGGGCGAAAAATATAAAACATTCCAGCAAATACATTGGGCAGACTTTCTTTCAAATCATGCCAAAAGATGCGAAATTTGCTGATGATTCTTTAAAAGAACCGCTATCGATTCGTGAATTTCTATAACATGTTTTTTTTTATCAATTTATAAATTCAATAGGTTCCTCAAGATCGCACCATTGTCACCCATGTTCTGCGTACGGTTTCTCTGCCCTTATTCATCTGCATGGGAACCATTTCCAGTTGTGGCATCTTTGTCGCCTTTGCCCTAATCATCTTTAACATATGGAATAAGCATCGAAGGTAATTGAAGATTACTTTAAATTGTCAATAGTTTTCATTATATTTTGTTCTTTTCAGAGTCATACAATCGTCACATCCTGTTTGCAATACCATTATGCTCTTTGGTGTAATCATCTGTCTTATATCAGTCATACTACTGGGCATCGACGGCCGCTTTGTCAGTCCGCATGAATATCCAAAGGTATATCATAATTTGTTGTATACAAAGTGGAACTATAATTGAATTAAATTTTTAAATTAATTAAGAATTGGTATTTTTTAATTTTTAAGTATGAATTTTGTTCGATTGGCATGGAATTTTATTAAACTTTGTTTTTTATGAAAGGTAGTATAGTTATATAGTATTATAATTTCCATTTATTAGTTATCCGATCTTGCAAAAATAAAAGGGATTTATACGCAAAGAAACAGAGTGAGGGATGAAAATATTTCTAAATTTAACCATAAATTTTTAAAACTCTACTTAACTATCCAATATTATACTTAAAACCTCTGAATAGCTTAATAAATTATTTACCTTTTTTAAGACTTTTCCATAATAAAATTTGCTTTTCTTTGTAGATTTGTCAAGCACGTGCTTGGCTATTATCCACCGGTTTTACATTAGCATATGGTGCTATGTTCAGCAAAGTCTGGCGAGTGCATCGATTTACAACAAAAGCGAAAACAGACCCAAAGGTAATTAAAACATATATACAATATATACTATAATTATGTTTAATATACACTTGTTACTTGTTCTTGTGTTTTGCAGAAAAAAGTGGAACCTTGGAAGCTATACACCATGGTTTCGGGACTCTTATCAATAGATTTAGTGATATTACTGTCTTGGCAGATCTTTGATCCGCTGCAGCGTATACTCGAAACATTCCCACTCGAAGATCCAGTATCTACAACTGATGATATTAAAATACGTCCAGAACTAGAGCATTGCGAAAGTGAACGCAATTCCATGTGGTTAGGTATGCTAAGCTAATGAATCTTTCAACTTTTTCTGCTATCATTATAATATTTGATTTTGATTAGGACTCGTATATGGCTTTAAGGGTCTAATACTCGTGTTTGGTCTGTTCTTGGCCTATGAGACACGTTCGATTAAAGTGAAACAGATCAATGACTCGCGTTATGTGGGCATGAGTATCTATAATGTGGTCGTCCTGTGCCTCATAACGGCTCCAGTGGGCATGGTTATTGCATCGCAGCAGGACGCGTCATTCGCCTTTGTTGCACTAGCTGTGATATTCTGTTGTTTCCTAAGCATGCTGCTGATATTTGTGCCAAAGGTTAGTAGCAAATATGGTAAATCCACTTTAAGTGTTCATAACTAACTAAAACACGCTTTGCTTAGGTCATTGAGGTAATACGACATCCCAAAGATAAGGCCGAGTCAAAGTACAATCCGGACTCGGCCATATCGAAGGAGGACGAGGAACGCTATCAAAAATTGGTAACTGAGAACGAGGAATTACAACGATTGATAACACAAGTAAGTTACAAGCTTTTTTAATAAACTGGAGAAATTAATCCTTATAAATTGTATCACCTTGCAGAAAGAGGAAAAGATACGAGTTCTGCGACAGCGGCTGGTCGAACGGGACGTCAATACGAAGAGCACAGAACTGAATGGCGCATCGGGCGCCTGTGGCGGTGGCGGTACAGCAACAACCTCGCTTGCAATTCAGCCCCCGTCTGCTTCAATCATTAACACAACCGCCTCCGCACATGTCACGCCCTCAGCAACACTCGCAATCACACAAGGTGAGTTTGTTTTCATGTGTTTGCAGACATAAATCATATAAATTAGCATGTGTAGCAGTAGTTGCCGTTACATTTAAAAATTTGTCTTTTCCCCATTTATGTTTTTTCCTAAATTAGAGATTTTAGCCATTTTTGCGGGCATTGAGAAAATTGATTGAAGCTTTATGCATTTGGAAGTAGAAAAGGTTAAACCATTTTTGTTTAACAAATTTCAAAACACTTATTATTGCATCAATGGCAATGCACTTTCTGTTAGTAATGCACGCACGCACGAACTACCGATCACCCTTCATGATTCGATTACTGTTGAGTGCGCTATCGATATTTGAGTTGCTTATTATACTGTGCTGCCAACTTACTTCATTTTTACAACTGCTATAAATTCAAAAAAATAACAATTGTTTTAATTGCATTCTCTTGCAGATACTCATGAGCACCGTACATGAAAAAACTTGTCAATTTCCTTTGCGTGATAGGTGAATTATACAAAGAAGAAGATGATGCTAAAAAGAAATATTAATAAATATGTATGTATGTATTTGAAAAAAAAAAAAAAAATGAAAACCAAAAAAAATATATGAAACTTTGTATCAACTTTAAGCTGAGCTAAATACGAAAAAAGATAAAATTGGTAGCAGCAATTTTTGTAGAATAACTGAAATATGTATTGTACCTTAAACGTGTTTAGCAAGTACTTAAATTAAAACGAAATAATTTTAAACTAACTAATAAACAAATATATTAACGACATTAGAATGTGAACTACAAAAATTGTTAGGCTTTAATGTTGAAACTAAAAAATATGAAAAAATAAAAAAACCAAAATATATTTAAGATTAAAGTGAAAATCCAAACATAGTCAAGTCATACCGAAAATACTATAAAATGAAATCATGTTAAGCTTTAGACATTTTTAAACAAATTGTTGTGTTAGTACATCATAATACTATAAATATTACATATATCTTCTTGTTTAACGAGTATTTTTGCCCATAAACCTCTTTTGCTCAGCGCTATCTCCTAGAGCTACTATACTATTTATATGAAAACACGCACACACACACACGCACACATACCCACTATTTTCCCAAGGCGGCCTTTTCCATTTCGTATTTTAGTTTATTTCCGGACTTTGATCCGGGTTCAAATGCCGCGGCAATACGAGCTCCTAGACTCCAGAACCAGACTCCTTAAAGGTTTGGCCTCTCGAACGTAGCCTAAGTTAGTGTTAGATTTTGTATAGATCATGTGTATGTGTGTGTAAATTTGGAATCTGTCCAAAAAAAAAAAAAAATAAAAATAAAAATCTCTCGTACTCATACTTATTATGCACTCGATATAATGTTTTAATAGTTTAAATTTCTGTCAGTCTTAAGTAGCACAAACCTAAAGCTAAAACGCATAGCAAAACTTAGATAATGAATGACATAGCCTAGTCTAGTGTAGCATCAAAGTTGATCTATTATATTATATTATATTATGTTTCTGTTTTTGTGGGGGATGTTTATGATGTGCTCAAGCAACATTTTAATTTTTATGTACAACAACAAATATAAATGGACAGATGAAAATAAAATGAAAGCAAATTGGAAAATTTTTGAACACACTGTAAGTTCTAAAATTGCATTTATAAAATTATATAGTATATTATATACATACCATATACACACATAATGTGACATACATAAATGCGTCGTTATATAAATAGGAATTGACATTATTTTAAAGTTGAAAACACAAAAAAAGAAAAACTGAAACAAATAAACAAAACTATTGCAGAGAACTCTCTTAACGAATTGGTAACTTTTTTTAAATTCAATCACTCTAAGCCATCACAAAAAGTGCTATAAAAAATATTAAAAAAAAAAATAAAACACACATAGACAACATCAAATTCCTACGAAATGAAAGACTTTAAACTCTAAGCCGTTAATTGAAATAAAGCTATACATAAAAAAAAACTAAAAACATATTGAGGAATGAGAATATACACATACTTACACACATTCATACGAGTATTTAAATAAATGAAATATTAAAAAAAAAATACAACTAAATAGCAAAAATAAAAATTTACACATTGCAAAATTGACATCTCTAGTTCATACAAATTATTGATATTGTTAAGGATCGTTGGAATTTGTAGTTTAATTGGATTGTAATTCATATACATATATATATATATATATAGTATATAGGGAACGCTGTTGGGTAGCTGTAATTTTAAACCTGTACATGTGGTATTGTATATAGCGTGTTAAGCTAAATTTATATATAGTCTTATCCACACAAAAATGGAAAAAGACTTCTACACAAGAACAAAAAAAAAACGCAAAATGTTTATTGCTAATTTCGGTTCTTTGCTTTCCCCGACGAGTCCATTCACAGCAACAAGAAATCCAACAACTCACAAAACTAAAACTGAAATACAAAGCAGATATACATACATAACTACAAGAAACAGAAACCTTGAAATTCAAGTGACTAAATTATAAGTAACACTTTAGCAAAGCTATTGTTGTTGTAAACTCAAAACAGATTTCCCAAAACAAAATTTATTTCAATACTTATTGTTAGTGAAAGACAGTAAACAAATTGTAGCAATATGAGGCAAACAAAACTCGGTATGTTCTTATGAAAGTAACATTAACGAATTAATTTAAAAATGGTCTTATAAACGGAATATGAGAATTTTACTGAATAAACAAACAAAAAAAAAAAAAAAACAACAAAAAAAATCAAGCAAACAAACTAAAAACAATTGAAATCCCAAAATGCATTATAATTGTACACACGTGAAAATTTCGGCTTTTAATTTTGTTTTAATTTGTCTCATGCATATTTAACACATATTCGGATTATAAATATTTGAGTTGATTTTAAATTTACATGTTTCTTTTCCGATTTGCCGATGATTAATGCAGTTTTTAACTCCCCACCCGATATTGAGTAAACGTGCTGAATTTAAACCATATCAATAATTAGCTGTCATCTCCCTCCCTCCCCCACACACTCACACAATGTGATAATTTGGCTGATTTATTCAATAATTGTCACATAATTTTGTTTTTTTTTCGAGTATAAATGAGTTCAGTTTATTTAGAACATCACTCTTTTTATGTAGCTGTATTATTTGGAAGCCTAGCTGAAATAATTGCTAATTAGACTCTGGCAAATTTGACAAAAGTATAAAGGTCTATAAGGTTTGTGATAAAACAAGAAAGAAAGATTATCTTTGGCAGGTCAATAATTGAATACCCTTAACAGTACACGGATTATACCTATGAGAGCTATATGATATAGTGGTCTGAGCTGGGAGATCCGCATTTTAGCATATAAACTACGTGCAGAGTGAACACATATCTATACCAAATATCTTCAATACAGCTTTTAAGCTGAGATACTAGGCTAGATAGATATTTTACAATGGGCTCACTCAACGGAAACTTGTACTACTAGTAATTATTACTATTTTATTATTATTATTATTATTTTAACTCCACTGCCATAGCCATAATGTAACCGGCTCTATGTCTATTTTTTCTCGTACTTTTCCATGTTCTCAACTCGGCTGGAATCTCGAATGATAACTCGTTTCTAGTTTATAAACTAGTTTGCAATTTAATTGATCACAAATGATTTATTGGTACTAACTGCAAACTGCCTCTGACCTGAGAGCGCTTAAAATTAAAACAATTATTA
Source organism: Drosophila tripunctata (assembly GCA_035047385.1). NCBI lineage: Eukaryota > Metazoa > Arthropoda > Insecta > Diptera > Drosophilidae > Drosophila > Drosophila tripunctata. Next base: position 50,930 of record JAWNPS010000163.1, read on the forward strand.
AACACGTCGATTCCATTTACGGATTATAGCATTTCATTTCATTACATATATTTTATTTTTAACTTGCCTTACCGATTTCCTTTCCGGCTATGCTAATTTTACCGGCACCATCCCAACAGCAGCTGTAGCTGCCGCTGTAGCAGTGAGCTTTACTGGAGCTTTACAGCAGCGAAGCTTTTGGCATTCGATAGCATATTAAGCTTCGAACAGAGCTCCAATGATGCAGTAGCCGCACTCCACTCGAACGCAACGGAAGTCGGTTCGAATTTCAAAATCACAAGAAAACAAAACATTTTAATTAGAAAAGACGCGAAAATGTTTTCACTTCAGCTGCTAACGGTATGTCTTATCAGCTTCTGCTGTGCGCTGTGCATCGAGGCCAAGTTGGAGGAACGATTCTCATGGAAACAGTTGACCTTCGATTGGCCCAGCGCCGAGGCCGAGGCGGAGGCCAAACGCAACGGTCATTACATAGAGGAGAACAATTTGCCACTGGGTGTCGAACGCTGGGAGAACAAAATCTTTGTCACTGTGCCAAGGTAAGAGACACATCCAAAAAATCAAAAACAAGTTGTGATTACCAATAATGATTACTTCTTGTTTTCGTTTCTTGTCTTAATCATGATGATTGGTAATTGGGGGTTTTGCGAAAGCCACTTTGTTTCGGAAAACCGGTTAACATGTCGTTGCTTACTCACAAACACACATATATCGTGTGTACATAAATAAGTGTTGTTTATTTTTATTTTTTTGTTGTACAACTATTTGCATTTTAAATGACGATTATGCAAATATGTTTGACAACAAATAAATGAATTAATGGCTTGACTTCAAATCTGTTACATGGATAAACAACTCGTGATTGGTACCAACAGCAGTCTGACCAATTTCCAAATGCAATAAACCTAGCTATCTATCAGTTAGTTTATGTAGAATACTTATGACGTCAGCTGGGGATTTACCTGTCATTAAGAATTTGACCAACATATGAATTATGTTAATTAGCACTGATTAAATTCGAATCGAAAGTCGCCAGAACTGGTGTGAAAACAGTCGAAAAAATATGTTAATTAGATCAGAACTAACAGAACGTTTAATAACATCTAAAACAAAAGCATGTTAATAACAGCAGCGTCCAGATAAACATGATCAACTTAAACAGAGCCACAGCAGCACACCAAAAGTGCTCTGCACTATTAACAGCATGGTATCCCATTGCTGTTCTGAAAATCTAACTGCTAACTGTGTAGTGTTAATAACAGCAGCGCGCCAGAGTGCTCTGACCTCAGACTGTAATAGCTAACAGCATGTAAATAACAGCATCGAACTAACTCTTCTCTCTCTCTCACTCTATTCTGTCTAGATGGAAGGCTGGCGTTGCGGCCACTTTAAATTACATTGATCTAGCGAGCAGCGAAAAGTCGCCAAAGCTTCGTCCTTATCCCAGCTGGGAATCCAATAAGTTGCCCATTGATGTTCAGCCCCAAGAGCAAAAGACACCATCTGGAGGACGTCTAGACGCTGAGAAGGCCCAAGATGCGGGCGTACAGTTGGAGAATAATTCCACCATTATTTCTACATTCCGTATTCAGGTTGATATCTGTGATCGCCTATGGGTGCTCGACACAGGACTGGCCGACATTCTGGGCAATCCTAAGCAAATTACACCCAATAGCATTTTGGTATTTGATCTGAAAACCGATAAATTATTGCGTCGCTTTGCCATACCCTCTGATCAGACCAAGGAGGACTCTTTCTTTGCCAATATTGTGAGTATCTAATACGGGGACTCACCACAATACTAGCCTCTACTGATGCGTTGTTCTTCTATTCACTCAGATTGTCGATGCCGATCGGGAGCAGTGTGATGATGCATTTGCTTATGTACCAGATCTGGGCGCTTATGGCGTCATTGTATACTCGCTGCGAAATAACAAATCGTATCGTGTGAAGCACAACTACTTCCACTTTGATCCGCTGCAGGGAGACTTTAATGTGGGCGGCGTCAACTTCCAGTGGACCGATGGCGTTTTTGGCATGGCCGTGGGTCCCCTTAATCCCGATCATACCAAGGATATCTACTTCCATGCTTTGGCCAGCACCAAAGAGTTTAAGGTCTCCAATCGTGTGCTCCAGAACGAGAGTCATGTCAATGGCGGTGAGTCGTACTATGATTTCAAATTCGTTGGAGATCGCGGCATGAACGGACAGTCCACAACGGAGGTTTACGACAAGGATACGGGTGTAATCTTCTATACGCAAGTGAATAAGGATGCCATTGCCTGCTGGAACATCAACCGCCCTTATACAACTGATAATCAGGGACTCATCGATTCCGATTCGCATACGCTGGTGTTCCCCAATGATCTGAAGATCGATCGAGAGGGTTCATTGTGGGTCCTCTCCGATCGCATGCCCACGTATCTCTACAAGGAACTCGATCATTCGGCCGTCAACTATCGCATATTGACTGGCAAGAACCGTGATCTTATCAAGGGTACTCCATGCGAGTAAAATCATCATCATCATTATAATTCATCAATATAATTCATCTATTTTTGTGTACTTTTTATTTACACCTGAAATTATTAGTTTTTCGTTTTTTTTGTTTGCTTAATAAAAACTGTTAAAATCTACGTGCTGCCATTGTGAGATGAATTACATAGGTAACTATATGTCGGATTTAAGCAAATTGTCAGCAAGTTGAACCTTCTCGCCGGGCTTAAACGCTGGCATGCCCAAATAGGGACAAGTGGAGCATCTGAAGGCGTCGCCCAGATAACACTGTAAAGATATTTAAAAAAAGCATAAGATGAACATATTCATTGAATTGATAAATTAACTAAATTAATAGCTGGGTGGAAAACTAAGTTTTTTAGCTTTAAAACTGATCAAATACACAGGAAAAAGCTTTTGGATAGCAAACAAGCTAAAATGAAATTATTGGTAAGGAATAGCTAAAGCTATTATTATTGTTTGGTTATATAAACTTTGGTTTGCCTATTACAGCACATGAAATTAAGTCCCACTGGGTAAACTTCTTAAATACTTTATACAGAAAAATACTTTTACTTACATTTCCGCAACTGGATTTGGCATTCTCAGAGGCTGCCTTGCTGGACTTTTCACTCTCCAGCTCCTCGGCCAGGCCACAAGAACAGTTCTTGCATGCCTTACGCTTGCCCGTAGTGCTGCACACCTTGAGTCCGGCCGGATCTGGCTTCTGTTTGTCCACCTCATCGAGCAGATCTTCCTCATCGATGAGCTCCTCATCATCACCGCTTATTTTCCACACATTCACATTGGAGCTCTTCTTGGCAAACGACAGGCGAGCCGAGGAGCCTGTTTCGTAGCCCGGTTTCTCAGCTGTTAGTGTATTGGCATCAGTATCTTCGCTGCAGTTAATGAATCCGGATAACTTGATTTCCTGCAACAGACTCGCACCAGTTCCAATGTACGAAAACAAATGAAGTTTGCCGCCCGGCTTTAGCATGTGCAGTAGATTCACGTAGTTGTCTGTCAGTTGAGCGCATTCGATTACAACCAGATCGAAGCTAGAGTTGGCGTAGGAGGCTAAAATGCACGTAATACACGCATAAAAATTAAACATGCTGACTCACAGCGCGATTAGGGAGCACTTACAAAATGACAGGCGATGCACATTTTCCACAGCCACCTCGCCGCCAGTCGCAGTCTTTAGAGTTTCTATACGATTCTCCAGCTCAGTCTTGTCTGTCCATATGTATAGGGATTTTTGTAAGCCTTTAAACTGCTCCATTGCCAAATAGTTTAGTTGATTCTAGAATTTTTAATAATGTTTGACCGCACACAATGAACGGCAGCTGCTAACTTGCTTCAAAGTGAATAGAGAGCTGCCAACCTGCTTGTGCATAGCACGAGAAATGTATTTCACAACGGCGATATTTATGTGGCGCCAAAAAAAAATAATTTAAATTTATGGACACATTTTTAATATTTATTCTACCAACTATTAATGCCTATAAACCATCATCACTTGCCAATAAAGCTTTAAAAGTTTTTAATGTTTCATTAACAAAATATATATATACAATTTACAACAGCTTCCTTTTCTATAAACCAACATCACTAATTAAAGTATTCAAATTTAAAAAAATTTCTTATTTTAATTTTAATGTAGATAACAAATTGAGTGTTTATGTCAAAATATTTTTGAAATATTTCGAGTTTACCAACTCCTCACTTGACGTCACAAACGTGCGATAGTGGCGAGTGGTGTAATCTTCTAAAAATCATCATGCCTGCTTAACTATCGCAAGAGTTCTGCCAAATAATCGATAGATCGATGACTGGCCATATCGATACGATAACAACAACCCTAGTTTGTTTGGTAGCTGTGCTGCTTGTAGGGTCGGCTCTTTTTATTTATTATAAATCAGTTTCCACTGTTTAGTTTCAAGTTTAAATAGCAGCCAGCCGCAAAGCGCTACAGTCGCATAATATCGCAGTCGCGCACTTGTTAAACTTTAACATATTTAATTGTGGCCACTGGGCCAAGGCGGGTGAACTCTGAAAAGCATCAACATTAAAAAGCAAACACCGTGAGAAACGACAGCTGCTGCGCTGCCTGCTGCGTTGTGTTGTGTTCTGTTTTTCGGTTTTCAGTTTACTCTTTCCGTTTCTAATTCTGACTCTACTGTATGTGTGAGTGTGTGTGCAAGGATACGGATAGGAGGACACAAACAAAGTGCCAAAGTGTTAAACAAGTTGCCAAAAATAAAAAACGCGTATCGTGCATTTAGCGCTTATATGCATTTAAACAGCATGTGCATAAATGAAGAGCTACAGCCAATTTAATTTAAACGCCGTTGCCGCAGCACCGCCGCCCGCCATTGCCTACGAGAACGCAGCCGCAACCAGCAGCAGCAGCAATAGCAATTCCCTCGATCACAGCCATCACCAGCAGCAGCAGCAGCAGCTGCACAGTCACAGCCACAGTCAGGATATGCCGCACTTTGGACTGGGCAGTGCGCCGCCGCCACAGCAGCAGCAGCAGCAGCTACAAGTGCATCACCAACAACAACAGCAGCAGCAACAACAACAGCAACAACAACAAATGCAGCTATCCATGCTGCCGGTGGCGGTGCCAGGTCCATACCGGTCGCACATTGAGGAAAAGAAGCTAACGCGCGATGCCATGGAGAAATATATGAGGGAGCGCAACGATATGGTTATTGTCATACTGCACGCCAAGGTAAAATCATGAACCTTTTACTATAACATTTAGTTGTATAAATTTTATTTAATTTAATTACATTTTTAATTCATAGTAAGCACATTTACATATTTCGCATTAAACATAGCAAATAAATAAAAGAATTAAAAGATTGCACACTATGTAGATTCTCTATAGAGAGCGTTGCACTCCTGTGACGTCACAAAAAAATATGCATTTATATGCATGCGTTTTGAGTCCTGAATTAAATGTGTTAAACTAAGAAAAAATCTAGTAGTTATCATTAAATAAATATGTAAATACATCAGACTTACTATAGAAACATTGCTCTACAAATCCTTTTCTTTTTCGGTCTAATATTTTTCCATTTTTTAAATATTTAATAATGCGAAATAATTTACAAGGAACATAACTGATTTCTACTCATAATAGCATAAAATAATTAAAATGGGGATAACAAATTTTTAATTCTTAAAAAAAAAAGGAAAATAGGAAAGGTTTTTGTTTTTTAATAATTCGCTGTATGGTATTCTGTTGTGCATACATATGTATGTTAATTTAATAAGATATACTGTCTCAATTTATTTTTTAAATTTGTTGGCTATTCAAATTGATTTTTAAAATTTTTTTAAATGAAAACTTAAACTAGAAAAACAATTTTACCAACTATAATAATTCCTTTTAGCAATTCCATTAAAAAAATACAAATTTTAATTTGTATTTTTATTTTGGGTAAAAAATTCAAATTAAGTTTAAGTTAAGGCCTTTTTTTTACTTATACATATTTATGTATAAAAGGAAAAGTATTTTTTTAAATTAATAATTAATATATGTGTTTAAGAAAGTAAGTGTCTATATATTAGATATTTGATTTAAATCTTAAAAATTATCGACAACCTGAATGTTATTTATATGTTTTTGTGAGGATCGTTTTCGTCTCTAGGAAGGCCGACTGATTACAGTAAATCGTTAGTTTAATAGCATTGGCTCTTAAATCTTTAATTAAAAACATATGCCAAAGACAACACCATTAAATAAAATTCAGTATAAAAACTTTAGAAAAAATCTTGGCTCTTTGAAATTAATGTTCAAAATCAAACATTTTTAAAACTTAAATGTATGCAACTAAAAAAACTAGTCAATTTGTACAATTTTAATTAAGTTGCAATTAAGCGAAGGGTGTTACACAGTACTTTTAAATGCTTTTTAATTAAATAAAATATTTATGTAATATGTCTAAAGTGTAAATACAGAAAAGCTTAACACTAACATGAAAAGTTTGCCCAATAGTAAAAAAAATTTGCATCGATAAATAAATAGAAAAATAAGTTAATAATGTAAATCATTTTAGATAAATATTGTATAAATATTTAGATTTTATTTAAACGAATTACATAGTAGGGAAATTAGTAAGAAAAATATGTTAAATATTAAAGCTAATGTTACCAATTTACCTCCGAAAATTGCAGCTAAATAGTTAAAACTAGGCATATCTATTCAGTCTAAATAATTTGTTAGCAAAATTCAAAAATTGCACAATAGAGAATTGGTAGTTATGTATATGTATATAGTAGTGTATTTGGGTTTTAGGTGGTGAAGGGTTGTAGTGGGGAATGTGTGGGTTCCATTTGCATTCCCAGTGGAGCATTTTTGCGGTTGTCGCGGCTAATCTTCAAGCGTCGACCGCCGTCCACTTGCTGTGCAGTCCAGTTCAGTCCAGGCTGGCATCGCATCCTTCACACTTGAGTGCACAGACAAATTAAGCATACGAAGGCGGCCACAATAAAATAATTGAAATTAATTATACGCGAAAATTGAACAACTGCATTGCTGCGGTTAACGATAGCGATTTGCTACGATTTTATCACTATCTGATAATTTGTGTGTGTGTTAATAACTTTAATAACTAATAAGTAATTACAATGTTGTGTGTGTTTGTGTGTGTGTTCCAGGTGGCCCAGAAATCATATGGCAATGAGAAGCGATTCTTTTGCCCACCGCCCTGCATCTATTTGTTTGGCAGCGGTTGGAGGCGTCGGTATGAGGAGATGCTGCAGCTGGGCGAGGGTGAGCAGGGGGCACAGTTATGCGCATTCATTGGCATTGGCAGCAGTGATCAGGATATGCAGCAATTGGATCTCAATGGCAAGCAGTATTGTGCGGCCAAGACACTGTTCATATCCGATTCGGATAAGCGAAAGCATTTCATGCTCTCCGTTAAGATGTTCTATGGCAATGGCCATGACATTGGCGTATTTAATTCCAAGCGCATCAAAGTCATCTCCAAGCCGTCCAAAAAGAAACAGTCACTGAAGAATGCCGATCTGTGCATAGCAAGCGGCACAAATGTGGCGCTCTTCAATCGCCTGCGCTCCCAGACAGTCTCCACCCGCTATCTGCATGTGGAGAATGGACACTTTCATGCCTCGTCGACGCAATGGGGTGCATTCACGATACATCTGCTGGATGACAATGAATCCGAATCGGAGGAGTTTCAAGTGCGTGACGGTTACATACACTATGGCGCCACAGTGAAGCTTGTGTGTTCAGTTACGGGCATGGCACTACCCCGTCTCATCATACGCAAGGTGGACAAACAGATGGCACTGCTCGAAGCGGATGATCCTGTCTCGCAGTTGCACAAATGCGCCTTCTACATGAAGGACACGGATCGCATGTACTTGTGTCTGTCCCAGGAAAAGATCATACAGTTTCAGGCCACGCCCTGTCCCAAGGAACCCAACAAGGAAATGATCAATGACGGCGCCTGCTGGACCATCATATCCACCGACAAGGCTGAATATCAATTCTACGAGGGCATGGGACCAGTTAAGTAAGTACTAGCCACAAATTGTAGAATGAAATCGTTGCTAAATTTTGTTTCCTTTCAAACTGTAGTTCACCGGTGACGCCTGTGCCGATTGTGAATTCATTGAATCTCAATGGTGGCGGTGATGTGGCAATGCTGGAGCTTAGTGGCGACAACTTTACGCCACATTTGCAGGTGTGGTTCGGTGATGTTGAGGCAGAGACCATGTATCGCTGCACGGAAACGCTGCTGTGTGTGGTGCCTGAAATATCACAGTTTCGCGGCGAGTGGCTTTGGGTAAGCTAAATGACTTAAAGCAGATGAATTTGTTATATTTACTACTTTATCTATGCCAGGTGCGACAGCCCACACAGGTGCCCATATCGTTGGTGCGCAACGATGGCATTATCTATGCCACGGGCCTTACATTCACCTATACACCGGAGCCAGGACCGCGATCGCACTGTAATCAGGCTGAGGATGTGATGCGTACGCGTCACAATAATAACAACAATAACATCACAAGCATCAGCAACAATAATAACAACAACAGCAGCAGCAACAACAACAGCAACTCACCGGTCAGTGCATCAAGTCTGCAACAACAGAACCTGCAACAGCAGCAGCAACAACAGCAGCAGCAACAGCAGCAGACACATCAAAATCTGCCCTCCATCTCGTCAGTGCAATGGAATAATAATCATGGGAGCGGCTTGTCTTGAGTGCGGCATTATTGCTATCATTTGCAATTCGACATACATTTATTTATGCCAACATATTTAAAGCTCTTCTAGCACATATTTAGTTTATACCAATTACATTTATACAATTTAGTTACTTTATAGTTTTCTAAGTCCAATTAAAAAAAAATTTTTTTTTTTTTTTTTTTTACTACATCATTCTCTCTATTTGATGTGTGAAGCGAACAAAATTTGTAAAATTACTGCATAATCAATTGGCGAGTTTTGAGTTTATAAGTTTCATTTTTTAGTGCTAGCTGGAACCAATAGATTTGTAAATGCGTTACATACAATTTGTACATAAATACATACACACACACACACATACATAACTCGAACATACCACATAACAAAACATATATAAAAGTAACTCTAGTTAATTATACATTTATACAGTGCTTAGTATATGTTTGTATATGTTGGGCTTTAGTCTAAATGTGAGAGAATTTGCATAAAATTATGTTCGACATTCCAATATCATTTACAAGTTTTATGTGTACATAAGCCCAGCTTTATATATAGAATATGTACTATATGACAAAGCATCTAATTTTGTAACATAACTGAACGATGATAGTCTTAAGATCTAAGAGAAAGTCCTAAACTTAATAAAAAAAATCAAATATATATATATAAAATACACACTTTTTAATTTAACATGATTTAACAGTTCTTTGTTTTTTTTTTTTTATTTTAATTGACTTGTCCCTACCACCCCCTCCCGCTATACCGATTTAAATCGGCATGGGAAAAGTTGCCGTGTCGTGTGAACAATTTTGAGACAAACAAACGAAACAAGTGCAGCACTTCCCACGCTGTGGGCTGACTCTTCAACTTTAATTACAGCTGCTAGGTCGATTTGAATTTTTTAACCGCTATTACGACAATAAAGGAGAAAAAAAAACGCAAAGTCAAGAAGTCGTAGTAGTATTAGTAAAAATATATATAACGCCGCATTGTTGTTTCCGTTTGCCGCCACACACAAGGAACAGAATTTTCTCACAGCCCCAAAATGAGGCGACAACAATAACAAGAGCTGAGAGAATCTTAGTTAACAATCTTTTTTTTTGCTGTTAATATTTATGCATTATTTGTTTGTCTAGCTTGTTGTTGTTGTTGTTGTTGTTGCCGTTTTACACATTTACAAATTAACATTGGGAGTTTTGCATTAATTATTGCGCTTCCGTTTGGCTTGCCAAACTAATCACAGTTTCAAATTTTACGTTTGTTTGCTAAGAGGCATCGTAAAGTCGTCAACGCAAAATTATACCCTGTTGTTTTTAAATAAACTTAGCGGGTATATTAAGTTTGCGGATAATAGAAGCCAGTAGATAAAAAGCCGCAGATTTTATCAAGTTCACTTGACTAAAATCCCGCCTATAATAGCTGAAGATTTCCCCCCGAAATTGTGGTGCTGTAGCACTCCATAACGCATCTCGCGTTTTCAAAAAAGTCAGATCTGACGGGGGAAAAACAGAAATGGCAACGCTGGTATGTACGTAGACCAGTTTTGTGTGTCCGCAGATCAAGTTTATTCGCTTAAACTGAATTTTCGTTGAACATTTCGAAAGCTAAAAACGTTTAATTTTATGTCTTAACGTATTTTTTATAATTGCATAATAATCTGCTAATATAAATAGAAAAATCGTTTAAAAAAAACTAAACTAAAGTATCAATTGAAAACAGGAATTTACAAAATTTGCGACCGTTTTCAATAAAAACTATGTCTGACGACCAATGAAAATTTAGTAATTAATTTTTAGTCAGCTATACTGCTTGTGTGTATAATTACCTTAACCGAATCTCTGGTTTCAATGCTTTTGAATTATAAACAATTAGCTCAATTTTCTTTTTTAATTTAATCATTAAGGGTATTTTGTAGTTGAGCATATTCTCATAGACTTTACTTGCCTATTTTTATTAGAATCTTTCTTTCTTAAGTCTTATCAGAGTCAACGATGCAGACAAATCACCCCCCAAAAGCTGATGAGAAATTTTGTGTTTGTTGGTTAAAACGAAAGACTCAAACGACAAACTCGGCGTCGCGTGTAACGATAGAGTGAGGTGGTGGCCAGTAAAGAAAACAAAAAAACAAAAAACCACCACCAAGTTTATGTAATTGGAATTGCAGCGTCTTGAGGCCGGGACATCTTCTTATAAGACGAAGCTGAATATGAAATTAGTTGCATTTTTAATGAACACTCACAATTTTCTAGTGCATAATTTTTCACCCTCCCTTTGGCTGGCTGTTGGTTCTCTGGTTGGACAGGTGAATCTTGCGTTTTGGGTGCCTTGAGTTTGTGGTCGTTAAACTGCCAAGGCGGGCAGTTGACGGGGGGATAAAACATTCTTGAAAAGTTCTCAGGAGCTTCCACTGCACTAATTATCTTGGAAAATCTGAGTCTTGAATTTGGTTTGTAGTCTTTTCTTTAAAGCCGGCTGCCGTTTTTCACACGCTGTGAAAATTCAAGCACCACACAATGCGTGGGAATTGGCAGCCGGTTGTTGTGGGAGCCAAAAAGGGGTTGCATGCAATCCCAGTACACAAGCTTTAGAATAGTTTATTAAATATATGTATATACTTATACTAGTAGTATATGTTTTAGCTAACATATTCTATATATAATTCAATTATTCTAGCTAGTTCTACACTTTGACACCAAATAGTTGTTTAGTGCCTATTCAAATTCAATTATTTGTTGTTACAAGTTCTAAATAATTTATGAGTTATATAAACTTTTTAGCATATTGGAACTAAAGCTTTAAAAAAACTACTAATAAAATATTTATATGGGTTCCAAGCTTTAAAAAATGCAAAGAAATTTTACTACATTTTATAGAAGACCTTTAAGCTGTAGATCGATCATACAGATATTTTATAATTAACGAATTCTGAAAAATATAAAATTATTATTAATATTTATTTTGTTTTTATAGATTTAAATCTTGATATTCAATTTTGTTGAAATGTGTTCAGAACTAGGATTTATCAGTAAGTATTTAGTTAGCGATTTTAAAAAGAAACTTCTTACACTAATAATATTGCACTTGTCCATTCTGAAAGAATTTAATAACATTTTTATTATTGTTTTATTAAATGGAATATACAGATAGATATGTAAATAGTTGTGCTCAGTGTTGCCAACTCCTTACTACAAAACAAGGACAAATAAGCCACAAAAATGCGGAAAATAACACAAAAAATTTAAATTGCTCTTTTTTAATAGCATTATCTTAATATTCGTCACTATTTTATGTTGACTTTAGTTTAGACATTTTCCAGCTCTTTTTAAAAGCGGATTATTTCCGGCTGTATTACTGTATCTTCCGACTAGAACTAAATAGTGCAGTCCGTATGGACTTGATCAAGTGTATAACATTGAATTGATATTATCCATATTGCCTTTAAATATTTCTAAAATTTAAGTTTAAATTACTTTTCCCATTGAATTGTTGCCAACCAGACGATTTCAAAAATACACAGATTTTCGAACATGGAATCTTTTAGATTATTATTGGAGGACAATGAAAATGTTAGAAGCAGTCATCTCCAACCCCATAAGTGTACATCTAAGTACTTGATCAGCATGAACAAAAGAGTTAATATAGTGCTAACCGTCTGTCTGTTTACAAACAAGGATCACAGACATGTAAGACCGACTGTGCTACTCAAAGTCCAAGTTTAATTCGCAAATATTGAAAATAGACTCAGCAAATTCTATTAGTCGGAAGTATTTAAGATATATTAACCAAATCTTCTTGACCAACTGTGTCATCCCACAACTAAATCATGTAGTTTTTGTATGATCAATCTGTCAAATATCAGTTTTTTGCAAGAGTCAAATTTACACAAATAAGTGTGTTAAAATTGGACCATTATAGCTTTTAGCTGTCACACAAGAATTGGTCAAAATCGGTGATGATCTCTTTGTTTTTTAAAACCGGCTTAAACTGCCTACTTGATGTTGATTTTAATTAAGTACACAGTCTTTTACAGACCACACGCTCGACCTTAGCCATTCCTGCGACTATAATTTTTAACTTTTTTAGACTAATTAATAATAATTACCACGAGTATAGAGGTAATTCTATATTTTGTTGATTTTGGGCAAAAATCTACTGTTTAACAACTGTTAGTAGAAATTATTTGAAACTTTTAAAAAGATATATCTATATATATGTTTTCCATTATATTCGTATATACAATAGAGATTAAATACCAACGGTTACTGAACATCTTATGAATATTTAACTAATGAAGGTGTTATTAAAAACTAAACACATTAAATCTTTTCAGATTTTGTGGTATATTTTATATTTCTCAAGCCCAATTTTGTTAAAGATATTTTCCTATAGGGTTATTAATTAAACCTTCTGTAAACAATGCGTGTAAAAACTAATCCAAAAGTATATATAATATTTAAAAAATCTGTTGAATACATTTTATCATCTGTTAAACCAATTTGTAATAAAAATTAACAAGAAAAATCCTTCAAAAATTTCTCACAATCATTTTAAATAAATAAAAGTTTTTTAATATGTATATAATTTATTAAATAATTATTGAACATTTCTATGTATTTGATACAAAATGTCATCATCAACAGAGACATACAATTGAGATATACAGAAGGTTATACAGAGTGTGCAAAATGCATAGATACAAAAAAACTTATCTATATAGATATATACGCGTACAATTCATGATATCGTACTTTAATATACATAAACATATGTATGTAATTAATAATTTAAGTCAACGGAATGTGCCATCAAATACCTACTTCTAGAAAAAAAGGTTTGCAAATTTTATACAAAACAATTTATCATATTTATATAGTAAGTAGAAAAGTAGAAGGAAAAGAGTTTGGTATATAATTTATAGCTAAGTTGGAAAGGTGGAATAGAAGCTTTCGTGTTCTTTTGTTCAAGGGTGGGTGCAGTACAGCTTATGTCCTATAAGTTCTACTCGTGTAATTTATTGCATTTATAATTATTATAAATATATATATCTGTATTTTTTATATTTAGTATATATTAAGTAATCTGTTTCCTAATTTGCTCGTATGGTTCGGTTCTTGTTCATATTGGTCAGCATCAATGATATGTATGAAGTCAGCAGATCGTCCATCTTATAGCCCAATGATGTTTCGCAAAGCAACTTGGAACCACGCACCAGATTTCCAATGGTCATGTGGAAGTATGTATTGCCCGAGGACCAGTTCGAAATGCGCGTAAACGGATGTGTTACCAGAATGTCCTAAACAGAAAGATACATTATTATTAATACCAAAATAATAAAAGGGGAATTTAAAATATAATAAATAAACTACAGCAAATAATGGTATCTTAAAGCTAAGGTATGTTGCTTTTAAATGAAGTAAACTATAAATTGAATTCACAGAAAGCCATGACATATAATTCAATTCAATGTATTGGAACATCAAAAAAAAAAAGATTATAGTATCATAAATAAAGTTAGAAGCCGAACAGAAAGTGCTAAATTATATCAATTTTATATTTCTCGCTAATTCAAAAAATTTGTTGTTTATTCATTGAGTTCAAACAAGCTTTATTGCACACTGTGGACACTGTGCACACATGTCAGCAAATCACAACTAGAGGCGCCTCTCAGTGCACCGCAGACACGCCGTGTCCGGGTACGTAAAACGCATATAACATCAATCGTTCTATGCGATTCTGAGAATTAGCAGCAACCGCATTATAAAAGCAATATGTTTCAGGCCTTTTCCGATCGCCTTGTCGTCAAATCGGTCACTGCTGTTCTCGGATGTAGTGCCATTATAGTATAATGGAGCATGGCCATCATTCATCTGAAGAACAGGACAATTCGATACTATGAATTTCAAATTGAATGCGCTCAAATGTTCTACAGCAGATAAATGACACCGCAATGACTGTCATTTGACTGCTGTGGAACATTTTGAACGCATTCAATTTGAAATTCATAGTATCGAATAGTTTTGTTCTTCATATGAATGATGGCCATGCTCCATTATACTATAAGGCACTAAATCTCTAAGGCGCTCAACATGATAACACGCTAATAGTCGGCATTCAATATCGAAGCAGTGGAGAGCAAATGCGTGAGTTATGGTGAAATTAATTTTAAAATGTAAAAACATTGATTTTTGTAATATTTCTTAGAAAATAAAACCTCCTCGTTTACATGAGACAGCGAAGCCCACGGAGTCAAGTATTCCCAAAAACGAGCGAAAAACAACTTCAACTACACTGCAGCCTAAACTATTAAAGTAATTTTAATAAAACTATTAAGTAAAATAAAATTAAGCAAAACGTAAATTTACAACTCAGGCTGTTCATACTTAGCACTGAACATCTGATACAGCTCTGCCGCTGCACTGCTTACAAACACTGTAAGGAAAAGCATATGTGCGAGTATTTCGAGAAAAACATACAAACACGTGTGCATGTTCGGTTCTTACAGCGCTTACTCCAATATGATATTATATAAATGGAAATAAAACTCAGAGGGTATTACACGGTCGGTATACTCGACGGCTGAACTTACCTTTGTTACTGGATGTATCAGACTCACGCCGTGCTTGTTAATGGCAATGAGCAGCATTTCGGGATAGTTAGGTTCCGTGGTTTGCTTCACCTCAAAGAAGGCAGAGCCAAAGGTGGGCCATCTATAAAGAACAATAAGTAAATGTGTTACAATGTCAAAGCTATAGTTATACATATATATCAGTTTAAACATGCCTGTAGACGATCTTTAAGAATGCCACCTTGGCATCTTCGGAACTCATGCCGCCATCCTGGTTATAAGACGCCACAATGGATCGTTTCCATTCACTGGTGCTTTGCATCTTCATAATATCGGATGGTATCAGTTCCCTCAGCATTTGTCTGCAAAACAAGTTAAGGATTAATAGTATGTATGATAAGAACTTAACGGTTTTACTTACGGTATGGCTTGCAGCTCCTGTTTGTTGTCCCCGAAGCGAACACGAAAGACGAGAGCAGCCAATTTGTAGGCTTCCTCGCGTGAGCATTTGTGATAGCCGCGCAAGAGTTTGGGCAACTCCTGGTGATAGTGAAAGATTAGATCGGCATTGCGATCCTTGCCTGGCACAGTGTTCGTCCACAGTTTCTTCATGAAGAAGACCTGGTATGTGAACTGCGGATTGGCGCCGTCGCGTATGGGACGTGCCTTCTTAATCCAATCAGTCAGATGACGCACAAAGTCAAAGAAGAAATCACCCTCGGGCACTGAGATCACCTTGTCGGCGATCTTGACAAACAGCGAGAAGCCCTCACTGGTGCGCAACGATAAACGCTGTGAGATATTGTTGCAAAAGTCCTTGGCTCGCGTTGAGGAGTCCACTTCGAATGCCTCGTCGGTGTCATCGGGGAAGTAGACCTTGTGAAAGATTTGCGTTGTCTTGTGCTGTATGGCCTCCACTTCTACCTGATGCGGCGGATACTTGCGCTGTCCATGGCGTATGGTCTTCTGCAGACGATGCATCGAATCCTGCGAAATGGGATGACGACGTGTGCGCAGAAACAGCAGCAGTTCCTTGAGCAAACCCTGTGAGCAGGCAAACAAACCGGTTGCCAACCACATCAATTCCCATCCACGTTCCTCGGACATGCGATTCCGATTATCCGTCAGCTGTTTCATCAGCTGACAATAGATCTCATCCCGCAAAATCTCATGCTTCAATGGGCCATCGAATATGTGATCCGTAATCTCATTGCCCATACGTGGTCGCTTCGAGGGCAAATCACCCATGTACTTGAGTATGGCGGCAAAGGCGAAACACGCCTCCTCAACCAGTTCCTCCTTGGTCTGCAGCTTGCGCAGCAACGGCATCTTAATGGGATCTCTGGCATAGCGCCACAATTCCTCGCTGCGCTTTGAGCCCAACGTTAAAGTCTTGGACATGGTGCGTTTTGGTGGCAAACGGAAGTGATCCAAGGCGTATTCCATTAGAGTGTGCGGACGATCACGTGGCTCCACAACGCCGCCATTGGAGGCCATGCTCAAACGACGGCCATGATGTGCCTCCTCAATGTTAAAGAGCGCCAGAATATCCTGTGGCGGCTTACTCAGCGTGGGCAGCACATAGACCGTCTCGGCGGGGAAATCTCCACGCTCCTGCGACCGATCACAGCGACCAATGCACCAGCCATTGTTGAGCACCGATTCACCGCACGACTCATCCTCCAGTATAATCAGATCACCCTTGAAGAACGACAGAAAACTGGTGCCATCCGAGGGAGCACGATAATCCTGCAAGGCAATGACATACTTCGAGCTGCAAGAGAGAACCAAAACCCAAAAGTCAGTAAGCTATGTGGCCAAGTGATTACACACATACCGCTTCTTTAGGCCATCCAGAAAGTAGACAACTAGATCCCTGATGTCCTCCGCATTGGGACTTTGGAATGTAAACTCCTCGCCACGCACCGTGGACAGACTAAAGGTTTGGGTAAACACCTTGTTTGTCTTTTGGCTGGAGACGGCTGTGATTTCGGGAAAACTTAGTTCGAGCAGCACCTGCTCCTGATCATCGACCACATAGACACCCGTCCAGTTGACGGCAATGATGACATCGTTTTTGGGTAGATTTGGACCCGAATTGCGATACGCTTCATAGAAGCGTGAGAAGAGCAACGGCCACTTGTACTTGGCATAGCTAACGATATCCTCTTTGATCTTTAACGGTGCAATCTTGTCCTTCACATAGTAGGACTTCTTGTACGCCTGCAGCACCAAAGCGGCCCAACGTTCGATGGCCTTGTCGACGCCGCTGAGACAAAAGTCGGGTATAAAGTTGGGCAACAGGGTGAACAGACGCTCCATGGACATGTCCGTGGAGTATTCGATGAAATATTGCTGGGCCGCAATCATGGCCAGATCCTCCTCTTTGTCGCAACGGTATTCACCAAATTTAACACCACGCACCACCTGCTGATAGATGAGATTGGTGGCCACCTGATCGTGTGTGGGCTCATGCCAGGGCGCAAAGATCTCCTTGCGAAAGAAGAGTCGCCAGGGTGCATTACGCTCCTGGGCACCCTGCTCCTTGGCATACTGTTCGCACTGTGAGATGGCGTCCATCACATGATCACCACCGCTGCCCAGCGAACTGACCTTATCGAAGAGCGCGATGTACAGTGAGAAACCAAACTGATCCTTCAGTGTTATCTTGTCCGACAGCTGATTGCACAGCTCCCTGGCCGTGGTGGCCGAATCTGCCAGCAATGTCTTTGTATTGCCATCCATAAAGGTAATAGGCAACATGATGGGCTTCTTCGATTTGGTCGCCTGCAGTTCCAGCCACGATGGCGGCTGATTACGTGTCCCGTTGTTAAAGGTACGCTTCAGCCGCTCCTCACAGTACGGCGCATAACCAGGTGGTCCCTCCCGTATGAATGCCCGCAGATAGTTGACAAACTTCTCCGATGGCGCAAAGCAGCCGACGCACAGCGACAACAGTATCCAGCCACGTGCATGCGAGGATTTCAATGGATTGTTGGTCAACTGTTTGCATATCTGACAATAGATTTCATCCCGCAACTCGGCACGCAATATGCCATGGCCAATGATGAAGTGCAGCTTCTCCAGATTCGATGTGGGACGCGATTGCAGCCACGACTGATAGCTATCCGCCGTATACTCATCGTCCTGCAGCCGTCTACGCACATCCTCGCCCAATTTATTCTTTCGCTTCAGTGTCAGCGAGACGAGCTTGTGGCGTATTGACCTTGGCTTCTGTTTAAGGAACGCCTCCGGATCGAGACCCATCAGTTGAGCCTCCTGGAATTCCTGCAAAAATAAAGCATATTTTTATTATGAGAAAAAGGGAAGAATCTAAGTTAGTGCCTGTAGAAGACTGCTTGTTTATTATGACTAGCTGGCACATTGATCACCGCGGAGCCTAAACGGTAAGGTGTATGGAACTAAAATTTGCACACAGCATAAGAATGTAGGTATGGGATAAAGGTAGTGAATAATGTGAGTAGCTGAAGAAAACTCTCTTATCATACTGACTGATTACCGCAGAGCCTAAACGGTGAGGGGTATGGAACTAAAATTTGCACACAGCATAAAAATGTAGGTATGGAATAAAGGTAGTGAATAATGTGAGTAGCTGAAGAAAACTCTTTTATCATACTGACTAATTACCGCAGAGCCTAAACGGTGAGGGGTATGGAACTAAAATTTGCACACAACATAAAAATGAAAAAAAAATATGGGAAAAAGGTAGTGCATAATGTGAGTAGCTGAAGAAAAATTTTTTGATCATACTGACTGATTACCGCGGGGCGTAGAGCTGAAAGGTATTCAATTTAAATTCGACATAACATAGCTCTTTTAATAATATTGTGCTATAATATGATTTTTGGCCAAATTTAAAATGTTTGTCAGTTAAAATCAAACAAGATGAACTAAAAAGTTGTTCGTAAATTTTCTATGCATATGCTAATTTTTAACCAAAAACTTTTAGAATCATAGGATAAATAAACGTGATTTTGACTAGTTACTAGTTTTCTTGTCTAACAAGAAATCTAATTAATTATTTAATTAATTATTTCCTAAAAAGTGACTATTTGTTAGAGCTTTCTAATTTTTGATATCTACGCTTTCTTTTTATTAAAATGTATATATAAGTTTTCAAAAATTAAAAAGCTTTTAAAACCCTGCATGACCATTTATTTAAATTATTCAATTATTTAAATTTCTATTAGGAAGCCAGATCGGCTCAGTATGAAATATTTTATAGTTTTTTTATATTATCTTAACCAAATTCACAGATTACAGACTTTTATCATGACAAAAATCGGTTGACTTTAAAATCCTGAACCTGTCTTGGAAGACCTTTGAAAAACTTTGTGATTTTCCAAGATTTGAGAATGATTTTTGACAAACTCACAAGAACTATACTTGTTTAACTGCAGAAATCGAAAAATGGAATTAGCGATTGGTATAGTTACAGGGTTTATAGCATTATGGTTAAACTACAGCAACAATCGGTAGCAGATTAGTGGTGAATTCGCTAGGTTTTTTTCAGATATTATTACCCCAAAACTTACAGATTACAGATGCTTATCTTAACCAAATTTGATTTCCATCTTTTATTTTCAATCTTACTAAAATAGTCGGTATAAATTGTGGTTTACGAAGAAAAACTTTAGGGGTTTCCATGATTTGTGATAATATTCTCTACTCTCACTAAACTAAGATAGAATTAATATGCACCACCATAACTACACGGACCATTATAGTCCAAATCTCTCAAAAATATACATCTTCCTCTCACATCCTTTCCCAACTAACCTTGCTTCTGATGAAATTGCGTCCCAGGGTCGCCGTCACCTTGGACATGACCGATGTGGTGTCCATGCGATCCATGGTATGATACTTGGGCTCCTGCATGTCGCCGGTGAAACGGAGTATGGTGATCCACAACGCTTGAGCCGCAAGCTGATCGCCTTGGGTATGCAGTGGCAGCAATGGATGCTTCAATGCCTTCTTGGCATACTGATGATTCACATTGCCCTGGAAATAAGTGGCGGCGAATTTCTGAAACTTGTACTCGGACAAATCCTCCTCGTCCTCGGAGATGTGCATGGGTGCAATGATGTCCTCCTGATTGACCGTCTGACCATGCGGCAGATCATTAAACACTGACGTCTCGCGTCCGCCATGTGGTGTGGGTGCATCACTACTCGAGTCGGGTAGAAAATCAAACATGGCCTCAACCAATTTGCCATCATCGACGGGTTCCTCCTGTTTACGGGCCGCATCATTGATAATATTCATTTTGACCTCAACGCGTCGCCGATCCTCCAGCTGTTCCTGCAGCTCCCGTCGCTCCAGTTCGTGCAGACGATCCCTATAATGCTGTTCGGCAATTTCGCGTGCATGCTTATTGCCCCGATGCAGCAACTCCTGCTCCTCCAGCTTGCGCAGCTGCAGTACCTCGGCAAACTGTTTGTGCTCCAGTCGCATCTTGCGATATCTACGCACCGCAATCATGCGTCTCACATGCGACTGTATCTTGATCACTGCCCACATCTTGTGCCCGTATTCCCGCCGCACCAGATAGCCCCGTGCATGCGCCTGCAGACCCACAATGTGTCCACGCAGATGCCGAAAGCGATGTGAGAGGACACGCGATCGTATCAGTGCCTGCAGACGCATATAACCCACACGCATGTTGCGATAGCGTTTCCTTTGCGCATATCCCTTCCACACACGCTGCACACTGATCGCCGCCGCACGTAATCTCAGATAGCGTCGCCTGTAGACCCAACCACGTATGCTACGCTGCAATATGAGGATTTTGCGTGTGAGCACACGATCTCGTTCCTGTTCCAAGAACAAATCGTGGGCGTCCTTCAAAAAGACCTTCGTGTGTCCCAGCTGATAATCGGATTTGCCCAACACCATGCCGCATATTCTGGACGTGGCCACCTGACAGTCGGTGCGATGGGCCGGCGGTACACCAGGTATAAGGAAACGATAGCGTTCGACAAACTCACGGAAACCATGGCGTATGGGATAGCCAGCACGTCGTATACGTATTGTTTCCATCATGCCAGAGTAACGCAATTGGCGACAACACAAACCACGATCGAACATCATGGGCTTCTTCAACTCATTGGGCTTGATGCAGCGTATGAAGAAGGGTTGACAGCTGCTCAGTGTCTTCATCAAAGCATCCAGACTCTTGCGGAACTGTGTGGACAGCGTCGGTGTGCGTTTCCTTGTCTCGGCGCCCATTTCAATGTCCTGGGCAAAGATCTGACGCAAAAACTTGTTGCCACTCTGGCTAACCAAATGCAGCAAGTCGGGACTGAAGGTGTCACGATTCTTGTCCAGAAATCCCCGCGTATCGTAGAACACAACGCCGGCAAAGTGATTGAGACCAAAGCTGGTATTAATATCCGACTTGGGTTTCAAATAATTCTTGTGCGCTCCGTGCGTTTTGTGCAACTTGGCGAGCATCGTTTGATCCGTGCCCTTGGGGAAGCGTGCCTCCTCATCAATTAGCGCCATAATGTTCAGCTGCTTGATGGCAATTAGATCGAGTGCATCCTGATTGTCCACAAACTCAATGTGCTGCCAATTGATGGCCTCGTGATTGTACTCCTCCTGCTCCAGCTTAAATATGTGCTGCACAAAGAACTGCTGCAGATTCTCATTCGCATAATTGATGCAAAACTGCTCAAAGCTATTCTGATCAAAGTTCTCAAAACCGAATATATCCAGAACACCAATGGCATTGCGGGACGTTGCTCTCGGTTTGAATATGGCCGTGTTTATCTTGCGCACAATATGCACAAAGAGACGTCCATAGATGCCCTTGACGAAGGCATCTCGCACATCCACCGACTGTTCCCGCGATAAGGTCGACACCACTGTCTCGCCATGGGCAAACAAGGTGCGACGCGTCAGTGCATCAATCAGTGGTTGTATGGGCAGTCCAAGTAATCCAGCCACACGCTCCACATTGATATGTTCTGGTATTTCCGTGGCATCCAAATTATCCACCACGGTGGCCTTATACTTGATGTTGCCACAATGCAACAGAGCAGCCAGCAGTTTGATAATCTCCCAAATCTCCTGATCCGAGAAGAGCAACACCTTCATCGCTGAACGTATGTCGGAGAATTCAGCTGCATCGTCGCGTCCCTCACACGTTATGCTATTGCCACCAGTTAAATATCTGCAAAAATTAAATGCAAAATACTTTAATACAAAATTGATTTTGAGTGGGGAATTATCTAAAGTTTACTTGTAGTCGGCTGCCACGCCCAGATCGAGGCGACTCTTCTCATCGTTGGACAGACCCGCCAGTATGCAGTAGAAGACATGATAGTTGCGTTCGCTGTGATTCTGCGACACAATTCGAGATTTCTCCAACAAATATTGCTCAATCTTGGCGCCCTCGATAACTCCATTGGCGCTAAAATGTATGTCAATGTATTTGCCAAACCTAGAAAGAGAAATGCAAGCGGTTAACAGGGGGATTCACAAAATATCTCTGCTGTTACTTACCTTGAGGAGTTATCATTGCGTATGGTTTTGGCATTGCCAAATGCCTCAAGTATGGGATTCGCCTCCAATATCTGCTGCTCGATCCACGAATGCTTGCCACTTATCGCCGCCAGATATTGTAATATCAGTTTTGTGCTCTCCGTTTTGCCAGCTCCCGATTCGCCAGAGATCACAATGCATTGATCTTGACGATAGCGTTTCATATGCGCATAGGCATTATCTCCGATTGCAAATATATGCGGTGGCAGCTCTCCGATCTTTCGCTCCTTGTACAACTTTATTTGATCACCCGTATAGATGGGCAGTATCTGATACGGATTGACGGCAACCAGTATGGAACCAGTGTAGGTCTACAATTTGAAATAGAAACAAAATATAAGCGAAATGTTCATATATATATTTAAAAACTATACCGTAACTATTGAATTATCAAACAACTAGTAATTCGAATTTAGCAATTTGTGGAGAATTATTATTTCCTGGTTTTTTATTTAAAAAAAAGTTTAGTAAGTCCAATTTAGTCTAAGAAAATAGTATAAAAAATCTTCAATATGTTGAGAATTATTATTTCCTGATTTTACTTTTAAAAGAAGTTTAAGAATTTGGCTATTTACAACAGTAAATTGTGTTTAAACTAGTTTTTAAATAATTTTTGTATTTATGTTAATTGTTTAATGCTACGGCAGGTATTGAAAAGAAAAACCAAAAAAATTAAAAAAAAAAACTAAATGAATCAGAATTCGTTTTAAAAAAAGGTAACTTCTTTATTGAGAAATTGATCATTTTCTTTGTAAAAGTTTATTATGATATTAAATAATGTTTTATATGAATGAATTCCAAAACTATTTTGTATTGGTTTCAGCAATCGGGCTAATATTTCTAATGAATATTCATTATTAATATTATTTTATCAACAATCTTATTTGTTTTATTAAGAAATTTGTCTAATTTATTATATATTGTAATAGAAGTATTTTTAATAGACTGTTTTAATAGTTAAGAATTTTATTAAACTGAAGTAGTTTATTCTTATATTATCGTCATATTATTTCAAAATACCAAACATTGTGTTATAAATTTTTAGTTTACTGCAAAATAGTTTAGTGAGGTATATACAACATATATGTACATATGTATATATACATACCAATATAAAATATACAAGATTATAGTTTTATTTGTTATATTTTTAAAAGTGCTTATTAAAAAACTTTAGTTAAATGTAGTATTTAATAAATATAAATGTATTGCATTAGTTGTAAGCTATAACTGCAGCTTTTTAAAATTTTCAAGTTTGTTAAAGTGTTTAAGAGTAGTAGAATGTTATTTTTATGAAAAATAAAGATACTATAGCTTTTCCTAATTTTATTTTTAATTTTCAACGTTTATTAAATTAAGTATTCAATAAAAGTAAATGTATTTAATTGGTTATAACAATTTTGGTTGCACTTACATATATCAGATTCTCTTTGTAGCGTATGAGTAGATTGCGTAATATGCCCGCCTCGTGCAGATCACCCAGAGATATCATGTCCTCCACTCCCTGAACGGATGAGGCATGCATCGCTTTGATGCGACGCTCGGGCGCCAGCCAAACCTCATCGCCATCATCGTCTCGGACCTGGATGCGACGACCCTCTGCTGAGATGACACGTGCTCCAATGGCCACATCGAATTCTCGCCCAGACGCGGGTTCGATCCAGATGTAGTCACCCTGTGTTAAAGTAATTTACGTGGTTACAATTTGACATTCCACTTTACGAGCCATGGGGTTGCCATGGACGTTTCACGATGGGCCATAAAACTTTGTTTTCTTTTTGGTTTTTTTTTTGTTTTTTTTTTGTGAAAATCAGTTGAGCGTAACATTAACCAGGGCCACAGGCATGGGAGCACTCACGTACATATAAGCATGCTAGTGTGTGTGTACTTCCGTTTGGCATTTTGTGCGCATCAAAAGTTTTAAGCTCTCTCTCAACCTCTCTGTCTCTCTTTGACAGCAAAGAGAGGCACCACAGCGTTAACATATGTTGCTCTCTTTGCTGCTGTTCTTAAGCGTTGTGAGCATGCGCTCTCTTAACTTACACGTGTTACAATCACCATATTCGTCGTCCTTCATTTACTGTTCCTGGCTCTCTGGCATCCAATACAAAAGCCCGTCTGCTGCAAGAGAATGAAATGAAAACAAGTTACTCTTTTGTAACTGAACAAAGTCGTAAAACAAGCGAAAGACAACAATAAAAAAAAACACAACAACAACAACAACGACGACGACTCTTAGTTGCTGCAGGCGCTAAAAACCGGCTATAGAAAACTACAAAAAAGAATTAAGGTGAAGTTTACGGTAAATTGAAAGAATTTACAAGTTGTCTTTGCCTTGGTTTGTTTGCCTGCTTCTTCTTCTTCTTCGTCAGCAGTGTTGTGTCTTCTTCACTTTGTCTCTCTTTCTTTTTTTTCACCCATTTTGGCAACCATTTAACACTCGACGATACAACAACAAATTCGTCATTGTCATTTTTTGAAGTCAACTTTTGAAAACTAGACGGGAAACCGATACCACAACCAAAACGATCATCAATGGACTCGATGACAATCCATACACAGTATACATACATATATATACAAATCCAAAATCATATCTTTAGACATGCTAAAAAGGCTATCGCACATTTTCACTTTTTATACATTTGTTTCTCTGTTCCGTTTGTTCAAAATCAGAACCCCAAAAAAAGAGCCCATCGATACGATCCATAACAATCGTAATCGTATTGCATTTGTTATGCAAATTATATTTGTTGTATTTCTTTTCCAGAGTTTCGATTTGTTTTCATTACAAAAATTTACTTTCATTACTTTTTACGGCCATCGAAAACTTTTACCCCCCAAAAACAGTATAAAACTCTACGTTTTGGAGGTCAGACTACACTCTATAAATACACATGTGTGTGTATATGTCAGCTGTTGTTATAATTGTTACTAGATTATTTTAAATGTTTTATGTTTTTGGTATAGTTAGCATTTTTATATAAGCAGCTCAGCTTTACTATCTCTTAATCTTTAACAATTCCTGCAGCAATTTTTTTCTTTAATTTCTTTTGCCTTTTCAAACAGTTTTTTTTTTATTTTGAATATTACAATATTTTTGGAAGCATTGGAAACTAGAACCATTATATTGAAGTTTTTGAAAGGCTAACCATAGGACTCAAATCAGTAGGTTACAAAGGAAATGTTTAAATTTCGAAAATAAATTTTATTAAAAAATATCTTTAATAATTTAGTTATCCCCTTTGGTAACCATCTAAAATTTAATTTTTTTAAGTAGTCTTTTAACTATAACTTAAAATACTATTTGTTGTCTAGTTATAAATCTGACAGTATTTCCTGACTTAAATTATATTTTTCTTGAAATTCTTCCTATATTTAATAGGAAGATGCTAGATTTTATTTATTTTTTAAATTTATTTTCAATCCCCTTTTGAAATGAAACAATTATAGTCCCTTAACTAATAGTCTTATACGATTCGTAGTACATAGTATATTATACTCTAATGCGAATTATTTTTGTCTAGCTCTTAGCAACTCTAAGATCTATTCGTTTTCAATAAAAAGAAATTATATCTATTTGTCAAAGTAATTTTCTAATAAATCTTTGGATTATGCAAATAAAAAATATATTATATTTAAATTTTTATAACTTAGGTTACGAAACACACATAAATATGAACCTTAAACATCCGGTTTTACTGCAATTAATATTACCAAAGTGCAATAAAAACAAAGAAATAAATGTATATGTAAAATTTGAAGCATCTTCTCTAATTTATATTAATAGCTTTTTAGCCACAATTGTATTTAATGATGTATTTTCTGTGTTGGCCAAGTTGAAATTCTATTGCACCTGTTGCCATTAACACCTGATGCCGAAAGCTTTTAATTTGAGATACGTCATGAGATCATCTCACAACTCACAACTCACAGTTAGTTACACATTCAAAGGCGTTTCAGCCAAGCAACAAGATAAATGTATCTCTATGTGCATACACAGCGAGAAAATAGTGTAGTTTCAAAACTTAATATCTTAGCAGCATTTATATGGATATGTTTAGTATTCTTATGTTAATTGTGAAGACAAATATTTGTAAATGGGTAACAAAATTTTCTAAATAATTTCAATTAACAGCTATGTTTTTTTTTTAAATACAATAATATAAAACCTATCTAACCTTATGGCATGGTTTGGCATATTGTTAGCCCGATTTCTGAATCGAGTACAGATAAGTTTTTAATATCCAAACCAAATATTTAGTGTGCCCATACTTTCTGAGACTTTCTCAAACTTTATGGGCACACTGGAAATTTTTTATAGCCGAAATCAAAAATATTCTAAAATTTATCTCTATTCGAATCACTAAGCAGCTTATTAAGTGTTGTCAACTTTTAAAAGATTGCTAGTAATATTTAGTTAAACTTGTTACATTTGACAAAGATATAAATTTCATATTCCTTAAAAAATTAAAATTTTTTTCTTTTTAATTATTTTTCTAGTTTTTTCGAATTGAAAGTAGGAACGTATTAAGAGTTCTTAATTGTATCCAATTTTATTGATTCGAAGAACTTAAATGTTTTTTTTTAATATTTTTTTTTTAATTTTAAACTACTATAACTTTGTCAAAATGCATACGATTTGAAAAAGAGACGTATTTTGGAATCCTTATGCTTTTGTAAATAAATTTAATTGATTCCAAAAATGTAAATTGTTTTCAATAGTTAGAAACTCTAATGTCTAGTTTCTTATTTACCATAAATGAAATGACATGAAAAAAGCTAAAACTCCAAAACATTTGTGTTTATTTAACTCAACTGTTACAAAGTTTTTAGCAACTGTTTATTTATCATACTAACTTGATCTGCGTGCACAACAGTGGAATGTTTTTAACAAATTTGATGATTCAAGGTAAAAATTCAGCTGTTTAGAAGGATGTACGGAATTTTTGGCTAAAACATTAGTTTATAATATAGGGGTACAAAAATATAGCAAAAGTAAATTCAAAATCTAAATTTTTAAAATACAAAAATTCAAAAAAAACTGCCCAATTTTCTCACTGTGTACAATGAATACAATCGTTTTGTATGTAATTGCAGACAGACGAAAAAAAAGCTAAAGTCGCTTTTTTGTGGCACACACAAAACTCGGGCATATAAACATACGTACATATGTACATATAGACAAACATATTGTTATATAGTTACCTGTGTATTTACCTGGTCTGGTTACGCTCTGTCGATCAAAATACATAGAATGCACTACACACAAGAGAAAGAGTGGGGGAGAGTGAGAGAGAGAAAGAGGGAGAGGGAGAGTGACACACACTTGAATTTTTGTTGGCTGCGCTTCTTCATTCAAAATATGTGTATTGCCTAATAGTTGTTATCAGTTGGCGTCGCTGATAACACACAACGTTGCGCTCAATTAGAATGTTGTTATTTCATTTATTTATTTATATTTTTTTTTTTAGTTCAGTGCTCTGCTAAGCATGACCAAAAACTAAACAAAACTGCTAAATTAGCAATGTCATTTAAATTTTCAGACACGTTTCACATTTCAAAATATGCAAAAGAATTTTGCATTCTTGTCAATGATATGATTTGTAAATCTAGTAAGATCGGAAGTGAAGCAACAACAAAACTATTAAAGCTGCACATCTGATTGGAATTTGAGAGAGAGAGACGCATTTTAGCACGTATGGGAAACGCACGTGCAGTGTATGTGTGACTGAGTGCGTGCATATGTAAGAGAGTTCATCAAGAGAGTCATTAGTGAAAGTTCGTACGAGGCTGCCACGTACATAACACATACATATGTACATATGCACATAATAGCTATTTAACTGTATGTTAAAACCAGTGTTGCTTACGTTCGACAGAAAAAATAAGCTAAATCTTGCACAAAAAAAAAAAGTTAATTTCTTTGATATTAAAATAAATATTTAGCAAAGAATTTGTTAATTAAAATCATTTCGAATTCTAAGTAATTTAAAAAGAAAAGATCTAAATAATTAATAATACCGAACTATTTGATATTTTTTTCCGATTATCAAAAATCTAAAATCTTAAAAAAGAAAAAAGTATTACACTAGTATTATTGTATAATCCGAAAAATCGTTTAATATGTGTCTTTATATCATTTCTGTGATGTATAGTTGGTTCTACTTCATTCTGCTTTATATCATTAGACTGATTATGTTATATCATGATTAAATATTAATTCGGCAGCTTGTAGTTTTCGCAAAACTTTCATTTCATGCACATACATATTTGTTGAATAAAAATTTATTTATTTTTATTATATTTAAATTTTAGTTTTAGAAATTTTAATATATATTATAATTTATATATATTATATATATATTTTTTTTTAATTTTCAAGTTTTCTAAACTTTTTTATCAAATCTAGTCATTTTTGTTCGGAGATTCTGGCAGCACTGCTTATAGCATTTTTCTTTTAATTGTGGTGTGTTTCTTTAGGTTTCATTTATGCTAACTTTGTGCATTTAGAGTGTAATTTTGACTTAATCTGATTTCAAATAATATAGCTAGAGAAACAGTTTAAAACAATATGTAAAATTTTAGCACAAAAAAATAATTTAAAAATAGCTAAGCGGGCAACAGTGGTTAAACGTACCCTACATAAACAAATGTGTAAAAATATGTCTTTTGTTTTTTTTTTTTCACTTTGAAAACAATAAAACTGCAGTGCAATGGAAGTGCGAAAGAGAGAACAAGAGACAGACAGAGATAGTGAGATAGAGCAAGATAAAGAGAGAAGGGGATGGTGAGCAGCTCCGCTAAAATCTTCTAAACGTACGTTTTAAGCTGTTGTGTTGTGTTTTTTTTATTATTATGCGAATGCCGACCTTAAAAAAAGTTTCACCAAACAAACAGAAAGTCGCAGTGCAAAGTCGCGAAAGCTGCACAGCAACAACAATAACAACAAAAACAACAGTAACTAAGCTTGCGTAG
The DNA here is from genome assembly GCA_035047385.1 of Drosophila tripunctata. NCBI lineage: Eukaryota > Metazoa > Arthropoda > Insecta > Diptera > Drosophilidae > Drosophila > Drosophila tripunctata. The sequence goes on from JAWNPS010000163.1 coordinate 80,770, forward strand.
ACAAACACACACACACACATACACTGAAGCTTAAAAGCATTTAATTCAACAAAAAAGGGTTCTCTTATTTCCCCCAACAACAACAAAAACAACAACACAAACGCGCTGCAAAGCTACAAAATATCCCGTTGTGCAACAAACCGGCCAAACAAGTGTCATTGTTGTTGTTGTTGTTGTTATTATGCATAGAATTCTAAACACACAGTTCAAGCTCAAGGCTCAAGAGAGCGCATTGCGTGTGCGTGCGACTTAAAAAGCAAAGAGACTAAGAACTAGTGAGAGCAAGAGAGAGGCGACAGAGCGGGCACCCATGTATGCAGTGCTGCCAATTTAGCTATTTTTACACTAGATCTAGTCGATTTCAATATTAATATGGGAAATAAATTTGTAAAACAGCGGCTAATGGAAATTATAGCTATTTTCTAAGACCAACTATGTGGATTCAGCTGGAAATAAGATAATCTCCGCATTGCCATCTGCGCAATGTCTTTAATCGCTGCCATTGTCTAAGGTGGAAGTGAGGTGGAAGTATTCTTTATTCCAATAGAACATTTTCAAAACTAAAGCTCCACAAAAAAAAGGTCTACACTTAAGGTATTTTATAACATTTATAGACTACGTCTGAAAGATAAGTGCTATCATAATTATGCATTGCCAGCAGCGATCTTAAAAAAAGATAGGCCCCAATCGAAACTACATAAGTTCAGCTCCCAAGACGATATGTTTTTTGAGCTTAAAAAGATTTTGAGAATACTAGATTTAAACAATAGAAATATAGTTCACTACTCTAGCGTATATATTTAGCGATCAACTAAATTTTGTTGACTATTTCCAGCTTTTTTCAAAGGTTAGCTTAGCTTTTTTTGTGGCCCGCAGAGTTGACAGCACTGCACCCATGTATGTATGTTTGTATGCCCGCTGCGGCTGTGTGCAATGTAAGCCGCTCTTTATAAGCGGCGCGCTCTCGCTCTCTCTCTCTCTCTTTAAGGGGCGCTCTCTCTTTTGACAGGTGCGCGTGTGTTTGTGTGTGCTCGCTCACCGTCGATATATGTATGTACATGCGTATGTGTGTATGTGCAAGTTAGTACCGTTCTAGACAACGAAACCTGAAGCGTAGCTAACCATAATTTGGTCAGAGGCTTAGCCATAATGCAGCCACGTCTCAGTCAGTCAAACAAATATGTATGTGTGTTGTGTGTGTGTGTATTGCAGCAGCAGCATCAGTGGCCCGAGTGTCAGTTTCACTTATAACCGTGTGTGTGTGTGTGACCCTTAATAAATACACTTAACTACGCCCTTGGCTAACTATTATTATTTTCGCTTGTTAGATTTTTCAGCGCACTTTGCTAGTTTTACTCACTCACACACACACACACACATATATATACATTTTATGCAGGGTGAATGCACTCAATTTTTCTTTGCCGTGTAGGGAAGAGCATGAACGGAAGAGAGAGAGAAAACGACAGAGATGTTGGGAGCTTTTTGGACCTTTAAACATCGCTCGATAATAAATAATAATAGTTTTTTTTTTCGCAGCTGAGCTCACTGAGCAGCAGCAGCAGGTAGCGGCATTAAAATAAACTAGTAGTATAATTAACACTTTGGTCACTTTAGCCAGATAGCCAGATTAAGCCAGTCCAGTATTTAACCAGTCTAACTCTGACTCCCAGTTCCAGTCTCCCGGGGGAAAACTTGTAGTTTTTTTTTGGGAGCATTGTTAAAGCGGTATATTCTTTTCGAAACAGGTTACATAAATGGGTCACGCACCATCGAGTGCAGCGCGCAACAGGTTAATATGTATATAATACAAATAACAAATAATAATAATATATAGGGGAACTTTGAACTCCACTTTAAGAAAGCCGTACAAGTACACACGATTTCACATTTGTTTAGCAGCTAATTTGTTAATCGCTTGTATGGGTGGTATTTTTCTTTTTTCTTCTTTCTTCATTTTTTTTTCTTCTTTTTTTTTTATAAACGGTAGTTACCTCAACAATCAAAATAACAACCGCACACAAAACCGAACACAACCGATCGTCGCAAGCAAAAACTGTAGACTAGTCGCAGTGTGACCGCAGGTGGGCAAACGCATAAAAGTTACAATGCGACCGTCTATGTCTAAGCGCGTAATCTATACATGGTAGAATACACGTATAAGGTAGGCTTGTAGGCAGCAGAGCGTGCTCGATTTTGCACCTTAAGCGTCAGTATACGTTACGGTTCGGCTTTTTCGACGAGACTACCTTATACTTATACTTATACTTATATTTATACTAACATTTATGACGTAACTTTAAATATTAAAACTTTATATTTAAAAAATTACGTTTTGAAAATATAAAAACTATTTGTAACAATTTAAAACATGATTTTATAGTAAGAGAAAATAATTTAGTAATTCTATATGTTTTGAATCTTCATAGCCCGTGCGGTTGGGGCTAATGTTATGTTTACGGCAAATATAGCTTTTCTAATTTGCAGTAAGTTAAGAAACTGTATTAAACTTTTCAAAACGAGTATTTAGCAAAGTACAAGCCGTCAATTACTTATTTGCAATCTATCGATTCGCTCTTTTATTTGCAATAAATGCATTAAAAATAACCTTGCACATTATTCCAAGCTGTGTTTTTTTTTTTTTAAATAGCTTTTTCAGGTCCCAAAGAGTTGGCAACACTGCCTGCAGTCAAGAAAGTAGTTCCTTCTTGCAGTTTGGCGAACAGTTAAAACGAACCTATTCTAAGCACAATGACACAACTGAATACTCTACAATCTATCGATTCGCTTTATTATTTGCAATAAATCCATTAAAAATTACAATAACATCAACGACAAAAGCAATGCATTATATGCCAAAAACTTATAAATGTATTGTTCCTTTAAAATAGCGTCATTACTTGGCAACACTGCCTGCAGTCAAAAATTTAGTTCCTTCGTTCAGTTTGGCGAAGAGTTAAAACGAACCTATTTCGAACACAACGACACAACTGAAAGCTCTAAGCTGTAAGCTCTGTAAGCAAAATTCTCACTTGATTTCTGTATTTTGTTTTTTTTTTTTGTTTTATTGAAATGATTGTTTTTTTTTGTTTTGTAAGATGGTCAGTGTGAATACAAAATGTAACATTTAAATTGTAAGGAGGCAGGTGGTGGAGAAGTAGGTTGATAGGTAGGAAAGGGATCTTGGGTATAAATTTGGTGGGATAAATGGGTAGTTTGGGGATTAGCAAAACTTCCATCGATTGCCGCACTCGTTGCACATGACAAATGTGGTCATGGGCTCGTCGGCGGATCGGGTCTGCAGCTGATTGTAGGTACAGTTGCGTTTCTTGCACTTGCCACACTTGAGCAGATCCGTTTTGGTGCCCTGAACGGTGGCCAATTGGGCATCATTGATGGCCTCCTTGACGAACTTTTCGCGCAGCTTTTTCATCTCATCGCTGGCCATCTCCTCGGGCGTCATTTTGGCCAACTGTTTGGCGGAGACGGCACCGCACATGAAATTGCCACGCAGTCCCGGATTCTTGAGATCTTTCAAGTTGGCCACACGTGATCTGATGCGATTCTTGTATTTCATATCCGTGTTTTTGAACTCCATATATATGGCATCCTCCAGTTCGGCGGCCATTTCCTCCGGCTCGGCACAACCATCGGGCACTTCACCTATTTTCAGTGCATTCATCAGCATCTCACGGCACTTGAGACGTACTGCATCTGTCATACCACCACCGGGAAATGATGTCTGATGTGCTGCTGACGACGACGACGTCGACGATGATGACGATTTCTTTTCCTCGCGTTTGTCCTTTGTGGAGCTGCTGGACTTTTCCTTGCCACCGGCAGCGGAGGCGGCATTGGATGAACTGGAGCTGGAGTTGTTTAAATTTGACTTAGAGCCGGCACTCGAGGATTTTGTGGCAGCACTGGAGTTGTTATCCTTGCTGGCGCCGGTGCCTCCGCCGCCGCTGCTGCTCTCCTTGTTCGTGCTGTTGCCGGCCGGCGCCGGGTTGGCCAAAAAGCGTTTCCAGTTCTTGATGAGCGTCTTGGCCAGCGCAATTACCTCGTCGTCCTTGCTGCTCTTCCGCAGCTCGTTCACCGTCATTCCGATTCGCGTCTTTGTCAATATCTCCAGATTAATGTTGAGCGTTTGCAGCGCTTTCAGCAAATCCAATGCTTGCTCTTGCCCCTAAATAGAGAACAATTTAAAACACAATTTGGAAAACTATTTACACATTTTCACTCACCGCTCCATCGCTGGACGTGGAAATCTTGCCAATTTTCTTTTGGATGCGGAACACTTCGTCCTCGACGCTCATTATTGATAAGAATACGAATCTGTTGGGGGGGAAAGGAATGTTAGAGCGTTAGATAGGTTATGTTAACTGCTAACAAACAGTTTACTAAATTTTTATTGAATTTTCTATGTTTTCGAACTGAAAACATGCATAATTGGTCTATTACATTATTTCCCTCCAATAAATTGTTGTTTACTAATTTTTCTTTTATGTATTCTTAAGTAGTGTTGGGTGAGTCTGTGTGAACCAAAATGTGTTGCTCTGTTAAACTAGTTCTTTATACAGTTCTGTTGCTCATTTTTGCGCACGTGCTTATGTGGTGGTTCTTCAAACGCATTTTGAGCTCTTGCTCATCTCTTTTGCTTCCAGGTCCCACTTTATTTAAAATAATCACTTCAAATATTTATAATTCATGAAAATCGTGTAGTAGGTAAATTAATTAAGTTACCATAATAGTTTTAAAATTTGAATTAAAGCTACGCGCCACGTAAGAGATTTATCAACACTCTAATGCGGCTCATTTTGCGTTTACGTTATATGAGCTTGCGCATTTTGGCTTACGTTAAACAATGTTAGAGTTTGGTCACACCGTCAATTTCCTTTGACTTGAACAGCATTCAAAGAATTTGCAGCAGCAGCGTGAAAAGTTTTTAAGCAAAGAGCGGCAAAATTAAGTTTATTGTACATTTCACGTGTATTACAGAATACAAATAAAGCCATTATATAGATATTGGTAAGTACCAGCGTAAATCACTAAAAATAATGAAAACTATAATTAAAGGAATTGCAAAGTTGATACATAATGAGAAAAAGTTTTCTGCTAAATATTGTTTTATGCATTAAATACTTGAATGCTTCTTTACAACAATTACAATTTAGACAAAATATTAAATAGTCTAGTTTTTACACCTACCATGCTTGTAAAAAACATAATTTCACAACTGACATCCAATGAAATTTTGCATCTCCTTTTGTTAGTCTTCCATTCTCCTACGTTGCTTGTGTTTCACCGTTATGTTCTAGGGTTGTCAACAGGCGGCTAAATGCGTTTAACTGCTTGTCATTTACAAGTTTTGCCTCGCTTAAACACTGTTGACAACCCCGCTGTCGGAGAATTTGTGACAGTTGACAATGTAAATTTTTGATATTTGCTTATGTTACTATTTTCTTATTCGTTGTTTCAATTTTTTTTTTTTTAGCAATTCAGTTCTCCGGACATCAGTATTGAGTGAAGTTAAGCATTTAGCTGCAGTGCAAAAAAAAGTGTAAAATCCATTCGTTGAGCTTTTATTTGAAATAATTATTAAAGGTAAGTTCATATTGCTGAAATTTATTTAAGCAAATTATTAAAAACTCGATGAAAGAAATGTTATTAATACTACTTTGAAATTTCATACTTTGATTATATTATTGTTTGTCAATTATTTACTTTACTTTTAAGCATTCATAGAGTTTATTGTTAAATAGTGAGGTTTGTTTCTATGGGACTAAATTTACTTGAATTTGTTTGGAGACGCAAAACGTTTTTTGCAGAATTGTGATGAGTGACCCCAATTTCATGTGTTAGAATAACTAAATTTGTAAACATATTATTTGGAGCTATAAAAATAATACTAGACCGATTTCTGAAACGAATACACGTTACTTTTTGTTAGAACTTCTCAAAAATCGAACAAAATTTACTCGAACGTTATGGGCACACTGAAAATTTTTTATTAACTAATCTGAATTCGTTTCTTTACTAATTTCTATTTCAATAATACCTTTCAAAATTCAATTCAATTTCTTGAAAGCAATAATAACACAATAAATTATAAAGAAAGTTTTACATTTATAATATGTTCTGTGGCAATTGCTAAATCGTTTTTAAAGTATTCCTTTGATAATTTTTAGCAATTTTAGAGCTTATATTCAATAATTTACCATAAAATCTAAACAATTGAGTCGATATTCGCTTAGGGACGTATTATTTTACTTTTACGCCATGCAAGCATCGAGTATCAAGCTAAACTTGATTAAACAACTAAAAGAAGATATATTAACTTGGTTTTTTTCCCAAAATTAATTAAATGATAAGTGCTTTGAGTGACTCTTAAGCCAGAAAAACTTATCTGTCTCTGCTCTTAGCAAGTATAATAAACTATTTAAATAATAAGTGGGTTAAGAAATATGTAGATGAATTAAAAGTAATAAAAGTTCCCAAAAAAAAAGCAAAAAACTCAAATTAAAATGCGTCTTCGAGCACTTTCCCATAATTTGTTCTGTATTACGAATAACAAAACATATTTTTTAGAAACATAAATGGACCCGAAAGTATCATTTCAAGCTTTCTTCCCATTGCTTCCCTAAAAATATTGTAACTTAAACATTGCAATATTGCCAATTAAAACGAATTTAAGAACTAAGCTGAGATTTGTTTGTGTTAATTAAAGAAATAAAACAAATTTGGGAAGGTTAATGAGAGGGAAGGGAGAGGGCTTCATTTATATTGTAAATTTAAAAAATTTTATTAACTAAACTTGTCAGCAAGTTACCTTTAAAAGCGAGAAGATACCAATCAAAAACAGTTTTGTTTGTTTTTTTTTTTTCTTTATTTTTATCAAATAGTTTTTTTTATATTTTTATTGTTATAGTTTTAAACGAGTTGCTCTCAACGTTTTTTTTGGTTGAAATGGGTTTTTGTTTTAATCTTTGGGGTCAAAATACAATACAATATTAGTCAAAAAATGTATTTTGTATTTTTGGATTTGTAATTTGTTTTTCATTTTCATCTACGTGATTTCTTTTTTTTTTATTTAGTCATAAAATTTTGTTTGCCATTTTAAATAGTATTATTATATTTTTGTTCACTATTACCAACTTTTTTCTTTGTTACCATTAATATACACGTGTACATATGTACGTATGCATATATACTATATATATATGTATATAGAATTTATATAATTTATACAATTTCTAATTGTAAAAGCACAAAATTTTACAGGGTTGTGTTATTTTTTTTTTTTTTTATTTTACGTTAAGTTTTGGGTTTTCAGTTTAGTTTTTGTTTTTGTTTTCAGCTGAATATTCTGTGCTTTTTTCTGTATATTTTTAAGCGATATTCCCAACAGATTTTATCGTTAGTCGCAAGCGTGTGTTTTAAATGTGTCAGTGTGTGTGTAAATCTACTTATTAAGGTTTTTTATTTTGTTACTAAATTTGCTCCAATAGTTAAATTGTTTTTGTTTAATAATTATGCTTAAATATATGCTTCTTGTTTTTTTGTTTTTGTTTTTTTTCAGTGTGTCTGTGTTTTGTTTACTTGCATTAAATGTAGTATAGTATATATGATGCACATAATTTGCTTTATAATTAATATAATAGAGTGTATACATATACATATAAATTTATATATTTATATATATATATATATAGTATTTTTTAAGAAACACAATTATAAGATTTCAACACTTAATATTCCGTTTTTTGTTTTTAAACTTTTTTTCCGTCTACTGAGTTTTTGGGTATAATTTGTTTTTGTTTTGTTTTATTTTTTGTTTCTCGTTTATTAAATTTTAAAATACAATTTTAACACAGTAAAAATTATAAAAAAAATGCATTTTTATATATGAGCATATAAAAATGTTTAACAAAAATATATGTATGCGTATAGTATGTGTGTGTGTGATTATGAAAATGCGTTTTTCCTTCTCTTCTTTTTTTGAAAATAAAAAACTGCTGCTTTTCCACACATTAAGTGATGTGTGTTTGTTTGCAGACTGTACTTTTGCTTGCTGTGTATGTGTGTATGTATGGGTATGTTAATGATTTTGATTGATTTGATAAAAAATAGTTAAAGAAATTATTAAAACAACAAATTTACAATGCGATATAATATATAAGAATAAGAAATAGAAACTTGTTTTTGCTTTAAATTGCTTTTTGCTTAAGATTTACAGTTTGGTTTTCCATTTAATTATTTATTATAATAATAATGTATAGATTTTAATTTCATTCTCAAAGTTCAGTTTCTTGCTGTGTATGTTTTTTCTGTTTTTTTGTTTTGTTGTTGTTGCTTTCAAATTGTGTGTTTTTGTTGCTTTTGGCTTTGGCTGCTGCTCTGCTGCGGCCGCCTTGAAATTTGTTTCTCTTCTCTTCTGGCTGTGAGAGTGTGATTGTGATTGTGAGTGTGTGTTTGTATTTTTTTTTTTTTTTGTGTGATTTATTGGTAGCTTTCTCTTTCTCTTCTTCTTCTACTCCTTCTTTACCAATTTTAAAATTGAATGCACGCCCGGCAGCAGCAGCAGCGAGCAAGTGCCTTCCCCTCTTCTGTCCTTCTTCCACCTCTTTGCAATTCCAAAACGTAATTTCACCACGAGGTGAGTGTTTGCTTAGGCCAGTGTGGGGAACTGACGTTCATCGTTGACCTTGGGTGCGGCATTCTGTTGTCGCTCATTGCCGAAACGCTTGCCAGCATGACCACCGCCAATGCCACCGCCTAGACCACGACGCTCCATTGGCGGCCGATTGCCACCCTCTGGACGTGATGGTGCACCACCACCACCACCAGCAGTGTTGCCAGCGCCAGTGTTGCCACCCTCAGCATTATTGGCACCACCAGCTGGTCCATTGCGTTCACCACGCTCACCACGTTCGCCGCGCTCACCGCGTTCACCCTGTGGCCCGCCAGGGCGTGCACCGCCTGCACGTGGTCCACCACGACCACCGCGTCCACCGAAACCGCCACCACCGCCGCCGCGACGACCGTCATTGAAATTGAATTGAATGTCAAGTACGCGCTGTTGGCGTCCAACGCGTTGCGGATACATGGCAGGATCGTATTCAAGTTCCTCTTCGCTTTCGTTCTCCTTCTTTTTGTTGTTGGTCAGCACAATCATTTTCTTCCACTGTGAGGTATCCTCGCCTAACAGACATTAAATTTCATCAATACTATATTCACCTCAATTTGCATGTGTCGAAAAAACTCACCTTCACCAGCCTTGCGTATGTTGAATTTGGGCTTAATCCGCTGTTGCTGCTGTGCCTTCCATTCATCCAGTGTCAGCTCTTTGGTCTCCTCTTCGGCTGGTGTCTGTTCATTTCCTGCTTGCTGTTCATTGCCAGATTCATCGCCCTTGTTGCCGCTACCACCTTCAGCATTGTTGTTGTTGTTGCTCGCATTCGTTTCACCTTCGTTGCTCTTGCTGTTGACATCATCAATGGCCTCCTTGACAGATCCCCAGTTATGTGCACCAGCTCCATCGCGTTTATCAATTGACTTAACACCTGTTCAAGAAAAATTTTATAACAGAAAAAGTTTCCGTTAATAATGATTATATTTTTTAATCAAAAAAAATTATTTAGTTATAAAATAGTCTCGAGAGAGTGTAAAATATACCATTAAGCGATTTGCAAATTTTTTTATTTTTTATCAGTTTTTTCACAAAAAAAATAAATATATATTTTCAAGTAATATTTTACAATTCAACAAATAAGATACCCATTTTAAGCAGCTCTTTGAAAAAAATCTACGTATAATTAAATTACATTTAAAAACTAAATTTTTAATATTTAAATTTCTAAATTAAAAAGCTAGTACACAGTCATTTAGGTAAATTTGTAGCCTTTTAATGTAAAATACTGTTTTTGAGCCAAGTTTTAATAAATTTAAAAAAAAATAACTTTGTAGACCATATTTTTGATTATAAATAAATAAAAATTAATCAGTATACTAAAGAAATATAGTTGAAAATGACTACTCGACTAATTGAACAATCAATAATCCTGGCCAAACTAAATATTCAGATTTTTTATAGTTTGAAATAAACCTCGGGAAATAATCATAGTTTGTTGAGATGCAAAATATAACTACAAAACTACTATATATAATATTCTGTCAAATTTTTTAAATACAAATAATTAAAAATAATGTTTACGATTCCTAAAGTAAAACTCAAGGAATAATCATTATTTTAAAAGATTTTTTTTTAGTTTTTCACAAAAAAGAGTTATAGTCTCGATTTCTGAAACAAAAATTGATTGGTTTTAGATTTCGTTCATATAAAATATTCAGTGTGCCCATAACATTAGTCCAAAAAATTTGAATTTTAAAATTAGGGGGTCACATTGACAAGTTCAACGAAATCAATGAAAAGGTGATTAAACTGTATTTTCAATTTGATTTTGTTATCGCATCACTTCTAAAACATTTTGTAATATTGCCAATATAGACAACGTCGACTCAAAGCCTTATTTAGCTTCCCTAAATGTTTGATTTATAGACAAAACTAAATAAATATGTGATATTCAATTTCTAAGCAGTTTGCTGTTTAGGGAAATATAAAACTAGACAAAGTGTCGCTCCTGATACAGTTTAAAATGACGATTTAAAAAGATCGTAAACTAATCTGTAATCGTCTTATGAATAGCTTACAAAATTTTTTTAAAATTATTTTAATTTTTAATTTAAAACTTTTAATGATAAAGAAAATTCCTGATGAATATTACTTTTTTTTTTTTAATTACAGCTTAATTTTGTTGCCTATTTTTGACCATCTGGTAAGTAAAAAAAAAAAAAAACTAATAAATATTTTCCAATTGAAAATAATCAGCATAGTATTTCTATGGAAGTTTGCTTCGTAATCAAAGCTAAGTTTATGTGTTTAGCAATAATTCTATAATATTTAAATATAAGTAACTGGCGCTTGCTCATGAATACAATGTTGCAACCTTTGTGGGCAGTAACTCTGTGCCTTCTAGATAAGCCGATAAGTCATAATCAGCACAAACACACACTCGATTTTCCTTCTGTTTCCCACTTCCCACCGCTTCGTCAAATAAAACTCATGTGGCGCTGCCCGTCAACATCATCATGATGTTCCATGGCGTGGAAAACTGTGTGGGCTTCCTACATGCTACACTAGTGAAAAATACATATGTGTGTGTGAGTGAGTGGAAGAAGCAGAACTAAACTATTTTTAAACATATTTTTCATATATACAACAAAATTTTTGAAAAAAAAAAACCGAAAAAATGTGCGTCGACTTTTTGGCTCCGTGTGTTTCCTTTTGACTATATAGAGAGTTACATATATTTAGATGTAGAGGAAGGGGGCAAGTGGCCAAAAAGGAGCAGAGGAAAATGAAGTTTATTATTGCTTTTCTTACCAGTTCTGTCCGAGCCAGATTGACGATCAAATTCACGTTTACGATTGCCGCCTTCAAAGTTGCGATTCTGACGTGGAGGACGATCACCGTTATTGCCACCAAAGCCGCCGCTGCCGCCGCCTGCGTTGTTGTTGCGATATGGTCGAGGATTGCCATCGTTGCCAGGTGCACCAGAGGCGCCATTTTCACGCACATTGCGACGATTGTTGCGCTGCTCGCGCGTCACTTCGCCTCCTGCTCCGCCCCCACCGCCGTTCTGTTGGCGAAAATTGACATTACGCTGCTGCTGTTGTTGTTGCCCTTGACCAGTTTCACGTGTTTTGCCTCCCGTCGCTGCAGCAGCGCCGCCGCCGCCGCCAGCGTTGTTACGAGCAGCGCCAGCCCCACCTTGCCTATTGTTGTTGTTGTTGTTGTTCAGTTTGTCATTGTTGTTGTTGTTGTTGCCACCGCCAGTTGCTGATTTCTTGCCATCATTCTTGTTAAGCGCACCTGGTTTGTTTTCCTTTTCGGCTTGATTTGGCTTCTTGTTGTTATTGGATGCTGCTGCTGCTGATTTTGGTGCCTTTGCAGTTGGCGCCGTTTTTGTGGTCGCTGCTGGCGCAGCTGCGTTTGCCCCCGCCGCTGGCTGCTGCTGCTTCTTCTTGGCAGCGACAAGATTATCTAATGGATCGCTAACATCGTCGTCCATGAACAAAAGTTCATAACGATTTTTACCGGTGCTATCCATGCTTTTGATTTAGCTAACACTGCTGCGCTGCTGCTGCTGCTCGTCGATTATTTATCTTCAATTGATTTTTCCCACTCACGACAGAGTTTTGCTGTGCAAAAAATCAAACACACTGTATTTTCAGAGAGTTTTCTTGTCTGAAAGAAAAACTCGTGTGTGTTTGCTGCTGCTGCTGCTGCGCCTATATGGGTGTATTGGTGTGTGTTTGTGTGTATGGTGGAAATAGAAGAAATTCGTTTTTTGTAGTCTTTTTTGCTATTTTTTCCGTCGTGTGGTTGCCTGGCTGCGCTCTAACCTTAATTTTCTGCGTTTCTGCTTTGGCTGCTCTACACACAAACGTGCACACACATATACATATATACCACTCAAGCGCACATGTGTTCTACGACAGAAGGCAAAGGCAAGGCAAAGCAAGAAAAAGAAAAAAACAGCATGCTGTGTATACATACACAGTGCAGAGCAACTCACGTTTTTCGCTTTAACAGAATTGCTCCTCCACACCATAACATGTGTGTGCTCCTCCGGCAGTGAATGGCAAAAATGTAAGCTCTGTTTAATGCTAGTTTTGTAGCCAAACAACAAGCGTTGCATTCAAAAATATTATGAGTACATTTGAAATGGTACAATATTTTAAAGCTCTCGACTAAAATAGTTAATAGACTATTTGGTATTATCGTAGCACAGTAGTGTAGCACAACCTATTAATAAAGGAGAGTTAACTCAAAGTTCCAATGGTTTTCTGTATTCAGCGCCTGAGAGAATGAGCTTCAGGCTGGACCCGAAATATAGTATTATCTAACTAAGTCCATCGCCATTTTCTGTTTATTTTTTTGCTTTACAAAAAAATAATATTTCATTTTATAAATAAACTATGGGACTTTGGTACATAGTTTTATGACCTGACTAAACTTTATTAGACTTGAATAACTATATTCTAATTTTTTTATTGAAACATATTAAAACCCATATTATTATCATAAATTTTCTTGTTATTATTATATTTTAGAGAAAATCTATGCTACTAATTTAATAATTTATTTTACTTATAGTTTTTGAACACTAAGAAATCATGTCTGACTGGGAAGATGAGGTAAATTGATTGTTGTATTATTAATAAATCTTTAAAATAATACATTTTATATTATTATTTAGCCTGGATACTCTGGATTGGCAGAGAATTTTGGACAATCGCTAACGACCAAGACAACAGACGAAGTGTCCGCTTGGGACGATGAGGAGCAGCAGCAGCCACAGAGCGGTGGTGGTGGTGGTGGAGGAGATGGAGGCAACGGCTATCGTGGTCGTCGCGAAAATGGAGGAGGAGGAGAAGGCGGTTATCGTGGCAGGCGTGACGATGGAGGAGAAGGAGGTTATCGTGGTAGGCGTGACGATGGAGGAGAAGGCGGTTATCGTGGTAGGCGTGACGATGGAGGAGAAGGCGGTTATCGTGGCCGGCGCGAGGATGGAGGTGATAATGGTAACCGTGGACGACGTGGTGACGGAGACAACGAAGGTGGTAAGTTGGAGATGATGGCTTTTTCTATTTGATAGTATTTTTTTGGAACCACCCGTTGCCTTGAATGTCCTGTGTTCGTACTCGAACTTGTATGTTGTTTCAATATTTGTTTCGAAAACAGCGGCACAGCAGCTGCTCTGCTGCGGATCGAGCCTTGGAGGTGGAGGTTTGCGAATACCTTCTAGCTACGATAAGGAAACAATTGAGGCTTTTATCAATGAGCTTAGTCAAAACTCCACCTCCAACCCGACACTGGCCAGGCAGAGGCAGTGCCTTGACTATTTGCTTACTGCCTTCGAGCAGCTGGTCAATAGTGAGTTGTCAACGCTGGAGCAGAAGGGACGGGACAAACGTAAATTGAAGGCTCTCAAATTGCGCGATGCTGTTGTTAATACAGATCGTATTATGGCCGAAATCAATCGATTGATTTCTGCCACCATCTCCATCGATCAGGCAGATGAGCATATAAATCTGGCGATGGTACTTAATGGTGAAAATCGAACATCACGGGAGGATACGTTTGTAGTGCCAGGAACGCCCACAAACCGCAACATGACAATAACACCAATTCCAACAGCAACAACACCAATTCCAACAGCAACAACACCAACTACTCGAATGTCATTGAGAGCAACACCTAGAACAACAACTCCAATTCAATCTACAGCAGTTGCTGCTGCTACTCCGGAACCATTGCCAACTATGAACGAAACGGATACATTGAAATTGCGGCGTTTAAAGAATCTCTTTAAGTCAGTCGTCACAAGGTATGAAGAAACGGATGGAATCCCAGAGGAAAGACGAACAACAACAAGAGCAGCTACAGAAAGGAATGAAAGGGAAACTATTAGGGACTCTTCATTGGGTCAACAACAGGTGCCATTTGTCTATCATCGCTGGCTAAGAGAGGAGGTTATAGGCTTGCATATGATACGTAAATTACGTGCTTTTATGCCACGTGTATTGCATCAGAGTCTAAGATGGCCCACTCTAAGAGACAATTCGGTTTGGTTTAACAGTAAGGTGGCCAAATCTCACAACGCAATGCTGACGGACAAAAGCAGCAGTGGTGCTGCCATTGTGGAACAGCAGCAACAGCAACTCGTTCAGAGTCAGGAACAGAGTCAGGATCATGCAAGCAGCCAAGTCAATATGCCGCGTCAGCAACATCTGTCGGACATTCTAAATACGGATTATGCCCAATTGTTGCTCAACACGCAGTCAACAATGCAGGACAATGAAGGCTCTGCTGGTGGTGGAATACCTGGAGTATCTGCTGCCGCTGCAAATTCGGCCAACTTTGACGACTGGTAGATTTTAGCATTAACATTTGTTATACTCTATTCTTTTAATGTCTGATATTTCCAAACTTTTCGTACAATTATCGCTTACCTCAGCGTTGTTTCTGCTGCTACAACTACCGATCCAAATCAACAGCTCTTAATGCAGAATTTTACACATAAATTTATGTATTGGTTTACTGACAGATTTTGACAAACACTTGAACAACTAACAAATACAAATTGTAAATGATTTGAAATAGTTGACAGCAGCACATATAGCTACTATATGCTTGAAGTTTTTGTTTTTATACACTCTGAGTTGTATATTGGGTTTGTTAAAAGTATGTACCAGGCAGAAGGCAGCTTGGCAGACCTCATATAGTATATATATTTTCTATGGACTAGATATTTCGTCAGTCATTACGGAAAACTCATTATATAAGCTAATATCCCAGTAACTATAGCACTTGGAGGCACCAATTTTATCATGCAGCTGCCTAGATGCAATATAAAGACAATGTCATGATAATTTTTTTGATGACACGTTCTCTGCGCCAATAGGAAACAAATTAAATTAAAAAATTTGCATGCCTCTAATTCACGTATTTCTTAACGTATAGTTTTGTTACTTTACATTCGTTTAGAGACAAACAACATAAAACAATTCTGATAAATGCAAAAAGATCGGATTATAATCAAGAAAGTTATCAAACATCGAAAAATGTCAATTTACAGCAGAGTGCAGCTACGTTTATAACGTGTATAAAAGCGAGACAGACATATAAACATGTGGACATGTTAAGTTTATGCAGCATTTACTCCGATTTCAGTTCATATTATCAAGAATAAGAGTCGGAGGGTATTACACGATCGGGCGATTATTTACTTTCACTTTTCCAATTCTTTACTTCATTTCGCCTATCAACGTTACATCTCTAAATATGTTTTATGAATAATTTTCAATTGAAAATATGATGTGTTTCTGCTGCGCATTTTTTTGGTACAGCTTGCCGATGTTACCAGCAGATAATTTGGGTGGTCAGCTCAACTCAATGGATGAAGTTGATGGTCTTTTGATGCCACCGCCGCCATTGCCGCAGGAATTGCCAATGGAAACAGATGTTAATGTGCTGGTGCCTTCCATGAATGAGTTGAGTCTGGAAAATGCAACGACACCATCACCGTTGCCATTTCGATCACGTCATGCGCATGCTTCGACGCCACTGCAAACATATCAACCCCAGTTGCCGGCCATTAATGAGGAGCGTCGACGACCAACGACCATGGGACGTGTACTTGAAATGAGTGAACAATCGCCGCAAGAGCCTGATCTTGCTGCTCCTGCAGCTGCTCCGTCGCCAATCTTACGCGATTGGGCATCGATATTTCGACCACGTGAGAGTTTGGTAAACTATGCGGAACTCGAATTGACACCGCCGAGAGTGAAACGTCGCCGCATAGCTCGTCACAATCCACCAAATTTGAATTTAGATGAACAGCGCAGCAATCAAGAGATTATAACTGACTTTGTGGCTGAACTTTTGCAGACAGCAGTCCAAGAGGCAGAGACACCAACAGTTGCTGTTGTTACACAGCCTCAACAACCCGCAGAGCCTATAGCAAATCATACAGTAGCTAAAACAGCACAAGAAACAATGAATGAGCAGCAAGAAATCAGCATGGAAAGCGAATTTCCCATCTCTATGGAACACTTGCCCGAGCGACCCATTGTGACGTCCATTGAGATCATACGACAGCCCAACTCTTTCAGTCTCAATGCTGGAGAGCAAGTGAATGAGACTGGAATGCCAACGCCATCAACTCGACTCATTGAGGACTCTGTAGAGAATCCATTGCCAGTGCAGCGATCTGCAGAAGAACGTTTGTATGGCGATAATCTTGATGATTTGGCATACATTGTGGAGCATACGGATATGCTGCGTCTAATGGTCGATCATCAGAAGCAATTGAGCGATGAGCAAGATCAAATAATACAGTTTATGGATGATACGGAGTGCGAGCAGGGCTATAGAGCTGAGAATCAGACGCGATATATCTCAATGCCTGCTTTGTGTACATATGATCCAAAGATCATTTTGGATATGTCACCATTGAAGCGTAAAGTTGTGCACAACCTAATAGGAGCACTCATCATGCTGCCCGAGTTGGATATGCGTAACAGTTCGTTCATTAAGACCCGCATGGAGGCGGCCATAGCATTTAGAGTTCTACTGGAACTCAAGGCAGCCAACATTATAAATCTCAGCAAGGATGCACGATTTGCATCGCTGCGATAACTTTAATTTAGTGTTTATTGATTATTATTTGATTAATTAAGTCAACAATTTAATTGGTTTAGAAACTATTCAATTTTCAAAAGGGTTTATTTAATGGACAGCAAAATGTTTTTTTACCAAAACATCATTTTAACATAGTTCACAGTCTTGAAATCTTTACAAAGCATTACATTTTCAGACTTTTTTCTCAAATTATTTGGATTAAAAAACAAATTTCAATTAAATTTTAAACAAAGAAATGGAACTTCTTTGTATGTTAGTCAAGTAAATGACTATTAACAGTGGATTTAATGTTATTTATATAATTTATGACAGTATTCTGAATATTTGTGTGAATTTTAAAGTAATAATCAGAGTGTAAATTTAATTTGTTTTGACAAAAAATAGAATTTTACTTATGAACTTCTCTATTTTTATTCATTTAACTTTAAACTTCTAACTAAGCAACGAATTAATTTAATCAGATGGCTTAAATCATCTTTTTTATTTTTATCAAAGTTTTGTTTTGGATTTTCTCAAATATATTTCTAATTATGTTGTTAACTATGAAGATTTTAATTACCGAACCTTTTTAAGCTAAAAACTTGGTAGTTAATTAAATTATTTTATGTTGATTTGTTGTTATACAACTTTTCAGTTAATTTATCAATTGGTTTAAAATTTCTATTTAATTTGAATACAAAATATTTTAACTTTAGATTGAAGAATAATATAAATATTTGATCTACAGACACAATTTTAAACATTTTTGTGTATTTTTACATCGTAACTATTTGAACTTTATATTTAATACGTTTAATTTTAGATTTAAATAGAAATTCAAACATCTAATATGTTTTATGGAAAGAAAGCATCGTAGTGGGTATTATAACCTTGTAATTTTACCTTTTCGCTGAGTTTTTAATATTTTTAAATTTTAAACTGGAGTTTATATAATATCATTGTTTATATATTTCCCCTTAAAAGTTATGTTTATAAATCATAAATATTTAAACTTGTTAATGAATACATTGAGTTTTCATTTAAGTTCAAATTTCTACTATTTAACTTAAATGTAATAATTAATAATAATAGTTTGAGGACTAAAGAATAATAATTATACTTTTTTAGTTATTTCAGTGAATTTTAAAAATGTGTATATTATTAAATAAAATTAATATTTAACGTTAATGTGTGTGTGTAATGTATGTAACTTGATTAATTTAGTATTTGTTTAAGTGTTTGCCTTGGTGCTGTTAATAGTCCTGTAATTATTGTACTTAAACATCTGCTTAATTGAAATCCAAATCCAACAGGTGGAGATCGAGGTGGTTTCAATCGTCGTCGTCGCGATGGTGACGGAGACATGAACAACAACCAAGATGAGAAGGGCGAAGAGGGTGAGAAGAAGGCAAGGGAGTTTTATATACCGCCAGAGCCGACTAACGATGAATCCGAAATGTTCAGTTCCGGCATCTCATCGGGCATCAATTTTTCAAAATACGACAACATTCCCGTCAAAGTGAGTCAACTATCTGATATATGTTATATCGTCTTAAACTAAATTGTAAATTTCTTATAGGTGACTGGTGAGAATGTGCCGCCAGCAATCAAGAGCTTTGATGATGCCAAGCTACGTGCTCTGGTGCTGGAGAATGTAAAGAAATCCGGATACACTGTGCCCACACCCATTCAAAAGGTTTCGATACCCGTGATTGCCGGCGGACGGGATCTGATGGCTTGTGCCCAGACTGGTTCCGGCAAGACGGCTGCATTCTTGCTGCCGATACTCACCAGTCTGCTGGACGATCCTAGCGAGAATGTTGAGATTGGCAAACCAATGGCCGTGATTGTGTCGCCCACTCGCGAGTTGGCCATTCAGATATTCAATGAGGCGCGAAAGTTTGCATATTCCACGTATCTGAAGATCAGCATCGTTTATGGCGGCACATCGGTGAAACATCAGAATGAAGCCATTACCAAGGGATGCCATGTTTTGATTGCCACACCTGGACGCCTGTTGGATTTTGTGGAGCGCACATTTATTACGTTCGATGACACACGGTTCGTTGTCCTCGACGAGGCTGATCGCATGCTGGACATGGGCTTTCAGGAGAGCATGCGTCGGATTATGAATCATCAGACCATGCGTGAGAAGCATCAAACTCTAATGTTCTCCGCCACATTTCCGGAGGAAATTCAACGTTTGGCTGGTGAATTCCTTAAGGATTATGTGTTTGTCACCATTGGTGTGGTGGGTGGCGCTTGCGCCGATGTGAAGCAGGAGATTTTCGAAGTCAGCAAGTTCGACAAGCGCGCCAAACTGATGGTAGGGGTCATACAAAGGTGAAAAGTGTTTCATTCCACTCAGTCTAATTGTTATCGTTTACGTTAGAAAATGTTACGTGAGGGCGCTGAGGGTACCATCGTGTTTGTGGAGACGAAACGTGGTGCCGATTTTCTGGCATCCTACTTCTCCGATACTGAATTCCCGACCACCTCCATACACGGTGATCGGCTGCAGAGTCAACGTGAGCAGGCATTGCGTGACTTTAAGAACGGCACCATGAAGGTGCTCATTGCCACCTCGGTGGCCTCTCGTGGTCTGGGTAAGTGATGGCTTAAAACACACTCTTAAATAGTCGGTAATAATCATTTACTTTTGCTTGACCTGTAGACATAAAGAATGTTAATCATGTTGTCAACTATGATATGCCCACAAATATTGATGATTATGTGCACCGCATTGGACGCACTGGTCGTGTGGGCAACAGTGGACGTGCCACTTCATTTTTTGATCCCGAAAACGATCGTCCGCTGGCTGGAGACTTGATCAAAATCCTAAAGGGTTCGGGACAAGTTGTACCCGATTTCCTTGAGGAGATTGGAGGTGGTAGCAACTATCATGGCTCCAAATTTGGCGCTATTGATGTTCGTGGCGGCGGAGTAAGTATTTTGCAATTGAAATTGGACTATTAACAATTATTAATTGAAATTTTGAAAATTTAAAGAATAACAATGCAGCTGCTGTCACTTTGGAGGAAGTACAGGATTGGGATTAAATCGTTAGTATTTAAGAGATAAAAAAAATATAAATAAAAATTCAATCCATATACTAGCAGTTAGTAATGAACACAGAGAAGAACAGGACAATTACAAATTAATTATTATTTTCACGTTAATTAATACATTCATAACTTATATGAAATTCAAACCAATTTAAGTATTTAAACAATACCCTTGAACCATGCATTCAAAAACTAATCATTTATCATATAAACAGTTTAAATATCCATTTAATTTTATAACTTGATTTATAAATGTAAACACCTTTAAAAAAAAAAAGTAAAACTTTGTGTAGTTTTTGCTATAAACATACTATGTAGTGTTTAATATAAATGAAAGAAGTCGTTTAACTAATTCTATGTAGTCTCCATTCTTTCAAGATTAAGTTATAGTAAAGTAATAGCTCTCATACCCACTGAGGGTCTATTGGGTTTGTTCAAAGTATGTAACAGGCAGAAGACGGCGTGGCAGACCCCATAAAGTATGGATATTTTTGATCAGCATTACAAGACAAGAGTCGGTTGAGCCATGCTGTCTGTTCTTAGTTTAGGAATGTAAATAATGACAGAGTTCTATAATCCTTTTAGACAAGTCTAATCGGGGATCGATCGGACAAAATATTATATTACTTGTGGTTTTTTTTTAGTGTGAAACTCACATATGTATATACAGTGCTGTCTGAATATAGTAAATGAAAATTTAATGATTTACAAAAAACAAAATTTGTTTGCTGCTTAAACAAAGAAAACGAGTTTTGAGCTACAAATTTGAGTCTTGATATAGTACACAACCTCGGTAAAGAGAACAGGCCTTGCAAAAACTTATTTCACTATACCCAGACAGCACTGTATTATGTACACTAGTGGAAAATACAATATAACTGGCAAAAAACTTTACTTATCGTATTTTTGTGGATAGTTAACACAAACGTCGCAAACAGAATTCACCAGCTTTATCAAATACAAAAACAAAGATATTTATTTGATTATCCTTAAACGAATAATATAATCGACTTTCGTAACACCAAACAAAAGTACAATTTAACTTAATGTTATTGCGACTTTCGGTTCTACAATATTTTACAACTGTACATAAATATGTCATCCTTTCGTATATACCGGATAACATAAATATAACTATCGTACAAAGCATTAGTTGAAATCCGTGGTATTCTTTGGCTATTAAAGTGGCTTTAATATAGGTGTGTAGTCTTTTACAGTCGGCTCGCTCGACTGTTACCGTTTCTACAAATTTCTTTATTTATTATAGAGAAATGTGTATTTCTCGGGTGCAAAGCTCCGTAGACTCAATGTCACTAATCAAAAATTTGAAACTAGATTTTCTTTTTTATAATTTAATTTTTTTTAGACTTTTTATGGTTACAAATTTAAACTTTAAGAATATTATAAAAGAGGCTTTTTTTTGACATCATGTTTTTAAATTTTTGCAACATAAATATATTTTCGTTTTAAACATCAGTTCTTAAAGCAGTATCAGATGACACAGTTTTTTGGGAACAGTGTATTTTGTTTTCTGTTTTGTGTTGCTTTTTGTCTCATTTTCTGCCGGCTTTTTGCCAGCTCTGTCTCTGCTGCAGCGGGTGCGCTGCTGCCTTCCTTAACGAAGTGCGACGCTCGACTTTCGTCATGCCCGGCGCACCGCCCTCCGCCCTTCTCCTTAATGGCAGACGACGAAAAGCGCGTATAAAAACAAAAAGGGCAATACGTATCTTTGCGTTTCTGTGTTTTTGTCTTTTCACGCACTCACACAACAAAATCGATAAATGCGAAACTCACCACACTCTCTCTCTCTCTTTGGCTTTCTCTGGCTCTCTTTGTCTCCTGTGTGTGTGTTGAGCTTGAGCGCAGTTGACCAACTGCCAGACAATTTAGTCTCTGACGGCATTTTGCAGCGTGTGAACGCGTTTTTCAATTCGCGTGCGCCTTGGCAGTTAAATGTTACACAAATTGTTGGTAATTTAATAATTGAATACAAGTGCACTTTCCAGTTGAAATTTTGTAATGACGCCCTCAAAAGTAGGCAATGCATTGTGATTAATTTGCTTAATCTACTACTACTACTACTAGACCAAAAGTGGCTTGTGCTATTTGTCGTTGTTATTGTTGTGCATGTGAAATGAAATGATTTAACCTAAATCGCAGCTTAGCGATTATGAAATAAGCAGACAACTTCGAGTGCCAGTGTTTTTGTTTTTGCTGTTGTAACTGCTGTCCCGGCGAATGACAACAAGGCAAACTAGTTACTTATATACATTAAGAAAATACTGTTAGTTTGTGTGACGCCCACGCACATTGAACCCTTGTGAATTGTATAGGGTGCTGAGCGGAAAGAGTGAAGTGGGTTGAAATCCACCCTCTCTTTTCTAGCCGGCAACAAAAATAAAGAAAAAACTCGTTCGCGAAATTTTACACTTACAATTTTCTTGAACTTTCTTATGCGTGTTGCGTGTTTTCTTATTATTTTTATTAATTTCTTCTTTAGACCCTGTACTTAGTGGCAGACAGCGGGAGGCATAACCTCACATGGTCTATAAACTCTTTAGGTAGTAACAATGTCCGTCTGTCTGTATGAAAACATTCATCTTGGAGAACATAGGAGCTAGAGCTACCAATTTTGACATATAGTTTTATGTTCATAGAATCTTATGATTGCTATTTTTTTTTTTATCATATTCTACACGTTGAACACATTTTCTAAAATTATAAAAATCAAATTATATAGCTGCAATACGAAACACCGGTCGTAAATTGGTATTTAATATAAAAAATTGTTTGTTTTGATTTTTTAAAAATTAAAATTAACATATTTTGTATTTAGAATGTGTTATACTTATAAAATTACATTCATATATGTATGTTGCTGCCTTAAAAGAGATCGAAATTTAGTATAGAAGATTTTCTCCTTAAATCCACAATTTTGGATATATTCAATTTTAACTATTCACATAAGTCGCTGCCTTAGAAAGGATCCAACTTAAATCGGTTTTTAATATGAAAAATCTTTTGTTTTTGAATATATCTCAATAAAACTCACATATTGTAGACTTGATATTATATATTAATTAGCTTAGAATTGGATAACTGTGCCATATAGCACTGCTATAGGACAGTACTGTGTTTAGTCCGAAAAACTTCTGTTTTAAAAATAAGTACAGAGTCTCTTTTGGTTTTTTCTAATACTTTTCTTAACTATTATTTCTATGGCTTCAAAAATATAAACACGCATAATGCATAAGCATTAGATTTACATGTGTACTAGAAATGTATATATTATATATACTACAGTGTATACATATTTATACGTTATCAGCAAATCAGTGATTTTTATTTTGATTGCTTCTCGCTGTCAAATCGTTAAGTGATTGATGATGAAAGCATTTTTGCAGTATGCAAGCATGTGACAGATTTGACAAAAATTGTGAAAAACCAATAATTTGTAAAATTTTTAACCAAAAAAATAGCAATTTATCAACTGAAAAACTAAAAAGCAGCGGTAAACAAAAAAGGAAAAACAATAACAACAGAGAAAGAGACGAATTGTGATTGTTTTTTTTTTTGGTGTCTTTTGGCAAACAATGAGCGAAAGTTTTGATAGTTTAATGCAAGGCGGAGGACGAGCTGGTGGGGATGGTGAGGGAGCTGGTGGAGGAGGTAGAAGTCATGTCTTTGACAGCTACTCGGACTATCCGGATCGGCAGTCCTCCGAGGATGTGCCGGAGTCAGCGGCAACAACAGCAACGAATATAACAACAACGACAGCTGGAGGGGACTTGGTTGCCACAAGGGACGATGATTTCATCGAGGACAACAATTTTGAATCGAATTTGCGACGTCGCAAAGGCAAAATAATATCCTGTGCAAAGGAGACAATTGAGAACGGTAAGAATCACCCCAAAGTACATACATCCATACATACATACATTTATGTGAATAGCTAAGAATTTTGTGTAGTTTTGCATATCAAATTCAAGTCAACGTTAAGGCTGTAAATAATGGAACGTAGAGATTTTCTAGCTCAATGGGCAAAATATACTCGAAAAGAAAACTGACAAATGTTTTTGCACAAAGAAAATTATATTTTCACATTGAGGGAACAAATAAATATGTCCTTTTTAGACTCAAGATTCTTTAACGAAATGTTTGAAATTTAAATTGAATTTAATTCGGCACTACTGTTAAATTACAGCTGTTGTTTAACACACTATGTTAGTTAAGCGCTGTACGGCATGGAGTCAATGCTCTTACGAACAGCTTATTGGCATACTACTTGGCGCATTTTTAACATACTTGTTGGCTACGATTGGCTACGACTTTAAATGTTTTATTATTATTAATATCGAGCTTGACATGGATAATAGTTTGATAATTAAAATTAAGGATCTGCTTATCAGCTGAAAGTCTTTGCGCGTATTATTTCTTCGTTCACGACTGTTGTTTCTCTGCTAATACATCGCTGTTATGTTAATATGCTGGGACACTGCTATACGGCGTTGCCACTACAAAACCACGTTTACATGCATTACTAAATTGAATAACTTTTGTTGTTGCAAAAAGTTAAGTTAATCAGGCTAAGCTCATGTTATTGAGAGAATAAATATTAAACTATCACGCAATTTATGATCGCTCTAAATAATTAAAATATGATGACATTATTATTTTAGTATAATAACATGATGATCTAAACGTTTTGACGATGTATTAGAGCAATCAAAGCATTTTGGTATAGCAAATTTGCCGCGCATATTTGGAACAGTATTTTATATTTCTATAGATTAGTATCGCACCACAATGCAATAACATCACAGTGTTTGGGGTAAACAGTACAGAGTTTGCCATTTCTATGGTATTTAACAGCTCTAGATCGAGTAGCTTTACAAGCAATGCGGCGTACTAGTTTACAGGCCAATAACATGCAATTCAGTTAAGCTAGTGCTCTGCTATTAACATAAACATTTCCATCATGCGTGTGGATCGCATACATAGCAGTTTTACGTTATGTTTGTTAACATTGCCGAATATCGTAGTGTTATCAACAGAATTCTGCTATTAAACATGTAATTGTTGCTATATTCCTCTAAATATGATAAGTTTCTAAATATGTATATTTTGCAAGACTTTAGCAAATGTTATGGATTATTTCTTCACATGTTAACTTATGCTATAGTTTGAAGCATCCTTTGGTTTTAGTTTACGCACGAAACAACTATTAAATTACCCTACAATGACTTCTAGATTGATTGATGAACTTTCCTTAGTCAAGTTTCAAGTTCCTCGGCAGCTAACAGAATCAACTTGCTGTCAACAAAAGACAAATAAAACAAACTTTTCACAACCCATTCAATGCTTTTGTGTCCTTTTTCCCATTGTGCTGCTGCCATGGCGTCGGAGTAACTTGGATTCCTAGAAGGAAATGCATTTGAAAAAGCCATTGAATTATTTATGTGGGCACACGGAAAATGTTAAATGCATTTTTCCTTTTTAATTAATTGCGTCTTTTAGTTAGCTTCTGCAGCCAAACAAGCTTTTTAAGCCATCATCTAACAAGCTTATCGATTGCCAACAGCTTGTTGGCCCAATCAAGTATTACAATTTGGTAATGGACTTAGGTAAAGTGTCGATTCATTTATATTGTTTCATTAATTTTATTGTGTTAACATATCTGGGTCAAGGTTTTTTTCACTTTAACATGTGCGTGCCTTGCTATCAATTGCCCACACATGAGTTATGCTAAGTTATAGTATGTCTACAAGTACTTTTCTAAGGGTTGGCCATTAACTTACTATCGAGTGTTCTTTATGAGGGTTGTTTACTTTCATTTTTTGTTTTAGATGAATATTGCGTGCTAGAAATAAGTCATTATGTGCAATTTACACAGTCACCCACGGAAATTGTTAGTCAATAACTACTCAAGATATTAGAAATATTTAAATATACATACATTTGCCCACTTAATTAATTTGTATGGCGAAGGTATAGAGAGAAACAAGGTGTATTAATATAGGTGACGTATTCTCATCTTTTGGGATCCTTCAATAAATTTTGCTGAAATAACATGTAACCTCCGCAAATAAATAAGTACGAGTCCACTGGTAACAGTATATATGTATAAGTCGCCTTATTATGTTAAGAAACCTTGGGCAGAATTAACAAAATCCAAAGCAATATATTTATTCAATTACAAATTAAATATAAACTTTAATTTAATGTCCAATGCATTAATTTATGTATAATAAATATTTAATTTATTCGTATACTATCATTTGTAGATAAATTCTGAATTTTTAACTATCGAGCATGCAGTGGGAAGCAGAATGACTTTTGTCATCCGTAGCATCACAACCATACAATATAATCAAGAAAATGTTTTTAAATTATATTTATTAAACTATTCTTAACAAATAATTCTTAAAAACATAAATAAAAGAGATTAATTTAAAAAGTTTGAAAGAAAAAAGAAAATTTAACTTATCACTAAAGAAAATTTCAACTATATTTTGATAGACATTTATTAAAACTAGTGTATTTTAGTTCGACTCATGTTTGTTTGATCTATTTCATACTGCCAAAGCTCATTTTTGAACGAAGGACCAAATGTTTTCAATCGAATTGAAGTCAGGACAGTATGCTGGACTCTCCGTCAACTAATAATTTTTATTTACAATCTAATCCTTTACTATTTGCGCTACATTCCTCGGATTGCCATGTTGTTAAAAACTAATATTTTTTAAAAAAGAACAGATTTCTTAAAAATAAATTGCAAAATTGGTCTTTAAATTATGTACAGACATAGTATATTTTCGCAGGATACCATCTAATCATTGTAGAATATCAGCCTGCAACCTTGTAAAGCATTCCTACACTGTTTTATAGTATACTTTACGTATTCGTATTGCTTTATTACCTTCACATCTGTATTATAATGTATAATGAAGGCGAGACTTTCTTTTTCACTTCCTGCACTATGTAGTGCTATTAGAATTTTAAATAGAATAATGTGCTGTATTTTTACTAGAATTTCTACGTACTACAATCAAATTGCTTTCCTGTCTCCATAGGTTAAGTATTATATCATTATTTACAATTTAATGTATACCAGTGTGAATTTGCTTGGCACCTCTGAATGCTTCAAAATTTCGTGTTAAATGGGTTTGCCTAGAAGCTAAACTATTCCAACAATTTTATTGAGAATTTAGAGCGCGCAGACACACAAACACTCACACACGCACCCATATACCATTTTCAGGGTTTTGCATACAGTTTCCATTAGAGAGTGCATGGCTTTACGTGTCTCGAAAATGTCAGACCTGACTTTTAAACTTTACCCGTTAGGGCTCGGAGGGACGAACTGAGAAGGTTTGGGTTTTGATGGAGTTACTGCATCGCGTGCGTTACCATGGCATATAAATGGTATTACAAATTTTGGTATGTCTAGAAATTGGGTAAACGTTGAATTCTCATCGATTTTCTGGGCTGTGGCCTGTGGAGCTGCCTTGATGTCTGGGTCATTAAAGGAATCGTACTCCTCCTCGTCATGCACTTCATTTGCTCGTTGATTGCCCGGAGCCATTGTCCAATCCATTGTCTGTTTGGTGTTTGTTTGTCTTTTTCGATGATTGTTTTGCTGGTAGCTTTATGAGGGAGCTCTCCTTCTGTATTCTATCTATCATTAGAGTCGAGTTGAGTCGACTCGTCAACAACATGAACATCGTTGATGTCTGTGACTCTGACTCTGACTGGCAGTTAACTAGAAAAAAAATGTATAGATTGCCAATGACACGACTGTTGTTAACCCCTCGACCCTCTATTGACTGATTTGTCTGTCAGTTGTCTGCAATCAAAAAAAAGAGGACAACAATTTTTCTGTCATTATAGCTGTGTAGCCTACAGTATAGACCTTCTACTTCTATTTTAGCGCTTCTTTCTTCTCTTTTCTATGATCTCTAATTATTCGGTTGTTTCAACTTAATGTTTTTTAATAACATGTGCACTTATTACTATAGTCTTGTTATTTCGTCTCACTACTTCTTACTATTTTGTGAAGTCTAAAAAATTTACTTTCAATATTTTCATTTGTATCTTGCTCGTTATATTTCACATTCTACTCTTTAACCCATCATTTTCACTCAATATATCTATCTACTACTACTACTACTTTTTCTTTTTTTAATCTTTACTCGGTATTTTCTAAATTCGAACATCTACACGTTACTTACTACTCGCTTCTAACCTATCGATTACTCGTTCTTGTCGCTTAAAGTATTTAGATGATTCTTGCTGCATGCTCTCTAATTACTTTATCCAATAGTTAACTATATATATTTATATGCGCTACTCTACTATTTTCATTTCTGGTCACACGTAACTGTCTACTCACTAAAAGTTATTATCTAGTTTATACTTCTTACTCGTTACTTTCTACAGTTGACTTTTTGCACTCTAACTACACTTTAGTCTTCATTTCTTTCATATTCAATATTCTGTTTATTAAAAAATATTCTGTTTTCAACTTTATCTTTTTTCTGTTTTCCTACTACTCATTACTCGCCGTTTGGTGCTCGCGTTTTCATTGGTTTTTACTGGCCCAATACACTTCTTGCGTGTGCTACACAATTTACTTTGAACTCTTTTCTATTTCAACGAATTAAAGCTTGAGCTCGAGCCACTTGCACTTTCGCTTCGTGAGCTGCAAGACTTTATGGTCTTAACTTGATTCAGGCCAAAAAAAGCCGACATGCAATGGTATATATTTGTTGGCTTTCCTTCATATTAATGGCTTTGTTTGAGCTTGTTTTTTTTTTGGCTCAATGACAAGCACAGGATGCAGAAAAAGCATTTTATGTGCGGTAGTTTTTGTTTCAAAAGTGCCTCATAATTGTTTTTGGGCTTCTGATGACATACAAACAAAATGCTTACCACTTGCCTGGGGTTCAAAGTAAACACAGTTTATGAAATGCTTACAAAAAACCCTTGCTAGATACGAGTATTCATATTATATATCCATTAGTCAAAGTTGCAGATTGTTTTTCGAGAACATGTTTTACAATGTTTTCTTTTTGGTTATTGCTAAAAGAATTGCCCTTAATGGCTTTTATATTGTTTCTGGGTTGTTTGCTGTTAGTTTTGTAACTTTGTAAATATTGTATAACGTTTTTTCGTACGGTCAATATGTTTTGGTTCAAAAGGTTTTATTTAAATTAAAGTTTTTATATGTATGTTGAAGAATTTATTGCAATAAAATTGGTCTGCAATTTACTACTTGGTCGATTGGGCATTTGGCATTAAATATTTATGTTGATTAATAGACTGTATAAAAAATAATAAACTCAATTAAACTATTACTGTTTCAGCGCATTTCCAATAGTTTTTTAAAATTGGTTAATTGTAGTGCAATATGCAAAAATGTACAAAGTTTACTTTAGTTTGAAGAGTCTAATAGTAAAACTAATTTAAATATTTTTATATATAATTTTTACAATTTAATTTAACATTTTGTCACCAAAGCTGCTGCTTTTAATAAATTTGCTTATTTACAATCATGTTGTATGAACGTGTGCATACATATGTATGTATGTCTGTATATATAAATTTAATCAAATTATGCAAAGCTGTCGGTTTATTTGATAAATGTTTGCTGTCGTGAGGTCACGGAAATCGTGAGCTTTAACAACACAACTGCGAAAGGAAATGGATGCGTTTTGTTTTCGGGGGACGGTGTGAAGGGAAGGCGTATAAAATTCTCGAGCTTTTGATAAAGCCATCCGGCGATTCATTGGCTTCAACTTTTGTTGATACTGGATATATTCTGTGGCTTTGCACAATTTTACTTTCCCTTTTTTCCAGAGTGTGCTTTTTATATATTGCACATTGACACGCTGCTTAACCTCACATAACAGACACACATTTATTTCAAAAGGCGATTACATTGGTCCCTATAATGATGAAATGCCTGAAGGTTATTGTTGCGCTCTGAACCTGAATATCATTGTGAATAATATTTGCATATATATTTTTTTTAAGCCAACTGTTTGCTGTGCCGATTTGAAATAAGATAATGGTTTATCACTTTGAAGATGTTTACCATATGTTTTGGTTAATTTGATAAGTAATTTAATCAGAGATAGCAAAATATTTATGTGATTTATGCAGAACAAGAAATTTGTTAGCGATTATATGAAAATTTTTGAGTTTGGTTAATAAATTTGTAAACATATGCGTTTGTCTAGAAAAGAGTTTGCCTAAAGACAGCATAAGTTAGATAAATTTGGTTGTTAAAATTGTTGTATATTGTTGAAATTATGTTATCTAGCAGAGTTATGTTAACATTACCAACATAACATAAAATGAACATAATCTGGCAACTCTATTATGTAAGCTCTTCATGTATTGGGAAATCAAGTTCTCAGTTCTGTTAAAGCATTAACTGAATGAACAGCTTTGTTGTCTTTTCTACGGCATTTCCCGCCTACATAAAAGGAAAAACCCAGCTTAATGAATGCTAAAATTTTAGAGAACACAATGTCAGAATTTAACAAAATATATCTACAATAATGACAACAAAAATTTGGCTACTAAATATTAAAATATAACACTTTTCAACATAATATTTAAATACTTTTAATTTAAAATAAAAAATGCGCAGTAGTTTTTAATATTTAATTGAATTTCAATAAATAAAAACCCATCCAGAGTATTTCATCTATATGTACATACACAGCTTTCTAAATAGCCTCAAAAATTACTACTTTCCACAACAAAAGTTAAGTTTCAAAACTTTAACTTTTAAGAGATAAGATAACTGTAATTTAAGCAATATTAAGCAAAATTTACAGTCTGGTATTGTTTATAATTTAATCTGGGTAGGCAATCTGTACAGTCAATAAAAAGTTTACTCACATTTCTGGCAGTTTTCCTTTGTGGGCCACAAAACCACGAAACTCACGAAAATCTAGATATGCAAATGTGGTAAAAAATTTAACATGCTGCGTTTGTCTTACACATCCTCTTTTCCTCTTCCGCTCTCTTACACCTCTCAGCTATGTATGTACTATGTGGTATATGTATTTTCCCAGATCTGTCAGACATTCAACCTGCTTGTCCTGTGGTTATGTGTACTATATGGTTTTGCCTTGCTTTAGAGACACCACCAAATTTTCATCTCGAGGCGCTGTCATGTTGTCTGCATATAGATGTGTATGGGTGGGCCAACTTTGTTGGCTGTTCTGGCCTTGTTTGAATGCCGTTACTGACAATATGCTCAGTCAGGTGGTATGCTCAATAAGGTACTTTCATACCTGCCATATTGTTGCATCCTTTTGGCAAAATGTATTTGATAGATGCACAAACTCGCGTTGCCAATCAGTTCAATTTCAAATATCTAGCAATTTAAAAGCATCCACATCATTTCCACTTTGTACTCTTGACATTGAGCGCAGCTTAATATCCGCTTAACGTGTGAAATCAACCATATATTTCTGTCTGTGTGTGTGTATTTAGCTTGTACCTTTGATTGGCTGCTAATGTGATTCTCTCAACGCTGTGTGTTGTGTTTCAATTTCTAATTGATTAGCATTCCAAATGCAACTAACAGAGCAATCAATTGACATTTAGTATTCAAGCGTGTAATTCAATTTCGTTTAGAACAAATGTCAAGGGAACTGCTACTGCAGTCATATCATATAAACATATAAAAATGAAATATAGGAAAATAGTATTAATTAAATAAATGTATCTTTATAAAATAAAATTTGAAAATAGAACATTAAAATAACAATAAAATAAAATTATATTGCAAAAAGTAAATGTAAAAAGAATGTAAAACAATTATTTTATTATATTAACTTACGGTTCTTTTGGGGAAACACTTAACATATGTAACTCTTTCCTTACATTTATATACTCATTTTGTCATAGGAAATGTGTTTCTGTAATTAGCAGCAAGTTCATATTCTAGAGTCCCTTAATTAATTATTCTAGTAAAATAAGCTAAAATGCTGAATTTGTGTGTAAGTAACTTTCATGAAATTATAAATGAGAGTCTGTCAATTAAATGTACTTTAATGTGCTTCACTAAAACAGTTCTAAATGTTTGTCTGGGAATTGAGTAAATGCTTGTAAACTTAGTCCAAGATTTTGCATAAATTATTTATAAGGCTTAAAATGTCTTAAAGCTTTGAATTTTGTGATGTCTCGAACTAAACAATACTACAAATTTGACAGAATTTTAAAGCAAGATAATACCATTGAGTAACATGGGAAAGATTTAAAGTCTAAGCTAGTAAACACGCAGAGAAATAGTCAAGTATCTACTACGCAAAACCTC
Organism: Drosophila tripunctata; assembly: GCA_035047385.1. NCBI lineage: Eukaryota > Metazoa > Arthropoda > Insecta > Diptera > Drosophilidae > Drosophila > Drosophila tripunctata. The sequence goes on from JAWNPS010000163.1 coordinate 113,420, forward strand.
ATTTTTTTAAAACTTGATATTTCACTTGGATACAAATTGTTAAAGCTAAGAAAGTGTTTAGTACATTTAAATTTTTTAGTAATTCTTAATAAATAATTATTATAAATAAAATTAATTGAACATTTGCATGCCGTTAACTCAGATATTTAACTAACGTATAGTTTTGTCACTTGATATACGTTTAGAGACACAAAATCTCTAACTATCGTGAAAATCGCAATAAGATTGGATTATAATCAAGAAAGTTCTCACACAACGAAAAACGTTAATTTACAACAGGGGCGCAGCCGCTATGTATTTAATATTTATATATTTGATAATTAAAATATAAAAATAATTTAAATTTACGCATATTTATTTGGATTATTAAATAAGATTAACTGCAACTCAATGTTTTTATTAAATTTAAAAATAAATCGCGACAAGTTTAGTAAAAATACTTGACGTAAGCTCTTTATCGATTTCACTGAATAAAGTTGGAATAAAGTTTAAAGGTGTTTTTGAAAATATTAAAAAAAAAAAAAAAACAATATGTATAAAATCTTTCACTTTGCTTTGCTGTGTGACATTTTATGTGGATCATGTGTGTTTGAGACACTTGAATGAAACTTGCATGTAACCCGATTTTCATGTTATTGTAGCTATCTATTCATCTATTCAACTGTTAACTATGTGCAACAATTTCCTGCTGCATTGAGGCCTTTCCGAAGTGTACTTGGCATGTGGCACACGTAATCCAATTGGGTAAAGAAATCCACTCCAGTTCAGTACACTCCCGACACACACACACAGTCGAAAGTAGTTTGGTAAGCCAATCTAGCAATCTAGCTGCATTTTCCGTGCGCATATTCACATTGTTGTATTTTTATGCCCATGTCCGGTTGAAAACAAAAGAAGATAGTAGCAGAGAAAGTTGCTGCTGACATTCTCATGCCCATTCCCATTCTCATTCTCAACCCACACCTGCCTCTGACTAGCTTAGCCATGATACTGCAGTTAGTTCACTGCTCGTTCAAGAAATTGCCGAAAAAGTGCGCCGAGAAGAGGCCAAAGTATTCGGTTGTCCGTATTTATAAATGAATACTAGACATGTGGCTCGTTTTTCCTTTTGGCATTTTGCCAAAAAAAAGAATAGAATCTTTTTCCCCATTCTTCTTTCACATTTCCCGCCCAAAATGGTGCTTAAGGGTGCCGCAAGTGCACTTGGAGACGGTCGACGAAAACTGGGAAAATGAGAAAATGGAAAAATCAATGCGAGCAACTGAAAGGTTGAAATTTCAAACAGAGTCGTTAAGACAATTTATGCGCTTTAAATGTCTCGTAAAGTTGCCTAAAAGTATGCAACACTTTTGCACTTAAAGTTGCAACTTTTGGCTGGCAAATGTTGTGACATTCATCATACGCCTCGTGTCACAACATCATGGGTCTGTCTCGCGGTCCTTGCGGTTTTTTCCATTAATTCAATTGCATTTTCACGCTACTTTCTGATAAATTGCATGTCATATGGAGTTTGTCATTCCTTCCACAGTTAATGCCACCTATTTATTTATTTATGTAATGGTTGGCCAACCTACAGAGTTGCGCGTATCCTTGTGCTATTTGCAAGTTATTTTATTTACATCGCCTGAAATCAATTTTTACTTTAAGGGCGGAAAAGCACAAGACGCAATACACACAAACATGTCATAATGTTGATTCAATTTATGGACTGATATGCACAAGTAGTTAAACAGATAGCACACATGTATCCCTACAGTGAAGCAGCTATGTGAATATTTTGCAATCGTGTATAAAATCAAAATTTATATTTAATTGCACCTATATTATATCTTTTAGCTTTATAGTTGTTGACATTTTAAATTAATGTTGTGGTGTATAAAAAATATTTTTTTATATACACTTAATTGATATTTTTTTGTAAATTTTTCAAAATCGACTATCGAGTTTTGTCCATTGGATTTCTCTTGCTTGAAAATATCGTTAAGGTCTTACTGTCTTAATCAATTATATAAATTTAATTAATAATATAATGCTGCATCTACTTTTACTGCTGTCAAATTTCTTGGTGGTGCTTGTTTGTTTACATTTTTGTATACATTTAACCACTGTTGCTATGTCATGTGTATACAGATATATGCACAACATATAGTACTTGCCATATCCAGAGTCTGCTGCTTTTCTAAGTGCTCTTTGCTGTTGTTGCGTGTTCCCTGCGGATTCTTGGCCCAGTCTCCTCTATTTGTGGGAATGTTTTAACAACAACTTAACACATGTCGTAGTGTCAGCAAATCAATTGGATGGCTTCGTATAATGTACTACTATATACTATAAGCATCTCTGTGGTCACCTTAAATACATGTGCGTGCCTAAAGGATGCTCTGTCATTAATCCAGAATGCTGTGCACTTTCAGACCCAATTATGATAAATTCAGATACAGCTTTGACCGCATAGATTTAACTGTTGGCCTGGTTAAAATGGCATATTCAGTCCACCATGCTAGCCAATGGGCGTGTCTCTCGTGTTCGGACGTGTTCCTGTCTAATGAGATCAAATGTGATTTGCCTCGTTGTGTTGGCCACAAATTTTTCGTTGGTCCGGAACTTGCTTTTGTGGTCAGCTGTCCCTTTTGATGGCTAATACGGGTTGTTGTTCGTGTTCTTTATTGCCATTTAAGTGGCAATCAATCATGGCTGCCTCTTTTTGCTGTTGTTGTTGTTGTTTTTTTTGGTTAGATAGGCAAAGCCTACAAGCTCATAAAGTGAATGCGAAAACAACTTTGTCGATTTATGGAAGCTGTGCTCAACGTGCCGTAAAAGCAATTAATCAGGCATAGGGTATACACTATATGTATACACGGTAATTGAGTTGGCCAACACGAGTAGATATTTAAATGCTTTAGTTCTACAGACTTCAGACCCATTAAAAGGAAAAGGAAGTGAGAGGTGTCACAGTAGTTCTAATGGATGTGCCGATAAACGAAAGAGAGATATTAAGAGATTATTAGATTGTGCAATTGATTTACACCAAAGTAAGCTTCACTTGAGCGTAAGAATGTAAAACGGATTTATCAAATCGTTATTGATTTACCTCTTAAGCTGTTGAGAATTGAATTGACTCATCGCTTTCCGAGTTGTATACATTTTTGAAAAAAATTATTATAAATATAAAATTTAACATTTAGCATTTAATAATGCTTTGAGATGAGAAACTATCAAGTTTGTTTATTTATGAAATCTTTATAAGTAGTGTTTTGCTTTCCAAGTTTCAAGAAAGCAATTATTTGCTCGAAAGATATTTAGCTATTTTGTTAAGTTTATTTGCCCTTCAGCACTTAGATTATATAAAGGATAAGTTGTCATTTATATTCCTAGCTTATCAATTGACTTATCACTTAAACTGTGCCGTATTTTGATAACTTGTCATGTTGTGCGTCAAATTGGCTTGTGCGTGATGTGTTTGCATTGTTGGCTTTGTGATTACATCGCAGCCAAAGCTGTCAAATGTTTATCGCATTTACCTATAAAACATGATTCGCAACGATATGCAAGAGTGTGTTAGGCAACGCGCTTTTGAGTGACATAAAGCGTTGCATGGGCTTCACACTGCTGTCATATTAAGTATACGCACATTACGCATTCGCCGCAGGCCATTTGAGTTTGACAGTGTGTGATAAAACCACAAAGTTTGTGGTAGAAAACGCTGAAAAAGTGCCTTGTTTTGCACACACTTTAACAATTATTGCGTAATGTCATTTATTTAAAGCAATTTAATTATGATTTGCGTATTTGGAAATCCATTAAAGTCTGTTTTTGACTGATAACTTTATGTTGTGCGCGTTGTGTTGGATTAAAATGCCAACGTTCGGGACTAAATTATGTTCGACACACACATTACTCACACACTCACTCTCAAATTGTTCAGAGCGTGTCCTTGAGTCCTTGCTTTGTACTATGTGTGTGTTTTTGTTTTGTTTGTGCGCGACGCTTCTTCGTCCTTGCACTAAGTGGATTTTCATTATACATAGATAACGGGCCAAAGATTTATTATTTAATTTGCGAGTATAATTTGTAATTATGTCTCAACATTTACTTAACCTGACAACTGTTTTCTGGGGACCACTCAACGTTCGTGCCAACGCCAGGCATTAAGGGTCATTAGGGCATCAGCATGCTACCAATTTAAGGTGTGTTCACTCTTTGCCATTTAGTTCTTTTAAATTTAAGTTTGCTTAAGCAATAAAATTGGCTAGAAAAGTGCAGAGAAAACTTTACATAAGCTAAAATTAATTGACAGCTTTTAGAAAATAGTTTATTGAAATCCTTGTAGTTCCCTCCAAGGTCAACTTTAGTTGGCTTTATTCTTATATTCTTTTGAATTCCAATGGGCAGCTGCATTTTTTATACCAGTCATAAAAGTCTAAGCCAACAGGCCGACAATCCCCTTTATGACTTTGACTGTATGAAAGAAACTAAAAAAGCTACTTATCTAGCTTTTGTCTTGGCTTTAAAACGTACTATTGAAAAGACTGTTAGCTTTTGGCTTAAAATAAAAACTTCTTTCATTTAGATTTAAGTAGAGCTTAAGTTAGATGCAATAAGATGCTGAATGGGTTAAGGTTTAAGTATTGCTATATTATTTTATAATATTTGTATTTATACAAAACTATATTTAAAATGGTCTTAGAATTTTTATATTATTTTTTAATATTTTTAATTATGCTCTGATAGACATTTTTCCAGAAATTTGCATATTTAATTTGTGATTTAACTCGCCTATTTCTCGAGATTTTAGTATAGTAGCTTGACTAGAAGGCTTTTTATATATTTTGCAATTTTTCTTAGTAACACAATATTTTTGTCAATTATCTGCACAGATAATTTCTTGATTAAGCTATCGCCCATATCTGATTTTTCGTTATGAAAGTTTTTGTTTTAAACACATTTTATGTAGTTCATCCGTTTGTTCTTTCAATTGTGAGCCTCAATTATATATGCAGATCCAATCAATGCATAGACACTCGCCATAGTCTCATTATTGACTTCTTTTCGTATGATACTCAAAGATATGCCCTTGAGTTCCCATGGGATTCTTCTCGCTCTCTGTCTCTCAGCTGTCTGCTGAGCGTTTTTGACGTTCTGAGTGGTTTTAGTTGTCAGTCTGGGAAAATGTGTGAAAAAGCGTAGCTATGAAAATTCTTTGCATAAAATATGAGCAGTAGCAGTAGTTGGGGGTCGCCAAGAATGGAAAGGGGGTGAACAATAACGTGCCAGGGAATTTAAAGGCAACAAATATAATATTATTGCCAGCTGGTTGATGGTTTGGGCGTGAAAATGGAATGCAAAGAGTGTGAAAAGATTTTTGTTGAAAATAAACCGATTCGCATTAATGTCAGAAAAGTGAAAGGTTAAACGGCAAGAAAAATAAAACGAAGGAAATTGAGAGTGTTACTGAAAATGATGAGAACCTTGAAGCGTATATTCAAGTTCGAAGGATTTTATTGAATTATTTTATTGGATTTTATTTAGAGTCTAGGGTTTGAAAATTTGTCATGCAAACAATTTTCTCAACATTTTATAAAAAGTTGATTTAATTTTAAAATATTTGTTTTAACATATTTAAAAATCGGTTCACTATAAAATGTGGTTCTACACATAACTTTAAATTTTTCTAATCATTTTTTGTTTACCTGTAAACTTATAACCACATTACAAACTATGCTTAATATTACTAACTTCGTATGTTTACTACCAATTTTTGTGGTCCTTAAACAACTCATTTAAGCTGCACTTTATCACTGAATAATTTATTTTGTTGATGCAGTGACTATCTATATTATTTTATCATGTGTACTTTTCTTTCAATATTGTTGCAAAACGCGTCGCCAAATAGTCGCTGTGCAAATTGATGTGTGTTGTTCAGTGGAAAGGAGTCCTTTGGCTCTAAGGACCAGGCACTTGAGCAAAATTGTCCTTTAATGGCATTTGTGGCACATTTTTATTGATGCACTGAACTCTTCGCAGTGATTAATGTAGCCCTCCCGTCTCTCTCTCTCTCTCTATCTTAGTTAGTGGGTGTTTTCGGTGGATTCTCGCCATTGTCTGCACTTTAGTGCTTGTGTTCCACCACAAAAGTGGAGCGGGTGTATAAGAGGGAGGTAAAAGGACACAGTCCGGTGGGCATGACAACAATAACAACATCAGCTTGGTCAGCATAAATTAATTACATTTGTGTATGGGGACAGTATAGAGAAGTGACACTGAATGCGAACAATGTCAAGTGTTGAACAGTATGCTTACTATATGTGTACTATAAATATCTTTGGGATGTAAGTCCTATCTCCGAGTATCTTATGAATAGCTATTATGCTATTATGCTGCTGCTATGAATAGACTTACTGCCACTTAATTCCCTTGTTCAGTTTTAATTAGTTAACTTTAATTTGGTCGAATTTAATTCGATTTAACAGTCAAATTTTAGTTAAATGAATGAAAATTGAAAAACCTGTTTAAAATATTAGAAAATGTACTATAAAAAAGTTTAAGAGTGGGTTGCATTTTCGCAAAGACATGTTTGTTGTTAATAAATTGTAGAATTGCATATATATTTCTTACATGTTACTCGACAGTAAGCCTTTAGCCAGAAATAGGCTTTACTGAAAACCTTTAAACTGCTTGAGTTTTCCTTATTGAAAGTGACACAATAAGCAGCAGTTTGCTGCTGTCACAATTCTGGGTTACAGCTGTCCGGCTGGATAGTGTCACTGTTGGTATTGGACCTTCTGGCTACCTGACCTGACTAACTGATTAGTTTTGTTCGCTAGCTAAACGTCATCATCATGTACATTATTATCATTAAAATTACATCATTTGTTTTCAATTAGATGGCATTTAGTTCAACTCAATTAGGCAACGTTGGCTAATGAGCCGTTTCTGTTCATCATTTCTTTCTCATCGTCAGTGTCAGTCATCAGCGAGAGCTAATTAAAACATAAAGCGTGTTTCGAGTGTTGTTTGAAAATGGTATCGTCTCGGGATCTCACGCAATTACATGGACTTAAGCTAGTTGTTGCCAGTAACTGATTAAATTTCAGTCATTATCTAAGACGGTAGAATGGCTTCGAAGTGGGTTTTGGTGGGCTGCCAACGGCTTTCAGTGTTATGTAACGCTTACAAATTACGCTGCTCGAAACCCACTCATCGTCTCGCTCTCGCTCTCTGCTTCAGCGAGCTTTCAACGCTTAGCGCCCTAAAGCCGATTTCATTAATTATTCAGCACATCGTCTCACAGCTCCCAGCTGTACTGCCTTTACATTCTCATTCCTCAACTCCGTATCCTTCCAACTTGATCCAGACTTTTCCAGCTGCTGCTGATTTAACAGGCGAACACATTTGCTGACACTTTTTGGACTTCACAATAGACATCTCTCAATTGAAACTGCTGCCAATTGTACGAGTTCAGTTTCGATATTGCTTTAACTTTTCTTTAAAATTGACTGATTGATCATAGCTACAATTTTTATTTATCCGAAATCTCTATTAACTTGTTGACTAACCTATGACATGCAACTAGCTGATATCAATTTGTTGGACTACATTTAATAGGGTCCCAAACTCTATTGAGAAACACTTTGCTTATTTTTATATGGCCTTAACTCATTACCATATGCATTGGCAGCTTACAGCAGCTTTGCTCCTGCATACCTATTTTAATCCCACCAGAGAACATGCATACATCTCGTATGAGTAATAAAAATAGCAGCCTAACTATTCACAAAGCGTGCCAAAATGGATAAATGGGTTAGAGCTAGAGATGGCTGAGACTTTTGTCCCTAGGTTGGGTGAGTTTTATGGGCAAAGCGTGTGGTTCATGTCACCATTGAAATCCCTATGCTCTCTATAGAATAGTAGGACACACACACACAATATGTGAGCAGGATATTAAAATGGCAATCACACGCCGGAAGAATGTTTATTGGCTGGAATTTGCATTAACAATTTGTTGTTGGTGGTTGGGTGCACAAATTTACAACTCATTTGGTATGCGATTTTGTTTGCTGCAACAACAACAAATTGAAACAAGTTTATGCAATCCCTGAATTATACATTTAATATACAAAAATACACATACCCACAAACACTGTGTTGTATTCTCTATCAATCTGTGTGGACCAAGAGCTATGTACTGCATTGAATTTGGTTTTATTTTTGGAATTAATTACGAAGCTTTGCATTTTGTTATTTATTTGCTAAAAATAGCAACTGTTGTAATGTAAACATTGGACCGAAGTGGGCGAACTCTCCAAGGCATCTACTAATGAGTTTTATAAATAAATATTTGTATATAAATAACTAATATTATATTTGTTTGCCTAACTAAGCTTCGTGGCCAACATTGTAATCCATATAAATGGTTGTTTTAATTTTTATTTTAAAAATACTTGCGCTTAATTTGGCTGGAGTTGTAGGATTTGTTTAATATTCTTCCCAATTAGGGAATTTGTGATATTAATATTCCTAAGTAGGAGGGTACTGGAATTCAGTGATTTTAAAGCCCATGTTACTTTCCTTTGGCTTAGGTCCATAGTTAGTCTTTATTAGTCTTTAGTATAAATAAATATATTCTTTATGTTTAATATTCAAACGAAGTGCTTACTCTCTGTAGTGATTAGTAAAATTGCAAAAGATTTTCCTATTATAGACTAATTTATCTAAGAAGCAGTTGACTATCCTTTGTTTAGAATCTTCGCCTTCAGTTATTCCCGCGAATTTTACTTGTTAATGGAAATTGTTGTGCATTTTACTATGCCTTGGACATCTATCTATTTTTAAGTTTTTATACTAAGCATATTAATAATCGAAGTTACTCTAATCGATTTCAATTTTAAAGTTTCACAAATTAAAAAAAGTTTTTTCAATTTTCTAATAATCAGATATTATTTGAACTTAAAATGCCAGTTGCAATGAAAAAAGTCAGATAAAACTCAATTGTAAAAAATAAAAGCGAATAATTATAAGCTTTTAATAATAATTACTAATGCTTGAAATATAATTTTTCTTTTAACTAAGGTTTCCAAAATTAAAGATTTTTTTAAATTTTAAAAATAATTTTGTGTTATTTAAACATGTTTTTCATCTACAAGCATTTCACGATACCATAATTTATATAAGTCTTTTGTAGAACTTATTCTTTCTGCTAGTTATTTTACAAATTTTGAAGATCCCTTCTTGAAATTTAAACAAAATTGTTCTTTAAATTATAATTTTTATATTTAAATAATTTTTGTAATTTTAAAAATATTTTTATGTTACTTAATAATTCTTTTGATCTGATTTTAAGACAATATTATTTGTAAAAGTCTCTTGTAGATCTTACGCTTTTTGTTATTAATTCATCAGATTTCGAAAATCCTTTATATGTAAAATTAAATATTTACTTTTAAATTAACACAGTTCGTACAAGAAAATAATATATTTATTTTGTACGTAAAGTCAATTATTTTATACAATTTCTGTTTGAAGCATTTTGATAATTACGTACTTGGCGTATAATTTATTGTGTCATAAACAAATCGTGATGTAATTTGCAGCAACTAACCGTCCCACAAAGAGGCAACCGACCATTAAAGCGCGCCTCTTGCAACTGTCATTAGTGTAACGAAGACTGAAAAGCTGAAAAGCTTGTGATAAGAGTAGTGCAACAAAGGTTGACTTTGGCGCATGTTGCCTGTCGTTATCAGTTCAAGAACAGGCTTTGACTTCCTTCTAGTGTTTGTCCATTGTTATTGTTATATTTGTTGTTGTTGTTGGCTCATAATTAATTACGACCTTGATGGTGCAGCTACGTAACAAATGCCAACCTCTTTTAATTTTTCTTTTTTTGACTCTTGCGTGTTGTGACTTTTGGGTGCTGTCATTAGTTAATTCTAGTGATTTGGCTTGTGATTTACTTTTTTTTGTTTTATCAGTGCTTTCCACATTTACACATTTGTGTGGGTTCTGAAATTTCTTGGTTGTAGTTGTTCAGATGTTGTTTTATTTGCACTGATTTCCAGTTCCTCTAATTAAAAGTTGTGGTACATTTTTGCGGTTTGTTATTCACCTTTTTTGTTTGCCAACTCTTGCGTTGTTTATCTTTTCCATCCTTTTCTAGTACCTTTCACTAGCATGTACTATGTTATGCAACACAAACATACTACATACATACATAAATTTACACAATTTGGCTACACAAAAGTGCAGGCTCTGCATTTTGTTGAATGTCCTTGGTTTGAACTTTGTCATGCTGGGTTTCTACCTGGTATAAAAGCTCAAGAGATTGGAAAAGAAATGATAATAATTAAATATTTAAGTACTTGAACTGAGTTTTTATACTTTAGAGCTGAATTTTATTACATCAATGTATTTTGAGTATTGACTATGTTACTTTTAGTATCCAATCATTAACTTATTGTTGCCTTTAAAATTGACAACTCTTTTATTGAACTGCTCTCGTTGTATATGGATTTTATATCTGTGGTTGTGTTGTTATATCTGAGTTTTGTACATTTTTCAAAGCCCCCTGCGCCCCGTCATCATAAATTGTCGGGAATAGCATGCTAATTTTGTACAATTGTTAGTAAGAAAGTTCCAAAGTTTCGAAGTTTTTCCATGAATGGCAATGTATGCATATTTTATGCAGATCACCTTGTTTAAAACCATTATCATAGTCCTTTATTTACCTACTATCTAATTGTGATTTTACAAGTATATACATATATACCTTATTGCTACCACATCGTTTATTTTTTTAACAATTTCTCGATCAGATTTCAAATAAAAAACGTAACTATCAGTAAATTCAGCGTAGTTTAGTTTCAAATTTTTCACACGTGCTGCTTTTATTTTAGTTAACCAGTCTGTAGTTGAAATTTTAAAACTTTTTGTCCATTTTTTCATTTATAGTTCTTTGCCTTTTTCCTTTTATTGTAAGGTAGCTTTTACTATTTTTTCTGCCCTGCCAACTGCAGACTACAAAAATGTAACTGAAAACGCTGGAAAAAAATATGCGAAAAATATTTTTCATATTCGTATTTGCCGTTAGAAATATTTTTGCCTTAACTGGTGTTTATTTTTTATGCCCCCCCTTTACATCCGGTGGATTTTGTACCATCCAATTAATCTTCATTTCCCCTTTCGCTTCCGCTTTGGTTTGCAGCTTCCCGCCAACTACGCCGCAAAGTGCCCTACGCCGGGCATTTGATGACGCCGCGTCGCCTTTGGCTCAACAAAATACCCACACAATGCGACGTGGTCATCGAATTCCCCGAGGATGCACCAGATGAAGCCCTACGCTGGCTACTCGCTCGCATACGCTCCCAGCCGCCAGCAGGACTGGGTCTATTGGTTCAGGTTAAGGCACACGAGAGTTCTGGACGTAATGCGTTCTATGTAAGCGCGCCGGTTAACATGTAAGTAAAGATATATCTCGCTAAAGTTATGTTATACTGTGAGTTGTTATATTGTGAGTCTATTTACCATTTAGTCACTTTTATCTTAGATATTGTAGGCGTGGCACAGTTTTTTGAGCCACCATAATAGAAGTACGCCTCATAGTTTAAGATTGTGTTTTATAAATCAGAAAGTAAGCCATGAAGGCTTACATTGGTCATTTTTCAAAAAAAATAGTGTTTACTGATTGCATTTATACTAATTAAGTCGTCTACATTTCCAATTCTTTACACTGAAGTTTAAAAGTAAAAAAAAATCTTACTAACTAAAAGAATATATATATCTGAATGCTTTTAATAAGTTTTAATACTATCAATTCAAAATTATTTCAAAAGTAAAAGTTTGAGTTTATTTAAAACAATGTAATGTAATTTCAGCATAAAAATATGTTGCTTATCGAAATCTGTAAAGAAATGTTGTTCTTAAATCCGATTTTCCGCTTATGTGCTTAGTCCTTATCATCACTCAATATTTATATTTAAGAAATATATACTTTTATCGAAAAATCGTAATAAATATAGTTTATATCGAAGCAAAAATATTATCTGAAATTTTTAGAGATCTGTATTATAATGATGTTAATGTTAAAAGTGCCTTTTAAACTTTTCGAACTGTTTGATTTGAATAATTTTATGAAATATTTCGTTAAGTTTTATTGTAAAGAGAAAAAAATAATTTTTAGTTCATAAGTTTTACATAAACATTTTCATTATTTTGTAAGATATTGGCATAATCAATCATTATTGGAAATATTTACAAAAAAACGTACAATAATTACGGTAGATGATATGTTTTATTATCATTAAAGCTGCTATTTTACCTATTGTATGAATCAATTGTTTATAATCTTCGTTATGTTGCAGCCTCTTCAAAGCGGCGGAGGAGGCACGTCTGCCGAAACGCTTACGTCCGGACTTGGGCGGAGCTTTGCGTGAATTTACTACCCGCGAGAGTCACTGCTTCCAGCAGCTGAAAGGAGATGTGGGCAGCACGGCGCTGTTTACATCCCAGGAGCGCCAGTGGCTAGTGTTGCAGGTGTTGCAAGGACTACGTGCTGGCTGCAGTGACATCGATGCGTTGCACGGCCGAGCTGCAGTAGCCGAAGGACAAAGTATTGTGGCCGCTTGGCAGGAGTCGGGACTGATTACACAGGTCTTTCCACTGCACGAAACCTGCTCCCTCACACAACTGCAGACACATTGGGTTAAACAGATCTTTGCTCCGCAACCGTTGGATGACATTGCGGCCTATTTTGGTGTAAAGGTTGCACTGTACTTTGCCTGGCTGGGGCACTACACGTGTGCCCTGGGTGTGCCCGCTGTCTTCGGCACCATACTCTACTGCATATTGTGGGGCAAGGGTCAAACGGCACAGGATATGGGTCATGTGCTCTTCTCGCTCTTCAATGTGGCCTGGGCATCGTTGTATCTGGAGGCCTGGAAGCGCTACTCTGTGGAGTTGGCCTTCCGTTGGGGCACGTTATCAACGCCTCCAGAGTTACTAGAACCTCCCAGGCCGCTCTACAAGGTAACTCAAAAGTAGTTGATGGCAAATTGTATTGCTACTACAAAGTGTTTTTTACTTTGTGTCCTTAAAAGGGTCCTTTAGAGGAGAACAATGTGACGGGTCGTCTGGAGCCCAAAGAGGCGCCTGCCTGGCAGCGTCGCGCCTTTCGCTATTTGGTCAGCTTCCCGGTTATAGGACTCTGTCTCTGTTTGGTCTTTGTCGTCATGTTTCTCATGCTGCGCTTTCAGGTGAGTGTTCCCTGTAAAATGTTAACTAAGATAGTGACAGCCGAATATTGAATACTCTTGCAAGCAATGTAACCGGTCTGCTTTGCTGATTGGGACAAATTTAAATAAATGGATTCTCTGTAATTATCAGAAATTTGTGAAAATCTGGAATTAAAATGTAAACGTTATTTTATTATTGAAAAATAAAGTACATTTAATATATTTTCCTTTTTAAAAATCAAAATTAAAAAAAGTATTTAGTTTTTAACCGTATGAATGTCCATTATTTGCAAGAGTATTTGCAGTTCGTTAGTTCTTGCAGTCAACTGGCACGACTATCACACAGTGCGTATAATTAATATTGTTTTACATTTAACGGCAACCCTCCTGTGTGTGTTTATTAGGTCGCATACGTACAGCGTGTGTATGTTGATTTTATCGCCCCCGTGTGTGCGTGTGTGTGTGTGAGTGGGCCGTGTTTATCAATTTGCTGAACGGTATTCCTTTGCATTTCATGAGCGCTCTTGTTGCCATTGCTGTTGTTGTTGTTTACGCTTTAACGAGCACACGCAGAGTCTAACATACACACACACACAGTTGCACACCCACACCTACCAATCACACTCATTTTCCGGCTTCTCTTTTACTTCCTGCCGTTTGCTGCAACAACTTTTAACGCGCACATTTTTTTGTCGCCACTGTTTTATTTTCACAGTATTTGTATTTGCCTTTGCATTTTCATGGTTTTTTTATTTTTGTGTTTCCTTATCAATAAACAAATGAAACACAATTGCAAGAACAGAAAATAAAACATTATTTATCATTCATCACGCCTCATCGAATCATTATCTTTCGTTTCTTTTTTTCCGTTTCGTTTGTTGTTTCTTTTTCACAGGATTGGCTGGATCACCATAATATACCCGATAAAGGAATTGCTCAATGCATGTATAATTTGCACAAGGTTATTATATATTTATTTACATTTCTTATTATTACATTTATTATTGTGTATTGTAGTCTACTCGTTGTACATCTAATACTCACACAAATGACACGATATCATGACACCCGAAACACTCACTTCAAGTATTCATAACAAAACCGCATAAGAAGTAAGCTAACAACTCGTAAATGTGTATATTTATAATTGAGTTGCGTGTTACCACATCTTGAGCTTATTGCCTACAATAAAAGTGGCTTATAAATGCAGTACAGCAAAAGATGAGTTGTGGTAAATTAAAGTTCATTTAACTAGATTAAGCCAAAGATTTATTAAGCTGTGAAAAATTAGATTAAAACCGTGATTTACTTAAATAGTTTTACGAAATTATTACTTAAAAGTATTAACTGAGATAATCAGTTTAAATTATATTTTAAAAAGCTTTACACTTGGAAAAATTAAATATTATAAATTTTAAAAAGCTTTCAAGTATACTTTCTACATTGTAGTAAGTATTTCTTAAATATAAAAACATTTTTTCTAATTTTAAAAAACATTATCAATATATTTTTTACATGGTAAATGAGAGTTAAAGTTTACTTTTTAGTATTAAATTATTTTTTCTACCCAAATTTGAAACTGATATTTAAATTTTGCAGCAATTCGTTAGCCAAGTTTTAATTAAAACTTCAGTCAGCTCAGTCATAGGACATTTTTGTAATGCCTTTTGGCCAACAATTTGCATACGCATTTTTTAAGAACACACAGACACACACACACACACACACACACACATACTTGTCAGCTGGTATTAATTAAAATGCTTCATTGGCGAAAAAGAAAATCGCCTGTGAAAGGCGAAAATGTTGAAATATGTGAGCAAGAGAGACAAACTGAGAGAGTAAGAGAAACGAAATAGAATCCAAAACGGACATTGACAAAACTGGTAAGGCGCGTTGGCTTGACATTGGCAAATTTTACGCATAATTGAATGCCAAGAATAGCAACAAAAGCAACAAGAACAACAATGCCAACAGCTTTAACAAAAGATAATGTCAACAAAGTGGCATAGCAATCATTTACAAGCCTCACCTCCCCATCTCTACCCGCCACTCTTGCCATCGTCTGCTGTGGCAGCAGCTTCTCTGACAATCAAACAATTTGGGTTTTTTGATGTACATAAATATTTGGTTAGTTTAGCAAACTGTATTATTAAATTACTTGGTAGTAATTGTAGTTGAAGAATAGGATATACTAATCGGTCTACAGCTGAGATGTTATTTTTTGTAATACTTGTTAATTTAAATAAATAAACATAGATTCTCTTTGTGACCAGTATTTATTATTTACTATGAGGGTTAACTGTACGTTTCCAGTAGGATGTTGAATATTAGTATTTTGCACATAAGATATGAAAGATTCTACAAAATACTTATAATTTAAATATTGAATTGAGGAAAAATTTAAGCTAAAATTGAGCATTAGAAACTTCAATAAAAATGAATTAAAAATTTCCAAATCAATTTTATTTAAGTAACTGATATTGATGACAAGGCAATACTAGTCTGCATTTAAAGCTGTTCGCAAGTCAGACAAATTTGTTCATTTAAATCTCAGCTGATAACACATCAATAAACAAAGATAAAGCATGCAAATAAGATTGTTGTCACAATAAAATGCTGTCACTCTGTTGCCAATTTCAACTTTGGCTGACTGAAACTTACTCAACCAACTTGAAGCAACCACAAGTTGACCTGACAATTGACATGTTTTCTTGTTGCTGTTGTTCTTGCTGCCATGTTTGTTTTGACGTACTTTGTTGCAACAGTTTTTATATGCACATTACTTGGTTTAAACTGGAATCTGAACTCTGTTGCCGTTTTTGGTATTCACAGCAGTTGCGAAAGCGCTTAATGAGCCATGACACAAGCTCAGTGTAGCTTGGGTATCAAGAGCTGTAGTTATAGAGTGCTTCACAAGCTTAAGTTGTAAGTTGGTCAGTGTTGTAAAAGAGTTAAATACCTGTTTGTGTGTTTGTGTCTGGTTAAGTAGTAGCTAACCGTAAAGTGGGGTTTCACTGCGCTTGTTCATTTTGATGGAGCTTAAAAGGTTCACTTTTACAGTCAGCTTAAAGGCTAAACAGACATGAAGTGTAGCTAGTTAGTAAATTTAAGCTAATCAACAGTATTAAATGATAAATGCGCACATACTATAGTTTTCATGATTAAAATGCACAGCGCATATTGCAGCTGTTAACATTCATTATGTTCTGGTGTCCTTTGTGCTGTTCTGTTCTGTGTAAATTATGGCCAACTACCTTGGCCCAGACGGCCGCTAATTAAGTTGGAAATTATGCAACGAAACAAAAGAGACTCACATACACACACACACACACACCCACACACACACTAGCACCAACAGTTTAAAAAGCGCAAAACGCTTTTGTTCTCATGTGCCACAATGTGCGACTGTTGGTATGCAACGATCTTTTTAAATGGCTACTAGGCATTTAATACCTATAAAGAGTATATACGTTTTAAGAGAAGTAATGTTTATGTATATATATATAGTATTACAAGTATGTATAGTTTATGTTTTAAATAAAAGCAGAGTATTTCTTAGTTCTATATGGTTTTCAAAGAGCCGTTCTATTGTATTCCTTTGTTTATACTCTGGGGAAATTTCTACCGCATTGAAAGTGAGTTTGCTACCACAACAACGGATATATCTTAATGCCAACGAATTAACGAATTAAGCGCGTTAACACAGCCAATAAACCAAATTAAGTGCGTGAACAACAAAATGAGTAATAATTGACTTACTTAGAGAGGAAAACAACAAAAAAAAAATGGAATTAATACAGAACCTAAAGAACAACAACCTGTAAAACTGTTGATTGATGTTGATAAATGTCTGTGTTAAGCTACTGTATAGCTAATTCTATCTAAATCTGTACTCATTATGCTTATTTGTTTATTCATTAGGATTGGTGGGATTCAAAGCTGCCGGAGGAGAGTGTTTTGTGTTGTCTGAGTGTAATACCAAAGGTATTGCTGGCAGGTGCCATTACCCTAATGGACGAGGCCTACTTTAAGCTGGCTGTTTGGCTCAACGATCGAGGTGAGTCTGCTGAACAGATACAAGTATGTTTATTTGCTTAACAAAAATACACTTTATTTTTAGAGAATTATCGTCTGCAATCGAAATACGAGAATCATTTGATTGCGAAAGTGGCGCTCTTCCAGTTTGTCAACTCGTTTCTATCACTCTTTTATATCGCCTTCTATCTGCGCGATGAGGATAAACTCAAGGAGGTAAATTTTATATTTAAACAGTGAAAATAAAAGTATATTTTTATTAAAGGTTGCTTGATTAAAATAGAGGTATATATTTTGTTTTACAGTTGAACAAAATCGAAAGCCATAAGAATATTTTTGATTAGAATTTCAATTCAAAATTGCCCATGCAATGTTTTTTAAGAATTTGTGTAAATAAATCTATACATTATTTTAATATTTTAAATATTAATAAATGTTTCAAAGTTTGGTTTGCAATCTAAGTTTAGTATAAAGTCAATTACAATTAAAAGTATTAAACAATTAAATTAAAAGTATTTTGTGTCTTGAAAATAATTTTATTCATTTAATTAATTTTGCAAAGCTTAAAAAAACAATAGAAATATTTATTTATTTATTAAAAATAATTTTAATTATAAAATTATATTTTGAAATATTGATAATTCAATATAGAAATATTTTTTTATTTACTGAAAATAATTTTAAGCTATATAATAATAAAGTGTACAACTCAGGACTTTTAATAAAAATAGTTTTTTATTAAATAAAAATAATTTTAGTTATATTTTTCAAAACTAAATAATATATTACAAATCTTTATATATAATAAATTTAGCAGAAAAGCTATTTAAATAAAATACTAAAATGAAATACTTAATAATAATATTAAGTATATTATTTCAGTTACAAAATCTTTGAAAGATTGTATACGTTTTAAGTTAAAGTATTACAATATAAAACATTTCATTTTAGCAACTTGCTGGATTGCTCATCTCTCGCCAAATTATTGGTAACCTGCGCGAATCGGCCATACCCTATTTCCTGGAGCAATGGAAGCTTGCCAAGTTGAGTTTCAATATGTGGGGTGCTTTGAGTCCCACACAGCATGTGAATCGCAGTCTGGCCGAGGAACTGGCTACGGCAGAGGAGAAGCTCAAGGCCGAGGCTGCTGCCCAGCCGACACAACAGGAACAATTGCAGCAGGCTTCAAGTAAACGCAACATCGGACAGGCGGAGATTGAGAGCTCATTATATAAGGTAGGAGATTACATAACTTATAGAAACCTAACTTTTAAATTACGATTTAATTTAACTTTTCTAGTACGATGGCACTTTCTCGGATCACTTGGAGATGCTCGTACAGATGGGCTATGTGGTGCTCTTCTCTGCCGCCTTTCCTTTGGCTGGCATTTGTGCTTTGATTAATAACCTAATGGAAATACGCTCCGATGCCTTTAAGTTGGCCCATGTCCATCAGCGTCCGTTTGGTCAGCGTGTTGCCAACATTGGCACCTGGCAGAATGCACTCAGCATTTTGTCCCTGGCCGCTGTCATTGTCAATTGTGCACTGATTGGTCTGTCCGGTCAGGTGTCTCGACTGTGGCCTGGTCTGACCACCGCACACACCATAATATTGATTGTCACACTGGAAGTAAGTTGATTCGAAAACACTTGTGTTGTGCATGCATATTTAACTTCGACCATTGGCAATTGTAAAAAAGGGTATTATGGTTATGGGCAGGCGTTTGTATTGGTTGAAAGCAATTTTAAACTCATAAAATAAAAAAATGCATATAGAGGTTTTATTTTATTATTGTAAAAACTCAAAGCCATGGGCGTGATGCAAGTAATATTGGACTAAAAATGCTATGTCATCCAATACTTTGAGCAATATATTTTGATATCTTATTATAGCTGAAATATTATACTTCTTCTTAATATTTAATAAGATACATTTTCAACTTTGTCTACAACGAATTTTGGTTCAATAGAAATCATGTCTAAACTAAAGAGTCTTTAAAAAAACTGAACAATCATTATAATTTGCTTTACTTAAATGCAGCACATTATGTTGGGACTGCGTCAGGCACTTACCTGGTTGCTGCCAGAGTTGCCCTCGTGGTTGGCCGCTGAGATTGCACGGGCCGAGCACTGTCGCCGTGAGATGCAGTGCAAGGGAACCTCGCCACGCCCCACACCACCTACGCCACCCTCAACCACATCCACACAACCGGAACAGGAGTGCTCGGGTGGGAATACGACCCATGATCAGTCCATGGAGAGTCAACTGGCTGAGGATATGCTGCTCTATGGCCAGGAGTTGGCTGCTGCAGGATTTGGTCGCAGTATCGAGGCGGATGTAAACATTTATGAGAATCGCGACTCTTCGCCAGATTCACCGCCATCGCAGGTGAGTCCTATTGCGTGCATGTTAAGTTTATGCATAGTTTAAATCCAAATTTAATTGCACAGACTAGCACAATATTAATACGGCCGTTGCATGAATCGACGCCGCCACATGGAGGCGCCTCACTTAGCAGTTTGCATCAGGATGGCAATGGAGGGTAAGTAACTCTTAAGGGTTCTCTTTTGTGGGGTGACTTTATAATGATTAATACACACGCCACGTTAATTAATCCATTCGATAATTGACAAATGAAGCTTGCACATGCCATACACTTAACTGATTACTTTAAGCACTTTAAAGTTTTCCATTTATTTCTCAAATATTTCTGATCTTTCTCTATATTAGACTCTCTCAAATTAAAGATGTTTGGCACAAAGAGTTGAAAATTTAATTTAAAATAAATATATGTGCTTTAAAATAAGTAAATGAAACATTAATTGGAATGTTTACTCTAAGAATTGTTTTAGAATTAAATTATAAATAATTAAAAATTAAGTCATTTAATTTTTATTATAATATTTGTGTTTTAATATTATTTTATTTATTTTCTCTTAGAAAAAATGTTTTACTTTAAGGTTTGTAGTAATTTTTTTAAGAATTAAAGAAAACACAAAAATATATATATTTTTATAATACTTATAATTTATTTTTTGTTGTTTTATGCTATTTATAATGTATACATACTGTTCAATTCTGTTATATATTATTTAAATTTTCATAAAATTTGAAATAGTTGTTATAACCGGATTCTTCTTCTTCTTTTTATTTTAATTATTTAAATTTAATATTTTATTTTATGCAAAATCGCTTATTACTTTAAGGACTTATCAATCCAAAAATAAATTAGCCCTAGACAAAATAGTTTCAATTTCCGAGAGTCTATTTTATTTCATTCCATTTTTTACTGGTACTTTTCAATAAAAACGACATTCGTTTGTTATTTTTTCTTATTCACAATAATAAATCTTTTATAGCGCTTGTAAAAGTTGTAGACAAAAATCGCAAATCTTTATACCGGAAATACCGCCATTTCTTGGATATTCGGTGCGCAATTTGAGCGCTCTGCCCGCACAGAGTCAAAGGGTAAAACAACAACAACAGCTGTTAAGCGGGTAAATCGATTGATAAATTAAAACAAAAACAATCAACTACAATTGTACTTGATGTACTAACACATACTCTCTATTTCTCTCAGTGTTACACGATATTTACTATTGTACATATGTGCTGTGTTCTCAAAAACCGCTGTGTGTTGTTTTCGCTTTCCAAATAAGTTTCAAACAACAAATTTGTCTTGCAAAAATACTATCCCAATTGGTCAAACTACTTATGTACTGTTTACAAGACGCTTTTAATAATTTTAAGATTAGCTGTGCTTGAAACTTTTCTCTCTTAACTTTTTTACAATTTACACTCTATATATTTTTTTATTTTTTCTCTTTTTCTCTTTGTCCTAAATCGCTTTACACAGCGCTTCAGCCAGCACTTTTGCCCTGAACTCTGCTGCTGCCAGTTTCGGTCCTCGTTTGCAATCCATGCAGATTCAAGATATACCACCATTCCGGAAGAAATCAAGCGATTCGGCCGATCACACTGGCAGCAGCAATGGCAGCAGTCCACAGCGTGCCTCGATGCGGCATCTGCAGCTACAACCGCAACAAATTCAGCAACCCCAACAACAGCTGGCATCAAAGATATCAGAGATTCCGCCGTACAGCAAAACTCGCAAAATCTCCACCGAAAGCACAACTCATTTGAGCGTAAGGCCTAAAGGATTTTTCTATATATACATATATGTACTATATACATATCAAACATGTTATTTCTTATTCAGATCTAGTCACACAAATCTTTCTCTAGTTCACACTTTCCTATTGTGCGTAGACTAACAAATAGTAAACAGCAAAAACCTCGTTACTTGAATCCAACAAACAAAACCTCCTAACTTATAGTGCTAACTCATCTATTCCACTAACAAATTATACCAAATTTTGTGGTTTGTTGTAATAAGTTGTAGTTGGTGAAGTGCATAGATTCAATGTTGGTGTTTCCATAGTTGACTCTGCGTAAAATTAAACATACACAAATAGAGTTACAACAATATTTGCATATAAATTACTTGTTCAGATTATGCTGGAATTACACTAGTTAATAAATAAACTAATAAGGAGGATGATAGTGCTAAACCTGTAAACGCAACGTACTACATATTTGCATAAATAATTCTATAGTATGAGCTACTAATGCTCTTAATATGTATTCTGAATATTCTGAACATGTACAGGCGACAGTCCGACGACACAGTTCTAGGGACTGCAAAACGTAGGTTAATTGTTTTGCTTATATCTTCTAAGTCCCTTCTTTGTAGACACATCTGGAAGAATATGCATGTCATGTGTCAAATCTCAAGTTTTTAAACTGGAACTGGGTCGTGGTATTTGAAAATTTAAGCAACCGGAATTTGCGTATAATATTCAGGAACCGAGATGCTAAATTATTGAGTCTCTAGCTGTTATAAATACTGAGATAAATACAGTCCTTTCATTATCTTAAGAAGAATTCAAAAGTTATTTAGAATTTCAAAAAATTTCCCAACAATTGTTACAACTATTCATGTAATTCAAATAAAATGAATTCGGTTCGGATTTAATTTCGAGGGTAACATTTTTAAACGGTTCGGCTAAAGCTCCAGTTCAGTTACATTTTAAATCCGAATCGAACCGTTTCAGTAATGTTCAGTTCAGCATCGGCTTGGAGCCTTGATTATTATATAATAAGCTAAAAAATTGGCTTTAGTTTTTCAGAATTTAAGTGCTTAAATTAAGCATGGAGTGCTCAAAATGATATCAATTTGGTACTTTACAACAACTAACTTTATTGCAAGTTAAATATAAAGTAATTGGCAAAAATAGGCTTTTACGCTTTAATAAATTTGAATTTGACTGAAACAAAAGTGCTATTGAACTAGATTTGAATGGGTATATAGTTTATATAATAATTTATATGTGATACTAAACACTTTCCCATACCGTAACACAGTACACAATTACACAAACTTGTCGCATTTTAACAAAATTCTCCTGTTTAAAGGATAAACTACACATTAAACTCCATGCACCTGAATGGATGTCCCGTTTAAAGGTCAACGACAATGCAAACCTGCATCGAAGTATTGATTGCATTGCCAAGGTAGTGAGAGAGATGTGTATTACAACTAATTGCATATAATCCCATTATCTATTGTATTATATAGTATTTTGTTGTGAGTGTGTGTGTTTTCGATGTTTGCCTCCTTAAAAAGGGGCTGCAGTTTGAATATATTGAAATATATTTAATACAAACGATTTAAGTTGCAATTGATACCTTACTTTCTACAGAGTTCAGAGTTCATTGGAAATGATGGGAACCCCAAAAATTACTATAAGAAAGTTGCTTTAATACACATTTTCACGCTGGCTTAACACTCACATTACACGCCCTTATCAAATGCATGAGTAACAAAAACATATATATAAACCAATGGCTTTCGTTGTGTGTAATTAATTGCATGGTATCATTGAGTCGATCAACTGCTAATCGTGTATGCTATCTATGATTTTGTGTTAAGGAACTCACAAGTAATGTCGACAACACGGATATCCTAAAACCGGCGCCATCCTGGAGCAATGTGGCATTGAAGACGGGCGCCTCTGGCAGCATGTTGGCCATGCCCATCGCCTCCCAGCAACAACAGCAAATTGTGGCATCGTCCTCCTCATCGTCGGGTGGCGGTGGGAGTGTGTTTAGTCCCAGCAGCGTTGGTCCTGGCGCCTCCGGCAGCATCAGCAATTCCCAATCTCGTCCCAGTGTGGGAGCACTATCAAATTCCTCATCGAGTTCATCACAGAAACAGCAACAGAAGCAACAGGCGAAGGAAGAGCGTGAACGGGAGAAGGAAAAGGAGAAGGAAAGGGAACGAGAAAAGGAGCGGGAAAAGGAGCGGGAAAAGGAGAGGGAAAAGGAGAGGGAAAAGGAGAAGGAAAAGGAGCAGGAACAAGCAGCTGCATCCACATCTGCGGTCAATACAGATGATGAAACTAAAGGTAAAATTCATTTAATGAACATTTATGATAAATGTAAATTAAATCTAAATAAAATAATGTGAAATATAAAATATAGAATTCTAAAAAAGCATACCCTCATAATACCCTAATATACCCCTCAGATTGTATAAAAATCTAAAATAATAAGCATTTGAACACTTTTGCAGTCCGGAATAACAGTACTTAAAAACTATGGCTTAAATTTACACCAATAGAGAAACAGTTGAAAGCTTATACCATGCTAATTAAATGCAGATTTTATAGATTAACAAACTGAGTTATAATAATTCTATAATTTTGTCACGCTTTTAATGTTTGAAATAAATTTGTACCCCACAGCCGCTGAATTGGCCGCCAAGAAATCGCGACTCAAGCAGAAATTGGTCAAGAGTGCGCGTTCTGTGGCCATATTCTCTCTCAAACTGAAGGAGCGTCGGCAGCGAGAGGCTGAAAAGGCAGCAACGATTGCTGTGGAGCATGCCAAGGTAAAAGTGTATACAATTTATATATCATTGTATTGTTTAAAATCGTTTTTATAATTTTCTAGGCTCTAGCCAAGCTGCCAATGCCTCAGCCTGTAGGCGGTGAACTGTCCTTAATACCCATCGAGCAACTTATACAAATAGAGGATATTATGCCTGCGATGAAATCTGCTGCCACATCATCAGCTTCGTCCTCCACACAAGCAAGTTCATCACTGCAGTTTCATTATCAGCAACAGCAGCAGCAGCAGCAACAACAACAGCAGCAGCAGCATCAACAGCAACAGCAGCAGCAGCAGCAACATCATTATCCGCATACGGATAACTAAAGTTAATTTCCAAAACTAACCCAAAACGTATCTATATCTATATATGTCTTAGCTGTCCCTATTTCTTGACCCGCGCACATTGTAAATAGTTTTCTATGCACAAAAACCATCCGGGCCCAGTTTTAAATGATATTTCACAAAACATATTGATGATATGAGCAATTTGCTGAATGTGTGTCTTGTCCAGAGTTGGAAGCAACTAAATAACTTATACATACTTAATAGGTATTAATAACAATTACCGGTAGACAATGAAAAGTATTTAATAAATCAAAACTATTTCACTTACTCCACGAAAATTTGTTGGCGAATGTGATTTTGATAGATTAAAACATTTTCCACGCTCACCAAATCGCATAAATGTTAGTCGAATGAATCGAATTTTGTTTAGCGTTTAGCAGTTAAAGTTTTTAGTAGTTAATATTGTTAGCAAAATGCTACAAATGCTAAAAAAAGATACAAATTTGTTGAAACTTGATGTTACGTTTTGCATTTATGTTGCCAGTAAGAAATATTACAAACAGCTATGTAAGCAATTCACAAATAAACACATACATACACACACACATACAACGACACAACTGTGATGGCTGATGCATTGCATTAAAGGTCAGATGTCTGAGGTCACATGTCGTCCATTGTTCCTTCCATACTTAATATATAGATGAAGTTGGAAATAATACAAGGATTAACCGCCGCACTCGCTTGATAAAATTAAACAAAATTAATATCTATTTACAAAAACTCAAACTATTTTTCATTTATTTATTGCTTGAGCAAATCACGAATACAATTACTTAAATATACTTGTACTTACAATTTAGACCGTATTTAGAAAGACACACACAAACAACTCTAACGATGGATATATTTGTACATAATGTTTAGCATTTAAGTGTCAACGACAACATTTACACAAAAAAAATTACAAACAAAAACAATTATATGTGCTCTTGTGTTAAAAACAAAACTAATTGAAAACGAATTAAAAGTAAAACGAAAATATTTCAAAAACTTCATGCATTTTATTTCAGTTTAAAATTGTTGCCTACTTTTAGGAGGCAATTGCTGTTTAAACATGGCTGCTGTGTAAAAATTGTTGCATGCTTTTGGGCTGCAGTGAAAAATGTATTTCGTGCTTTTAGTAGACTGCAGTCATCTGACGAGAAGCGATTAGAAATTAAATATGCTAAATATAAATAAGTTTTCCAATAACAAAACATGGTTAGATATGACTTAGAATCTATTTTATTTTAAATTAAATAATTTATTTACTTGTCTTAACAAGTATCACCAGTATTTTTTTTTTTACATTTTGAGTTTGAAATGATTAAGTTTACTTACAAATTTAATTTATTATAAACAAAATATACCATTGTAGATGCAACAGAAGAAAGGAATTTAATTAGTGAATTTTTAAGGAGCTAAAGGGAACCTGATGACTGTACATAATACTGAAAAACTGTTCAAAAATTAATTAGCCAACTCATATTGTAAGTATTTGCCATTTAGTCATCCACTCAACTGCTTCAGTAACTCATCCCATAATAAGCATTATAAGTACGAACATGTTTGTACATATGTATGTGTGAGAAGTTATACGTACACATACATACATATGAATATTCGTAATGGCCGACGACGATGAAACTGCACTCTGGTGCCTGATGGCCTGAGGGGACCTTAAAACACCAGCTAATTAGCGGTACGTGCGGAGTGCGTTTGTCAGGCGTCGAAACGGAATGGGAACTAAGTGTATGGGGGGACTGGTGCAGGGAGTAAGGGGAATATTCCGTCGGGCACTCAGCGGACTGCAGCAGAGATCGCGCTGTGTTATCAACGAATTCAAATCAACTCGACAAGCTCACCTGTAGCAATGACATGTGTTGCTTTAGCTGCTGCTGCTGCTGTTGTTGTTGATGGCAAGAGAGTGCTTCAATTGTATGTATAGGTTTGACCCCTGTCCGTGTCCAGTCGCCCTTTCTCTGTGCCCCGTTTCCTGCTCGTTCCATTGTTCATCGTTCATTGTGCAGGGCTATAAAACAAAATGAGAAATGTTGTTGCAAAAAATCAGCAACACACTGAAAAAGTAAACAATTGTACGAGTATGCATATACACATATGTACATATATATTCATGCGACGGCACTGGATGCTCTATTAGATTTAAACGTAATGATTAAACCACAGTCCGGTGCGTGTGCAATCAATTTTTTGTTCGCTTTAGTTGTTGCTTTTAATTTTGTTAACTGCTTTAATCATTGTCCTTGACCTACGGGTGCTGCGGCATTAAATGTGTCATTTTAATAGGTTGATATTATTCACGGTTCTCTACAGACTCTACAGTTTTGTAATTAACAACTTTTGTTCATTTGAGCTTCGGAATTTCACAGCATTTAAATTTGTAGCACAGTGAAGGGAAAATTTCTGGAACATGCAACTATAAACAATGGGTGAAGGGGTTAAATATGTACTAAAACATATACAAAATAAAATTATTTTTACACATAATCGAAAGATCATCTTTGGTATGTATACTTTTGTATTCAGGTTACTTCCATTAGCACCGATATATAATATATAAGGACAAAGTGTAAAGCTAAATAAAAATTATTTAAGAAATGTTAATTTATTTTATATAGATTTACTTGGTTATAAGTATAATTGCTTTTAAATGTTTTAAATTTGTATCAACAAAAGAACTTTCTTAATGGTATGACTGTAGCTTGGAAAATAGCTTGAATTGATGCCCCTGCCAAGAGTATTCGCGTCCTTATATCTTTCAGTCGATTGGCTGTAAGGATAAAATATTTAATAATGCTTCAATAACAATATTCAATATACAATATAATATCTGCTGTCACAGTTTTTGTACCATCAGGCGCCAAAATATTCTATAGCGCAGTTACGCGAGATTTTATCGTTATAATTATCATAAGTGTTAAACTTCATGCCACGATGATTACAAAGGAAATCTGTTGCATTTCTATTGGCGATGCCCAAAGTGTCTAATTTTTATTGTAAATCCTCGCTGCCGATTGCAAATGCAAATGAATTTTGTCCAATCCTAGGAAGAATTCACCGTATTCCAGATTTCGTATTGCAATGCATTAAAAAAGTAATTTATTATAGATAAGTTTTGTGTAAATATTGTCAGTAGTTTAAATTATTTCCAGCGGAAGTGAAAAGATACTGGGCAGGCCGATTCTTAAAAGAGCGACTTTCAAAAATTATATATGTATTTAGAAATAATAAATAATATCATAAATCATATTTAATTATATATTAAAGCTATTAAAAGTCTATATACTAATTATATATTATGTTGGCTTTATATAGCCTCTATTTGTTATATGGCTTTATCATTGCTGAATTGTTTGAGTGAAAACACTGAAAGTTCTACTTAATTTTTGAAAATCTCGAATGCTTGACCTAAAATGCAATCGCTTCACATCGCACCTCTCGTTCCCCATATTCTCTTTCTCTCTCTCTCTCTTTCTTTCTCTATCTCAGTTTCATTTGATTTTAGCCGACACAAAATGGCAATTTTTGAAGTTTCTTCTTTGTTTTCGGGCGCCCTTTCGACCGGAAATTGCAGCTAAGAGTTGACCAAAGTAACAAACGACTGGCAATAAAAAAAAAGAAAAAAAAAGCCATGAAAAAAGAGCAAAAGATGAAGAAGAAGCTGTATGCCGTGTGTACCAATCAAAAGAGCAAACTTTTAAGATAAATCTGCACAATAACTAAACGAGAAATAACACCAAAAAATTGCCAAAGAAACAAATAACACAAAAAAAAAAAACAAAGGCATGTAGGAAACCATAACGAGCTGACGTTGCTATATGTGTCTAGAGATCATCTCATCACATCATGACCGAAGGCTGACCACATGATGTTGATGTTGATGATGATGATGATGATGATTATGAAGCTGCTGTTCATGATGCTAAAAGAGCAACACAGTCGCTTTATGAGCGATATTACCGTAAGATAATGAAAACTGTGGGGCGTTGTCTGTACATACGGACATACGTACGTATATACATACATATGTGTCTATATAGACACTGAAAACTGTCTTTGCAGCTTGGTGAAATCTCGTTGAAGCACCTGACCCGAAAATGTTTCACATTGTCAGTTACAGTTAAACGCCATTTTTTCCGTAGAATTTGTGGTCGTTAAGCGTGCAAGCGAGATGGCAAGTGTTCAAGCCACAGCATCAAAGTTAGACTCGGTTTGACTTGGCTTAAGGCACTAGCAGCTTCCCATCCAGTAGCAAATTGCTTGTCCAAAATGTTGCCCTCAAAAATGAAACAAGCAGCGTGTTTTTAGCTTTTTGGAGGTTTTTGGTTTTTGGTGTTGGCCACGCCTTGAGGGCGCAACGGTAAATGGCCCAAATGTTGGCTTGCACAGATTTCAGTTAGTTCGTTGAGCTTGAACATAAGTTTTGTATTGTAAATGCCGCTCGGTGGCTGTTTGTATCTGGTTTTGACCTATGGTTTATTCACCTGTCGTCATAGTCGAGCTTAAATTATAATTAAAATTGCAATAACTTTTGTTGTGGCTGTTGTTGTTGCTGATGTTGTTTTTGTTGTTGTTGTTGCTGTTATTGCTCATGCTGTTTATCTTAATGAAACTTTTTAAATCGCTTTTAACAAACGGCGGGCTATTAAACCATGCGCTATTTATAAAGCTCACACTCTCCGTATTTGTCTCCGATTTAAATGCATTTAATTTTGAGGCATGTGAAAATTAATTACATTTAATTAGCCGTTCTCCTGCTCACTCCATCTTCCCCCTCTGTTTAACCCGTTTACAACATAGTATAAGTTGCCGTTTCGACTGCTTTGATTTTGTTTTTTTCATTAGATGTGCTCTTTAATTGCTTTATAATTTAAATTTTCGGATCATAAAACCGACAACAGTCAGTTGTTGCTGCCTGCTCATGCAGTAGTCAAAAGTAGCCCAAAAGAGAGAGACAGAGAGAGAGAAGAAAGAGTGAGATAGGTAGATCGACACCTGTTTGATTGTCTGCCGTTCGAGAATGGAACGTTTAAAGGTCAAATGAAACTTTATCTTTAATTGAATTTCAAACGAAATGTACTTAGGTTAGATAGACATTTCGTTCTCATTCATTCCCAAAGATCTATGCAAGTTCTTTATAAACAAATTAAACGGAAGCAGTTCGTTCAGATAGGTTTCTCCAATTAGACTACAATTAGCGAATGAAACCAGAGTGGCTTATCAGTGACCTACCGCATGTCTATAATTAAGGTCAACTTCCAACTAATCAGCCACAAGTAAATCAGCTTTCAATAGAAATCAAATCAACCTCAAAACCAGCAACTAACCAGCAACCTACAGATTTTTACAAGTTCTTATGTGTATCTTTGTTTCGTTACTTTACTCTCAACTTTATGCACTCGTCACACACATAATTCAACGCACTGAGAAACATAATTCAAATCCCCGAAGCGCCAATTCGCCCATTTAATTAATTTAATTAACTAAAGGATTACAAAACGACACCCAATGGACGAGGAATGTGAGGCCTGTAAATTAAGGAGACGATCAAAAGTTTAAACAGTTGCCACTGCAGTGACAACATGCGGCCCGACAAGGAAGAGCAAGACAGAGAAAGAGATATATAGAGAGAGGGAGAGAGATAGCAGAGCTGAGCTAATCAAGCGGCATGCAGCATGCAGCAAATGGCAACGCTTTGCTATGCAGTCCGCACGCTTTATAAAATAATGAGAGATCGCCTCAAGCAACGCAGAGCGAGACAGCGAGAAAGAGCTAGATATAAAGAGAGGAAGCAAGGCAGCTGTGTTGCCATGTTTGCTAAATTATAGCTAGATCTAGCAACTTAATAATAGCAACCTCTAAAAAAATTACAAAAAACTATATATTATCTAAAATTTTTTGCACTAAAATAAAATTTGGAATAAAAATAATTTAAAATAATTTTAGAATCGGCCAATTTTAAAGACAGTTGTGGTTGAAAAAAAAATAGCATTTCATCAAAGTAAGCTCTTTTCTGTCCAAAAATAGTCAAATTTTTAGTTTTTTTAGACACATAGAAATATATTACTCTAATATAAATACATTTGACAGCAAATTTTTTATTTAATTCAGGAAAATAAAAGGATTTGAAGCTATAAAACAATTCTGTCCGTATGAACAACTGAAAATTAGCCTTTAAAAGGTATTACCTATATGTAGGATCTAGCAGTATATTATTTTTTTTTTGTACACAATTTCTCAATTTGTGAACTACAACACTTATTTCAAAAAATTTTAAAACTTGAATCATGTACTATTGTACTTAGATCAATAGCAACGAATTGAAAATAAGATCAAAATTCTACTTTTCTGTATTTTCGTTCTTCCCGAGATATCAAGTTCAAAAAGTGCCTTTTGAGTTGGAAATTCTTTATATTTTTTCTCTGTGTATAATACCAAACTTTTTTTTTTACAATTTCTTAACGACTTCTTTTGTCTCCACAAAATGAGGCAATTTTAACACAATTTATTAACAATTATAAGAACTAATACTATTAGTTTAAATAAATAAATAATATTAACTTAAGTACCTGAGAAGATATACGAATTAAGCATATAAAAATCGAACATCTCAACAGCATAATTCTATCTATTTTACTAACGATTTCTTGTTATCGGCTTGCTATTTTAGACTCTAAGATTCTGGCAGCACTGGCAGAGGAAGCAGGAAAAGTGGGGGACAACTCTGGTTGCTTGATTGCACCCGTAAGTGCCATATTGTCACCGTTTGATCAATCAGACTGCCGCCAAGCTGCAACTTGCAACTTGCAACTGTCCCTCGATATTTGAGCTCGTAAATGTAACTCAATCTCCCCCATTGATGATGAGTCCCTGTCTACGCTTCGTTTTGCGCTCTGCAATCTGTTGTGATCTGTGATCTCCGATCCTCGATCTTCGATCACCGATTTGTGAGCGCCTTCGATTGTTGCGTAACTTGTTGTGGTTCACAATTAGCCCTGGCTGCCAAGACGTTGGGTGAACTTCGCCGCTAATTGACAATATTTATGAACACGTACGCATTTTGTCGCGGCTTTAATTGGATCGTTGTCGCACATTACGATTGTTGGGCAAAATCATCAAGCAGCGAGCATTGAGCATTGAGCATCGAGCATCAAGAGTCGCCCACAGTTGGCCAATTATTTTCATCAAAATTGCTGACAATTTTCAGCGTACGCCTTTCAAATGAAGATCTTAGCACAGGTTTTTAGCTGACGTTTTGGTTATACGAATGCCAAATGAAATTAACAAAAACAAAGCAGGTAAGAATGCTTTAGACTACTCTCAACTCTTAAGATACCCGTTACTTAAGCTTAAGAATGGTGTGATTAATCAACTGATTCTGATTTTATTACTTATAATCATATAAATATTACTTAAAAAACAGCGAGTTTTTTTAAAATATTTATTAATATCTGTACTAAGTCTGTACAAGTCTTAAGATCTTTAAGCAGGTAAATGTATAGTTGTGTAAAAAAACAGATAAAATGGATATTTTCCATATAAAACAGACGATTTAAACTTCAAATATTTGGAGCTACTTTAAAGCGATATACCTTTACTCAACAAATAACGGGTATTTAAACCCACAAAAAAAAGTAGAAAAATATTGTGTCATAAATTGTCGCTAGATGTGAGTGTTATATACTATTTATAACTACTAGGACCGGGTCTTGACATACACTTAAGTCTTTACGTATTTCGTTTGTGTTGTGGCTATTTAATTCAATTAACTTTAATTACACATTAAAGCATTCTTAAAGCTTGAGAGCTCCGCAGCTTTAAGCCAAACAAGTTCCATTTTACACGCAGCTTTTTTGTTATTTTTTAAAAGTAGTTTTAAGTTACGTTTTTCATGCCACACTGATCTTAGAAATCATATACTATCCCATAATATGTACAGTTGTGTGTTTATTGACAAAGGAATTTAGAATTCAGTTATTATAGGACTAATGTATTTTCATAATTTAGTGAGTTTGTATTCATTATGATTGTCCCGAAAATATTCTAGAAAATAGTTAAAGATTTAACTAGCATGCAAAGCGTTAAAGTCGTCTGAGAATTTATTAGATTTCACATTAATAAACTTTTAATTCTTGGGAGAACAATAATAATAATAATTTTAGTATCTACTATATCCTGACCAATTATATGATAATGTTTCAAATTTGTTCAAAAATTAAAAAGTTGTCTGGAATAATTCGTGTTTCTATGAAATTAGGTGGTTTTGGGTAAAGAATTATTAACGTTGTAGTAAGAGTCACGTTGGCAAGAAAGACTCCATTCATGGTTGCATCAATCCTCCAAAACTTTTACTCCACAAAACCAAATTTATTTAAGGTAAACTACACAACATAAGATGCCATAAAACAAAAAAAAACCTATTTATATAAGAATTTCCTGTATAATTCTTATATAAATCTTGTTCAATTAATATATTTGAAGCATTTCGAAGTTTAAGAAAAGGTGCAAAAATATTCAGGTTATTTAAACTACATGAAATAAAATTTAAAATTTGTTTGTTTTTCAAAAAAAAAATTCTAAATTGAGACAAATGTATTTTTTTTCCTAAAAGCCACCATGCTAAGCTATTGCGAATAATTCTTTCAAAATGTTTATAATAAGAATAAAGTTTTAATGGTTTTAGCTAAAAGTTTAAGCAAATGTACTTTAGTTGAACTTTTAGCTATAATATTTCAAAGTTTCAAACTAATGAAATAAAGCTTAATGCAGTAACAATTTCTTAGCCATCTAGGATGGCATCTTTAAATGATAATTCGAATTAGCTCAGCAATTTGACCTATATTCTGTGGGTCAAACGTAACTGGGAAGCTTAAGGTATTTTTAAAAAATGCTACTTAGTCTCTTTTACCGTTATGCGGTATAGGAAGTGCCAACTAGATAATGCATGTAGTTGGCCCCACCGCAGTGCAGTGCGTAACGACAAAAGTGGTAACTCATTGTGGTCTGTTTGTCATTTGTCAAAAGGCGGCTTAAAGCAAAAATCGCCCAATTAGCGACACAGTTAAACGTCAACATCCTCACGGCTTCACATCCGGCAAATGGACCACCATACCATTTTGCTGCCCAGATCTGGGGCCCCGTTTGCTGTTTGCCTACTACATACAGACAACATACAACATATAACCGGTGACGGTTACGTTTTCGCCATCAATCATCAATCATCAACCTGAACTTCAACTTCAACTTTAACTTGGGGAGAATCGTATCGAACTGCGGGCGCCTGCGCAAAAATGCGGAACAGACAAAAACATAAAATGCGACTGATGGACAATTTGCAGAATTGAAGATGCGAAGAATTGGTGAACTGAAGAATTGATGAATTGCTGCTGTCCTGCCGATGTCACGAGACCTGCTTGCACAATTAGCTGTCAATTATCACATAATTCGAGGTGGCAACCAAGTCGAATTGGGTTTATTGATTTGCTAAAAACAATCTACGAATGTCACGAGTCTTGAATTTATTTATTTATGTTTTACAGCCACTCGAATCCCAAAACAATGCGAACAATTCCCCATTGCCCAGACATTTTCATTAACGTGGCCATAAACCCTCTCCCAATGCGTAAAACGAACATTGTGTAGCAATATTTCATTTGATCGGAGAGGCTACCGTTTATTGTGGGTGGAAATATGCATAACCTAGGGTCTCTGTTTCGTTATACAAAGCACTCGCATTGTTGGAATTTCTCTTCGCTTTTAAGAGCGCCCGCTTTTCGGTTTCGAGTGACATATAATTAACACAATGTTTCTTTTACGATTTAATTTATTTGACTTAGTTGTTTAATATTACCAGCATGAGTAGCCGGAACTAAAGCCATCAACTGACCGCATAGATGTTTACTAATTTAACCAGAAATTCCATCAACTTTTCGCTTTCAATTATGAACAGCAAGTGTGTTGTAAATGCTGTAGAATTTATCTGGTGATTTTGAAAAGAAATTGATATAGCCATAAAGTTGGTGAAATAATAGCAGAACGCTGACCTAGCTTAGTATATGGTATTCTCGTAAAAATGTACTAAATTTGTTCAACTATTTAGCTCTGTAATTATAAAGATACTTTGTTTAAAGAAAGGTTTCAAAACATCATAAATGTGAAAAAAAATTCGATTTTAACCTCTATGCAAATTTATTTTTTAACTTAGTAAGTATTATTGTTATAAGTTTACGTTTTTCAGTGTATGATAAATTTCTCAATTATAATCCTATTTTGAGGATATATTCAGTATAGTTTGATATTGTTTGTCTGTAAACGAATATGAAGATAAAAAACTTGACGTTGCACCAAAAAAGTTATAGCGAAAATGTCTTAATTTTGCCAAAAAACATATATTTTTTCCTTGCTCTTACCATCTCAGAGTTTTGTTCGTTTATACGGACAGGCAGACGCACAGACAGACGGTCACGGCTATATTGACTGCCTGTTACATACTTTTCACAAACCGAATATACCCCTTAGGGTGTATTAAAGTCCGTGCAATCGCTAGCAATATTCTGACGTCATTGTTCTTGGTACTGCAAGCGCTATGGCCGCTAAGTAAATGTAGTTAACTTATTTTATCCATAAAGTGACGAATATTTATGACATTTGCATGAAAACACATGTTTTTGTTTGCTTTGAGGTTAAGTAATGAATTTTTAGTTTCAAGTCTAAGCTTTGTTTTAACTAACTCAGGGTTGATATAACCCATTTCGTAAGCTCATTAGCCGATTTGGCAAATAACAATTTTTGCACCAAAACACTGACATTCAGCATCCCTGGCATGCAGCTGGTTGGCAATTTTTGCCATGCCGCAATGGACTATTGGACACAAAAGGCGGCAACAGGTGCACAATTATCAAGCGACAACAACAACAACAAAAACAACAACAACAACAAAAACAACAACAACTACAACTACAAAGCATGCGTTAATTACAGCCTCAGCCTGGGACTGAATCTGAATCGTAGTCTGAGTCTGGGTTGAGATTTGAGCCATCACACTGGCTGGGGGCCTCGGCACGGTGACAAAATTAAACTTAATTGTTTTATGACAGTCGGACAACGGTCTGGACCAGGCCAGGCGGGAGTTGGCTAAGACAGTGCGCTCAAATGTGTAGCCCAGAGTCGCACTAGACCCGAGACTTGTAGGTATGTGTAGCCTACGATGAACATAGGCACCCAGCCGACGGGTCTAAAATCACAGCTTCCATCAGTTTGCAGTTGACATTTTTTAGGGTCTTTAACTGCGTAGCTTTGTTGTTGTTGTTGTTGTTTTTTTTATCTGTCATTTGCTTAGTTTAATTGTTTTTCTTGTAAACAATTTTTTGGTTTTTGCTGCAGCTCCCATTTTATAATATTTATTAAAAAATGTTTTACGCAGAAGTCGTGTTTTTAATGAACAAGCGAACGCACAACAAAAGGCCGACACACAATGGACGACAGGTGTTGCTTCAACCTGGTCCAGGTCTGGCCTGTGGACCCAACTTTAAACTGTTGTCCAAGTTATCTGGCCAACATTTCTATCATTGTTTTAAGGTAAACTTTCAGCATTTTTATGTCAATCAACCCGTCAATCCATCCCCCTGTCTTGACTTCCAGTATCTCATAAGGCAACAAACTTGTAGTATACAACTCTTAATAGTTTTGCCTACGACAAAGAAAATAAATTTAAAAAAAATCTAATTTAATAAATATATTAAAAAAATATATACAAAATTTAAAAAAAAACTAGTGATAGTTGTAGTTTTGAAAAAAAAATTGTGTTTTTAGTAAAAATATTTAAAAAAAATTTTATATAACATTAAATTTTGTTGATTATTTTATGACAGTGCTACTAAATTAAAATAGTGAAATACGTTTTTTAATATAAGCATATACACCATTTCTAAAATATTTTTTCTGTAGTTAATAATTATTTTATTTAAATTAAGTATAATATGCATTAGAAATTATTTAATAATTTTTAAGTCTTTCAAACAAAATAGTTAAGCTAAATAATAAATGTTTTAATTTAAAACCGAACCAATTTTTAATTATAAAAAATTTTTGTAATTATATAAAATTATAAAAAATAACTACAAAAAACTTTCGAAATGTTAAGTTAATAAAAAAAAACCTTTTATTTATTTTTTAAGTGTTACTAAATATAGCTTACATTTTTATCTTTTCCAGACAATTTAAAGAAAACTAAATAGGTTATTTCTTTACGTGTACATTGCAGTGTACAGTGTACATTTACTTTAGCCTGTGCTAACATTTAAACTGCAAGTTAGAGAAAATCCGATCTAATGCTTACCCCTTTCTGGAACTACATCTACTTCCTCTTGAGTAGTAGTATATGGAGTGTGTTATATAGCTCATTAAATAGACGGATCCGTAAATGTGTCATTCGTTCTATTCGGAAGACTCGGTCTTTATGATCCTTTTACTGCCCAAGTGGTTCTTTTATTTTTTATTTTTATCATTTGTTGATAATAATTATGGTCATTTGTGATAATTGTGGTCCATTGTGTCTTGTATGAGGGTAAGTTGGTTTACTTTTTTATGCCCGCACTTTAATAATAATTGTCATTTAGATAATTAGTTAACTGGCCACTTGGGCTGCCTGGTATGCTGTTTGGCCGACGGTCACTGGAGTTTATTAAATGAAAAGTTATGAAAAAGGAAATTTTCCACTGGGTATGCTCTAAAGATTTACGATCTCTGATTACCAGGCGTTTAGCTGAGAAAAGTGAAAATGAGTTAAAGAAAACTGAATGAAGATCACAGAAAAATCGTCATAAACTGATCGTAAAACACAAGATTTTGTGAATGAAAACTGCAATTTGGTTTTAATTGTGTGAAAATTGTCTGCTTGGGAGCATGAAAATAAATTTTTTTTTGATTTTTGAAACAGGCGTGACTGTGGCATTACTCAGAATTGTCAGCCAACAACTTCCTGATCTATGGGCAATGAAAAATCCATAAATCGCTAAGAAATGGTCGTCCATCTTATCGTGATTGAACCACCCAAATAGTTTCTTCACATAGAAAACAACAACAGCAACAGCAACAACAACGAACCGCACACAAAGAACTCATAATTAAATTATGCAAATTTTGTGCGATCTCCGGCGGCAGCATCAAAACGAGACATACATATAAGACAATAAACCGAAAGCAACAGCTATTTAACACCAACAACCATCATCCACTCCAACACCAGAGGTCGCTAATGTGTAGCCTCTTGAAGGCGAAAACAGTTGGTATCTCCCGGCTAACGCCCCGTGTTGAATCGTTAAATTTGATTGATTTTGCTCAGCAGTCAGGAAGCCAAGCTCAACAGCGACAACCGCAACAACAACAACAACAGCAGCAACAGTAACAACAATTAAAATCAGCTGATCACTATACACACACGTAGATCTTAATGAGAATGTAGCGCATTTAAATGTGGAGATCATTAAAAGCGTTTCGAGTGTCGCAAGCGAAAAACTTTTGGGTAGCGTTTTTACACTCTGAAACTTTGTTTTTATTTTATTTTGTTTATTTTATTCTAGAGGTGGTACGTCAGCTGAGTGCTAACCAGGTGGGTTACACTGACAAAAAATTATGAAACATATAATATACAGCACTAAATATTTGTGCAAATAGTTTTGAAAAGCTAGAAATAAAAAAATTATAAAAATATATAAGTAAATTCCTAACTTTGTCTAAATTAAAGATGTTTATATTAACTTGAAATATATTTATAAACGAATGCATTTTTTGATTACTGCATAATTAAAAAAGGACATACAATCTAAACAAGTTCATTATAAATTTGTTTATTAAGCTACTAGGATAGTATAGATACTCTGTATAGAGTAAAGCAAGTAGTGGATAATGGATTAAATTTTATAAATAAAATGAACGAACATTTTAAATAAACTAATAACAAGTATGGATAATGTAGTTGGTAATGGTAATTACACATATATTCTATAATTATTGTAACAAATAATTACTGTCAAACGTACTCAAATGTTCTTGTACCGAAATGCACTCAATGAGAGTCGCAGCTGTTTGAGTGAGAGTTTCTGTGAGAGGCCTAATCTACTACAACCATTTTAGTGTTCAAGATTAGTTATGGAAAGTATAGTTTTTACTAAAAACTAAAGATAAGCAGTTCTAAAAATAGATTGAGCGAATAGCGCAAGCCGAAGTCGCATTATCGCTCCTCGTAAGCCCACCTTGGGGACGATACTGAGGTTCTTTTTCTTATCTCTTATATGTTATTGATAAATAACAGTAGTTGCCGCTTGGAAGCTTTTTGTGAAACTAAATTCAAGGAATATTATTTCATTTTTAGTAAGTACAATTTTAATATATATTTTAGTACATTTAGAATATAGTATCGTTTAAAAAGCTTCTCCACAGTTATTACTACAAATCTAAATTTTAGAATTTCTAAAAAATGGCATATAAAAATTAATTTAGAGTACTTTGAAATGTTTTAATATTTAATATAAATAAATTAAATTACTTCGAGTCACTGTTATACACACATACCATTATTATTTTCAGAAGCAACAAAATTATTAACAAAATAAAACAAAACTATATTCTTGATACATGAAATATGCTTTGTGACACAGTATTTTTTTCAGTGTTGCATAAGACTTTAACTATGCACAAATTTGTAGTTAATCGCTCATTTTCTGGGACACAAAGACTAAAACGAAGCAAACTGAAACTGAAACTGTAACAGAAACAGAAACAGATACAAATACATCAAAAAAAAGCAACACTAACATTAAAACCTGGCCTACGTTTGGTGACAACAACCATAATAAACGTAGTACGAGTATGTTAGTGTTGTTTTTGTTGATTTTGTTGCTTTTGTGGGGGATTTATGGGGCGCTCCACAAAAATTTCTCAATAAGCAAACAAGATCCTAACGTGGCATGCTATCTCTGTTGTACACATTAGTCTTGGTTGTCAGTGTTGCCATCTCGCTTGCCAGCGATTCCAATGAAATGTGTTTTTCGATAAAAATGGTCCATGCGATGCGATCGAATTTAAATTGAAAAATTTGATTTTAATTCTTGCATTCTAAATGTGTTTTCATTAGCATAATTAACGTCGAATTAAAGTTAGTATTATTTTTGTGTTTCTTTTTTTTTTTAGTTTTTTAACTCGAATTGTAAAAATAAAATAAATTACATTTTTACAGCGTGGTGGGCCCAATAAGGCTGGAGGAGCGGAGCGGAGGGGAGGGGAGGCAGAGGCTCTAGCTTTGACAGCTATTCGTCAGATCGTTAAATTTGGTGGATCGTTTTTTTAGGATGCATTAAAAGTCGGTTTGGTGTTCGATCCATTTGGAGTGCGTGTGTTTTTCTACACTTTCGTTTAGCTACGTTTGGATGTTCAGGGTCTGTCTGTCTGGGAGGTTCGCTTGATTTATGTTAGTGGCTCATTTATATTGAAATTTGATATATTTGAGCATGCGGTTTATTTTGCGAAGCCGCCCGTCTGCCTCATTTCGAGCGTATTTTCGTATTTTATATTCGAATTAATTGAAATGATTGTGATCTACAACACAGTTCGGCGAGCATACTACACACAGATATGTGTATGTATAGGCGTACATATATAATTTATGAATATCGCTTTGTTGAACTGTATGTTAATGCTAACGTGTCTTTGTCTTTTGTGGCCAACTTATTTCAGATACCTATACGTATAAATTATACGGCTCACACAATAGTATAACACCTCCTAAATGGTTCCGTAAGCGTTGCCAGATACTTTTGTTCGACACACATTGAACTTTTAGCGATTTGTAAGTGCCTTTTTTATGTCAGTGTGGACAAAAAAATTATGTTAGCTCCATGTGGGCGTTTATTTGGGTGGGATTTTCGAATTTGCATGGGTTTTAAGGAATGCTACTTTACGGTTTTGGGAAAGTATAGAAAAGATTTTTGAAGTCTTCCGCTAGAATGATTAACAAGAAGTTTTTATTATTTAATGTATTAAGATGGTAGATTACAGTTTCAAAAGCTACAAATATATTATTTAATATTTTTAAAAAATGTTTAGTTAACTCTATATGAACTGAAAATAAACTAAAACAAAAAAAAAATAATTTTTACAATTTTTAAATTTCTATATAATTATATAAACTGAATTATATAACTGAATTAAAACTGAAGATGAATAATTTTTTGATATATATTTTAAATTATTAAATTTTTCTTGCTGCTTTTAGATATGTTTTTGATCATCCTAAAGAATTGTGATTAAAATTAAATTTATAATGCATTTAATTCTTTATTTTATTTTATAGAATCATTTCAATTTTTTAAAAGAATATAGTAAATTTTATTTTAAATTAAAAAAATGAATAAGAATATTATTATTAAAAACGTATTTGAAACTATTTAATAGATTTAAAACTTCCAATAACAATAACCAAAATTTTTAGAATTTAATTGCATTTTAATACATTTTTTATTATTACAAATTTTTTTTATAAACTGCCTTGTTTAAGCCACGATTTTCTTGATTTAAATCAGTGTTAAAAATTATTTACTGTCTTAAAATCAATATGGAAGTTTTATAAAGCACTAGTGATGTGAGTTTTTTTGGAATTAGGTTCATTTAATTTACTGACTGATCCTTGCACACATGATTTAAAAATATCAAAAATTTCTTAAATTTAAGTAGCATTTAAAGCTTCATAGAACTATAGAACTTTTAGAGAAATCATGCAGAAATTGTGTTAGTTAGCAAAACTCATACCTAGTCTTTAGCTTTTAATATACCTTAACATATAGAAATCAGAAGAAGTAATTTTGGTTTGACATTCAAAAAGAAATACCCTTTGGCAAATCAACACATTTGTCAAGCTACACACGACCATAAGGAAGAAAGCAATAACGGTCCAAATTAAAGACACAATAAAGCAAATTGAGCGAAGACAATGCGACGATGGGACAATGGAGATCACCCGCTGACAGAAAATCACTTGGCAACGGCTGATCATTAACCGATAACACATGACATTAAAGGTTCAACAAAGTGAAAGAGTTTAAGCGCACACAAAATGTGATAAATGCCGACCACCCTATGGGGCTACAACAACAACAAGAGGAACATGAAAGACAACAACAACACTGGCAACAGGTGGGGCGAAAAACGAGCGGAAAATTAATAGTGTGAACGACGATCAGCAAGAGGAAAAGAATGAGAATGAGAGCGAGAGCAAGAGCAAGACAGTAAGGCACACACACACACACACACTGACACTTATCAACATCTCAGATAGGTATCAGCTTACATTGGAGCCCGTTGGAGCCACACACACACAGAGAGAGAGAGAGAGACGCACACACATGACAGTAGTGAGCAACTGAGAATTTGTCAAAATGTCAACGGGTGAAACAGTTTGTTTTGAGTCTGGAGAATCGGAGTTGGAGTCGGAGTTTGGGAGTCCAGACTTTAGACTCCAAGCCAGGTCCACATCCAGGCTCACAAGCCACGTAGCTTTTGTAAAACAAACCATTAGCAGCTAATAAACATTAGTCATGCGACCAAAAAAAAACAAAAACAACAAAAAATATAGAGTCGAGGCTGGAGAACTCTGCTTCGGGTCGATGATTTAGTGAGTGTAATTAAAATTTAAAGTTTCTTTCGCTCGCATATGTAAATGATCGTGCGGAATTCCACGAATAAATGAACAAGTTTAAGTCTCTCTTTCTCTCTCTCTCTCTCAGTGTGTGTTTCTTTGTCTCCTTACACTCACTGTCTCTTTTTTGCTGTGGAAGTTTTCGTTTACATATAGTTATAATTTATACGGATCTCGAAACTCTGCGTTTGTTGACAGCAACGTCATCAATCAGGCTAGAATCCCAAGATTTTCAAGATTGGTCTATTGGCGGCACGGGTAGATCGCTGGATGTGCCACCGTTGACCGCTGATCAGTCAGCAGTTTCCCCTTTCTTAAGATATAGATCGCCGTGTAAGTGATCGCAGACAAATCGTGTACAAGATGTGCTCACCTTAGATTGCCTGGTAGCTGTTCCTTAATTGGCTCTGCAATTAGATAAGCACAATGCTCCCTGTTTCCTCCCTCATTTCAACTGTTTACTCATCGCTTTGTTCCTGTAAATGTATACCACTTCATTTATGCATCTCCTTCTCTCTCTCTCTCTCTCTCTGTCTCTTTCTCTCGGTGTGTGTGTCAGCATTTGCCACTTCTCTGCAGTTTCATTCAATTTATGTCCCTCGGAGTTAATACAAATCAAAAGGAGTATTTTGTTTTGCACATTTTTATGGCCGCTACTGATGTTATGCACCTGAACATGAACTGCTCCTTTTGATCTTTATAGAGTCGGTGCGGTAGGAGTCAGAGTTGCTGACCTTGTATTGCGGTACTAAGGCCCTATATAATACGAGATTGTCTGTCCTTTGCTTAGGTAATTTATGGCAATATATTTAGTTAAGTTTTATTCATGCTTAAGTATGATTTTTGGTTTAGTCACTGACTAAGGTATATATAATATTTAGTGCGGAATAATTTATATTATTTATTTATTATACTCTCTGAGGGGTATATTGGGTTTGTGAAAAGTAGGTAACAGCATATATATATCATATATATATCTTGATCAGCATTAACAGCCGAGTCGATGTCCGTCTGTCCGTATGGACAAACAGAAGTCAGAGATAGTAAGAGCTACAAGTTTAAAGTTGGTCAGTATCGACTACATATTTAGTCGGTCCTTTCCTTTTTCTGATGCCACGCCCCATCCGCCCACAATAAGCGTGAAACCAGACAGACATACCTGGGAAAAAATACATGGTTTTGACGAATATCTCAGAAACTGTAACACCGACAGATACCAAATTTGGCATGCACATTGCTAAATGCAATATAAAGATAATGCCATCAAAATTTTTTGGATGCCACGCCCCCTTCGCCCAAAAAAAGCACAGATCCGTTGAAACTTCTCATGCCTCCGACTTACTTATTTTTTAACGTAT
Organism: Drosophila tripunctata; assembly: GCA_035047385.1. Taxonomy (NCBI): domain Eukaryota; kingdom Metazoa; phylum Arthropoda; class Insecta; order Diptera; family Drosophilidae; genus Drosophila; species Drosophila tripunctata. The sequence continues at coordinate 157,028 of JAWNPS010000163.1, forward strand.
AGTTTTGTAACTTAGGGTATGCTTGGAGACAAATAATATCAAACGATGCTGAAAAGTGTATTAAAATCGGACTATAAATAAAATGTTGGTCATACAACGAAAATCGTTACTTTCAAGCAAGGCATAGCCACGTGCATTGCACTGAGCTCTGCACACAAGCAACGGAAACGAAAAGCATTGTGCGAGCGAGACAGATATACAAATATGTGGCCATGTTAAGATTTTTCAGCAGCTACTCCTATTTAAGCTCATATAATTGGAAACGAAGCTCAGAGGGTATAACACGGTCGGCATGCCCGACTGAAATTTTCTTTCTTGTTATTAGCTAACATATTTTATACATAATTCAATTATTCTAGCTAGTTCTACACTTTGACACCAAATAGTTATTTACTGCCCATTCAAATTGAATTATTTGTTGTTACAAGTTCTAAATAATTTGTGAGTTATATAAACTTTTTGGAACTAAAGCTCGAAAAAAACTACTAATAAAATATTTATATTGGTTCCAAACTTTAAAAAAATGCAATTCGAAAGTAATTTGAACTACATTTTAGAGAAGACCTTTAAGCTGTAGACCGATCATACAGAGATTTTATAATTTACGAATTCTGAAAAATAAAAAATCATTATATTTATTCATTTTGTTAAATCTATAATCTTGATATTCAATTTTATTGAAATTGGTTCAGAGCTAAGATTTATAAGTATGTATTTAGTTAACGATTTTTAAAACAAACTTCTTATACTAATAATACTGCACTTGTTTTTAAAATATCCTAAAGTGTTTTATATTGGATACATGAAATCGTATGCTTTCGAGTAAGGACACTAATTTTTCTCTGTGTACTTTAAGCTGACGCAACTCATCACCTGATTAACTCGAACTATAAATTCCTGTTTTCATGTCAACTCCTTATGCTTGCAGTAGCTCCTTAGGGCTATTACGTCAGCACTGGACTAAAGATTATGTCATAGTTCATAGCCTTGTTCCTTGCACTAAGCCGTTACTTTGATCACTGAAAACACAGCTATGCAAACACACACATATACATAAAGTAATGAGCTCAGCTTAAGGCAATCCCCAAAAGGGGTTTTCGTGTATGAGTGTGTGCTCATAACCGTAAGATTCACACATGATCCCAACAACAACAGCGAAAATGACGACAATGCTGCAGGACAGACAGACAAACAACAACAACAACAGCAGCAGCAGCAACAAGAGAAACACATTTTGAAAATTTAACGATGCGCACATTTTATTACCGCAATTAATTACAAAAACAACGCAGAGAAAGAAGAAATCTTCGTCAGGCAATCTGAGATCTGAGATCAACTGAGAAAGAGACTCCCAGAGCGGCAGAGAAATCTACAAAGCCAGAGAGAGAGAGAGAGAGAGAGAGAGAGAGAGATCTGCTTTGTGTGATAAACGTTATGATAGATGTGACTAGTAAAATGCTACTACCAAAAATAGTTCTCGACCACTTCTTCTTCTGGACGTCTGCTCTCGTAATTGGAGGCGCGACTTTTTGTCTCAGCCGGTGGCAGGCAGCCAGGGCTGCTTAATTGGCTCTCACTCCCGCTACCGCTCGATCGCTCTCTCTCTCTCTCTCTCTCTTTCACTCGCTGTGTCTCTCTGCTGAGCTGCGGTTTGAAACTTGTTTTTCAGCCAATTAAATGCCAGAGAGCTAGCCGGCCGTTAGCACACAATATTCGAGCTGGCCAAGACGTTGTGGGCCGTTGGCAGCACTTTAGGCCGCACATTTCGTGTTTTGACGCGTAGCGCGACAGTTCCCCAAGTTCCCATTGAGTAACGGGTCTATGAACGCAACCGATACCTTAAACTCCGACACAAAATCAAAGTCTACGAAAAGTATGGGCTTTAAGCACGCCATGCTGCAGCGCAGCTATGAGTTGGCAGCGTCTCCGGGTCCCCAGTTGGCAGCGGGTCCGGCTGTTAATCCGCCGCAAGTTACGGACTTTAGCATCAGTCGCATTTTGGGCGGCACAGCCAAGGATAGCAGTAGTCTAAGGAAATCGCTGCAGCCGAGTACACCCAGCATTCTGGATCTATCCAAGAGCAGTCAAGATTTGACAGTGCCTGTTGCAGTAGCTGCTCCAGTTTCGGTTCCTGTGCCTGTTCCTGCTCCAGTTTCAGCTGCTGCTCCGGTTTATGCCACCAGCGGTTACTCCATGCTGCCACCGGACTTTCTGGCCATGGCCAGTGCCACCAAATTCTATGCACAATTCTTTCCACATCTGCTGCCCGCCTATGCGGCTGCTGCAGCTGCCGCCGGCTTGACAACACCGCCCACTTCACCCTACCAGCAATCACAGTCACAGCAGCACCAGCATCAGCAACAGCAGAAGCGCTACTTTGCTCCCTATGTGATCAATGCACAGAGTCCTGCTCGTCCCAAATCAGGAGCTGCTGCTGCTGCTGCTGCTTCTCCCGCCGCCTGCACGCGTTTAGATTGCCTCGAGTGTCTGGATTACTATAAACACTACAGCGGATCGGGCTATAAGCCAACGCCTTTGATTTCACCAGCGGCTTCTTCGGTTAGCAGCTCCAGCGGCTCAAGACCGTCTCGAGATCTGCTGCTGAGTGCTACCAATAGCACCAGCAGCATCTCACTCACTACGGTTACCAATCTCAGCCTCAGCACGGCAACAACAACCACATCTGCTGCAGCTGCTGCAGCCGGAATGCTTCCCAAGCTGGGATCGAGCATCAGCAACTCAAACATCACCGAGGAAATCAGCTACAAGTGTCGTATATGCGACAAGGTCTTTGGCTGCTCCGAAACACTGCAGGTGAGTGTGCTTAGGCAGTTAGAAGAGAGAGTTGACTGACATAAGCTTCCAGTCAAATTTATAGAACAGCTTAACTACCAAATTGCAAAAAAGTATGCAGTCTTAAAAAAACATTATTTTTAAAATGAACTAGTATCTAACCCAAGAAATTTGTACTGAAAGGGATTTTAAAATACTTAAGATAAGATAGCTCAGAAAGATTTCAACTAAGCGACAATATTGGTCATCAGAAAAAATAATTTTTAATATAAATAAGTCATCCAACCAATGAAATTTTAAACTTTAATGAAAAGGATTTAAAAATACTTTGAAAACACTTCGAAAATGTTTACTAAAGTGAATATATCCAATATACACTGCTTGTCAATAGGTTAGACGCACTCGTAGTTGCATTCAAACTTGAATTATAACTTTTTATTTTAAAGGAATTAAGAAAAAGTTGATATGCAAAAAAAACTTGGTTATTTAATGACACTTAAAGTATACTTTTTGAAGAAGTGTAGAAATTTGCCAATGTAATGTTTTTTAACAGTTTCTTAAAGCTGTGTTAAATTTTCTTCTGGTCACTAGAATAGACGCACTAAAACTAATTAATTGTGTATGTAGATCGAAAGTCCGTCTTGTGTTGTTATCGTACAAAAACTTTATATGTTTAGGCAATAATAATTTCTTGAATATACCAATATTTTTTTGAAATGTTTTCAATTAATAAACTTCAAATTTAAGTATTCCAATTTAAGCTCATATGCTTATTTAATTTTTGGTACTTTTCAAATAAGTTAAAGTTCTTTAAATTAACCATTTCTGCGTTAAGAATACATGGAAGTTAGTCGGTGTCTAACTGAAACACTAAAACATAAATTAAATTACAAATTTTATTGAAGGACTATAACATACAATATAGTTATTTGTTCAAGTATTCAAAGTTTGGTGTAAGAAATTCCGAGCTTAGACAGCTGCGGACATTGCTTTGATTTCAGTCAGAAATCCTATTTTTTTCTATGTACCTTAATACAAAGGAGTTGTAACATTTTCCAACCTGAATAATAATAACATTATCTGCCAAAAGTTTTAAATCAAACCAAATTTATTTAAAATTGTATTTTAATGTCTTAAGTTGGATTTTTCAAAAGGCTTTTTGGTAGATTCAAGTATCTGCTTAAGTGCTTAGTGTACCTACAATCCCGAAACCTTAAACGTAATTGCATCTCAGTAGACAATTGAGGTTTTTTATTGTATTGTCAGCTTTAGTTTAAGGTATATCTATTTGTAAAGTATACTAGAGCATAACTTAAATACTAAGATTTAAGATTTATAGAAAGCTTTGTTACTATATAATATCATATTAGATGTTTAAAAGAAGCATTATTTTGTTATACATCATTTTGTTATAACAAGAAGTTTTTATTATGGTCTGCATTTTTGTCACAAGCGTGAACTACATGGATTAACAATTCAAAACTCCCAAAGCACCATAAGTGTAGTATTCAATATTGCGATATTTTGATCGCTTTTCAAATCCATTCATACGAAGAGATTCAATTTAAACACATTCAAAATGATGTTCAGTAAATGGGCGGGCTTAAAGCGAAGGCGGAGCAACAGTTTAGGGTAGAGCAGCAGACGAGCAGAGCGAACGGCGGGGGGAACGGGACAGCCTATGCAAATTTTGATAAGGTTTGAGCTGATCGTAAAAATGGTGGCGCCCAAAACAAAAAAAAAAACGAAAAACAGAAGCGAAGCAGAGCAGAGCAGATGAGAAAACTGGTTTTACGCATGGGTGCAGCTGTCACACACACACACACACAGATTAGAAAGAGAGCGCAGCAAATGAGAGCGGCTTAACAAAATGGCCGCCGACCAATGAGCAAGCACAACAACTAACTCTCTCTCTCTCTCTCTCTGTCCCTCTCTCTCTTTAGGCACATGAGAAGACACACAAATCACCGCGCTACGAGTGCTCGGACTGTGGCAAGGGATTCTCTCAGCTGCGCAACTACAAATACCATTTGTCTGTGCATCGGGGCACCAAGGAGTTTGCCGCAGAGTGTCCGGAGTGCGGCAAGACCTTCAATGACAAGGGATACCTGAGCAGCCACATGAAGATTCATCGCAATCGCAAGGAGTACGAGTGTCCCTACTGCCCCAAGTCGTTCAATCAGCGTGTCGCCTTCAATATGCACGTACGCATACACACGGGCGTCAAGCCGCACAAATGTGTTGAGTGTGGCAAGCGATTCTCCCGCAAGATGCTGCTCAAGCAGCATATGCGTACGCACAGTGGTGAGAAACCGTATCAGTGCTCGGTTTGTGGCAAATCCTTTGCCGATCGCAGCAACATGACGCTGCATCATCGCCTGCACTCGGGCATCAAGCCGTTCAGCTGCCCCCTGTGCCCCAAGGCTTTCACGAAGAAGCATCATCTGAAGACTCATCTCAATTATCACACTGGCTGCAAACCGTACGTCTGTCCGCATCCCAATTGCAATCAGGCGTTCACACAGTCCAGCAACATGCGCACCCATGCCAAGAAGTGCCAGTACCGACCGCTAGATGGCGCACCAACATATCCAATGCCCACCAAGCCACAGCAGCAGCAGCAACAGTTGCCAGCAGCGCCGCCCGCAACGCTGGCGTTAGCCATGGCGGCAACACCAAGCTTTACTCTCCCCCCGCCCTCGTATGCCCCACAAGCTGGCACATTTCCGCCGGCGCAGCAAACGCTGCTAAGCAACCTGAGAACATTTTAAGCCGCAGAACTTAACATGAGCTTAACAGAGATCAACTCTCTGATTTGCATTTGCAGTACCATTTGAGTAGCTGTCACTGTTAAACACTTTTGCAAGTTTAGTTGTAAATATTTTTATTTTCTTCACTTGTTTTAACAATATATCTGCTTAATTACTGTCAAGTTAGTCGTAGCTAGTTACATTTTGCATTTGCATGTGATTTATGTTTTACAAATAAAATATAATAATAATTTTCGAAAAAAAAATGAGCTTAGCGGAATCGGACAATACTGCGGAGACTAATGAACTAATTCACTATCCGGAGTATGGTCCGTTTTACGGCATTATGGGCGTCTCTGCTGCCATGGTGTTTTCCTCTTTTGGTGCGGCCTACGGAACTGCTGTCTCCGGCACGGGTATTGCAGCCACGGCAGTTATGCGACCGGAGCTGATCATGAAGTCGATCATACCAATCGTGATGGCGGGAATTATTGCCATCTATGGTCTGGTCGTGTCCGTTCTTATTTCCGGACAAATTAATACGGCGGAAACATATTCCATAGCCAAGTCATATGTGCATCTGGCGTCGGGACTATCTGTAGGCGTCTGTGGTCTGGCCTCGGGTTATGCTATTGGAATTGTTGGCGATGTGGGTGTACGTAATACCGCTCTGCAACCCAGACTTTTCATCGGCATGATACTCATTCTGATATTCGCAGAGGTGCTGGGTTTATATGGCATGATTGTGGCAATTTATCTATATACCTTAGATATTAATTAAATAAGCATTGCTAATTTAATTCATACAAATATATTGAATTTCCCATGTTTATTTTAAACTACCGCCATTCAGGGCTGCCTAACAGCTCATTCATATAATATCGATAACATGTAAACCTATCGTTCAATGTTAAATGTGACTACTGGCTGCGTTCAACAGCAGTGAGTTGTGAAACATGTGTTCGGAATGCTGTTAAACAGTTTTCTGTTATTTATAATTTTAAATATATGTGTTGAGCTTAAAAATTTAGTTTGCTGCGTATTTGTATATATATTTACTATTTACATAACTGACAACTATTAGTAGGCAATGCAGTCATGGCTTTTACTCACTTAACACTTCTGCTCCACAGCTTAACAGCAACTACTCCACACACAGTTGATGACTCGTTACCAATGTGAACGAGTAACAGTGTACGTCAGCACAACACTCACACGCTGTTACACTTATATAGCTGTCACACTCACACACACGCGCGCATGCAGTGTGTCCTCAGTTGTTTTATTTTTTTATTATTTCTTCAAGCGGAGACATTTAACAAAATTTGGGTAATTAGTTGCAATCAGTTGTGAAATTGAATGCTATAAAGTTTAGCTGTTAACTAGCAGCACAACATAGCTTAACATTTAACATTGCGGTGTGTTTGCAGACGCAGCAAACAGGAAGTGCACAAAAAACTTTGACGTCTAATTCGGATTAACTTTTTTTTTTGCCAGCGTGGGCAGCAGCAGCGTAGAAAAAGTTAAGCAGGCCGCAATGGCTGAGTATTGGCAGCCGCAGCCGCAGCAACAGCAGCAGCAGCAGGCACCGCAACAACAAATTACAAATGGAGCTAGGGATGAGTCAGCTTCTGCCGCTGCCGTCAGTGGCAACAACAATAACAACTATGTTAACTTTAATCAGTTTATCACGCAACATAATCTGACAGCTGCTGGCAGCGCTGGCTTTGCCGCCACTGTGCCCTCTGTCTCCTCTGCCAGCAATGGCAACAGCAACCAATTTGTTGGTGTAAGTGCTACAGTGGCGTCCCTAGTTAACAGAACTGCACAATGCTAAACTAATTTTTTTTTTCGATACAGGCACAAACGTATTTCGGCAGCAACAGTTATGCAGCACCAACAACATCAGCAGCTGCAGCAGCAACAGCAGTTTATCCAAATCTGTATTCACCTTTTGGCAGCACTGCCTTTGCCAGCAGTGGCTTCGATTTCAGCAACTCTAAGCTGCAGCCAAATGCACCTGAATTTGTGCCCAATTTTGCCAAACTCAGCTTGAGCGGCAGCACAGAACAGCAACAGCAGCAGCAGCAGCAACCGCTGAGCAACAGCAGCAACTACAATAATAACAGCAGCAGTAGCAGCAGCAATAACACTGCCAGTCAGTCCAATGGAGCAACAACAAATCAACAACAACACTATGCACAACAGAGGCTGAACAACAAAACGCAAACGAACAGCAGCAGCAGCAACGGAGGCAGCAGCAGCGGCGGCGGCGGCGGCGGCGGCGGCGGCGACAACAGTCGTCAGCAGCAGCAGCAGCAGCGACGCAGCAACGATTATAGAGAGGATCGCGGGGAACGCTATGAACGCAATGAACGCAAAAAGCCGCAGAAGCAACAACGCTACGATAATCATCGCAGCAATAAGCGACGCGATGATTGGAATCGCAATCGTGATCGCATCAATGGCTATCCACGTGCCACAGACAACGAACTGGACACCAGCAACAGCAACGATAGCGCACAGCCATCGCCAGAGAAGCAATCACATACCCATAACCATAACCATAACCATACCCATGCCCATCCACAACCCCAACAAATCTCACCGCGTCGCGCCTTGGACAATGAGAAGCTGTCGCAGCGAGAGAAACTGATGCGTGACATTGAACAGCGGCGTCTGGAGTGTCTGGTGTGTGTGGAGCAGATCAAGTCGCATCATGGCACCTGGTCGTGCCAGAACTGCTATCATGTGCTGCATCTCAAGTGCACCATTACGTGGGCCAGCAGCTCCAAGTCTGCGGAGGGTTGGCGCTGTCCCGCCTGCCAGAATGTGCTGCAGGAGCTGCCACGCGACTATCTGTGCTTCTGTGGCAAGCTGAAGAATCCGCCACTGACGCGCACCGAACTGGCGCACAGTTGCGGTGAGCTGTGCTGTCGGGTGGAGGGTTGCAGTCATGCCTGTACATTGCTGTGTCATCCGGGTCCGTGTCCGCCGTGCCAGGCGAATGTGAGTCGCAGCTGCGGCTGTGGACGCACCAACAAACTGATGCAGTGTGCCTTGAAGCAGCCGCTGCAGTGTGAGGCGGTGTGCGATAAGCTGTTGAACTGTCAGGAGCATCGCTGCTTGGAGCTCTGTCACGACGGCAAGTGTGCGCCGTGCGGGGAGCAGGTGGAGCAGCAGTGCCACTGCGGCAAGCAGCAGCGTGAGGTGCTGTGCACCCGGGAGAGTCAGGATAAGCGGCACTATTCGTGCAAGGAGTGCTGTGGCAAGGCGCTGCCGTGTGGCAATCACAAGTGCAAGGACTCGTGCCATGCCGGCGCCTGTCGTCCCTGCAAGCTGAGTCCGCAGCAGATTACCAGCTGTCCGTGTGGCAAGTTGGCGGTGCCGCTGGAGCAGCGCAGCAGCTGCTTGGATCCGGTGCCTACGTGCGAGGGCATCTGTGGCAAGACGCTGCGCTGCGGCAAGCCAGCGCATCCGCATCAGTGCAGCAGCAAGTGCCACTTGGGGCAGTGTCCGCCGTGCAGCAAACAGACGGCTGTCAAGTGCCGCTGCGGACACATGGATCAGCTGATCAAGTGTCGCCAGCTGTCCACGCGTGCGGACGATGCACGTTGCAAGCGTCGCTGCACCAAGAAGCGCAGCTGTGGCAAGCACAAGTGCAACGTGGAGTGTTGCATCGATATCGATCATGCCTGTCCGCTGCCCTGCAATCGCACCCTCAGCTGTGGCCGCCACAAGTGCGATCAGCCCTGCCACAGGGGCAACTGTCCGCCCTGCTACCGCAGCAGCTTCGAGGAGCTGTACTGTGAGTGCGGCGCGGAGGTCATCTATCCACCGGTGCCCTGTGGCACCAAGAAACCCATCTGCAAGCGTCCCTGCTCCCGCACCCACAACTGCGAGCATGCCCCGCAGCACAACTGCCATGCGGCCAGCACCTGTCCGCCCTGCATGATGTTCACCACCAAGTGGTGTCATGGCAACCACGAGCAGCGCAAAACCATTCCCTGCTCCCAGTCCAGCTTCAGCTGTGGCCTCGCTTGTGGCAAGCCTCTCGCCTGTGGACGCCACAAGTGCATCAAACCCTGCCACGAGGGCGAGTGCCAGCAAGCCGGCGAATTGTGCCGCCAGAGCTGCACCAAGCCACGCCTCCTCTGTGGCCACAAGTGTGCGGCCACCTGCCACGACAACGAGTGCCCCGAAACACCCTGCAAGGAGCTCGTCGAGGTGCAGTGCGAGTGCGGCAACCGCAAGCTGAACCGCAGCTGCCAGGAACTGGCCAGGGAGCACAGTCGCATCGCCACCGCCCAGCTGGCCTCCTCCATGGCCGAGATGTCGCGTGGCAACTACATGGAGCTCAGCGAAATTCTCGCGCCCACCAAAACCATTAAATCCAATAAAACGTAAGTAGAGGACACTAGAACTAAACTAGTTAACAATTAGAATTCTAAGTAGCTATAACTAGATCTAGAGCTAGAGCTATGAAATATAGTTAATAATAGTTAAAAATCTAGCTATTTTAACTTAAATTCTATCAAGTATTTTTGCTACTAAGTAGGAGGCACTAGAATAAACTAGTAACTAAATGGCAAACTAACTAATTAGCTAGTATTAACTTGATGTTCAAGAGATAGATCTATAAAATGCCAGTAGCAAAATATGTAGATAATTTAACATAAATTCTATCAAGTATTTTTCTACTTAGTAGGAGGTAATAGAATGAACTAATAACTAAATGGCAAACTAGCTAACTAGCTAGTAGTAACCTGATGTTCAAGAGCTAGAGCTATGAAATGCTAGCAACTAATATAGTTATTATTGCTTAAATTTTATCAAGTGATTTTACTACTTGGCAAACATTAGCAAAGTAATCTTTAACTTTCTAAGAATTTCCATCGAGCTCCATAGTTGAACTTTAAATATGTAAAATTTTAGGCTTGTATCGTTTGGTTCAGAATTATTTTAAATGCACTGGTATATGAGATGAACGAAAAAACTTATTCAATCATTCGTTATCTACTTATTCGTTCAGTTTCTTTAAGTATTTTATTAAAAGGTAAATTCTTTAAGAATCATTTTACACTATAATTCAATTTTATTGACTTAACTGAAAAAAAAACCTGACGAAGGGCCGTTTTGTCAAAGTCGCGATTACTTGAAAGTTATCTAACTGCTGGATTAAGATCTCTGTTGTTCCATTTCATTTTTATGATCGTTTCATAAAGTTGCATATGTAAATTACATAAATGTATTGAAAGGTGGCAAGATTTAATGAAAAAATCAAATTTTATGAAAGAGCTCGCAACATATGTGTATAGAAGTCTTAGTTAACAATTACATTTTTGCATTTATCTTAATGCAGAGAACTTTAATAGTCGAAATCTTTTAATAAATGCGTTATCAGTCAAATCCTTAAGAGACTTTTAACTGCCTTGATATGCCCCTTTTTCTAAAAGGAAAGCACATAGCTTTAACATCTTCAAAATCATCTAAAGAATTACCTAACTTGCCGTATCTAAATGTAATGCCATATGTTATTAAATTATTTTGTTTTAAAAAGCCTTTAGTTGTTTAAAAAAAAAGTAAGTAACTAAATATGGAATTAATATTATTTTTTTTACAGATTGGACTGCAATGAAGAGTGTCGTCTGCTGGAGCGTAATCGTCGCCTGGCTATCGGTCTGCAGTCGCGTAATCCGGACACGCAGTTAAAATCTTTAACAAAATATTCGGAATTTACGCGTGGATTTGCCAAGCGGAATCCGGCCTTAACCAAGAGTGTCTATGAAACGCTAAGTGATTTGGTTAAGTTGGCCAAGGAGAGCAAACAAAAGTCAAGAAGTCATTCGTTTCCCACAATGAATCGTGAGAAGCGTCAATTGGTGCACGAATTGTGCGAAGTGTTTGGCATAGAGTCCGTCTCCTATGACAAGGAGCCCAATCGTAATGTGGTCGCCACGGCACATAAAGAACGCGTAAGTTATAATAACCTAAATATATTAATCGAAACTAACACAATTTTGATATTTCAGTGTTGGTTGCCAGCCACCAGCATCATGGAGGTTCTGGCACGCGAATCTGGACAACGTCGTGTTGTAGTACCCAACAATAACGCCTGGAGTCTTAAAAAGTAGCAGCGGGACGCTTTCCAGTGTTTGGCTTTTCTGTTCAACATTGTTTGGTGTCAAGGAGGACGATAACGAGGAGGTGAAGAAGGCGCCTGAACAATACTTTAAAACAATTGTTGATGCATAAATATACCAAACGGATGTAGAGTAAAAGGAGTAATTTAGCAAGTGAAATAATTAATTAAAACAAAAAAATGAAGTAAAAACTGTTAATCAACTGTTGTACGATGAATTTATGTAAAACTGAATCCTTTGACTACGTTGCGTATACAGAATAAAATCAAATGAAAGCTATGAAACAGAGTAAATAAATATGCTTTTGATTTATCAGCTTGTTTGTGAAAAGTAATAAACATTTGGAAAATCTACCATTCCACAATGTTATAAATTCTTCAATTATATTATATTAAATTATATTATTTCTGCTGGTCATGCAAGATTCCAGTTTTAATCAATTTAATAACGCTGAATCATTTAAATTTATAAAACACTGTCTTAGCACTGAAGTTTTTGTTATCACCGACACAAACCAACTACGGCAAGCGCATAGTTTCGTTAAGTTTGTGTCTGCGCTGGTTCGTGTCAAAACTAAATGGATTTCCTTAGTTTTTTTTTTCGTGTTAAAAATACTTTCAATATTTATTGGTTGTAAGTTGTAGAAACTAGTAAAAATAGTTGTGTGGTGTGTGCTCGATTCATGTGTGCCCTTTTTTTTGTTTTTGAAAATTTGCACACTAGTGTCAATCATATTTATCCCTTAGTTATTATGTTTTAAAAGTTCAGCTCAGTAATACATTTCAGCCAATTTTAAATGCCAAAGTACAATATATACAATTAAATAAGGATTCCCTATAATCGGTCAGTCCAAAATCAGTTTTTTTTTGATTTTTACAACATTTTAAATTCCGATATTTCAATAGATTGAAAACATGACTTTCAACTCTTAAGAATGCAGCTGTCCCGACAGGTTTTTATACGATCGATTGTAACTTTAATTTTTAAACATATTAGTTAGATTTCTTTAAGATAAAATTCTGTTTTAATATCAACCAATTTCTAAGAAAGCAGGGAGTATAACATTTTTTGAAGATGATTCAAAAGATTTGTTAAATAAATAAAAATAGTTTCTGTTTAAAAATTAAATTATTTATATGAAACAATTAGGTAAATATATAAATTGAATTAAAATACATATGAATTGATTGGCATGTTTTGATTGATTGTTCGTTAGTTTATCTAATCTTTATTTGAAGTTGATATGTATCTCATTTGTAGAGCAAGTCAATTTGGTAATTGGAGTTGCTTATAGAGCACTGTTGCGAGTTACTAGAGGCATTCCCTGGAAGAAGAAGCAGAAGTTCGTGTTCCCAATTAGAGATGGAGGCAAAAACACAACTGGTTCCTGAATGCTGCTTGGCTGTGCTGCTGTTCGTTTCGGGCGTTGGGCACGCTTCTAATTTGTTGGCATTGCCGTTGCCATTTTCACGGAAAACAATAAGCGGCGCCCTGGGAATAATGCCAAAATAAAGATGAAATGTTACGACAAGCCAAGTCAAAGGGAAATAGAAGGGAGTCCATGCTCTTGCAGCTGGCAAAGAAGCTAGGAAAGCATCTCGAACGCACTCACGCATAAGGATATATGTATGTATGGGGACACGGGGAACGGTAGGAAGGGGAGGACCGTAATACGTATATGAATATAGACCTGACATAATGAGCAGCCTATAAGCGAAATGGCTGGCAACATCCCCGTATTCATCTATGTCTCAGTTTGCCTGCTCTTAAGATTTGTGCGTAATTTGAATTTAGTCTGCTTGGGAGTTTATTAACAAATACAAAGAGAAAGAGAAAAAAAACAACATCAGAGCGTTGAGACACCAGTATAAGAATGAGTATAAGGATAAAGACGAGGGCGACTACTCGGAGAAGTGTGCTGCAAGACTTACAGGCCAGTGTGTACTGAGGATTGAGGATTGGGGCACATAATGCCACAGAGATTAAATTGTGGTTGGCAGTTCTTTGGAATGAGTCTCATATATGATACCGGTTAATGGGTTAGATGCGTTCCTTATGTAGGGAGTTCCCCTTAGTGTTGAAAGAGTTCGCATTGGGTCAGCAATGAGCAATGAGCAAAAACAAAGAGAGAGAGAGTGAGAGGGAGAGAGTAAGAGACGTTAGAAATCTGGCGTGAGGTGCAATTTTAATTATAAGCTAGCGCAAAGGAAATTAAATAGAAACGCTGAGAATATTTATAATTATAGTATATACACATATATACATATATATTGTATAACTTATTTGCAGTTAGTTGCAAACTATTTAATGCATTGCAAGTTTTTCATCTGAATTGACTCTGTGAAATGCTGCAAAGCTATGCTAATTATTCATTTTAATTTATAATTAATGGAACTGCTATTTTTATACACTCAATTAAAGTCTTACTAGTAATTTTGTTGTATTTTTGCGCTGAAAATAAATTCTTTGAAAACTTAATAAATGTTTTGTTATTATTAATAGACCCCATAAAGTGTATCCGTTGCTAAAAAGTTATGTGGCGGGTATGGAGATAAAGACTTAAAAGGAAGACTGTGTCAAAATTGGACTGCCGATTTTTCACTCAATGGTAGTTCGTCAGTTTGGTAGGGTTGAAAAGGGGGTGATATATTTGTGAGCTGCCAAACGGATATTTCGGATGTGTACTGTCAACAACTGGACAAATTGAATACAACCATGAACTAGAAGTGGTCAGAAACGGTCAATGTATTCACTTTATAATAAAAAATCCGCATTGACTTCTTGGGCAATCCAATAGTATAGTAATCTCAGTCTGTCTGTGTGTAAGCGAAAGAATATTAGAGATGGTAAGAGCTAGAAGCTACACTTCTTCTCCATTGATTTATACGCAGTACAAGCTTGTTTGTCAGTTATTGGTATCATGACCCTACGAATAGACGTGGTAATATTATTATTATTCGGTGAACCTAATCGTATTATATTCAAGCTTAGTATACGACGTCATAATATTATTATTAGCCTATTTTAAAAATTTCATTAAGATTGGTTAGGAAACAAGTAATTAGAAAAGACATTACATTCATTGAGAGATATAAACGCAAGGATCAATTGGTTACAATTGTGTGAGCGGTACAGAGCAAACAAAGTTGCTCGGGCTTTCGATCTTACGTTCTCTCTCTTTCTCTCTCTTGCAAAGAGAATATTTTGTGTATTTGTAGAACACTTGGGCGACTTTTTAAGGCACCTAGAAAAAATTTGAAACTACATTGATTAGATACCAAAATAATTTTGAAACAAAATAAAAGAGAAAATCAAAAATTGTTTATAGGAAATTTTCAGTTTTTAACTTAGTTTTTGCTTTACGATCATCAAACTGATCTGTATAATATATAGTAGTATGTTTTGATAAGATTTTTGCGCACTGCGGCTCAATCATATAGCATATTCCATATGCAATTCCACACAAAATATATACAAAATATATTCAAGGTAGACCGACGACATTTTGGATGCTCATTTAGCTTGACATTTAACTGATGCTACCAGTACACAAACATATATATAGTATGTATGGCATATATATTCTATATATATAGTGTATAGTCATGTAGTGTGTACATATACATATATAAATACAGGAGTATAACATGTGTGTATTATGTATTTATATATGGACGAGTGTATGACTGTTGAAATATTCATTAAGCCTGAGTGCAGCTACAGAAATTATGCCTGCGTGTCGTTCAGCGGCTGCTGCTGTTTCTCAGTTTTCTCTCTCTCTCTCTCTCTCTCTCTCTCTCTCTACTAGTCTCTACTTGCTGTTCTCCACTGGAATCTGGGGAGCGCACGTGCCTCATCTGCCAGGACACCGCAGAAATGTCGAGCAAGGCGCATTCAATTTGCGCATTTGGCTTTTTAAAAAATGCATTAAAGGCATTTGAGAGGTGGCCAAGAGGATGGAGGCAGCTCAAATAACGGCTAACGTGAATAACGTGCCCCAAAGCAACCGCAGACAGACGACACAGACGGCACAGACACACAAAACATAAAGAAGTAGAAGAAAAGTTGCGATGAAAGCGCGAAAATTACTTCCTAAATAGCCGCCTGACTGGCTGTCAAGTCGCTCAAGAGAAACGGGAATACGACGACCATAGACTAGAGACATGCAGACCAAAAAGTAGAGTGTAGAGAGCAGAGAGCAGGCCCATGCCCAATTCATGTTCTCAGCTCAATAAAGGCGACAGCGACACAAGCATACATAGAAGCAGTACAGCAGACCAAAGACAGAACAGAAGGACAGGAAGGGAACTGGGAACTGGGAACTGGCAACTGGCAACTGAGAACTGTCTCACAGTCAAATTCAAATTGCAAATTCGCCGCAGATTTTTTATGCACTTTTCCCTAGCCAAAATTTAGCCAAGCGAACGAACTCCAGAAGAGGACGGAGACAAGCGGGACAGGATAGGACAGGACAAACAGGACAACCAGGACGACGCTGACGTTTTGACGACAAAATAAAAAAGCTACTGCAACATGGATAAAGGCACAACTGAATGCAAATATTATCGTATCTATATGCAATGTAGGTAACGTCTACGGCAGCCGAGAAATACACTGGCAAAAACAATGTTGCAAAACAAAAATATTTGTCAGAAAATAAAGGTTTATTTTTTAGCTAAATCTTTTAGTCCTATAATACAACTTGTTAATAAAGGCACTTCAAATTAAGCAAACCACTTCAAACAATGAAAAAAATTTATAAATTTAAAAAAAAAATGTTTAAGATCAAGTTGACTTACTTTAAATTAATTTTTCAGCGCAAATTATATTTTTTTTTATATTTTTAATATTTTATACAATTTTAAAAGAACAACTTTAACTTCAAATAATATTTTACTATAGTTTGTTAGTGTTGTTTGGTAGACAAAACTTTGGCAACTTAGACATACATGAAAAACCGAGGCTGGTAACCAAATATAAAATAGGTTAGGTTCTAAAATTTGAACCTTTTATCAAAAACTTGTTTTGATTTTTAAATGTTTTTAAAAACTTTGATTCTCAGGTTTAGTTTCAAAATATGTTGTAGTTAGATACAATCAAATTAGTTTGATTTCCTAATATTCTTGGGATTTTCTTTGTGTGTGAAATATATAAGAGATTTTATCATTCTTGTGCAATTGGTCTTTGAACAAACCTATTATGATAAGCAACTAGACTTTGTCAATTTTGTTTTTTGTCAGTGTAGAAGGGAAAAGCACACCACGACGACGGCGATGACGAACCCGGCCTTAGAGTAAGACCTATTCAAAAGCGAAAAGGTGACAAACTGGTCGTAACGGGAGGGTGTTACTGTGTCTGAGGAGGGGAATCAACCGAGTGACTGCCTTCCCCTGTCTATAGCCGATCCACTCGCCTCTCCCGCATCCAACTCTAAATGCATTTCGGTTTTTATTCATATTTTATTCAAATGTGGCAACCAAAATGGCACAAACATTGCGCAGTTATTTATGTTTCTCTCTCTCTCTCTTTCGCTCTGCAGAGGCCAGGGCTGCAAAATGGGCTAGAAACCAAACGGAAAATTGTGAAAAAATATATAATATGTTGCGGAATTTAAATAAAACTAATACAATTTGTAGGGTTGAACTATTTTTGACACTTTTATTTTCTGGTATGCACTATTGCTGAGTCATTGCAAATTTATTAAGCTGCACATCATGAAATATAATAAATTTCGAGTAAAAATTATTCACAGTGCTGAAAACACTTAAATTATTATTATTAAGTCATTAAATATTAAGTGCTACTAAAAACACAATAGCCAATGGAAAAAGTTGAAACATTAATTAGTAAAGTTGTATTTAGTAAATGAATATTTAATCATGTCAAATGTAAATCGTGCAAAATTTTATATTGCATTTTATGTTGGTTAAAATAAAAGCTTTTAATAGTTCGTGCACAGCAGCCGTATATTTGTTTAGCTTGAGTTGAGAAAATTTAAAAAAAAAATTATTTATATACCCTCTGAGGGGTATATTGGGTTTGTGAAAAGTTTTTAACAGACTCAAGGAGGCGTGAAAGCATCATGTAGCCATGCTCGTCTGTCTGTCCGTATGAACGAAAGGAACTCAGAGATGGTAATAGCTGCAATCTACATTATAGCCAAAATCGACCGCATATTTAGTCAGTCAACACAAGAATTTTTATTTAGTTTGATGCCACACCCCATGCGTCCACATTATGCAAAAAAACAGACATACCTCAAAAAAAAATACATGTTTTTGATAAAAATCTCAGTAATTACGGCACCTTCAGACACAAATATTGACATGCAAGTTCGTTAATGCAATATAAAGACAATGGCATCAGAATTTTGTGAATGTTCATCCGCCTTAGCCCATTAGAAACAAAACAAACTGTAAATTGTCATGCCTCCAACTAAAGTATTTCTTAGCGTATAGTTTTGTAACTTCACAATCGTTTAAAGACAAACAAAATCAAACGATCCTAAAAATCACATCAAGATTGGATTATAAGCAAAAAAGTTATCATACATCAAAAAACATTGAGCTCAGCTGCATCGCTGACGTCGCACGAGCAGCGTAAACGAAAAATATTGTGCGAGCGAGACAGACATATAAACACGTTTGCCTGTTAAGTTCTTGCAGCGATTACGCTAAATTGAACTGAAATATTATTGGAAATTAAAGTCACAGGGAAATTAAAGTCGGATGCTTGAAAAAAGTGTTCTTTCTTAGTTTTAATAAAAGATTTAAATTGTGTTTGAACTGAATTGAAAAAGTGTAATAATTTCTATAATATATATTTTCAGGAAAGCATAAATCAATATATTAGTTAATCTAACAAACTTATTGGTTTCAAAGTACATACATGATTATGTTGCTTTCTTAAATTGTTTCTAATATTAAACTCAGTGTTTATTGGCAAATCAAGACTTACAAATTAAAAGAAGTGTTTGCTATTTCGATATTAACAATTTTTCGGGTGACAGACCATCGTTCATATTTAACCTTTTTGGAGTATGAACAACTACTTAAGTATTCTCATTGCCTAAGTTTTCTCTGTGCTGTTCGATGGGGAAGGGCAGAAAACAGGGGGGGGGGGGCATTGAATAAAAAATAAAGCCACGAGACATCAGTTTGCCATGAATTGCATTTTTGCCGTTGCTGTTGCTGCTGCCTCTTTCTCGTTGCCGTTATGGCATAAACTTCTCATCATTTTAATATTGGCAGCTTATAAGCCACGTTAGACGTTGCCGAGACTAAGGCAAGGGAACGAGAGGATAAAAAAAATACCAGACCATAGTGAACCGATGCTGAACCTAAAGGAACAGAGTGTCGACCTAAAGCCAAAGCCAATGTCAAGCCAAGTCAAGACAAGCCAACTCAGCAACGGATTATCTGCGACAGCCCCATGAAAGGCGTTGACTTGCAACTTGAAAGCGGTAGAAGAAACGTAGGAGGGGGGAGTATGGGGGGGGGGAGATGAATGCATGAATCGAGGACTTAAGCTAGTTTGTGTGTAGCAAAAATTTACTGTAAAATACAATTTCCCGTTTTTATAGCTCATTTCCAACAACATTTGCTTAGCCAGCTCGTCGCCGTCTATGGGAAAACAATTTTTATTGCATTTCGCTGGCAATGAGCAAAATGAGTGGTAAAAGGGCTAAAGCGGAGAGAGCATTGCGGTGAGGTGAGCTGAGAATGCGAGGTGAATGGTGAGTAGTGAAGGAGGTGAGTTACTAGATAGATAGATGGCTGCCTTGTTGGCTAGCAAGTAGACAGGGGGCGGGCGGGCGGTAGGGCGACGGGGTGTAAGTAAATATTACTTTGCTTTTTTTTTAAACACTTGGCATTAAGTGCAGCAGCTGTAAGCAGACAAAGAGTTCGGAAGAGGCAGAGGCAGAGGCAGCAGTCGCTGCAGCAGCTGCCACAAGGCATCGACACGAGGATGGTGACAGAGACGAAGACGAGCACGAGGTGATGCGGGGAAATGAGTAACGGGAAAGGCGAGCAGTCAGCCAACGTTTCCTGCGTTAGTTGTGCGCTTCAAGATTCAATTATAATGCAATAAAGCGCGAATCAGAGCTACAATAAAAATAACAAGAGCTGTTGCATGAACACACTCACACACACACACAGACACACACTTACAGCAGACAGACAGACAAGTATATAAGGAAACTGCAATACACACACACACACACACACCCACTCCCACAGCTGCAACTCTATCACATTCTCTGCTTCTGACTCATATGCTTTGACTTTAGGGCTGTTCCAGAAAATGCTAAATTAATTGCATGTTTAAGCCTAGGTACTTAGGTAAAATGTAGATAAAATATTTTGGAAAATTTTTCAGTTTTCAGCATAAAGTTAAAAAATTTTGTATAGGAGAAAACAAGAAAAAATTTGTATTTCAATAAAGCGTTTTTTATTTGGAAAATAAAAATTGTTGAAATACTTCAATTTATTTAACTTCATTTAAAAAATTGATTTTTTAATAATATTAAATTTTAAAATTATTTAATATAAGTTTGCCATATAAATAAACAGGCCAATAACATAATATGGGTCAAACATTATTTATATTTTTTAACAGAAGAACCATTATCTAAGCATACAAAACTATATTTTAATATATTTGAAGCTCATCAAATTTAAAAAAAATTTAAAAAAATACAATAAAATAAATATATTATCTTTTTCCAGAATTAAGTCAACAAACTGTTAGTAATTAAACGAAAATCGAAAGTTTAAAAAAAAAAACATAACCCCTGAAATTACAAATTAAATTAAATGATATTAATTTTATAATAATCGCAAGTGTATAATAAAACATTTTTATTTTGTGTATAAACCAATTAAATAAATTTATTAAATGAAATTAAGTGTAAAAAATTAAATAATTACATGAAAATTTTAATGAAAATCGTTAGTTGTTAAAAAAAATATCTCTAAAATTACAAATGCATTTAAACAATTTAAAGGAATCTAAGTGGTAAGACAAATCTAAAATTATAATTACCTTTTTGCCTATTAAATTTGGTTTACATTAAGAGTAAATAAATTTTAGAATGCTGGATACTAATATAGTTAATTAGTTCGTAGAAATTCCATTTTTATTTTCAAATAGAAAATAAGCAACGAAACTTGACGGTATTAAATTCTGGATTGTCTATAGCAAAAAGCGTATTATGGCGAAAGGGAAAAAGGAAAAGTGAGCTAGAAAGCTTTGGGAGAGAGAAAAGGCTAGGAAGACTGCTGGTAAAATGCATTGGGAACAGCTAAGTGCTTAAGTGTTCTAATGTTACTTTGCCTCTTTTGCTTTATATTCTCTTTTGCATCTTATTTTGCCGGAGTGGTGGTCTCATTGCTCGGGACGCAGGGTAAAGAAGTGGCTCAGCAGCTCCTTATAATATGATTATTAATGTTGCCTGTGCTGTTGTGCTTATTATGGAAATTATTGAGTGTAAACAGTCCGCTCGTTTCGCTCAAAATAATCACCTAACAATCAAAACACTCGACAAAATTTCAACGGCCCCAAAATGTATGCTATGGAAATGTGTTTTTTTCTACCATTTCAGCCCTGCGGCCATTTTAATTATCTGACGTGGGTGCCATGGAATGCGGTTCGGTATAAATAAGAAAGCGAAAAATGCAAAGCAGCTACAGCTACAGCAACAACAACAGTAACAACAGCAACAACAATGACAACAAACAGCCGAAAGAAATTCAATTAAAAAGGAATCCCCGGAAATTCCTTGTAATCCCAAACTCAAAAAGTATAATGCGTATACATATTGTCAAAAGGCAAATTGTACAACTCACGAAGGTAGCACAAAACATGTGGCCAATAAATTCGTGCTGGAAACCTTCGGGAGTTTTAGGTAATCGGAACGAGCGGACTCAGGGGCAGAGATATGGGGGGGTATGGGGCACAACTTAAGTATGTAAATTGCCGCACGTTCATTTTTTGATTTTCCCAGCATGAAATCAGTATAATCTGTTTTGTCAGAGCCCTGACCAACAGCGGTGCCAGCAGCAGCATCAGCATCAGCAGCAGTACAGAAAAAGTCAACGTAAAGTTGCCAGCTGAAGTTGATTTAAAACTCGCCCTGTCTTCTTCTCTTTCACTCTGTCGCTATCTGTCTCTCTCATCCTGATCCTGGTCCGTGTCCGTGTCCTTGCCCAGAAGCGCTGATTAACGCACTCGAGCGCAATCTGCCTCACTTCACTTTTATGTAAACACAAAACAGAATATAAAGGCATAAAGCAAAATAAAATAGAACGCCAGTCTGTCTCCCAGTCCATCCATTCGTCCGTGCGTCCGTCCGTTCGTCCGCACGTCTGTTTGGCTGTCTCCTCTTTACGGCCTATCTAGATGGCAGCGTGGAAATCTGAAAAAATGTTTGACTCTGTCTGCCATTTCATATTAAAGGTAATTTTCATATTTTTGCAAATGGCTGCCTGGCATTTCTACTTTTCTCTCTAACTCTCCCTTTCTCTCTCTCTATCTTGATGTCTTCGTTCGCTTGCTATGTTATTCTTCTGTGAATGGCAAGGGGGAAAGTATTCGCCAATTCAATCATTTAAATTCAAAAATACACATAAATATACTTATATGAAAATACGTAAAATATAAATAAATATAATGTAAGCCAAAGTCAACGGCCGATTATTGTGAAAGTAAAATGTAATCTATGCTCTAATGCAAAAAGAGGCATTGCATACTCTACGTAAAAAATGTTTCAAAGAAGTGGCCAGTTTGGATGTGATTTTAAAAATAAACAATCTTATAAAGTAGATTTTGTATTGCTGAAAATACGTTGAAAACAAAATTCCTAATAAACCAGTTTAACACTTATTTTTGAAAATCTTAGGTATATAATTGAAAGTTTGCCAAAAATATCTCTTTCCATTTGTTTTGTAAGATAAATTTGCTGAAAGAAAAAGAAATTACTACTAAAATAACTTTAAATATTATTAAATAGAAATATTTTGGTAATTTCATCAAGACATTTAGCTTATTACTGAATTAATTTACTTAAATTGATAAAAAAATAATTAAATATTAAATCAGGTACTAAAAGTGATAGTTATAATAAACTCTTTCACTGTTTTAATACACCTTACTTTTTTCTATATATTCTTTTACTTCGTTTAAGAAATCTACCTTCAATTGATCTTAGAAAATGCTATTATTTATTACTTTATATTTCATTGAAATATAAAAAATGAACTTTAACAAATAAGAAATTTAAGTAATTATTATAGAACTTAATTTTATAAGAAGGTTAAAAAAAAGAAAAGATTAAAGTATTTCACTTCAGTCTTCTAATGCTTTTTCTTCCTTAAATAGTTTTTAATAGTTTTTTAATATTTTATATGAATTTGTTTTACTAGGCTTTACTCGAATTTTTAAATCACTAAGGAACGATCTTCTTCTATGCTGCTTGTCCATTTATTCTTTATTACTCTTATCTCTCGAACTAATTTTTTGCTTCTAGTATATCACCACAAACCATTCGATAAACATAAAAATAAATGATATTCTCCTTCCAGTTTTGTCTACATTTCTCTCTCTCTCTCTATCTCTCTCTTTCACTCTCTCTGAATGTTACCAATCTGTTGCCAAAGTCGTGAGACACTGATACAATATGAGTGCATCTGAAGGGCAAAATCTGAGCTGGTTCGCTGCGGGTTGCGAAAAAATGTTTTTAAGCTGCAAAAAATATTTATTACTCTGCCAGGCGCTAGATGGTTAGGTGTGTGTTTGTGTGTGTGTGTGTGTCTAGTGGGAGACGGTTTGCCCTCAAGGTGAAAATATGCTAAGTAACAAATAAAAGCAAGATCTCTATCGGAGGCAGAAACAGATAGAGGCTGAAGCTGGTTGCAAATGTTGCAAACGAGTCAACGTCGACTCTTTGGCTTTTTACATATTTTTTTCGTTTTGCTATTTTTATTTTTATATTTTTTTGAGGTTTTCGAAAAGTGCGGCAAAACTAGCACACGGCTGGATGCAGGGACGCATGAAGGAGCGCCAAAAGAAAGCCAAAAGCAAAGCTTGTAAACAAATTAAGAGATTGCTTTTGGGCAGGCGGCTCTCAAAAGCGTTGAGCTGACGTCTAAGCCAATGTGCGAGGGTTGAGGGCCAAATTGAAGGAAGGATGGGGTAAAATGGGTGGTGCTGGGCAGTATCCGAACCAGCAATGGGCGTTTCTAATCAAATCAGTTTGCAGCATGCAATAAATTCCAACTCGACAAAAAAGTAGTCGAAAAGAAAACACTTTGCGGTTGCTACTGCTTCAACAACATGAAGCGACAAACAACAAAATTGATAGGGCGACTTTTTGTTGTGTACTATAGTGCGTGTAAAATTTCTTAACAAATTGCTCTACTTTCATAAAACGCCCAACTATTCGGGGAGACGAGAGAAGGAGCAGCTGGGAATGGCGTGACTTGAGTTCCAATGTTACTTTTAGCCTATCATGTAAATATTGTTAGTTTAAATCGTGAAATAGTTGAACGTTTTGTAAATAAATCAAGTATTTCCAGGCTATGAAAAACTATAAAAGTTTACCTGCACACAAATTGCTTGAGAAGAAAATGCTTATATAATCAATATGAGCCTAAAAATGCCAACATTATAAATATTTTAAATACTTGATAAGTATTTTGTAGTTACAAAAGAAAAACATATTTATTTACTTTACTTTCAAGTAAAATGCGACAAAAAGACTTGTTAGGCAGGAAATCGATTAAATTCCTTGATGAATATAAATACACCGAAATGAACGAGGCAAGAAATTAAAACTTAGCAACTTCTAAATTCTATACAACGAGAAAATAACAAAGTATTGGGGAATTACTTTTCAAACTATAAACATTTATTTAAAATTTCTTTAATTGCATACTAATATTGTCATTCTTAATTTTTATACCCTCTGAGGGGTATATTGGGTTTAAGAAAAGTATGTAACTGGCAGAAGGAGGCGTGGCAGACCCCATAAAGTATATATATTCTTGACCATCTTCAACAGCCGAGTCGAAATCGCCATGTCTGTCTGTCTAACTGTCTGCCCGTATGATCAAACTAAACTTAGAGATGATAAGAGCTACATTCTCCATTTTAGTAATAATTAATAATTTTTTAGATGTCACATCAACTTCGTCCACAAGAAATAAAACAAATTGAGAATTTGCGTGCCTCAAAGTCACGTATTTTTTAACGTATAGTTTTGTGACTTCACATGTGTTTGGAGACAAAAAATATCAAGCGATCCTGAAAATTACATTATGATCAGAATGTGATCAAGAAAATTATCATATATCGAAAAACGTAAATTTTAAGCAGAGGCGCCGTCACACAAGTAGGGTGAACGAAAGAATGTGTGCGAACGAGAAAGGCGAGCAAACACGTGTGCATGTTAATTTTTAGCAACGATTAATTTGAATTGAACTCATATATTTGGAAATTAAAGTCAGAGGTCAGTTCCGACTGAATTTATATTTCTTGTCAATTTTATTTGATACGAGACTAATAAAAGCCATTTTTAGTATAACGCCTTTCTTTCAGTGTAACATACATATATATTTTAAATTCAAAAATTTTTACTTTTATTAATTATCTATAATTAATTCCACAATTTCAGACTTAATATCTTGAATTTCTAATGTTATTTGTGTGGCTTCAGTGTGTAGAAATTCATCAATATTCGCTTAAAGCAGAGTCAGATTATAAAGTATCAAGAGCATAACATTGTAAAGTGTAATAAAGAAACAAATACAGGCTGTGGGCTAAACAAAGTGACCGAGATTAAACATATATTAAGGATAAACATAACTTTTACCGGAAATTATAATTAAATGGCGCTTCTGAAACGAGTTGAGTCGAGTCGAGTGGAGAGTTCAAAAGTTGGCAAAAGCGCCGCACGCGGAATAGTTTTCTAATTAACTGCGAAGCTCAGCAAAGACGCACTGGGAAATGGCTAAGTGTAGTGACAGAGACACAGAGATGAGAGAAAGAGATATATATATATATACATATATACACATATATAGAATGGAGTAGAGACTGAGTGTAACAAAGAGCTAAGGGCGAAAGCGGACACTTGGTTACAGAGATGGGAGCTCAGTGAGATAAACCGTAAAATCTCATGAATTAACTGTGCCAACTTTTGGCTCCTCGCTGGCACATGAAACTATTTGAAAAGAAAGACAATTGCAATAGACTACACTGCCAAAAAAACAGTTTTAATTGAGAATTTGGGTTGAAAAGGGCGTTGAGTACTTAAACCTTTTGATGTTGATTTTACTTTAAATTAAACGAAAGGCTTTATAAAGTAATGCAAATTTCAATAGGCTTACTTAATTTTATTTATTTAACAAATAATCTAAAATCCAATCTTGAGGATAAAAAAATGATAAATAAATGAAATTTATTGGATAAACCATGCGCATTTTTTTAGTTTTTTGATGAATTGATGAGTACATTTTGTGTAAAACATTTTGTAGTATTAAGAAGCCACTCATTTGTTTTGAACAGTGTAGATGCAATGGAAAGGTGACAGAGATGGAGACAGAGTAGGTGAATGTGATGGCAACAGTCTACTCACAAATGATTTAGTTGCGGCGGAAAGCGAAACGTCGCCAACAAACAAGTCGAGTGCGGGCTTTCCGCCATTGTGCCCGCCATTGTACCGGAAATGCCGCACAAATGAGACCTGGAAGTGGAAGGAAGTTGACAGGCAACGCGTGAAGTTGGGGCAGGTAAGCAGCAGTAACTGTAACAGTCAACAGCCAACAGCAAACAGCAAAGGCAGTAGCAACAGCAATACCAAAAGCAAAAGCAACGTGCGAGGCGTCAACAATGTCACATGACAGGTTGCAGGCAGCGCAGATATTATAGTTGGTAGTGGAATCCTTTGGCAGCCAGAACTGCCATCATTCCCAGACTCCCAGACACTGACACTGACTCCGACTCCAACTCCGATTCCGACGCTGCCGTCCCGTCGGGTTGCTCCTCTAATTAGCTGCAGTAATGGCATGTCAACAGGGCCAGGCGAGGCATCAACTTGCAAGCTGTCTGGTCCCCAAGACAGCGGAGTCCCAGTCCCAGTTGGAATGGGGAGTGTAACTGAAGATAGCGAATTTACGCTTCAACCAACACTCTGATATGCAACTCTTAACCCATTTTGGCCCCCGTCAAAATGCTTCAGGAAATTAAACAGAAACTATAAACAGCACAGAAGCTATGCAGTTGAGTAATGTCCATCCAGAAGAGCGCCACTTGTCACTGTTTCGTTGTGAGAAATGAAAACGTTACAAAACTTGGCTTAAATTTAGTTGAGAAATAAATGCATTTCCTTTACCTTTGTAGCAGAATAATTTAAATATTGGATATTCGTTTTCTTTTCATTTTGATTCCGTTGCAGTTTGCGGTTGACCCACTAAATTGGCATTCTATTTCAGCTATTCGAATTTGAATTTGACTACGTTTTTTTTTTTTGTTGCCATTCGACATAAATAATTGGCGCATAATGAGCATAACTTGAAGCAAATTATAGCGCGTGTGCTTCGAACGCTAAGCAGATGGGCGGTGGGCAGACCACGCCCTTGGGCGCATAAAGACAGCAGAGGCAAAGGAAAAGCGTAACTGGAGAAACTTAAAAATATGCTCAGCTCGCGTGGGTGGAAGAAGAAGTGGGTTGCATTGGGTGGTGCGGGGGTGCGATGGTGGTTTGGGCCATGGCAAAAGCAAAACCAGCGTCAGTTTTCAGTTATCAGCTCCCACTTGTCTATGTGTGTGTGTGTTGATTTTCTTTTTCCTTCGGTTGTCCTGGTGTTGGTCCTGTTTGCTGGCACAGTTTTTGTGCTATTTCTGCCATCCCTGCTGCTTCCGCATCTGCAACTTCTTCTTCTTCTACTTCTTGTTCTTGTTAAGCTTTGCCAACGTTTTTCTTTAATTATTCAAAAGATAATTACACTAAAATTTTTTGTCATTTGCAAAACGGCGACGTCCCCAAGTAACCCAACTTACAGCATAAAATCTATAGACACTCTCTGCTGCTTTCATTTTGTTTTTCTTATAATACCGTGTAATAAGTAAATGCACTAAATGGGTAGGCAAGACTAGACCAATTATATTTAACGCCTTGAAAATATAATTATTTTTTAAAAAATCTACTTTTATGTGCTATACATTTTTCTTGTTTAACAGTTACAGGGTATTTTTTAGTTAAATATTTTGTTGCCATATTTTTCTGAACACTTTTTTGGAACAAAGTTGTGCTGTGAAAAACTTGCAGCCGAGCGCTAAAAATGCTATTTTTATTTTGCTTCTCATAATTGCCAGCCGAGACAGAGACAAAGACGGAGACTGAGAAAGATAGGGTGTGAAAGAGACGCCGGATAAGTTTAAGGAAACGCAACCCAGATACGAATACAGCCGTTTTGGCACATAACATACATATACAGATACAGTTTTCAAGCGAGACAACGCCACATATGCCATGGCTAAGATAGTATATGGTTAAGAGCCAGCAAAACAGTGCGAATGGACTGAAACAGGAAGAGACATGCAAATCGGTTGGGATGCATCTTGCCATTGCCATTGGCTCGGCTCCCTTTTTGTTTTATATATATTATAATTAATTGAAATAATATTATGCGGCAGCCTCAACATGCGCCAGACTGTGAAGCTTAACTGAATCTACTCAAGACTTATGTAGGTCTTTAAATTCAACAATTTATAAAATAACTTTGAAAGTCCTATTGGGTTTAAATAACTTAAGAGCTTTCAAATTGAAAGTTTCTTTAAAAATTGAATTTTTGTATAACAACTAGTTATAGCCTTATTGCCTATAAAAAATCTTTTAGATGTTATACTATATATAAATTTTTGCATAGTTGTTTATTAAAGCTAACTAAAAGATTGTACCCTTGCAGAGAGTATAATGCTTTTGTTGCGAAGTTTGTTACACTATGTCCATCTTTTTTTATGTAGACTAGTCTCTTAATTTTGAAGCTACATATCTAGACGAAAATCGATCGAATCGATGGATATTCTTATATTGGATTACTATATCATATACATACATACATTATCTATGTAGCTATAGGAAAAAAAATTTTATCAATCAAATTTTAAACTAAATTTTATACAGATCGGGCCACTATATCATATAGCTGTTATAGGAACAATAAGATATAAATGCTTAGTATAAAATTCGATTCTGACTATTGAGCTTTTTTTACCATATTTATTTAAAAAGCAATTGTAATCAATTGTTATTAAAATTTCATATTGTTCGGACAACTTCATCACTTTAAATTGCTGAAAATTATTTTTTTACAATTTCTTTCACATAGTTTCAAAGAATTTAATTTTCACAATTTTGATTAATTTAGTTGAAAATTTAAAGTTTTTTATTACATTTGAAAGTATTTTAAATTTTTCAAGCACTTAAATATTTAATTTTATTATTTTGGAAAATTCTTTTAAAATTTTACTTATCTTAATGACCTCACTGTTCCTTAAACTGCAAACGTGTTGGCCGGAGGGACGCTGGGCAATATTGTTTCGTGTTAAATTTTCGTGTTTTTAATTCTGTCGGGAATCCGCACAAATATTAAGAAATCGGCAGACAGTTGGCCACATCTGCTTTACGCATATTAAATGTATTTACATATTTGCATATGTGTGTGAAAGCACACACATACTTATTTATACATAATCGTGTGTGTATTTGTAGGTGTGTGTAAAGCGGTCATAATTGGCAGAAATTAACGTGACCAAAGAATCAATATTTATCGGCTATATAGCAAAGTGCTTGCATACTTTTATTCATATATTCATATATTCATACTTTATATATATTTATGTGCACACACACACACATTGGGTGTGTATTTATTAATATACACATATTTATTTATAGTTGGCTGCCTGTAATTTCCCTTCGCTGCGTTTGCATTTTAATTTAAATTCAAGTTGAAATCAGATTTTTTTTTGCTGCTTGTTATTGTTGATGTTGTTGTTGTTGTTGCATATGTGTTGATTCTGTCCATCAACAAACAAAAATGGCACGCAAATTATGAACCGCAAATGTGCGTGCAAGCCTGGCCAAAATGGGAGTTTGGCTGCCGATTTTGTCAACGTGGGCGTGGCATTATGTATATATACGTATTTTAACATCTGAGAGCATCATTGAATTCCAATACGCACTTTCCATCGAATATATCAATACTGAAGCGCATTTCAAACACAATATTTTTCAATATAAATATTAATCAGATATTACTTAAGAATGTGCTGTAAACCAAATATTAAAAGGACCATTATATATTCCCCAGTTGGCATATTGACTCTGTCACTATAAAATATACTAATTAAATTGCTTAGCCTAAAAGCAGGCTTTAAATTACTACAAAGTTGTTTCTTAGTTTCAATATGGTGCATAAATTTATTTAACAATTTAAAAAGTCTTCTTTAAAGTGATTTCAATTAAAATTGACATGCTGTTTTACTCATTTATGTATTCGAAGTTTTATTTATGCAAAACTGCAATCATATCTAAATACTGCATCAACTTTTTGACCGCAAAACTTCGTCAACTCATCAAAAGCAAAGTGCAGAGTTCGGTGGCAAGTGCCAAACATGCCACACACATGTGAGACTAGAGGATGCAACACGTGGCCCTTGCGTGCCTATTTGCACTTGCCAAGTGCAAAGTGCCAAGTGGTAAAGTGGCAACTTTACATTAAATACAATAAATACTTGCAACAATTTATGCAATATCATAACGGCATCTACTACAAGTAGAATACTACCAAACAGCCTATAATGCGGGTAGCTCAAGCAAAAGTTACGATTGCTTTCAAAGGCATTATCAACCATTTTTTTACCCATTCATATTGCAAAGCAAGGAGAGCACTTAAACACGTGCTTGGCAGCAGATCTACTTCAGAATAACATAATAGATAATCTATTTATTAGCCTACTCGGTAGGACAAAAGAGGCAAGAATGCATTAAATTTGAGGGAAATTTATATATAAAGTTGTGTTTTAAGAGTAGGAATTAAATTTAAAATATAATAGAATTTTTCAAATTCAATATATGTATGTATTTTATAATAATAATAATAATAATAATAATAATAATAATAATAATAATAATAATAATAATAATAATAATAATAATAATAATAATAATAATAATAATAATAATAATAATAATAATAATAATAATAGTAATAATAGTAATAATAATAATAATAATAATAATAATAATAATAATAATAATAATAATAATAATAATAATAATAATAATAATAATAATAATAATAATAATAATAATAATAATAATAATAATAATAATAATTATAATAATAATAATAATAATGACAATGATAAAGTAATGATTCTTATCAATATGGGCGAATTGCAATTTAATTGCTTTAATCTGAAAATTCAAATTTACAATGAATTGAATTGAAAGGCAGATTAATTAATATATGCATATTAAGTAATATTTTTTTTAACATTATATAAACATGGCTTTAATGACTTTTCAGTTTGTATTGCAACATTTTAAAAATCTGTTTAGAGAACTTTGAATTTGTTATACAATACACTATATAATAATAGACTCGAAAACTCCCAAAAGCCCTGAAGCGTTGCCCAACTTGTTTCATATCAGTTGCCACATCGAAAAACAAAGTGGACTCAACTAACTGACAAGTTCGCTGAAGCGCATTCAATATTCATATACAGTGCTTACCAACTTTAGTTAACACATGGCAAAGAGTTCTCTGCACACACACACCCACGCATCAGAAAACACGCTTTGCACGTTGCCAGACCAAAGGGCCGCTGAGAGCGCTGTCTGTCTGACGATCCGGCCACTCCCATTCTCCATCAATGTCGACTGTTTATCGATGATGTGCAAATTAAATTTTGAATGTGTTAAAAGGGCGGAGGCGAGGGCGGGGGAGGTGGCTTTGACGCTGGCGTTGGCGGGGGCAGTGTCCAGACAAAGCGAGCATTGATGGATGCGTTGCGCACGTGTCGGCGACCGCAATGCAAAACATTTTTACACTTCAAAATTATGGGCCACGACTGCAGAGCAAACAAATAAACAAGCGGACATAACGGAACATTGTGGCTGCCACACAAATGAGAATTTTATAAACAACGGTAAAAACACAGTGCTCAAAGCATTCAGAGCAAGCAGTGTGGTTGCTACCCTACTGCATTGGGTCACAAGAGGGTGTGCTGTGTGTGGGAGTGCTGGGTATTTGTTTGACTTTTTATGAAATGAATGCAGCGTGCAACTTCAACCAGAAATAAAACTCGAATGCAACTAATTTGCAAAGGACAAAAGTGGGCGGCAACAACTGCGGTTGGGTGTGCCGCAAAAAACAAAAACAAAAACATAAACAACAGCAGCAGTTACAGCTGGTTGTGGCACCACTAAAACTGCTTGTTATGCTTCTTAGCCTTTCTGCTAAAGGTGTAAACAAAATGCCAAATGGCTATCAAGTATTGTACAACATTTGAGGATTATAAGTTAGGTTACAAATTCTGGTGGCTATATTTAATTACATAATGTTGGTAAATATCATATAATATAATAATGTATGTAAAATGATTTCAACTGTCAATATTATATAAGTTAATCACTATGGACTACATGAAATCCTACTGATTAACACCTCAATGAACATTATTGACTGTTTTTAACTGCTAATTATATTAATGATTTGTTAGATTTATAAACAAAAATTTTAATTAATTTATTTGAATTTATGAAATTTTAAATACATTTTTACATTGGAAATATAAATTACAATTTTAATCAAAATAAAAAATTGTTTGTTTTAACATCTTTGGTTTTTTTCTTAAACTATAAGTTTTTAAAATAGTTGTTTTAATTCTATTTTATTCAATTCTAATCGACTTACAATTTTTTGATGCTTTAATAGTACAAGTCTAGCAGTTCATGATATTTACAGGCCTTTGTGTTCATTTATTGTTTTCAGTAACTGTGTGCTTACATTTATGTATATATTGTGTCTTTATGTTGCAGTTGATTCTACAGTTTGATTTCAATTTGTCAGCAGAGATTGATGAAAGGCTTGCCGAGGGCATTATTAGCTTCGACACTAGCTAAATTACACTTTTGCCTCTCATTGAGTTTTCCATGCGTAAGTTTTGTTTGTCTAAGCTACGCTTAAGCATGTGTGGCAGCCCCAGAGTTTTCATCTCCATCTCCATCTTTCTTCCATTCTCTCTCTCTCTCTCTGTGTATGAGTTGGTTGTTTGGTTGGTTAGTTTGTTGGTGCGTTTGTTTATGCTCGCTTAATCCTTTCATTTTCATAACTCGTCATAGAATGTAAACAAGATTAAGTTAGTTTTCTGTGCTGCTCAAGTGGCTTTTGGTCGCCCGGAGTTGGCAACTGAAGCTGGCAACTCGCAACTGGTAACTGGTAACTGGAGTCACTGCTGCAGCTGCAGTTCAAGCTGATGTTCTGGCCAGGACATAGGGACAACATGCAATATGCTGTGCCTGGTCTGGCCTGGACTCTTGCTGTGGTTGTCCCTTGCCCACAACAAGTCCACCAAGTGACTGTTGCAATTGCTTTTGTTGTTGTCCTTGTTGTTGCTGCTGTTGCTGTTGCTGCTGTTGCTGTTTCTGTTGCTTTTATACTAAACTCGGCAAAAGTTTTCGTATTAAAAAGTTGGACGTAAGGATTTCACAAAAGCTTCCGCCGCATTATATTGAGAGCTGATTTTGAGGGTGCCACACAGACAAACACACACACACAAATACCCACACACACCCTTTACCCCACTCTTTACGTGCCTTTGCTTATTTTCATTTGATTGCCAAATGACATTGCAGTTATTGTTGTTGTTGTTTGTGTGTGTGTGTGTGTGTGTGTGTGCGTTGCTGGCAGCACTAATAGTAATTAAAGTTATCACAAATAAAGTTTATATGCAGATTGTTGACCAACGCGCTCAATCAATTAATCAAGTATCATCGTTAAATCTTTTCATATAATTAACTCATTATACAGCTTACAAAGTGCAGAACTTAACTGGCGATTAACTTTAAGTGAAGTAATTTAAGTTATAATTAATTACTTTTAAGCAACAAGTAAAAAAATTTGTATCTTGCTGTTATTATTTTTACTTATTTATTTTTATTTCGATGTATAAAACAAATGAACATAAATAAATTAATTAATCAAAAATAAACAAAACAATAATGCCTTTATATCTTAAATTGTGTAAAATAAATATATATTATTTATTTAAGAAAAATGCTGTTGCTAGTTAACATAATATATATAATTAAATTATTTTAGCAACCAAAATTAAGCATTTGAAAAACCAATAAAATTAAAGACTTTCTAAGTAATCAACATGTAAACGGAATTACAATTTGCTGAATTCTGAATTCCAAGTTGAGTTTAAATCAAAATTACTAACAAGTAAATCTCTTAATATGTGATTAAAGTGAAACTTAAAATATATTTCATTATTTGATTGCCATTTAGTGTAACTTCTTCGTTAAACAAAATACAGCTCAACTGCAACTGTAAATAATTACTTTAATTGCAGTTTATATGTAAGGATTTCTGAATGTGTAATTACAGTGATTACAAATAAGTTTTACTTGATTGGATTTTTGGTCAAAACTGCCAAACTAAGCACCTGATCAATAAATAAAGCCTGAACAAGGCCATTGCCTCAAGATATTGTATATAATTCAGAGGCGTCATATTTGTTAAGTGTGCGGCTTTTAGTTTGCATTATTTAATGCAAATCCTTCAACGAGTGGAGGAGAGTCTGGGGTTGGGGTGTTGGAGGTGGAAACCTCAGATTTTAGACCTCAGTCCCCACCAGTTCACAGTTCGCAGTTTCCAGGTCTCAAGTCGCCAGACCTCAAACTGCACAAAATAATCAAGTTTTGTTTTGCTGCTCGATTTGGATTTGCCGCATCGCCATGCCCACTTACAGCAATTTGTGCGCCCATTCGCATGCCTGCTCGCTTGATTGCGGTGGGCGTGGTCGACTTGCGCCTCAACATTCCATTGCGTACACTCGGCATATGTGAATTTCCTGTAATAGATCTTGTGGCAAACATAAACTGCATGTTAAATGCCTTTGCCTGGGGCCATACCTCATACCCCTCCACACACACAATCATACACACTGATGAGCTGAATGCAGTACACAGTGGGGTATTTGCCCCGATTTGTAAATTTTTAATAATTCATGAACAAATTTATATTTATTATTTTTTTTATTTTTTTATTTATATTTTTTTTTATTTACACCTCTGTTTGACGCCAGCACTGCAGCAAAGCTCAGTGATATGCACTGTGGCTGTGCCTCTGCTATAAATTAACGTTTTTCGAGGCATGATAACTTTCTTGACTATAATTCAATTTTATAGTGATTTTCAAAAGAGTAAGACATTATTTGCCTCTAAGATAATATTAAATTACAAAACTATAGGTTAAGAAATACGTGAGTTGTAGGCAAGCCAACTTTCAATTTGATAAGTTTCGTATGGGCAAAGGGGTCGTGAAATCGAAAAATTGTTTATGACATTGTCTTTAAATTGGACCTAAGAACCCGCATATCAAAATTGGTGTCCTTATGCTTTATAGTTACTAAGATATTCACTAAAAACATGAATTTTTTATCGAGAAATGTTAGGTTTTTCGCTTATTGTGGGAAAATTGATCGTGGCATCAAAAAAGAGTAAAAAACTTGTATAAATTGACTAAAAATATTGCCTCCATACTGAGTAAAATGGAGGTTTTAGAGGGACAGACAGACAGACAGATAAACAGACATGACTAAATCTATTTTGCTTGGGATGCTGATCAAGAATATATATACTTTTATGGGGTCTGACACGACTTCTTCAGCCCCATTGCTAACTTTTACAAACCCAATACACGCCTTAGAGGGAATAATAAAATAAAATGTTAAATTTTTTCTATATATTACGTAGGGGCACGATATGGAAAAGTGCAAAAAAGTTCCATAGTAATGCGTTGTGCGTATTGTGCACGTGTGTGTGTGTGAATATGTTTGCTAGATGCGTGCGTCATGCTCAAATGATAAATTGTTACAGGCAAGACCTGGCGACCAGGCAACGTTGTTGAAGTATTGCAAGTAGCACGGTGATAAAGGCAGCTATAGAGAGTGAAGGAGCGAGAATATAAGTATTAGATATAGAGAGCGAGGGAGGGAGGGAGGAAGAATGAGAAGCATTAGCATGTTGCAAGCTGAAGATAGAGCTGCAGCTCTGATAGTCAGAGATAGCATACAATGCATAATAGTTGATGCCACACAATTTACACATATTAAGTAATACTACCGGTAACTGCCACATCACTGGCTGTATCTGATGACTCTCCATATACATAAGTGTGTGTATGTGTGTGTGTGCGTTTGATAAGTGTGCATTGGTCGATGTTCGCACTAACTAGACAAATTGCAACAAGATGGTAAGCAAATCCTTTAAGTTAGCAAAGGATACAAAGGATGGTTTGCATAAATGATTATTCCGATGGACAAAGTTATCTCTATTATACGAATATTCGACTATTCATACTCATTTGTATAACTATATAGTATATAAACCCCCCTGGATGCCAACAAATGATATCTTAATATATTCATACATGGCAAATATCTGCATTATAGTCGGTTGCCATAATTATAAATTTGATTAACACAGGGCAGGACGTTCGTTTAGAACAAAAGGATGTGCACTTTAAAATGTCTTTGACTTAAAGCTTGTCCATAATTTTCATTGAACATAAATATAAGCATTGGAGTATTTGGAATGTGACATTCTGCTCTGAAGTGTCATATAACTTAAACCTACATATGTATGTGTTTTCAATAAATTGAAATGAGAAAATTGTCACAGGTTACTAAACACTTTGACACTCGGCAAAATTAGCAACACAATTATTTTAAGAACCCAGAAAGATGAATTGTAGAGCAAAATGTCTCGTTTTATTTAAAATTTATAAATTTTAAGATATTGTTTTTTTATTAAAGAGTGGTAAAAATTATAAAATAATAAATAATGTGCAAAGAGCTTTAGATTCCATTAAATAAAGAGCAATATAAATAAAAATATGAATGTTTGCATTTAAAGCATTTTAATAAATTATGTCAATACAACAATTTTTATTTAATGTTCATGCCAAACATTTTAACACAATAACAACTATAAAATTCTATTAAAGCTCCATTATTTGGTATAATCCTTATGTTTCTCTATATATATTTTTTACCTGTGTGTGACAAAATTACCCAAGCAATTGTTTGGCTGTGCAAAAAAAAGTGCAAACAGTGTGTACAAATCAGGTATTTTTTGAAATTTCTCTTACTTTTCTTGTGTTTTAAATGTTTTTTAATATCAGGATTAGATGAACATACATATAGTTATTTCCGCTATAGAAAATACTCTAGTTTCTTTAGCAAAAGACCTGCAATAACTACTTTTCAAATATGTGCTCATGTTCTGGGTTCTGTGTCGAGTGTCTAGTGTCCGGCGCCAAGTAGTGAATAGTCGATTTAAAGTGCTTTGGCGATTTCATTTTGCCAATAAATTGTAGTTTGCCTACTTTGCTGCACAGCCGGAAATGTATTTTGATTTAAAATGCGTAAAGCGTTCACATTGCGTATACGTAATGTTAGCCCAGTTGCATAGCAGAGAAGGAGGTAATGAAGAAAAAGTAGACGGGAAGCAAAGAGCAGTGAGGTGAAGGCGGCCTTTGTAGTTGCTTTTCTGCAGCTTTTGCTTTGGTGCTGCATGTCAAGTGGAAAATTAAGATTGATTACGGCAGATAAGCCGTTGAATTTACAACGAATTTAATTGATTGCATGTGCACTCGACTGTGTGTACTTGTGAGTGAGTAAGTATGTCACTCTATATACATATACGAATACATATGTTTGTATATAAATATGTACGTATATATCTGTGCACTTATGCATTTCTGTAACATGTCAGCCTTGAAGTGGCAGCCTGTCAATTGCTTAGAGGCGACATCGAAATGCGCAACTTGCAATTTAATTGCATGGCCATGCAAAAATGTTTGTGTTTGAACTCTATTCCAGTTGTCGAGCTCACCTCCATCTCCATCTCTCTCTCCCTTTCTCTTACTGTTCTCTCTTACATTCTCACCTGGCAACAGTTCGTTAAGGTGCCAACAGCAGTTCACAAAAGAAAAGCTGTGGTAATAAGGCAAAGATGATGGCAGCCACAGCCGCAGCCACAGCAAGAAACTACGCGAAACAGCAACAGCTACAGCGACACAAGCAACAAAGCGCTGCAACAAAATTTGTGGCATTTGATGCGGTTTTTATACCCTACAATGTAATACACAAAAATAGCATATATGTGCTTACAATAAAATAAACTTAGTTTTATTGTTGATGACATTTCGATTCACATTGAGAGTTTGCCACTTGGCAAACAATTTGTATTTTTCTCACTCGACACAATTTATAAACTCTTGAAAGAAAATTTCGTTTGGATTTGCGTTTAAACTCTTTTATTTAAGCAATAGACAATCAATTAAATTATATAAAATACAATTAAATAGTTTCATAGCAAAAAATAATATTTAAACTTACATTTAAACGATCGCAATTGCAACAATAAAATTGCAGTCAATTTCGAACTAAGTCATTTAATAAAATATTAAAACGATTTTAAGTAACAAATTTTTTTATTAGACCCAATGTTAGAACTAAGCATTTAAAGAATTACTCGAATTTAAACATACTTGCAGACTTGTTGTAAATTTAAAATGTAAAGAATATTGTATAATATATAAAATAATTGAAATTTGAATAATAAACTAATCTATAAGTTGCTTTGAATAATTTTATAATTATAAATTTCAGAATAATATTGGACTTTAAAATATTTTTTTTTGTGATATTGGGAAAATATTTTCATATTAGAAAGTCTATTTCATATGTTCTAAAACTCTTTTTAAACGAGACTTTATAAACTTTTCAAGGGTATCCGCTGGTTGTGGCGGACTTTGTTAGTTTTTGGATTCTTGTGATCCTTGTTGTTGCTTTTGTGGTTGCTGCTTGTTATGCTATTTTATACCCGGCGTGTTGGAGCAAATGTTTATGTTTGTTTACTTATGCATGCGTGCCAGTGTTGGTTGTGAATTTATTTGTATGTATATGGGTGTGTATCTGCACTTGTATCTATGAGTGTAAGTCTGCCTTTCTGTGTGTAGAGTGTGTGACTCTCATTTCAATAACAAAACTAGCTTGAGTCACTTGTTACCACAACTGACGCACTTGACTGAAAATATTATGCAGGGACAAACAAGGCAGAAACTGAGCAAATGACAACCTTTAATCCATCTTTCTCTCTGTCACTTTCCCTCTCCCTCTCTCTCTATCTCTTTTTGTTTCCGTGCACTTTACATTAAGCCAGGCAATAATGGCTAATCAGTTTGAACCGAAAGCTGACAATTTAATGCAAATGTTTTCGTATCGAATCAATTGGAATTAAATCGTGAGCAACTCGACACATGATATCTGGCTTAAAGTTTGCAATTAGCTGGCTAGGATTTTCGGGCCTCTTGCACTTAACTATGGCTAACAAAAGTTTGTACCTGCATTTGTCGCTGGATTTATGAAAGTTCGAGATAGGCAGAGAGGGAGACAACAGAAAACGGCATTTCGTTAGCTGTTCACTGAGTTTTATCTAATAAAATCTAGAGTGTTTAATCCTTTGCACTCGGCTGGCGCTCTTCCTTATCCATAGATGCTTCAGCTCTTTGGCTACTGAACCAGTTTTAATCGCAGTCACTGTCGCCGTCGCAGTCGCAGTCGCAATCGCAGTTGGAGTCGTTGTTGCAGTCACAGTTACCAGCTGGGACTTAGAATCCATTGCAATGTTCATGTACCGATTACCTCTAAACCTCAGCGCCAAAAGTATGCTAAATTTTTAATACAATTTGACACAGTGGAATTTATTTGTTGCTTTTTTTTCCAAAAAGATAACATTTTATCTTCTTTGGGTTTATGTTGAATTAACTGATAATTTTAAATGGATCGTAAGAAAGTAATCAAGAATTAAAATTGCATCTATCAAAATGCTAAAATTCAATTTGAATTGAACTCAAATTGTTTGAAATTGTTACCGAATCTCTACTTTCAACTGTGATAAATTTATCTTGGCTTACCAGCCATTATAGGGACTAAAGGAAAAGCTAGCTAATATAAACTTAATTTAATAAATAAATTTAATTTAAATAAATATGTTGATCAAAACATTTAAATTTAAAGAATTTTTTTAATAATAACTTATTTCAAAAATATGAATTTAAATAATCTTTTATAAAACTACATACATTTGCTTTTAGTACTTTTAGTTCAGTCTTTTTTTGGGTAAATACTAGTTTTATATTTCAATAAGACATAGAGTTTTAAGCAGTTAATGCGTTGTTTAGAGGTCGAAATCGAATTATATTATATTATATAATTTAACTTATTTATTTTATAATTATCATATACAAATATAGTACTTTAAAATATTGATTTGCGTAGAGTATTTGTAGTTTAGTTCGACTTTGTTTCCGTTTGCAATTTCTAAAAATTCATTTCGTTGTCTGGTCCAGCTCGTTGCACAATGCCAAGGCGATGCAACCGTCGAGTGATAAGAGGCAAGGCAGACAGAAAAGGATGCAATGTGCAGGTATGGACTGTGCACAGTGCTCGGCTCTATGTACTCGGTAGTCGGTTCTGGGTACTCGATCAAATTACTTATTGTAGTCGCGCCCCAGGATGCGCAAGTGCCATTAATACAAATAAAGTGACACAAATACAGGCATGGCTGCAAGCTAGGAACAGCTAGGGACATGCTGCCTGGCAGGCGGCAGTTTCTATGGTTGGCCAAAAGCGAAGTGAGGGCATCCCATGGTTATGGCCAGGTATTGCATTGAATCGAGACTGTTGGATTGCTAAATGCTTGGTCCATAACTGGCCATGGTTTTGCCATCACCTTTACCACTTCCAATCCCACTCCCACTCCCACTGCCTCTGCCATAACTTTTGCCCACTGCTGCAGATTTAGCCAAGTGGAAGACTAATCTCTGAATTTGCCAGCCAACGTCACAACGGCAAAGCAGCACCAAAACTTTGAACAATGGGCAAGAAAAGTTTAGAAACTAGTACTAGTCGACGTCGGTGAGCATGTCAACTCTGTGCAAGAACAACCAACAACGCCAGTTTGCCTCACGGCGGGCGGTGCACTGTAAAAAAAAACATTGGCGAAACACTTTAAATACTGTGATTTTCATTGAAGATAACTTAAGAGGTAGCAATTTTTGTTCTTTA
Organism: Drosophila tripunctata; assembly: GCA_035047385.1. Classification (NCBI taxonomy): domain Eukaryota; kingdom Metazoa; phylum Arthropoda; class Insecta; order Diptera; family Drosophilidae; genus Drosophila; species Drosophila tripunctata. The sequence continues at coordinate 198,147 of JAWNPS010000163.1, forward strand.
AATAAAATGTCCTCAAAACAGAATTTCATTTAAGACTAGTTTACAGATCTATAGTTGAGTTAGTCGAAACAAAAATAGACACATTATTTATTCTATATAAATAATATTTAATACACATTATGAGAGCATGGGAGATAATTCAGCAAAACACGATTTTCCCCACCAACTATTGATTTGCAAACGAGTTGCGATTACATAACATTAACTAAATATGTTCTTCGTAAAGTCTAAAATGCAACCGATCATTTAGTCAAAATATAAAATTCAATACTATATTTGGTAATTACTTAATCTAGTTACTATCTAATATATCAAGAAAAATCAGAAAGTTTTCTAAGCTTAATTTGTTTCAAGAAATTCATATTTATTGCAGCTAAATGTGTATTTGATAACTTATTTCACTATTTTTCACATCATTCTTAGGCTGAGAACTGCGTACATTCTTTTTTGCAGTGTACATCTTGAATTTAGGTGTGCTTTTCCAGGACGTCGCTATGCAACGAGGCGTTAAAACAGTCAACGCGACGGGGCAGGTGTACAGGCAGCTAGAAATGAAAGAACAGCAGCAGCAGCTTCGACTGCAGGTAAAGTAGTAGGTGTGGAATTGGTAGCCAGTCGATTAAGCCAGTCGCCATTCGCCAATCGCCAGTTGCCTGCCTTAAAGCAAACGCCACTTGATAGATTTTCGCAATTTGCATCCTCGCTAGATAAACAGTTAGAACTACTGATTTGTTGACCAGACAGTGGCAACAAGCATCGACTATTGAGCATCGAGCAAAGCACAAACGAGCAACAAAGCGGCCTTCAATTTTGTGTTGCCCGTCTGGCAGATAAATAGTTGAAGCGCAATCCTAAAACAGAAGGTCACAGAGTGCTGACCGGCTATTTGAACTTTAACCCCCGCTCTCTCTCTCTCTTACACACTATCCCTATTCCATCTAACGTTGCGTCTCTGTGCAGAGAAAATGAAAGAAAATAAGCAAGAAAGCTAAGTGTGCTGCCCTTGCCTAGAGTTGCTGTCAGCTTTGCTTTTTTATACACTGAGCTCACATAAAATGGTTAAAGTGGGTAGATTAGCTGTGTCTAAGACCAACACTTGTCGTTTGCGAAGGCCAAAGCATTTGGCCGTCAAATAAAAAGGCTAGCTGATGAGTAGCAGGGAGTTAAGAAACCAGCCAAAGTTCACTTCATTGTGGGAATATAAATAATATGTAGTTAGTCCCGACTTTTCTATTAATTAGTTGTTGTTTCACAACATTATATATTTTTGCCAACCAACTGAGCGTATGCGTAATATTCGTTATGAAATGTAGCATTAGCACTAACTACTAAACAGTTCAAATAATTAAGCACTGCGTTCATTTGGACATTCCCCAAAGCAAATTTAATAAGTCACATTATTTTATCTCATGCATTGCGTATGCTTAATATTCAAAGTTCGTTTGAACTGGATGAAGCATCTGTTGATGATTTTATTGCGAAATCTGTATGTGATTGAAAGCGACTTTTTGTATGCTATAAAATGCATAAATATTAATAATCGCTTTGAATATTGTGTAAACTTTTCCAAGCTTCTGCAAATTTATCAAATGCGCTTATTCGCGATTTTATTGAACAATTCTGTAAAGAGCTGCTGATAAAACCAAATATTTTTATTATTAATAAAGATAAAACTATAATTATTGAGCATGTTTCATAAAACTGGAAACGCATAATTATTTTTTTCTTTTCCAAAAGAAACCCATTAAAATGTTTAAATTTATATTATAAATTTGGCTTAGTCTTATATAGTTTGGTATATATAGTACTAAGTTCCGCTGCAAAGGTTAAGGCAATGTTATTAACATAATTTATCTTTTTATGGTAATATTGGTTAGCTCTGCTTTTATGGCCAGAGTATTTTATTATCGAAAAAAACCTAATCCAACTGAGAGTACGTACAATTGTTAAGATATTTTTGATTGTTTTGGTTTTTGTTGGTTTTTTTGTTTTGGCTTTCTTATTGCAATGCCAAATGTTGAGTCCATATGTAGGCAATGGCTTTTGGTTACTGCCATTTTGTGCCTTGGCCAATTCGCTAAGCTCGTTTCCAGCGTTGTTTGCCTTATTGCCAGCACCTCCGTTGCCTCGCACCGTTGCCCCCTGTTTGACGGCAAGTGATACTGGCAATAGGGCTAACAAATTGTTGTTGGAAAAATGTTTCCACTGCTGCTGTCAATATATTACAGACTGTGAGGGGTCTTTTTGGAATTTATGTTGGCGTCTGTGCGCCAAGTCAATGAATTGCAACAAATTTCGCCTGCTTGCGGCTTGTTAGGCGGCATTTATTTATTTATTTATCGCGCCAGTGTAATAAAGACACAACAAGGAGAGAGAGACAGAGAAGGAGAGAGAGGAAGAGAAACAGGGATTGTTGGCTGTCAGGTGTCGCTTGCTCTGTGACTTTTCTGTATGTGGTTAAAAATTTTAACTCCATGCGGCCAAGAAGCGTAACGGGAGTGAACAAGGAAGATGTGAGGTTGAAGAGTGGGAAAGGATAGAGGAAAGTCGCATTGCGCGTTCATTTGGATTTATGTTGTGTTACGGATTTTTGTGGCCTATAAATTGTAATTACTTTAACGCGGCTAAATGAGTTTTGGCCCTGGCATTAGCCGACATTTTCTCCATTAATGTGTGCATTGTTGTTGTTGCGGTTTTTTCGAGCGTTTTGTTGTAATGGTCGTAATTAAAATTGGTTGCTTTCATAATGTGATTGGCCTGACTGAACAGAGCTGCCTCCATTACATTTCGCTTCGTTTCGCTTCGCTTCGAGTACGATAATAATAAAAAGCCATATATCAAGTTAACATGGCCCACAAATCGTCGCACAGGTCGACAAACAATTTATTGACTGAGCAACTGGAACAATTCAAGAGCAAGAAGCACAAAACTTTGACCTCTGCACATCAAACTAAGCAAATTCACACGACACACGGCCTTTGCACAGTGGTCCATCTCTGTTGGGTCGCTGACTCTCTCAATCTCTCTGTCCCTGTCACTGGCTCTGTCTCTGTATCTGTATCTGTGACCGGCCACACTTCAAACCACTCAACTCGTCATAGACTAAATACTTGTGAGGTCATTTCGAGTCGGTGGCAGGTAGGCAGTCAAACAGACAGACAGACAGACAGGCAGAGAGACGAAAGGAAGGGAATGAGGTATATGCCACCCAGACGCCCTTGGCAAATAACGTTTTGCAAAATCGGCCGCAATTGCCAAACTAGCCAAATTAGAGAATATGCAAATGCAAGCAACATGCATACAGAGTGAGAAATGCAGACAGAGATGAGCAGAGAAAGAGAGGGTAATATGAAGAGGGGGGTTGCGTTTCAGGGAAACGAGAAAATCTCATTCACTTTAGAGATGGACGAGAACAGTGAGTGACTGTGATTTGTTGGCCATAACAAGTGATTGCGAATGAAATTGGCAAATCAATTTTCTATACATGGTAGGCATCTGTATATCCATACATTACAGAGAAAATTAAAAAAACAAAACTAAGACACTCCGAAAACGGATTTTACAGCTTAAAATTGTTTTGTACATATTTAAACATAAACCTTTTAGCCAGCAATTATGAAAATCTTTGTAAATATATTTTATGTATTAAAATTAATAATTTAAAAAAACTTATAAAAGTAAATTTATTAATTTCATATAAATAAATAGAATTATTCAAATTTATATATTTTCTGTAAAGAGTAAATTATATTTATTGATAAAATTAAAATATAAATAGAATGAAAATAAAAAACTCAATGCAAACAATTTTTATTTTTTCAAAAATTATAAATTTTAAAATAAAATTTAAAATTTTTTGAAAGAGCCAAAAACATAATGATTATTTTATAATTTGTTTAAAACAAGTTCCGCTTTATTACTAAATTCCATTCTCAGTTATTGAAAAATCTTCAAATATTTTGCATTCATTAAAATAAATAAACTTTTTAAATTCTAATTGAATGGAATATTTCTAACTAAAACTATAAAATATTTAAAAAAATAAATACAAAAAATATTTTAGATATTAGATTCATGAGTCTACAAAATACAAAAAAACTCGAAAACAATTAATTTAATACTGCAAATAATATTCTTTATATGCGTAATAATTGCCTGAGGAATTTATTACTGAAATTGTTTTATCTTTGTGCAAAAGTGTAGAGCTTTCAGCTTGTCATTATTATTGTCTAATTTGTGCATCTCTAGGCTAGAGCAAAATAGTCGTATGTTTGTTTGTCTGCATTGTCATCATCATTATGATGACGAGCATTGTCGTCACCAGCAGAAAACTCAACAATCTAAAGAGACAGCACCAACATCATCATTCGAGAGAGAGAGAGAAAGAGTATGTATGTGTGTGTGAGAGAGAGAGGGCAATATTGGAGCATTGTGATTGTCAGTGGCAAAAGGTTTATAACTGGCTGAATGTGGTTCGTTCGTTTGTCGTCTTAATCGAGGTTGAGAACTTTTGGCCAGTCAGCCAACCATTTTTGGTGTTGATGTGTGCTGGCCAAAACCAAAAACTAACACTAACTAAAACGCAGCCAACACAAATACAAACATAAACACAAACTCAAATACATGCACACGCACACTCACACACGCACATTCGTTGTCGAAATTCGTGCAAATTGTGCAATTAAAAGTCAATTGAAAGACGCAAATTTGTACAATTTAAAATGCACTTAACTGAAGCAATAAAAATAAACGGATTCCCCTTATTGATTATTCCATTTTTGCTATTGTTGTTTTTGTTCTTTGACTTTATTTTTTTTTTTGTTTTTGCAATTAAGTGAAGACTGTGCAAAATGTTTGCTTTTGTATAAGAAATCGGCCTGCAATCAAGTCTTGAGTTCGTACAGAATAAATATCGAACGAAGACACAGAGTCGGGCTTATGTTCAGTTATATGGCTGCATATGCTTAACCATAAATCCTTGCTCATGGTTCTGGCCTTTGGGGTTGACATACACAAAGAGTCACACACAGACATACTACACCAAACACATGCGACAACCGATTGCATTTGGGTATTGGGGATTAACGTTGCCTGAAACTGTTAAAATGAAATCCGTTCGTATGTCGCCAACGTCGTTGAGACCCTTGTACAAACTGTCGCTCTGTCGTTACAGTCAGAGCACGGTATAGAGAGCGAACAGACAGGCTATGAAGGCAGAGGGAAAGGGAGGGATTGGAAGGGAGCGCTGGCGAAGAGTGGTAAAAAAGATGACAAAAAGGCATTTGTAGCCATAAAAACAGTGCAATTTGTATTTGAAATTGCCGCAAAATCCCAGCAGCAGTCAACGGGTGAGCGCAGTCGACACAGCAGTTGAATATGTATGAAATTGACGTTGCTTCTCCAAAACATAAGCCTGCCAGCTACTGCAACATCAACAACAACATCAGCAACAACAACACTAACAACTAGAAACAGATCTTCAGCAGAGTCAACGACTATAAAACACTCGCACATAACTTAATTAAATATTAATAATTTCGCTACCGCTATTAAATAGCTAGTTTTAATATTTTCCTTGTGATTAGCTAAAAGTTTAAAGGCTTTTATAGCAAAACATATTACTCAACGATTTAAGGATTTAAATTGTTTATTTAGACACATAAATAAATTAAATTAATAACTTCAATACAAAAGAGTATAGTTTCATTTATTAATATTCAAGCTGACTCACAACATTTTAAGATTTATTTGCTTTTGTTAAAAAACTATTGCATACTTTCGGGTGTTTACAAAACTTTAAAACTGTAAGAAGACGCAACTTCTGGAAGATTGAAGATAACTAAACAATAACTTAAATTACTTTCTATGCCTAAAACTGTGTGGGTGTGAAAGTTTTTAACGTTAAGAGCGCGGTTAAAACACGTTAGTGTATCAAATTTGTTACCTCTAGCCTTTTTGGTATTGAAATTAGATAGTAGTTATTACTTGATTGCTTGATGCAAAGGCGTCTTCTACTTTTCGTATAAATTTCTAAGTTTAAAATGTGGTTTTTGGGCACTTTTAGTTTCATACATAGTACTGTGTGCCCCTTGAGCAGCTCTCTGTTGCACAGCTATATACACCCTCTCGCTTCATGTGCAACGGGTATAACAACAACTACGGCAGTGGCAACAGTGGCTGACAGAAGCAGCAGCCTACATCCTTCGTATCCTTGCAGTCAAATCCACCCGGACGCTGTTTTTGCACTTTGCGATGCTCGCGCTCTTCACGCGTTTTACGCTGCGTTGCGTGTGTTGCGTGCGTTGTTATTGTGGTGTGTATGTGTTTATGTGTGTGTGTGTTGAGTGTGGTGTGCTTGTGGTATACGCTTAAAGGTAAGCAATTTACCTGTCCCACTACTGCAGTCGCGTGTGCGTATGTGCGCTGGCTTTAACCCAATCGAATTTACCTTTTTCCTTCTTTTTCCGCCTTTTTTGCCCAGCAATGAATGATTTTTTAAATATTTTATAAACTTATTTTTGGTGTCAACTCTTAAGTCCTTATAAAAAGTGATGGAGATACACACACATCAAATGAACAATATTATTGTTTTATGTTTTGCACGTAGAAACTTTACTGGTTTATTTTTCATTAAGATGATTTTTTGTTAGTGACGGATCAGAGTTTCGTACCTTCAATAATCACACAAAGTGCTTAAAAAAGTGTACGCCTAAAAAAATATTTATTTCAGATAATTGTCACTTATGAAAGCCATGTTTTTTTAACAGAAATTAAATACATACGCTTTTTAAATGCTTAATGCTTAACTAAAGGGCAATGGAATGTATATAGCAATGAAATATCATTTTTTTCAAAAAATATTTGGGTACAGATATTATTTAAGCGATTTTATGCAACACAAAAAGGGGTAATTTAATACACCAGTATTCTTATTATTACTTTCAATAATGAGTCCTTTGATTTTAAACTCATTGGTTACTCAAGGGTTAACTGGACGATTTTTGATAGTTGCTATCGAAACTTGATGTTAAAGTGGAAGTTAAAAGCAGTTGCTAAGACTAGGCAAAGACTAAAGAAAACATAGAAGACGTTGATAGAGAATGAGAGAAACACGCATGTTGCAGCATTAAAAGAGAAACGCAGTAAAACCGCAATCAATATTTTATCAAAGCAAATTCGCTGCCAAACTGAATAAATAAGAAAAACCAGCAGACGGAGATAAAAGCAGAAGAAAATGAAGAACAAGATGGTGAACAAGAAGAATAGCAGAATAGCATGAAGAAACTGAATTTTCAGTTGAAGTTTTTTTTTTTTGTTTTTGTTGCGAACCGTCGAAACACCGCCATAGTTTGACCCCATTGGCAAGGAGCTAAGGGGGTTTAGAAGAGAACGTGGTTTACTATTTACTATTCATGCTAAGCCATGGTGTGTGCCAAAAAAAGAAAACTGCAAACAATCGAAGGGAGAGCACATGAAAAGCTAGTTCAAGCCAAAGGCACAAGCATGAATAATAAAGGAATCATCGCCCCTGAAAAAGCTAGCTCAAGGCACAAAATACATAGAGACAGAGAGAGGGAGAGACAGTGAGAGCAAAGCAGTGATTCAAGAGAAGTAGTTACTATTGTAAGAGTAGGGTAGGGTAGGGTGTCCAAGCAAAGCTTTGAACAAACTCTCATTAAGCTGCTTCAACAGATTCTCGTTAATAAATGATTGAGAACGCAGTCGGACAGTCCAATATCATCAATCATAAGTGCTGCAATCAGTTAATTTGGCCCTGGCTTATTGCTAGGCAACTCTGGACTAAATACTCCAACTCTAGTCAACAATTTTTGCATTTCAATTGTAAATGCATTTCAAGTCAATTGAAACTCCAAAAACAAAGCTCTCTGCACTACAGGTAAGTACAAGGCAGTACACTCTCGTCTCGGAATAAAGTCAGCAATTTGGCAAAGGGCTGCAAAATGGAAATGGCCAAGCAATTGGTTGCCAGTTGGCCATGTTCTCGAGTGTCTTGGCTGTCATGTGCAGCACATAACAAAGTGTCAATAAACAAATTTACCCCACAAAAAAAAAAAAAAAAAACATGCACACATAAACACACCAAAATAAGGAAGAAGAGAGACAAAACAGAGAAAAACAGACAAAAGAAGTGCTCAAAATATGGGCAGCAAACAGGACGCTCAGCCCATGTCCGTTGCCCCGGTTACGTTTTTAGGCCAAGTTGATTAAGTTCTTGGCAAAAGGTGTGAGCTGTGATTGTGTTTCGCAGAAGCAGGCATTAAGGTGAGGTTTTGAAAAGAGGTAACAATTATGCGAAGAGAACGACAAGTATATGAAATCAATGAAGCTATTGTGGGGTGTGCACGCTGATAAAATACTCTGTATGAGGAAGGGTTTGTGGAAAATGTGGAAAATAAATTAAGATACTCGTCTGTTAGTATGAGAATCATTGGACTTAACTTCATTTACTATCCATATCCGTAAGACGTTTAAAATTGTTATTTGTTTCTTTTTTTTCAACGATATTTTTTGAATTATTTATTACTTTTCGGAACCGTTTCATTACTTTTATCATTTAAAATATACTATTGAAAGTTATATGTTTTATACGTATATTCAGTTGTATCATATAAAATGTATATATTTAAGTTTTGAAGTTTGGGTACTTACATTTACACCAAATTATAATACCCCATTGTCAGCTGGCATTTCGCATTGCTAGAAGCCATAACAAATCGTAGCTCACTTTAAGTTCCATTTGTTGACCATTATGCTTGGTAATTCTTTAATCATTCACTGATCGCCGCTCCCTTTGCTGGCTGACCAATTGCGTTAACCAGTTCCGATTTGTTTGAGCCGACCACAAAAGTTTTTAAGCCCATTTCACATGAAAATTATAACTGGTTGTCTCTGGTTTGGCCGTTGCAAATGCAACTGCAACTGCGTCAGAAGTTGAAACTGAAACTAAAACTAAAACTGAAACTGAAGTTGCAATGCCCACTAACCACACATCTGTTTGCGCTAACCATGCATACTCATATAGTCATATACTCATCTACACTCACACTCTCTCAGACACTCAAATGGGTGGTATCCGAAAATGTTGCGACGAGCCGCCCAAAAAAGTAGGCTAATGCCACTTTCGAGTTGTTGGCCGCAGAGTCGCAGTGAAGTGTGGCTGCAAGTGCACTTGTTACCAATTAAGCTAATCCGTCAGATAATTAGTAACATAACACACACACACACAAACACACATACACTTACACAGTTCTTCTTGGCAACTCTTGGCACATGCAATTTATTGCTGCACGTGGTTGTTGCATTGCATGTATCACGTGACACTTGATTTCCGGCGCAGTTCCCAGTTTCCAGCTCCCTTTTGCCAGCCCACTCCTCCCCTCCCCCTATCGTGACACTGCTGTGGCATTTTCTCTCTTTGCCTTGCTTTTCTTTTGCGACTTTTCTAATTTGGACTGTGGCACACAACATGCAACGAAGTCGTCTCTGTCGTCCTTGCGAAAATTTGTGGCTGCCACCTTATTAAAAGCGCCCAGCTGCTGAGCCCGAGTCTAAGCCCGATTGGTAGTCTGAGTTTGGATTTGGGCATGGGTTTGGGCCCTGCAGCGTTGACAACGTCACCACATCCTCTAAAAACCTCATTCTAGTCCTGTGGCACTCTTCGTCTTCGTCAAACTGCACTTGCAAATTGGCTGGCAAATGCCGTTGCCTGCTTTTAGGCTGGCTTATTAAAATTTCAGCGTGTTCATTTGCCTGTAAGTCAGTTGGTGAAGAGCTAAGGGAGGGGCGTAGTCAACTAGGCGACTTTTAGGATTACCCAACAACTAGTTAATGTTTGATTTGCCTGCCTGCCTGCCTGCCTAGCACACATGGTTGCATTTTGGTGGCAAACCTTTCACCACCCAAACATCCCCTCCTCCTTCTCCACCAGCACCCCATCGCTCTTTTAGCCACCTTTAAACTGTTTTGTCAACCCAAAAGCTGTCAAATTTGTTAGCGAACTTTCGTAGCTTGACAACGAGAAAATGTGCGGTTATATATACGAAGTATACATTACTTTTTTGAGATTGGAATTTATTTTATAATTACTTGAAATTCTATAAGCTTTAGGTTAAAAATAAAATTGGTTTAGTTATCGTTTTTCATTTAATTATGTCATAGAATTAAAGTGTGCTTCATAGCGCACAATTTAATGAAATTGTTAAACTAGCTAACTAACTACTAGTTGCAACTTTGGAAAAATAAGCAGATGCTGATATTGAAAGCTAAAATAAGATTAAATTGCCATACATGAAAATAAGAATGTCGAAATTAATTTACTGTATAATAATTTATAACTTGAAAGTATCAAAAAACAAAATGGAAATCGAATAAAACAAATTAGAGAAAACAATTTAATATCAATTAAAATATTAAAACTAAGCAAATATCAATAACTTATTTATACAATCAAAGTGTTGTACATAATTTAAAGAGAAATGTAAAAACCTGAAAAAGAAATGAAAAGAGAATAAAATGTATTAAATAAGTAAAAAATCTAATTGAATCTTTTTAAAACCAGCAGATAAATTCTGGACAAAAATTGATTAAGAAAACCATACTAAAGCTTTGCATACTTTATAAGGAGAAGATGATTGGATATAATGAATAATGTAATAGATTTTAAAATATGTTTTTAATAAACTTAACATTTTTGGTATTTAAACACATATTCTACTTTTGAAAAACTTTTATATTAGTTATTGAGCAATTACTTCTTCAATTTTCAGCATTAGCATGTGCTTATTTAAGTAAAACCTGATAAGAGCCCTACCCCATATTATACTCTTCTCTGCCTTTGCTCACAAATAGCTTAATTCACATCCCCCTTCAAATCAATTGAGTTTAAAAAAAAAAAACACGGCTCTAATTTGTTTCTAAGTGCAGCAATCTTTAGCTATTTCAGCAGCAGCAGGAACAACAACAATGCCTACTCTAATGGCTAATTAAATTGCTTGAATTACAAGCCAACAATATTAAAATATTACAATATAAACTTTTTACTTTTTGGGCCACTGAGATTTTGTTGGCAGCGATAGAGCCTCGATAGCCAAAATGCCAGAATGCTAGAAAGCGAGAAGCGTACAATGAGGACGGGGCTAAAAATATTCAACAAAAACTTTTCACATTAAATAAAATACAAAATGCCCATTAACAGTTCGAGTGGATAAACTCGGTTTGCATTTCCACACACACACATACACATATACACAGAGGACAACACCCACACATAGAGGGCGCTTGCAAACAAAAATTGAATTTTCAGTTCGAGGCTCAAACTCGAAATCGCGCTTGTAGTTAGGGTAGGAATTTGAGAGGGTGGAATGGAAGGGGAAACGACGATAGGGACCAAAAATGATGGCAAGCATCGAAGGCGCATTGTTGTTGTCATGTATTGTTGTTGCTGGTTGTTGTTGTTGGTGTTGTTACTGGTATGGCATACAATAAAATACGAACGAACGACAACAAAGAAGTACAAATTAAATCCCAATTGGAGTTGACCGCAAAATGGAAAAGACCACAAAATTATAACCACAACGATGTGGAGGGGAACATCAAGGGACATGGGAAGCGGGATGGGGATGCAACAACTTGGGAGCACTGCCAAAGGGGATGTTGTTGCTGCTGGCGATGGTGCGGATGGTGCGGAGTGGATTCAAACAAATCGGGGCTGCAGATAAGCAGCGCCAACTTGTTTTGTTTGAGGGCGTTGTGGCGCGCTTGGGGCACAATTATGGTGGCACGAAGCACATGGAGGGGACTACATGCCCCACCCACTACTCTCGTCTTTCTCCCTTGCAGCCATCTCCAGCACAATCTACACACACACAAATAGTTGCTAACGTGGTTTTTACTTTGGCAATTGATCTGGCAATCGAACCAAAGCACAAGGCTCACATTTAGTTTTGATAGGCCAAGCCGAGTGGAATTGATATTTATATTTAACGTAAGCTAACAATAAGCCTGGCCAAAACACACACACACACACACACAAAGACTAGCATAAACTTGTATTGATGCTATACACACAGGGCGTATGCTTAATGTAGCCAAGTGACTGGCGGATTTCCTTTTGTACATCATAGTGGCTCGATTGTGTGTGAGCCAGCTTTTTATAAATTTTAAAGGGTAGCATTGGGTATATATGTTGGTTATCAGTTGCGAAATATAGGTAATGCGTACATCTATTAATTGTAAAAAAAAAAATTAAAAGTAAAAATAGGCATAAAATGAAAGTATTTATCTCTAAATAATAACTTTGTAATGCAATACAGTACCATTGAAAAGTCGTGAATATATTTAAAATAGAAATTGTAGAAATTTTGTAGGGTACAATACTGTCACTATTTAGAGATTGAAATTAAAAACTATTTATTAGATTTTTTAAAATATTTTAAATACTTAATTTTGTATTTATTTAGCAAACAATAAATATTTAAGGTTTTTAGTTATTTTAATTGTTTATTTATTATTAATTTAATGTAGCTTTAAATATTTTAGCTATAAAATATAATATTTTTAATTTAGCTTTTATTTTCTTATTTTTTTCAGATAATAATTACAAATCCTTTTTATATATTATTCTATTTTATTTCGTACTACATTAATTCTTGTGTTCTCTTAAATATTTAAGCTATGTGATTATTTATTGTCTTATGTAGGGTACAACATAGTCGGCTCCACAACATGCTAGATTAATAAGTTATTTACAGTGTGTATCTTTAACTGTCCGTTGCGTGTTCCACATTATAATTAGCCAACAACAACAATAACTGGAACAACATCAACTTGAACAATAGCAATTGCAATGGGGTGACTCGTATGGCAACGTCAAAGTTTGGCCTATAAATCGTAGCGCCAAAATTTAAATTAAAACCAAATAAATTAAACGCCTTTCATTGAAGATTAATGGCCTTAAAGCAGCACCACAACGCACCGCACCGCACCACATTTATGGTGGCTGCTGGCAACAGAAGCGGACGAGGAGGCAGAATGGGGACAGTAGGAGCTAGGAGGCGCCTCCGAGTCATGCCCTATCCTTGCAACGTCTCACGCTTTGTACGCTTGACTGCGAATTTTATGGTTGATGGATTTTCAGTTCAGTTTTTGGCGTTAAGGCTCAGCTCGACTTTGGCCATAGTGTATGGGCAGATCGACTCGGAGATGAAGACGGAGATATAGACGGAGACGGAGATGGAGACCAACAGCTGGCTGAAACTTAACAAAAGGACGTAAGGCCATGAGAGCTGTAACTTGGATTTGCTTTAATGCCAACTATTTGCTTCGGTTGGGACTTAAATTCAGTCATTACAACACGTACTTAATTCAATTTATTTGGTATTTGTGATATTTATATCACGTGCCCTTAAAGGATTCTTATGATTTCTCAGTAAGCCTCAAAATGTAGTCTGCAATTAGAATGATCCAAGTGGCCAAGAAATAGTTCAAATACAATGGATTTGAGTAACGCGAAGAGGAATTGTGTTGTGCAATATAAGGACTTATAATTAAATGATAAAAATAATTAATAAATCTTTTTAACTCACTTTCTTTTAATTAAATACAAAATATTATAATATACATTTTAATTAGTTTCTTAAGAAATACATTTAAAATAGCTTAAATTATTAAACTTCCATTTTATTTTCCATTTTTAAAATATCTCAGTTAAGACACCTACATATAATACCAATTTTGGTATATAGGCTGCCAAATGCTATATAAATATAATGACATCATAATTTTTTGGATGCCACGTCCCCTTCACCATAACTAGCACAAAATCATTAAAAGTTTGCTTGCCTTTAGCTCACGTGTTTTTCAACGTATAGTTTTGTAACGAAGCGTATATTTGGAGACAAATAATATCAAACGATCTTGAAAATTGCATCAAAATCGGACTAAGCTAACAAACATTTAAGCTATGCAATGCACAGCCACGTGCTTTGCTCTGAGCTCTGCTACAGCGCTGACGGCTGTGGGAGCGAGACAGAAATACAAATATGTGTGCATGCTAAGTTCATGCAGCAGTTAGTCAAATTTGAACACATATAATTGGAAACGAACCTCAGAGGGTATTACATGGTCGGCATGCTTGATCGAAATATTTTTCTTTTTTGTTTTATTTAAAAATAACTTTATACTAAATCAGTTTATGTATAAAATTTTTAAGCTGTGCTAAAGGAATTGCTGTGTTGCAATCAAAAATATTTTTAAGATATATCTAATTCATTTAAGAAACCAGTTCTTTTTCAATGTATATAAAAATATTGTGTCTGCTTGGTTTAAAAAACAAAATTAAATACAATTTGTTAATTAAATATTGGTGATTGCTTTATTATCAAAAAATAATTTTTCTAAAATATTTTGAACAAACATGTTTGAAGCTGAAGGTAATTTTTATCATTGTGCAATTTATTTTTGATTTACAGTAATCGATCCCAAGGCAATTTCAATAACCATAACAAAAAAATGCAATTCAAAAAGAACTGCAAACTGACTGAAAATTGTAATAGAATTTAGATCCCAAAACAAAAAACAAAAAAAAAAAAAACAAACATGATTTTAGTTACAAAAATGCAGAGCAGAATTTTTGTTATCTATTTGATTGCAGTTTGTGGCAGTTGTGGCAACTCACAAAATTTATAGAATATATTTATAAACATTGTTTATCAAGTGTTGTCGCTGGCAGACAAACTTCTGGAAAAAATATGAATGGGAGATGGCAAAGATGGCAGCTATAATCTCTGCAAATCGCTTGAGTTTTAACCAGAGTTATTTATATAGACGAAAAGTGTGTAAGATTGTAGTCTACTTTGCCATTGTTTACTGTACTCCGTCTTAGCGGTAGTAGCACAAGAAGCAGAAGGAGCAGCTGCTGCCGTTTCTAGCAAATTGTCAAGTTGCGGTTGCGCTTTGAATTATGCAGCTTGCAGCTAACCTCGTTGCATGCACCAAGGCAGAAGCAGTGAAATAGTGAGTGAGTGTGTGAGAGAGAGAGCGAGAGAAATGGGGTGGCATATGGTTAAATGAGGAGTATCCGGTTGCAGTGGCATGCAGCAAGGATGTGGCAGCAGGCTGGCATCCTTTAACATAACAGCAGCAAAATTTTGAAAGCTGCAAGCAGCTGAATTTATATGCAGCTTAGTTGCAACCCAAAAATTCTACAAATTTTAATAATAATGAGCAGCACACCAACACACAAACACACACACACATACACATGTGTGTGTCTTGCTTTATTATTTTAGCAGCATATGTCTACACACACGCACACACACACACACACATTGTTCTGCTCGAAATTGGATTGCAGCTGACGCTTAGCAAAAGAGAAGGCAAAAAAAAAAAGGAAAATAACACAGAACTTTCCCCTTTCATCATCTCCCAACCGACATAATATTATTATGTTGCAGCTGCCAAGGCGCAGAGATCGTTGCAGCAACTGTTTGTTCAACAAAGAGAGAGACAGAGAGAGAGAGGGAAGGTCGAACAGGTGGAGCAGGGAGTGCTACAGAAGGACAACATGATGTGGCATGTGGAATGTGGCGACGTGTGGTCGCAAATGATATTAACAATTCATTAATTAACCTCGTTTCGTTTTCGGTTATGATGGGTACAGCACGAAGCAGAAGCAGAAGAAGAAGAAGATGTTGTAGCAGCAGCAGCAGCAGCTAAAGAAGGACGACACCAACTACTGAGCAGAGTCATCGTCCAAGCGACCAAAATACTATTTCTCTCCTCATTGTTCCCACAAACGAGAGCTAGAGAGCCAAAGCTAATGCTAAAGCTATAGCTAAAGCAGCTGGCCAAAGCTTATACGTACTACACATAGTACAATACATACATGTGTGCGATATGTGCATATATTTATACCGTTTACACAGTGCTGATTCCCATCTTCCTCCACCTTCAGAATCCCAAGCTGCTTTACGCTAAGTTAACTTTGAGCTACTCATAAAACTCATATGCGGTCATGCGACTGGGGAGTTCCCAAAAGCGTCAAATTTCACATAAAATGCTGACAGGTTACAACAAAAACTTTTTAATTGTGTGGAGATAAAGAGATTATTATATTGTGCAGACCAAATTTGTGTATGTGGATGTGATTTGGATGAACAATAGGTTTAGAGATGCAACATTGTGTGTAATAAAACTGTGTATTTAAAAAACAATATTTAACATTTCTCTCAAATAAATTTTAATTTGGTTAGCTGCAGCAAATTTTTGCGTTCCTAGCTCTTAGATCTGAAAGACAAACTAGCAGTAATTTTGTGTGCAAACTTCAGGTGATATTGAAATGTAGAACAACACATTAACTGGCAAGTAAACCAAGCCACAAACGTTGATACTCATTTTCATTCGTAACCAGCTTCTAGCCTAGTTGCTCTGACATTTTAAATAATTAATGTTTAATGCATAAAGAGCGTAGGTTGCCATCAGGCAGACTATGGTAAGGGAGAGGTGTGGGACAGTCATGGGGGTTGGAAAACAGTTTTCCCTGGCTTACCGAAACTCTGTTTGCTGGTGATGCTTAACAAAAATAAGTGGGAACTCAGCTCAGCTCAACTCAGCTCAACAAAACTGAAACTGAAACTCAACAGAAACTGAGCTGAACTCAACTCTCAGTTGTAAACTCGTTCGGTTGGTCATAAATAAAAGATATTTTAATGTTTTTACCTAATTATGACTAACCAATTAAATATTAAATAACATTTCGTTAACAATGTTTGCGGTTGTCTAAGGGCACCTCAATAGTTTTCGAGAGATGGGCTCAAAGAGGTCATCGGAGTTGTCTACTATGCAGCTAGAGAGGTCAAGAGGTGGCAAATCAATCAGAAAATCATTTGGCAACGTAATAAACTTCAGACGGACTAGAAAATCTACAACCAGTCAGACGGCAATTTCCGCTTTCCAATTGACGCACCACATTCAACATGGTGCAAAACCTTGGCAGCCCTCAGAGCTGCCGAGGTCTAAGTTCTGAGTTCCGAGGTCTGAGGCATGGATGTGCCATAATAAAATGTCTGATGCCCGATAAAGCGACAACAACGACAACCACTTGAGAGTGCTTAAAGCACTGCACAGCCAGGGTGAGAGGGAGAGACAGTAAGAGAGAGAGACAGAGAGAAGAGTGAAAGGCGAGCGACTGAATGCTGTTCCAATTGAATGCACGGCGGGTGGTGGCCTCCGTTGGAGAACTCTTGAGCGCCTGATATTATCACTTCCTGGACATTATTTGGTGCCATAGGCCAAAAGGCTTAACACTCCCAGCATCTCAAGCTCGCAACGGCGCGAGGTGAGCTTTCTGAAAAGCCACAACATAATCTCGATTTGAAAAGATTGAAGTGCCTCGAAAAAGCGTTAAATTATCTGACTATAAAACTCAAACAAGACTTTCAAAATTACATCAATTTACATACAACATAAGTCTACTGGTATACATTAAAGATTAGGTTTCACAATCAAAATGACCATCTTGAAAATAATACTCTTTAAAATAGGACAGTATTTTTTATATAGAAGAACTAACTCTAAAACTTTATAATTAAATAAATAAAGATAATTAATTATTTTTGTTAAAAAAATTTTCAATATAAAGATGTTGCTTTCAAAAATGTTAGGAAAATTTCTAGAAATAAAATAAATATACACTCCATTACAATGGACATATATTATTTTTGACTTTGAATTTCATACTGTTTCACTTCTTCTCAAGAAAAAATATAGAATTTAAGTTAATATTATGTTGCTAAAAATTAGCTTAATATTTAACACAGCATATAAACTAAAACCACGCTAAATCTAACGAGTTTCCGAATGTTTTGTAAAAATTTTCTAACCTTTTACATATTTTTATAAATTTTGGAAGCAGATTTTTGTGTTGTGTGCCTTAATTTTTTAGTAACAACCCTCGTGCCTATAGGATCTGGTATGTTGAAATTCTCTAAAGAAATTGCACTTTTGACTCATGCTTATTACAATAAGCAAGCTGCAAGTCAACAGCAGTTTAGAGTATTGAAGTCCTTCACTCTCAATCTTGCCTTACTTCTCTAATCCCAGCGTCCCTTTTTATCACAGTCGTGGAGTCAAGTTCGAGCCGGTGTGTAACAAACGTAACGAACGGAAACGGATATTGCATACTTATGCCGAGTACAAAATGGCAACGCCAGACACTCAGGCAACCCTAGTACAATCTCACCTGGCCATACATGCATACATACATACATACATACAAGTACTATATAGTAATACACACATCGAGTAAAGCAAGTAAATCGAGTAAACCGACAAACTTTGTGAAAAGGACTTGTAAAATCAAAAGCCGATTAGATTCCATTTCAATGAACAGCAAGCTGGTTGGTCATTTGGTGGGCGTTTCCAAGTACCACACCCGTTCCTAGTATAGCAGTACCCTCGTATTCTGGTTGTCTGCTTGTCCGCTTGTCTGGTATTCTGCCAACCTGCCATACTGATATCGGCATACGTACAAAGCAAGAACTTGCATTCGAGTTCGCTTTATTGCTGTTTGCTACTGCCGCTACTACTACGCCCAAATCCAAATCTGAATCCTAATCTATATGTGGAAAGTCGCTCCAAACTGAAACGGCCACCACGTTGGCATATAGTGTGGGTTATGCAGATGCTCTCCATCTGAATATATAAAAGCATTCGGGTTGCATACTCCATATCCAAAGCAGGGCGGAGTTGCATATCTGAGCACTGCACTTGATTAGTTCACAAATTAAACTTAGCAACGTCATGGATGTATCCATTCATCTGTTTTCTGGCCCTATTGTTTCCACATAAACACATGATCATATCAATGTCAAAAGTGAGTACAATTATTTCAATTGATAGACGTACATGGATATTCTCTTCATGTTTATATATTCTGTAGATTGTTTAGCATTGAATATTCTCACTTACTGTTGTTTATATTTGACTTATATTATAGATGTAGTCAATTTAATATTGCCTAATAAACTATTAGGCTTTTATTGACACATGCCACTGCAGTGTTTCTACCTAATACATAATAATTTTTTAACTAACCCGCATACAAAAATTGAAAAACATATTAATTTTGATTAGAAAAAAAGCAACATGTGACAATAAAGAAGATATGGAAAAAATTGTTGATTAATATAAACTAAAAAAAAATATAGATATATATATTATATAATAATAAATATAATAATATAATATAATAACCCTTTCTTTTAGCTTGCTTATCCTGTTTTATGTTTAAATATGTTAGTTTCAGTTGTGC
This sequence comes from Drosophila tripunctata, assembly GCA_035047385.1. NCBI lineage: Eukaryota > Metazoa > Arthropoda > Insecta > Diptera > Drosophilidae > Drosophila > Drosophila tripunctata. The sequence continues at coordinate 217,477 of JAWNPS010000163.1, forward strand.
AGAATTTACTTCTATCTTCGCACGGTAACAACATTTGTTCATTAATTAATTTGTTTTTGATTTAATGTATCGCTTATTAGCGTATGCGCCATATCAGGTAAACAGATTCACAGTCTTTGCTGTAAGATGAACATGTTTAGCTACTGCACTGAACTAGTTGAATGCATTTCCATTTGACTTTGCATCGTAATTGTGACTTTTGCTGTTCTAATCATATAATAGCATGCGAGCTGTGTATAACTTGTTAAACTCATTGCTCCCAGTCCAGAATGCAGAATCTAAAAATCAAATTACAAACTGAAGCAGCACCACAATTCCATCACCCACCACCCACCACCCAACACCCACTGAACCACTCGACTATTTGTCCGCACATTACCTGGGCTTCCAGCTCTGTCCAGCTCTTCATCGGCAATGCTCAGTCATGTATGCGCTTGCCAACTGATTTGAGCCAGGCCCTCGGGATGGAAACTGGCCAACTGGCAGTAGAGGATTGGTAAGCAGTGGGCAGGGGGGGAGATACGAAATGGTTTGTCTATTTGTTTTAATCAGTGTAGTCGACCAGTGAGCTAATCGTTTATGATTTAGTTTTGATTTGCTTAGCCCCAGAAATGTCCATAACTGAGAGAAGGAAGTGACTCCCCCATCCCGTACCTATACTGCTACTCTTAGCAGAATAAGTTCGGCCAAACGGTCAACTTTTTTTTATGGACTGGACCAAAAAACTCTGAAGCAGAGCAATGGCAACCGCTGAGCCACAGAGTCGGCCGCTGTGTGTTTTCGACTATAAAATTAAATTGCGATGTGGTAGAAAGTTAGCAATGCCCAGTGCAGCAACAACAACAACAACAACAACAACGAAAACAGCAAACTATTGCTTACTGCCCCACATTACACATTTGGCCGCACACACACACATTCATAGACAAACTGCAGCAGCGAACAATTGTTCAGCGCATATCATTTGGTTAAAAGGATTCGTTTTACTCGACGCCGCTAACGAAAACCATTCGACGACTATGTATGTGCACCACTGTCTGTGTAGTAGTATCTATATAAGTGTGTGTGTGTGTGTGTGTGTGTGTACAAATCAACTAATCTACTCCCCACGGCAAAGTTACGAGAAGACCGACAATTATATCCGCTCTCTGCTCACAATTTTTGCATGTCGTAAAGTTTCTAGTGGCGCACACAGAACCCAAGCTTTTATGCTGCAACCACCTCGCACCACCTCGCACTACCTCGTACCACCTTGCACCATCTTACACCACCCAGCACCCCGACTTTACCACTAGACTGTAGTTTGCACAGACGGTGCGCCAATAGAGCAACTGGCAGCCTCAAACACTCTGCGTTTTTTGTTGGGTTTGTTTAGCTTCAAGTCGGCGTGGGACATCATTAAACAGTAGAAATGCAATTTATAAATAAAAACAATATTAATTAAACTCTCTACGAGACAATTAATTGAAACTTATATGTTTATAAATTTATATCATTTCGAGGAATTGCTTCTGATTGATAATTTGACGCTATTACATTTTGTAATATATTTTATTTAAATTTATGTGAGTTATTTTGCATATATTATTTTACATAGCATGTGCTAAAAATTATAATAAATTTTTTTAATTAATGTAACTTTAGAGTTCAGTCTAGCTGTTTGTAATGAACTAGAAATTTATACAATATTTATTTTTTATAAGTTTAGAGAATCGAGTTTTTTCTCCTTTTTGTTTATGTGATTACGGCTCATGTTATTAAGTACCACTTGCCTAGTTTTATGTTTTAACATTCCTCAAAATTAGATTAATTTTATAAATTTTGAAACAAAGTATAATATGTCAAATAAATATCGAGTTGATAATTTCTAATTTAAGAGAATTTTTTTTAACGTTTTTATAAAAGTTGACTATTTCAAATTGTGCGGCCTAATTAAACATATTATTAAACAGAATAATAAGTTTAATGAATTCTGTATTTATCTTCAATTTGTTGCAAACCTAAAATAAAAAACACTTGTTGTTCATTAGCAAAGAGTATTTAAAAATTGTTGTTACCTCTTGACTGGCGCTGTCTGTTGCATACTTTCAGGAGCAATGCGATTTTACAATTTGTATATCACATATAGCTGTGTGTGAATTGTGTGTGTGCTGTGTGTGTGTGTGACCGTTGTGCCGAGTGTGAATCTGCCAAGCATTACTGTTTGTATTGCAAAAGTTGTTGTAACTTCGTTAAAATAAGCACTCTGTTAGTTTTGCCCGCCGCACCGGCTCGATGGTCTCTCGTCCGTTCAACAGTTTCACATTTGAACGTTCCTGTTCCTGTTCCTATTCCTGCTCCTGTTCCTCTACCACTTCCACTGCACTCCATGACTGTTTCTGGACAGTGGCAATGCAGCAGATTTGTCGGCGGTTTTTGCCATTACTGCCACATAGCTATTTTCTACATTTCGTTGCTGCTGTTGTTGCTGCTGCTGCTGATAGTTGGCATCTGCATTAGTAATGGTGAGTGGCGGTGAATGGTGGTGAGTGCTGCGCAAATTGGTAGGATTTGGATTTGAATTTAAACATAGCTGTAGCTTTGACAGCCCTGGCACTACTTGCTCCCATCCCAAATTACCCGTTTGCCACTCCTCTTTCCCTATGTGTGTGTGAAGGTAAATGGTAAACTAACCGTTTAGTTTTCGGTTATTGTTGCTCTGTTTTACCCTGTTTTTTTCTTTTTTTTTGTTTCCAACTCTGTTGTGGTGCAGTTCCTTAGTGGCTATTAAACTGCACCACTTTACACTGCAGCCGGGAGCCATTTTGGCTGCCTTTTCTTTTGTGCTTTCACTTTTGCTTGAGACCCTTGGCTAAAACAATGCCGATACACAACCAAACACACACTCTCTACTCCCCACACTTTCCGACAACTTGTACTTAGCGTTGTTTCCTTCCGTTCAACACGGCGTATGTTGTATGGCGCATGGCGTACGGCGTATGGCGTACGGCGTATGGCAAACAGCTCGTTGGCAGCGCTGTCTGAAATGCAATTAAATTGCATCGACATGCAATCTCCGGCACAAACATGCATTGCCGTAGCTCGAATCGCTTCAAGTGGAGCATTTTCTCTGTTGTAGGCGCTAAGAATGCTTTAAAAGCGCTGAAAGCTTTCAGTTATCCCACTGAGGAAACACAGCAATGGGAAAGAAATGAAAATGGAAAATCTCTTCTTAAATATTCAACAAAATTTCGAAATGATTTAAGTCGTTTTTATTAAGCAAAGTGGAAATTCGCAATAGAGTTTTAATGGATAGGAAATTTAGAGAGAAAACTTAAAGCCTTTCAGATAGCAGATCAAATAAAGTACACAAAAAGAAAACGTATATTTATGGCATATACAGCAGTAGTTAAAGTGCTTAATCCAAGAAATTAAAAAGCTGAAAATTTGAATTTTTTGTTAATCAATAAAAGCCAAGAGAAAATTTAAAAGGATTTTAAGTATTAATGAAAATAGCTGGGAAAAAATACTAAAAAATTGCGAAATCAAATTCTAGCTTAGATAAAATGTGGCTCAGCTAAATAATATACAAATTTATAAACACTTTTTGTAATACATATAATATTATGAAAAATCCAAAGAGAATAAAATAATAAATGAATAAAGAAAAATCGAGTAGAAATCAATGGCTCTAAACAAATAAAAAGTGCATATTTTGTATTTTGTGTAAATTCACAAAATATAAATTCTTAACAAATTATATTTTCTAAGCATAATAAAATGTATTCTACAAAATATTTAAAAAGTAAATTCTAAAGTAAACCACTTCGAAATCTATAAGTAAACAGAAAATTCTTTCTCATTATTTGATAAGAGTTATTCTCAAAGAATAAAAATATACAAAGCAAGAAGTAATTGAAATACTAAAGTACTCGTAAATTGTGAGCGTACAGCATGATCATAAGAATAGCAATTCAGGTTTAGTCTGTTTGTAAAGGGAAATCCACATTTTGCTGTGAGAGTTAAAGGATACACAAACACGAATACCGCCGTAGAGTATTTGAATATTCAGCAAACGCCCAGCAACCACCCCACACACCCCCTTCTGCTCAAGTTCCCCTCAACAGTTGAGGGGAGCACTTAGCATTGCTCGCACTCTTACTTTTTCCATATTTTCCTCGTTTTTAGTCAGAGTATCAAAACAAGAAGCGAAGTGCAGCTAGTGCACAAGTGAAGCACTCGTCAGAGCTCTTCAGAGCTGCCGATAATCCAATTATGGCCATGAAGTGGTATGGCATGGGTCAGGTAAGGGTCGGATCTGACCGACGTCGCGTCGGTGGGTTAAGGACGCCTTTAGCTGCTAGCTAACTGAAACTAGTTCGGGTCGCATCGCATCGCATCGGATCGCATCGCGTCTCTCACATAATTTGTGGCAGTTTATTTGCCAGTTCCCAGTTACCGGTTACCAGCTCCCTGGCTTTGAGAGGGCTTCGCGCGTTATTATCAAGTTTCATTGGCCAAAAGAGAGCTAAATGTGTGTGCATAAAAGGGTCACAAACCTGAACCCAAGGCAGACGGGTGGCCCCGAAGGAGCCGAGGCTAATGTCTGAGGTCTGCCGCAGTCCCAACGTGGAAAGGAAGGTGTTTTCCATTTGCTCCGTTTAGCGTTTAGGGTTTGTTATGTAAAACACGTAAACGCTCAACTAAATAAAGGTGCTAGGGATTCCTTTTTGGGGCAAGGCGTTAAAGTAAACCCACGCGTGGCAACTTCTATTTCAAACTAGTTTAAAGCCATTTTAATTGAAATGCCTCTGTTGTGTTGTACTATTCATTAGGCAAAAACACAGAGATATTATTTCTAGTATTTTTTATTTATTTTATATTCAATTTCATTTGTATTGATATGGTTTTCATTTTTTTTCTTGCATTTATTTTCATTTTTATTCATTTTCTTTATGCTTCATTCAACTACTTTAATTTTGCTTTTGCTGTCGGGCATAGTAGGAATAAAAAACATAATGCAATGCCATTCTATACTCAATATACGCTATAAATATATATATTTATATATATATATATATACATATGTATGTATATACAATATTATGTTTAATAATAAAAATGCATTGGGCTCTTTCTTTCACAACGTTTCCGCAATAAAAACACCAAATGAATAGTAAAATGGCTACGATTCATGTACTATATACATATATATATATATGTATGTATATAGTAGTTTATTTTTCCATTCATATTGAGGTTCTGGTATTATAATTGATTTATTCATTTGTCCCATTGAATAGAGTTATTCATATATTTATATTTATTTATTTTATATTAATATTATGCTTGTGCATTTTGCATCATCGTCGTGTAAACAACTACAATTAGTATCACGATTGTCATTGTTGTAACAAAAAACACAAAAAAACAACAAAATGCTGTCACAAAAAGAGAAAAATCCACATAAACAGAAAACAAACTAAATAAACTAAAAATGATATTTGATAATTTATTCCATTTAATTTATACTCATTGTGTTTTACTTGTTGTTCTCCAGTGTGTTTTGTGTTCACTTTCCATAATATTTTATTATGACCATTCATGTATTTTTTTTTGCCAAAAACTGATATGTACTTATATATGTGTGTGTGTGTTAAAAAATTGACTTGCCGCATTAGTTGAAAATTGTCCGTCTAGTTTTTCATGTCATTTTCCATGTCGTTTTTATTATCATTTACCAATAATCGTTTTCAGTTTCGGTTTAAGTTTCGGTTTCGTTTTCGTTTTGGTTTTTCAGTTTTTAGTTGTACAAATTGTACAACTAATTGTGCAATGTGGCATTCACTACGTTCATTAAAAAACCATTATAATTGCTATCCAATTGTTCATTTATATCATATGCATATCTTTATATAATATTCCTTTTATTTCTATATTTAAATATGTATACTTATTGGCCTTCTGCTATGTCATTTTAATTTCATATTTGTATCTATAATTTTTTTTTTTCATGTGTTCAGCTTTTAAAAATAAACTATTATTAACAACTTATTTGTCTAATGAATCTATAGATGCAAAAGTGTTCATTAACTACTCTCTAAATGTGTGTGAGTGTACTTTGTGTGTGTGTGTGTGTGTTTTGTCAGTTGTTAGGAATCATCAAATGTCCGCTGATTTATATGATTGTGTGTGGGTGTGGGTGTGTTTTGTATGTGTGTAATCAATTGCATTAATTACCCTTAAGTTGGCCAAGACACAGCGTCATGCGGTGGGAGTAGAAACAAAATCACCTAATGGTCATTTGATAGGGTGTCGGAGAAACGATTATATAATGGGTAATTGAACAATGTCGCCTAAGAGAGAAGTATGAGTAAAATAATTAAAATGGGGAAAAAAAAAGGGAAACAAATAGAGGGATATAAGAATTTAGGATAAAATTACACACAATTAAAATGTTAAAGGTCAACTAATTAAGACTTTAATTTGACGTTTACTAGCTCTAGAAAAAGTCAAGAAAGTTTATTAATCAGCTATATGCCTTACTATTTTATGTACATGAAAGAAACCCAAAAAGTTCTTTATGCTGTACACTCGATTGTTTCTCACAAAAATTAATCTAAAATAAAGTTATCAGGATTATGGAAGTTTGATTGGACTTGTGGAAGATACAATTTTTTTAGAATGAATATAATTATAGATTTTTTGAGTACTGTTTCTAGTAGGAACTGTTTTGGGAGGTTATTTAGAAATAACTCAAAAAGCTACTGACAACTAAATCAAAAATTTATTTATTTATATATATATATATATAAGTATTTGCTGATCAAAACTCCGCAACGCAAGACGCTTGACAACTGCGACAACGTGCCGCAGTATTATGTGGATTCCTAAATACATATTACTATATGTCTATGTCATATATTATATATATATAAAACTTATAATTACGAGTGGACATAAACCGATTTGCTGTACTGTTATTGTTAGGGTTCATTAGCTAATTCCAAGTGCGATTAGTTATTATGTTCAACTTTATATACAATATTATACATATATATCCATATCCAGTTCAGTTCATCGCCGGCCAATGGAGCTTACTTGGCCAAGTCCATTAACTAAAGCCAACATCAAAGGGATATGGTAAATAGTGGCAGTGTTAACGCCATCACAAAGGATAACAGAAAGATACGTTGACCGGAACTGCTCAACGCACTGGCCTGACACAGCAGATCCTCGGGAAAGATCTCCAGAATGGGCAGGTGACGACCCGATGTGGGATCATGGCACGTATTGGCCCGGGCTCGCTATAGAAATATATATGAAATGAAAATTAGATATGTTGTAACACTTGAGAAATTTCTGCTTAAAAGAGCTCTGCAGAGCACAATTGTCTTTAAATTTTTGAAAGATTTTTCTTCGGAACTTTGCAGATATTGAAATCAAATAAAATGAAAACCAAAGTTTCAACTCTTTCATCAAATTGCTTAAATTTCTTTCAAGCATCAACTAAAAAAAGTTATATCCGGCATTGATTTTAATAATTTTGAAAATTAGCAAATAAAGATAAATTTTCCAAAAATTTCGTAAAGATTTCTCTGTTGATGTTGAAAATGTGGAAATCTTTACAAGTTAATTTTATAAGTTTTATTATAATTTTATGAGTTCTGCAGAGCTCGGTTTTCGTTAAATTTGAGAAAAATTTCTCTGCTGTATTAAAATAATCAAATATTAAATAAATGCAGTTAAACCAGATTAAATATCACAACACAACTTTTCATTGTAATAAAATTTTGAATAGTTTTGCGGACTAAAATTTTGGAAAAAGTTCAAGAAAAGTTTACGTTCTCTGCTGCTTTCAAAGGTAAAAGTACAAAAAAAATAATTTTGAAAATATTTCTCAGTTTTAAAAATTCATATGCACAATTTTGGATCAATTTAAAACAAGATTTCTCTGCGAAACTCTTAAGAAATTATTGAAATGAATTGAAAAGCTTACGCGCATATCGGCAGGCGATAGGGGTAACTTTTGTCACACACAAGAAATCAAGATATTAAAGTAAATAAATAAGTGTACAATAGAGATTAAAGATATATATTAGTTTGAAACCCACCTGAACCATACGCTTGAGATCATCCTTCTGAATGACCTTGATCTGTGCTGACTCCCGTAGCCAACGTCTAAGCCAGTGTCCAAACCAGACCAATCCACATTCACACTCAAGGGGATTGTGGGATGTGATTAGACCTCCCATAATGCTGCGTGTACCCACCGCATCCCAGTAGCTCTTGTTGGGGTAGAAGCTATCGGCGGCTAGAGCATTGATACGATTATGCGATATATCAATGGATAGATGAGGCACCTCGCGAAGGGTGTAGAAAATACCCGGTGGTAAATCAGAGATGCGAGTGTGAGAAATCTTCACTTGAAGTCGCTGGTTACGCGAGAGACCAGCGAAGACATCTGGTGAAATGGTCTGCACATTGCTGCCATACAGCTCCACCAGTTGCAGCTTTGTGTTGTTGACCAATTTGGCCAGGAGTTGGCCTCCAATATTGGGCTCCAGACAGTGAACTTTTAGCTCCTGTAGGCCTGGCAGTCTGCTGACAATTTCGCCCAGATTTGCATGCGAGCTGGCATGAAGTTTTCGCAGGGAACGCAGCTTGGAGAAAGCCTGAGGATTGGCCACTTTCACGTCGAGTAGATTCAACTCCGAGAGATGACGCAGACTCAGCAGATCGTGCAGGGTTATCCGGCGCAAGGGATTATGTGCGAGATCCAGCACCCTCACCGATGGAGGCAAGTGATCCACAGCGCAACTTGCATTGATCAGTTTATTATGGGAGATGTTCACATGTCGCAGATGGCGCAGCACTCCAAGGGGAGACAGTTCCTGCAAGTAATTCCCACTAACATCCAAATAGGAGAGCAGGGGTAACTTCAGCGTCGGCAGCACGTAGAGTCCCATGTGGTGAAGGCTCAGCTTGCGGACCCGGGGTGTATGTACAAATACCTCGCGTAGATTGGTGGTAACCAAGGGATTCTCGGAGAGATCCAGATTGGTCAGATTGTTGAGAAAACTAAATGTGTTATCTGGCAGTATGGTAATTCGATTGCGAGCCAGACTAATGTCGTAGAGGAACTGTGAGTTGACAAACATGGAGGCATCCAGATATTCAAGATTATTCCGCGACATCTGTATGGATCTCAGGGTGAATCCGATGTCCGTGAACGCTGGAACAGGCCAAACACTTAGCTGATTATCAGATATGTCCAGAAACTCCAGACGCGTGTTCATGAAGACCTCACGAGGCAGAGCTCTCAGACGATTGGAGCAGATCCTAAGAATTCTCAGTTTGCGAAGATTGGAAAACTGTTCCACCTGCAGTTGATCCAACTGATTGTGGCTCAGATCGAGCTCCTGCAAACTATTTAAGCCCTGAAAGCTGCGACGACGCAATGAGCTTAAATTATTGTGTGACAGATTCAAAATCTCTAGGAATTCCAAATCCCCAAAGGCGTGACTCTGCAGCGAACCCAATGCATTGTGTGCCATATTGAGAAAGCGCAGAGTATTCGCCAGATTGGTAAAGCTATCCGATTTGGCCACATGATTGTGACTTATATCCAGCTGATAGATGTACATATAACTGCTCAGTTCATCATCGAAGACAGAGATGTGATTGTGACTCAGATTGAGTCTCAGCGGAGTCGTGGCATTGGAGACATAGTGAAAGGACTTTAGCGATACCGAACACAACTGATTATGCATCAGATCGAGTGCAGCCAGATTTGGAAGAATTGTGAAGGCGGCATGGGAAATATTACTTAGCCGATTGTGGGAGAGATCTATGTAGCGTAGGAACTCCATATTGTGAAAGGCATGACGGGCGATGCTGCGCAAACGATTCGATTGCAGATTCAGAGTCTGTAAATCTCCCAAGTTGTGAAAGGTCTGTGGCTCCAGCTGCTCCAGAGCATTGTAGGAGAGCTCAATCTCCACCAGATGACTGTGCGCATCGGGCAGAAAGAGTCCCCGAGGCAGCGACTTGAGCTGATTGAAGCTTAAATTGATGTAGCTCAATTCTCGCATCTGGGCAAAAGACTCATTTGAGACGCTCTTCAGATTGTTGTTGTCCAGCCCCAGCCAAATGAGTTGCGAGAGCGGCAGTAGAGCGTCCAAAGGATCTAACGATTCTACGCTCCTAGCCGGGAATACGGCAAAGGAGAGCTCTAGAATCTTGAGCGTATGAGAAACATTCTCAAAGACCAATGGATGATGTATGGTTATATCGTTAAAGCTCAGACTTATCTCCTGTATTTGGTCGAGACCCGCAAAGGAGCCCAAATGCAGGTGCGTTATTTTGTTGTTCCTCAGCAGAATCGTTTGTAGATTTGCACCCCAACCATCGACGGCAAAGATGCCCTCCGGAATATCCGTTATCGAGTTGTATCCCATATTCAGATAGGACAATTGTGTATAGTTTTTCAGTCCCAGCACTGGTATCATGGTAAAGTTATTGCCACTCAGGCTCAGGACCTTCAGATTCTCGGTGAACGTAGGTAAATTGGTCAACTGATCGATCTGATTGGACGTTAGATACAAGTATCTGAGACGATGCAGTGAGGAGATGGCAACCGGCACAGTGGTCAGTCGATTTCTTTCCAAATCCAAGTACTCCAGGGTATCGGTGAGTCCCTCAAATGCAGCCGGATGCACTCGACCAATGACATTAAAGGCCAGCACAAGATGCACAATGCCCGTGGCCTTAAACACCTCCGCCGGCAACTGTGTGACGTAATTCTGTTCCATATTCAGAGCACGTATGTGCACGTCCGTGTGGTTTTGTTGAAAGTAATCCGATTCCAAGTTCTCAATGCAATTCTGGCCCAGATCTAGTTTCTCCAGATGCATACGCAATGGTCGTCCTGGTATCTCCTTCCATTGTACGCTCCTCAGCAGATTATCCCTGAGACTAACGATCCTCAACTCCGGCAACTGTTCGAACAACTGTTGCGGAAATATGCTCAACAGATTGCTAGACAGATCCATGGTGACCAGAGAGCGTGGCAAATAGTTGGCTGCCACATGTGTTATCCGATTGTTGGACAGATCAAGCCACAGCAGCTTTTGCAGCTGATCAAATGGACGTGTTCCCGATCGATCGCCGTTTACTGCAACTGTGGCATGCAACGCATTGGTCGCCTCCATTCTGGTTTGCACCGCTGCCAAACTCGACGGATGTGAGCTGTTATCAGCTCCATGTGTTAACGATTCCCCCCGCTGCCCCCCGGTGTCACCTCGGTTATATCGTTGCCCGCCAGATGCAGTGATCGCAGCGTATCGTATTGCGCTTCCCAGTTGCCATCCAACGTGGTAATGTGATTGCTGCAAATGAATTCAATTTAGAGGATTTTTATTTCAAAAGATATCGCTACTTACTGTTGAAGTAAGTAAGCAAGTGCATATCTTAAAGTTCGATCTAATGATTGATTCAGTAACATATGTTTATGATAGTTTTCAATAACTATGGTAAGCAGAAAATATAAAAAATCAAAGAGGCTAAAACTTTAAACCGACAAAGTGGGTAGAAAAGAGAAGACTGTATAGTTTATTTATTAATTTTACTTAATTAAATAGTGAATGATCAAAGTTTGTGTTGCAAAAAGCGAACAAATCTGTCTCGGACAAATGACAATAGTGCTTGAAACTATTTTTCAAATGTATTACTTTTAAAGATTTATTCTGATATAAGTTTAAAATTATATGATTTGAATAATCGAATGCACTGTAAGGTTCTTAACATATTTTTGCACGCTGAGTGCTATAATTCTCTAGGAACTTAGGCATAACAATTATGCTTTGATTTTAGACAATTGAAATATTTTAATACATTACAATATTTTTTTTTAATTTTCTTATAATTTAGAAGAAAAATATAGAAAAAAGTATTTTTTTGTATTAAGACTTTTAACAAGCAAAGAATTATCTTATAAATTCTTAAAAAAAAAATATTTTTTAAACTTAATTTGTTAAATTAAAAATTAAAACCAAGTTATTTTAAAGACGATTTATGATCTATGAGGTAAAACAAGAAAATAAGAGAGTTTTTGGATTTTGTTATAAGAATTTTATTTATTTGGAGGCTCTTTAAAACCGTGGTTTTTAAATTATCTTATTTTTAAGACCCAAATCTTTAACAGTGTATTGGCTAATATTTGAAAGTGTGTATATCTGATCACTTACCGTTGCGCCACAAGTCGCGTGAGGGAGTGCAGTCTTTGAAGCGCCTCCAATGGCAGCTGTTGCATCTTGTTGCCTGAAATGTCCAGTGTCATCAGTGAATAGGTCATGGTGCTGAAGATAGAGAAGAAGGATTCTTATTAAATATACGTACGTATACGCAATATATCAAATATTAATATGTGTACAGTTGGAAAGGTAAAAGTTTTGCTAAACTTTTGTTAATGAGCTTTGGGTGTCCCGGTAACTGCCACGCCCCTATTTGGTTATTGAGGTATAGTGGGGGGAGGGGGTATGTGGGGGCTGCCTTTTGACATATCCAACACACACATACACACACACAAGTCAGAAAACAAATATTTAAACTTAATTAACGCACCGCAGACCCAGCAACGAATCGTCACGCCCCGCTCCACCCTCCACCCTCTTCCCATTCCCTTAGTATACTCCATTAATACGTAGTTACACGCACTACACAAACACACACACACAAACAGTCATGCATGTAGTGCGGAGAAAGAGAGAAGTAGAGCGACCTCAATTATGAAAACCTCTAGGTTCTCTACAAACAAGCATCAGAGGCCTCTGCTCTGCTCACTGCTCTGCTCAAAACCCACCAGCACTGCGTCGCTGGGTCGCTGCTTTGAGCTTCGTTGCTGTTATTGTTGTTGTTGTTGTTATTTCGCTACTGCTCATGCGACAAAGAATCAAACGCAAAACGCAAACCGAATTTTTGTGGCTCCTTTGGCGCTCTCTCGCTCGCTCTCTTTCTCTCTCCATCTTATGTACGCCGCTCTCACTCTATTGCTTCTCCTTGTACTTCACCTTTATAGCACGCGTCTCAGTTGTTAGCGGCTGTTTTCGGTTTGCGTTTTGGTTGCCATTTGCCGTTTGTTGTTGTTTTCTTGTGGTTGCCCGTTTAATATGTGTGTGTGTGTTGTGTGTATGCGTGAATTAGCGCGTTTTATAAAATGTAAATATGGCAACTTTGTTGTGTACTTAAAAATTATCTTTCTGTGTGTGTTTGTGTGAGTGTGTGAGTGTTGATAAATTAAGGGAAGTTATCAAAGTAGAATATTAAGACAGTATCAATAATTAATAATAAGAAACTTTTTGATTGAAAATCTCTTTGTATTCATAATTGTATTCATCTTATTTACATTTTATTGTTAAGAAATTAATTACTTTTTATATAGAATAAAAATTAAATTTTAATTTGTAGCGTAGAAATTCATAAATTATATTCTTGATTGTATTGAATAAAAGATAAAATGGAATGGAATGGAAGCCGGTAAACCATCAAGATTTTGAAGAATTTGGTTCGGTTTGCGAACCGATTTTCACTTTCTCTGAGCCCAAGTATCAGTTTAGAGTATTGATTTAATTTCATACATTATTCTTTTCTATTATTTTAAAATAATTTTTTTCTGAAAGAGTTGGGCATGAAAACCGTGAAATTCAGCTTCAATAAATTTAGAAATTAGTAAGAATTTCAGCAAATTTCCACGCAATTCTTACTTCTCCTAACCCATTTAATTTCATTAGGTTCAAGGGTAATGGTTCAGGATCCTTCACAAGCTGAAACGGCTTGCATGAAATCTGAAGTGTTTTAATAAAATTATAAATTCCATTAAATTGGTTTTTTTAAGCAAATAAATTTATATTTTTTCACAGATAAAATTATCTTAAAATTAATTTACAGTATATATTATTTAATATTCATCTTCAAATGCATTATTTAGATTTGTCAAATTATTCAAAATTTCGCCTTGTCGAGTTTTACGTACTGCCCTCTTAATAATTTCTTGAGCACAATTAGTATGCAATAGTGGATTTATTTGAAGCTAAAGTTAATCAGCAAATCACAGCAAATTTTCTGCTTATTTAAAATCGGCAATCATGAGGCCTCGTTAATATATATATATATATATATATATATATTTATATGGAACTGCGAATCGACATACCTACATATGTTTGTAATCACAAATATTGTATGTACATATATATATATGTACATATATACACGCATGCATAAAACAAAGCAATGTGCACATTTAACGGCATTTACAACTGACTCGCAACACGCAGCATAACGAGCAACGAAATAAACTCACTTACTAATTTATGTATAAGTTTTCGTATATATATATGTGTGTGTGTGTGTCTGTGAGGTTGTGTAATTTACATTGCATTATAAATAATTAATTAAATATTTTTGAAATACAAATGTATGTGCAAGCTCTTAAATATTTATGAAATTTGCACATAAAGCCCGCAAAACTTGAAACCACTGTGCACTAAAATCAAATTAATCCGCACACTTTATTTTATTTTGTAAAAGGTTGACAACCCTATAAAAATGACACTTTTCATTCAAAATAACAGCAGCATTTAACACACACACATCTATTTTTGGCCATCAGCTTTGATTTTAAAACAAATTTAATAACAAATAGAAGGTTATAAGTAATTAATTATATTATTTAACAGTTAATAACATTTTACAAATATTTTGTTTATATGCTTTTTATCGAAATTTAGATTTCTTAACCGTTAAAATTATGACAAGTGCCGCACAAACGACGATAAGAACACCATATGCAGCATATGACAGCCAATCGTAGATCGTACTTTCATGCGGATCCAAAACATAGTTGTTCGCTATGCAATTGTACAATTTGGAACTGCACGTTACGTCACAAGTATCTGTTTTAGGTCTACAAGTGTCCCAGTCCAGACAGGGTTTCGTTAAATCATCGGAGCAGAATGGTAAACAATTTGAAGAACTAAGCGGTTTGCTCGAAGTATCATTCAGATACCAGCACTGACACTTTGAGCCGCAGTGTGGCATCATGTGCTGCGGATAGGGCTTATCAGTCACTTTGGCGGCGATACTCACAGTCAGTGTCACTACAAGTGCCACAGAACTCAAAGCATATACAGTCATAATGAGAATTATTCTTTTCCTGCTTCCAAATGTGTGGATGCAACAACGATCAAAACTCAACTGAACTCAAGACATTTAACTTCAGTTCAAAATTGTTGATTACAAGCTACAGTGATTAATTTATACTTAGAGTGTGTGTTAAGCATATGGGTCAACGTCATGTACATATGTATATGCGTATTTCTGTTATCGGAACTTAAAATAATTTCCTATATGAAATTCAGACTGACCACAACTCTTATCTTTAAAGAATGTAGCCTGGATTTATTATATTTAAATAATTTCCGCTTTTTTGTTTGTTTAATTTATTACTAAATGACTCCTTAAGGGGGAAAATTTAAATATTGAAAATTTATTACCATTCGTTTACAATACGCAAAAAACTAGACATACCTTGAAAAATAATAAACTTTTTTAGCGAATATCTCAGTAACTATAACACTAAGGGACTCCAGTTTTGGCATGTAAGTTCCTTAATGTATTATAAATACACTGACATCATAAATTAGTGGATGCCAAAGCCCCTTTCGCCCATAAGAAACAAGAATAATTGAAAACTTGCATGCCTTTGACTCATGTATTTATAAAACTATAGTTTTGTAACTTCATATTCGTTGAGAGACACACGATATTCAACTATCCTGACTCAATCTCATTCAGATCGGATTATAATCAACAAAGTTATCATACATCGAAAAATAAAAATTTGCAGCAGAGGCGCAGTCACAGTGGATAGCATTGAGCTCTGCTGCAATATAAAAGTAAGTGGGCGAACGAGAAAGATATACAAACATGTGTGTATGCTAAGCTCTGCAGCGCTTACTTCAATTTCAACTCATATTATCAACCATGCTGGAAAGAAATTTTGTTTCTTGTTTTTGGCAGACTTTGACAAAAACTGTGCTATTTGTAGGTAATTAAGGTCAAGGTCAGCGCTTGAAAGCTGGATTTAATATTCATGACACAGGTGCCATTCTATTGTTAAACCTTTAAATAATGGATAAAAGTTTAAAAAGTATTTATGGTATATGAGCAACCTTTATTAACTTATGAAATAAACCATATATT
This sequence comes from Drosophila tripunctata, assembly GCA_035047385.1. Taxonomy (NCBI): domain Eukaryota; kingdom Metazoa; phylum Arthropoda; class Insecta; order Diptera; family Drosophilidae; genus Drosophila; species Drosophila tripunctata. The sequence continues at coordinate 233,719 of JAWNPS010000163.1, forward strand.
TTGTTTGTAGTTTTTATTTTTTAGTTAAGTTTTGCAACTGTTGAACAAACTTTTCGATTAGCATACGAATGGAGGCACTCAGTTGTGGGGGGCGGGGAGAAGGAGAAATGGGATTTCTGGTTGTTTGTAGCCACATTTGCCAGGTCTGTGCACATTAATTAGTTTTATTTAAGTTGAAATGCGACCTGGGAATGATGAGTGAGTTTTGTGTTTCAGCCTTTTAATCTACCACCCACCATCTACCATCGTCCCCCTCTTCCTCCAATTAAAAGCTCTACTTACTATTTATTTTTACTATACTATGCCAGTCTATCTGTTTTCCTTTGTGTGGGGCTCTTAAAAACTGCGCAAACTGTTAACGTGCGTCCATTTAACTTTGCAAACGTGATACTGGAGGATGAGGCGGGGATTCGGTTGTTGGTTTGCGGTGGGCGGTAGACAAAAGAGGGGCGTGCTTCGTTGGTTCTTTGTGCTCGTTAAAAAATTTTCGCGTTTCATTTCATGCCGCCAAAAAAAAGACGAAAAAAAAGTAAAAAAAAAAACACCAACAACTGCCAAATGCGGTCGAGAGTGAAAGAAGCAGAGAAAGAGAGTAAGAGTGAGGCAGAGAGAAAGAGGGAGAGGGGGCGAGTCACAGTTCACATTCAGTCACATGTTTGATGTGATGTGTTGTGAGGGACCATAAAAAGCTGACGAAATATGTGCTTGTATTTGGCGAACTACACTACATGCATATTTGTAGTCCGTTTTTCTCCCGCTTTTGGTTTATAACCCTTTAAAGAGTGTTATGACTAGCAACATGTGTAAATAGTGGCATAGCCGAACAGTCAAAGTACCTTACAAATTGCAAAAAAATTAAATGGATTGTTAATTAAATCTAAAATTTATTTGCAAGTATTGTTGGCTTCTGTCAACTTCATTTTAATATAATTATAATCGGTAATAATATATTTTATTTTATTTATTTATTTTATCTTTGCAGTTTAAAATTCTACACTCTCTTCCATTTCTCACCGCAGAAAAGTTCTTGAAGTAATTTTTCTCCTACAACTTATTATGGGTAGTATTAGCACTCCATTTCTTATAGAATGGCTTAGTTTTAATGTACACTACTGTGCACATTGCATTCGTTTTCTGGTTTTATGCTTTCATTATAATAAATTTGCAACTTCTCTTTCGTCCGCCAATGCTTCTCTTTTTAATCACTTACTATACATTTGCTATCATACAGGGCTGAATCATAGGACAAAGATGCCTTATTATAATCTCTTTTCCCCCACAAATTCGAAATCTATCCTATGTTCAGCATTTCTGATTTGGGTTTTCCCCAATTATTGCAACAAATGTTGGATTCAATTTTTGTATTTTTTACATTTCGCAGGTTTATTAACTTTTAATCTCTTTATCATTTCGAGTTTTAATCTTTTTTTTAAGCTAGCTATTAATTTATAAATTCAAATTACATTTTGATATTTTTTTTCATTCAACATCTTCAGCGATTATAAATTAATTAAATAAATAATTTAAATATGAATTAAATTTGTATATTTAAGTGCTTTTTACTAACATCATGACAGAAGCTATAAATTAACTAATTTTCATTTATCACAATACATTTTTTTAGAATTAGAACTATGCAGTTTAACTATAAAATAAATTAATTTAAATTTTAATTTAAATTACAGAATTAGTTTGTAAGTTAAAAAAATTTATTGCGCTTTATTTCAAAACATTATGTTACGTTAAGTTTTCAATGGGTTTTTTATACTTCAGTAATACTAAAACACTTCTTAAGCTACCAGTTAAATAGTAGAGTAAACCAGCTAAATCCAGTCACTGTATATAGTTTAATTTTAAGCTTGTCTCAGCTGCTAATTAAGTGTTTGCTTCTCAGTTAATTGAAGCACACGTTTTTACACTAAATTTACATTCTTGTTAATTAAGAGTATCTAGACTTCGTGTTGTATATTTATTTAACTTAACATCTGCTTCATTCTTTTTTTTGTGATTATTTACACTCAAACAAATAGCGCTTGAAAGTTTTTCTTTTACCCCGATGTATGCTCGTGTGTGTGGTGTGCCTTGTTCGCCATGTGAGTTTGCATTTCCTGCCTGCATTTTCAGCCTGAGTGCCCCATGAAACACTCCCAACAGTGCAACTGCCGGCGCACTCCCCGGACACTCCCCTCCCCACTCCCCGCTGCCTTTGCCAGCCGTTTGTTAAACTTAATTTTACGCCTTTTTTACAACTTGCAGTTTTATGTTGTAAAATATATGTATGAGAGCGAGTGTGTGTAAAGCACTTGCACTACAAACACACATAAACACACGTCGGTTAAAATGAGAAGAGGCAAAAAAAAAAGTGAAAAGTAAAAAGTTTTAAACTGCTTCCCATACATAAATAGGCCTGCAAAACTGTCGCATCATCAGAATTTTTACAAATATAATATATTTATGTGCTTTGGCTGGCAATCTGCATCATCATGGACCAGCACTTATATTACGACCCTAATGCCAATGGTATTTCCCAGCAAACCTCATCTCCTAACTCCCATCCCATCGCATCCCATCGCACATTTGATGACCTACACTCACCTGAAACTGCGTTCGGATATGTCCTGCAGTTCATTGTCGATTAGCTTCAGTGTCTTCAGTCGCAATCCCTGGAATGTTTCATCATCGACGCTCTGCAGATGCGTATTCGACATTTCGATATAACGCACGCTACTATGGATGAACTCTGTAAAGAGAAAGAGAGAGAGAGAGAGAGAGAGAGAGAGTAAGTGAGTGAGTTCGATATATTGATGTACATGGCTGCTGGAGTTAAAATGACGCTGCGCTCAACCACCCAGTTCATCATTCAAATTGATTTTAAACGGCATTTGAAGCGTTTCCCATAACCCGGAGAAAAGGCAAGACTCCTACAGCCACTGCCCGGGGAACGTGGCTAACGATGATGGCTTTTGTTTTGGCAGTTTGATAGCAGGCGCGTTAAAGCAAATGGGTCATCAGCGAACCATTGCACACTCAGACATAGAAGAAACAGCGATAAAGGGCGGCAAGGCGAGGCCACTGGGCAGATGCCCCAACGGCCAGGACTTTGATTTTTATGCGCTTTTTCCGTTTTTGCCAGCTCCCCAAGCTCCACATCCCTCCCTTGCAATCTTGCAAACCGCCCCTCATAATAGGACAACGGCCAAAGCAATTTAAAAAGGCACTTTATATATATTGGAAGAGTGACATACCAGAGAAATAGAAAAACAGAGCATCGTCAGACCAACGTGATTGGCATGCGAGCAGACTGAACAAAATATATAAAGCATTAAGTATAAAAAAGACAAAATAAAGTATATAAATCTATATATAGCTTTAAGCCGAGTGATTGTATCTGAGAATGGAAAAAAAGAAAATTAGATGAAAGAAATTTTCAATTTTTTCTTAAAACAACTAAATCTGGGCAACATAAGTGCTTGTTGGCTGCCTGAAATATTATAAGGAATTTCAATAAGAACAAATATTTTTATAAAATCAATATAAAACTGAAAGCATGCTTACACTACAACTATTTTATTTTGTCATGTGCATGTAGGTAAATTAAATTAATAAATTTAATTAAAATATGCTTGTCCAATTATATTTTGCTCTTTGCAAATACTTTGCTTTTTACCTTAAATAATGACCACAATACAATAGCTTTTATTTAAATTATTCTTTTTGCTTCTTAAGCAGTTATTAAATCTATTTGTTGTAATATTTAATTTAAGAGTCTGCAAACATTTCGAATTCAAATCACACGCCTAAAAGTATGCACAGCGGATTGAACAAATGTGAAGGAAACAACTCAGCTGAAAAGTATGCAATGATTTTTGTGTCAGCGATCAATTGAAGCAGATGAAATGATGCATTGCAGAAAATACTTGAATGCAGATTGCCCAAAAACACTGTACACAGCACAACATGCATGTCACATGTATACACACATATTTGACAACTATATTTCTATCAGCCAATTCTGAGAAAAGACATCACTTTGTACTGGCTTGTATTGCTTTGAACTTTCACATTGGTGAAGGGAAATGAAGAAACTAAAGATTAATATGATTGAAAAGTTTGAGTTTCAAATGGTAAATAAGCACGGAGTAGGCTAAGAAGTATATTCGTTAACAATAGAAACCGGAAGTACTTATAATTTGACTTTAAATTGGAGTTTCTAACATAAAAGCTGAAAAAATACTGCAGCATTTAATATTAAAATCAGTCACACATGACCTGTTTTGTATGGCAACGAAGTCTAAACTGGCTCAACAGACTTTAAATGCACATATTTATGGAACTCTGTTCACACAAACCTTCTGTTATTCTTTGCCTAACAGTATTTTTTTATAAAGCTAGTTTCAAAAGCAACTATAAAATAAAAAAATTTCATAACTTTCAAAATATGCAAATTTTTTTTATGTTTTAAAACGATATTTGTCAATTAAAAAAGATTAAGAAATGACTGCAGTATAAAATTGTGTGCTAGATTTGAAAAGTAAAAACAGGCAACCAATTAATTATATTCCTTAATATTTTGTGCTTAATTCTAATTTAGATGAAGAAACTGCACAGCCCACTCAAACTGCCAATGTATCGACTCTTAAAATGCCCGGAACAAATGAATATGGCTACAATATCTTAACTTTAATAAGAGGTAATTAAATGAAGTCCAACATGAAAATAAAGTTATTACTAACTTAAATTTTTAAATAATTAACTATAAAAGAATCACTTTCAAATGTCATTGGAATTGCTTTCAACATTTAAATACAATAAATGGAAACATTCTTTTAAATACAATTCGCTATATTAGATAAGGACTCTCGTTAACAAATAGTTTTATGGGCACTGTCTGTGCCCCCTCGGGGGCGAATGACTGGTGGAGGGATGGGTACGTGCCACGGAAGGGGGTAACATGGGTGTTGCAATTAATTTGCGATTCGTTGAGCATGTGTTAATTAACAATAGCGACAAGGTCCTTGGAGTGCGCCCGCGGCTCTCTCCGAGGAGCAAACAGAGCGCCGAGGAGGCGCATGGTGTCGCATCGTGTACTGAGGCATTTGTACAAATGGTGACCATGTGTTTTTAGCCTGATTATACGCAAAAGGCTCTCCAAAGGGAATTTTCATGTCATGCTTGTCAGCTTAAATTATGGCCTGACCTTACCTTAAGCAATGAGGCAATGCGGCATATTCCGAGCCACGCCTAAACTGCCGCCCCCGCCTACGACCGCTCATAGACAAAAAGACTATACGGGTATACATGTATATTTTTTTTCAACTGTTAAAATGAGGAATGAGTGTAGGCACACACACATACACTGAGGCCGGCGGAAAACTGACGTGCAACATGAAAATGCACTTTTCGCTTTTAATTGAAAATTTTTTACGTGAATTGTCATTTATCTTTTTTGCTGGTTTCGGTTCGCTACAGTTTGGTTTGGTTTTGGTATGGTTTGTTGCAAACTTGTATTTTTTCCCTTCCAACATTTCTTCGCTTTTTATCATTTGGGTTTTTTGGGTTATTTTTAGTTAGCAGTTTGTCTGACGGCTTTTCCACAAAATATACAGACACACATATTGTATACAACAAACACACTCACATATATGCAGATGCAATGACAGATCGCATACAATATGCATTTCTCTCATGGAAATGTAGTGTGTGTCGGGAAAAAGTCAAAGTGAAATGTGAATGCAAATTCAGATTGTCAGATTGTCATTGATTTGGCCGTGAACATTTTGTAGCAGCACTTTCGTACAGTTGACTGCACTTAAACAATTAATGAACAATTACTAAAAGTATATATATATATATATACACTATATGCCTTTGCATACATAAATAAACTGGCAATTGCTTTTTGCAATTTATCTGACAGCAATTTCAAAAGAATCTAAATTACATTTTGGCATTTGCTGGGCGTGCAAAGAATCCATCTACATTTCAAATCAATAACATATAAATTGAACCTAATTACTTTCCAATTTAAACTGAGGCAATTATAATAGTCAGTTTGTGCAAGTTTGCTTTAATATCCAAACTCAATCATTTAGTCGAGATATAATTATTATTTATTTAGTTCGATGTTCGAAGTTAGCTTGAAGCTTTAATATGTATAACGACAACTATCTGGACATATCACAAGCACACGCACACACACACACACACACACACACACGCATACACTAAACGGCGATATACACAAACAGCTTACATCTTAATTACATATCGCATATTAATACAATATTAATCATACGCCCTGTTGACACGCGCAACGGCCAGCAAACGTGGCAAACGCATTGGCCATGCACGACGGCAACTTGGCCAAACTCTCTGCGAGTCTGTATGTGTGTGTGTGCGTGTGTTTATGTGTATAGAGTGTGTGCATATCTAAGCTGGACAGCTGTTGTTGTTGCTATTATGAGTGTGCTACCAACACACAACATATGGCGTTAATAAACTTCTGGTCGTTGCCCGAAGGCAGCAGCAGCAGCAGGAGCAGCAAATTGGAGCGTGCACATTGTGCGACAGTGTAGACGACAGTGGGCGACAGTTGGTGGCAGTTGAATGTCCATCGTACCGCTTTTTGGCTTGTATTTTATAGCCTCAAGTCAATTCCCTGACAAATGCCAAGCATATTTATTTATTTACTTTAGTTGCCAACATCGCCATTTCCATAGTTTTTGCTTCTCTTTCGCTTCTCTGCTTCACGCTTCTGGTTTTGCGTTTTGCGTTTGCGTCACTTGCCAAGTGTTTATTTAACTCGCCAAAAGCAAGCAAATAACAAAAATGTCAACAACACACAGGAATAGCAAATAGGACAGGACAAAACAGGACAGTACTCGGTTTCAAAGCCACAGAGAAAAATAATTTGAATGCTTTGCATAAGCCACAAGTCGATAAAAACAGACAAACAAAGGCAGAGTTACCCAGTTACCAATAACTATTTAAATTATTACTCAAATAGGTTTTGTTTGCTTCTTCCAATTGCAGCAAAACATACGCTTTAGTAAACTTAATTAAATTCCACACGCTCACAATTATTTTACATTACAAAGTTGAAAAAACAAAATATTCATTTATGTAAATGTTTGTAGAAAAAGTTATTGTAAAAAAATGCATAAGCATTACGTTTGATGTCATATTTGTTAATTAGAGCATGATAACCATGGTTTAAACTTTAACAAATGCATGAATTGAGAGCTTAATGGGTTTGTTTTAACACTATAAGGTGCAAAGTTCAAAATAAACATGTAAATAATTTTAAATTAGAAATATTACATATGTATATTTGACGTAAACTACAGTCAGATCTTTATGGACAGTTCCTGGCATTTAAGAGTTTTTATAATCTGAACAAAAAGCTAACCGAGTATTTGAACAGAAAGCTTAACTAGACCTTTAAGCAAAAATCCTGAAATTATTTCACAAAAAAATCATGCAATAACCCAACAGTATAAAGCAAATCTCAAATGATTTTAATATCTCAGCAGCAAAATAGTAAAATTACTTTCTTTGCATATGGTATTCAAATTAAATTTTAAAAATATATCTTATATAAATTTTGCATTCGAAACGTTATACACAACTTTCACAAAGAGCAGCTTTACTGCAGAGTAATTCATAAGTATACCCAAAAGCATTACCTTGAGCATATTAAAGAATTTCCCACAAATATATAGTATGTACTTATATGTATATATATCAAGTAAGTGTAGAACCCACATGTGGGGTAACTACAGAGTTCTGCACTGTCATCTGCCCCCGCAGCCAAGACCTCTTAACGTATGTGCTGATGAAGATTACGTCAGCTGAAAAGTTATTGTTTTTGGCCTGGCTCTCATACAGGCAGCAAGGCGGCGGTAAGAAAGTGTGGGCTTCATTTATATCCATATAGTTTCAGAACAGGCAGCAGTCAGCAGGGAGTAAGAAGCAGGGAACTGTAGTCAAAAGGATGACAGGTCCAGGAAACAGGCGGCAGCTGGGTGAACTGAGCGTCCGTCCGTCCGTTCGGTCAGCCCCGTCTGTACATTTATTTTGTTTCGGCTTTTCTTGCCTCAAATAGTTTCAGCATGAAAATTGTGTCCGAATCGAACGATGTAGCTGCCTCTACGGCTGCTGTAGATGCCACTGCAGATGGTTGCCATTGGAGCAGATTCCCTGGGGGCGCATCAGCAACAGCAACAGCAGCACCGCCCAAGCGTGAAAATGACCAGAAACATTAAAAATAAATCTAAATTGCACATTTTTGGCTTAAATATCATTTACGAACACAACACACAATGGAAATTTAACTTTAAATTGCGTACGAAGTGGACGAACATAGAAAAAAAACATACGCTTTTTCTATGATGTCACATTCGTTTTTGGCTTCAGCTTTTCCTACAAACTGTTCCCTTCGAACGGCTTCTGCATATTTTTGGCAACACAAATTTTGGAATTTTTAATGAATTTCAAGTCGTTGTCATCGTTGTCGCTGCACTTCCCCTGCCACCTCCGTCAGCTGCCTGCATATTTCTGTGTATTTTTGCGTATGCGCTGAAAAGTATGCAATGCCTGCTGTGCAAAGTTCTATGTCCTGTGTCCTGTGTCTCCCGTATGCACTGCATCGAAGCATGCCTGTGGCTGTGTGGCAATTCTAGGCACATGCCTCTCTCATACTTACCCCCCCCCACAATGTCCAGCTGTGGGCGTGGCACGCAATTAGCCCGACTGTCAAGCAAAGTGTTTTCTCTGGCCATTCGCCCGCCTCAGCTCTTTTTTCCACATTAGAATTGCTAATTGCTAAAAGTTTTCTGCAGCAGCAGCAAAAGCAAAAGCATTTCTTCAGTGCAATTGCACCGATGCGAAAGACATAAATTGCATTCAAGTGAGACATTTGTTTGAATATATTTTGAAGAGCAGATTGTAATTGTTAAACTTGTAATGCACGATAGACAAAGGCATTTGGAATGCGGATTGCGGAATGCGGAATTTGCCACTGAATGCCACAGAACTGGTCAGATGTCAACAAAAGACCAACAGAAGTTTCTTAATAATTAAATAAAATTCTGAAGATGAAATATGTAAAGTGTATGAACAATTTTATGTTCTATTTGAACAAATCAATTAGTGCTTACAAATTGCAAATACTTTAAAAATAAAGGTTAATTAAATAAATTTTAAAGTCACAGATATTATTTTATTTAAGTATTTTGCATATACTAGCGGATTATAAACTGATGTATTGGTTAAGATATATAAATTATTTACCGATTTTCTTTTTAAATAGTTGTTTTAAGTATATGACAACTGTTACATTTACACTTTGGAATTCGCAAGACAAGATTATATTTTAAATGATTTAAAAAAAAAAAGTCAAATAAATACAACTCAGCTTTTTAATACGAAAGTTCTATGTAACAATTTTAAAATAAAGTTCATAAGCATTTTTCTCACATTAAAATGTTACAGTTAGTTTTTAACATTTCATTGGATTATTTGTTAAAGGAATTTGTTATATTTACAAAAATCCATATGCAAAAATGTGTGTATAATATATTTATCATTGGTTCGATGCATATTTTGCAAACATTTCGAAATTGCTTAATAAAAGAACGAATATTTTGTAATGAAAATATTATGAAAGAGAAATTTTCCACAATCCAATTTAGAATAATAAGAAAGATTTGTTGAAGAAATAAAGTAACACATTGCAGTTATTCGTGAATTCAATAAATGTAAATTTAATAAAAGCAAATAAAAATAAAATCCACAAAAAAATAAGAGTGAAACAAATGTTGGAAGTACAATTTTCGTAAATTCGGCGAACATTGTGGCAGATAAATTGGCAATGCGGATATCAGTAAGCCAAGCCCTCTACCACATTCCAAATGCCACATGCCACACGCCGCATTCTCCATTCCCCATTCTCCATTCCCCATTTCCCATGCCTCATGTTTCCAGTTTCATTTCCATTTGCAGGGCAATTGTAAGTGAAGAAAACTTTTCAATAGCACGACTCTAGCTCATATCTGACAGCTGGCCTGCTCTGAATGCTGTTGCCAATGGCTGACTCTGTGGGTGTACAACTGTGTGTGTGTGTGTCTGCTTGTTGCCAGTCAACAGTTTTCGTTTGCAACTTTATGCGGCAAGTTGATGTTGTTTGCATTTTGCAGCACTGTAGGTAATGGTAATATTTTTTGGCACAACACAACAAATGCTTCCACAAAGAGGGAAAGGGGGTGGGAGGGGATTTTTGGCAAAAAGGGCGTGGCATGAAAGAATGGTAACGAAATGACAATGAAGCACAAAACTTGCCATTCATTACTTAAAAACTACAAAATTAGCGTTGAATTTGCCACAGCAATCGTTAAAAACTTTGAACCAAGCTCGGGGAAATGGCAAGTTGAGGAAATGTGAAAATGTGGAAATGCTGAGGTTCACAGTTTGCAAGCAGGACAGCCGAAAAAAAACTTTATTTTTACAACTAATTGGCAAACTTAAATGTAAGATTTAATTTTGTTGTGGTGGTATTTTGTTTGCCTGTAGTCGGCACCAGGACAAAGCCGTTTGAAGCTTCATTAAAAAATTACATTTCGCTCTGGGCGGCAACAAGAAAATGCGAAAGAGGCAGACAGACAGACGAACGGACGGACGGACGTACAGACGGACAGAGCGACAGTCAGACTGATAGGGAGAAAGCAAAGCGGCAGTGAGACACAGAACAAGTGGCAACAACTAAAGTTGGGAAATGTTAACTGGTAACCGGCATTGTCGCGTTTGTCATTGTGGTTGTGGCAATTTATAAGCGCAGCCAAACAAAAATATTTGCCACATAAATAAAACGAGGCAAGTTGGCCAGCACCTGCTCCTGCCCCAGCTACAGTCCTGCTACTACTTCTGCTTTTTCTCAGCTTCGGCTTCTACTTTTGCCTCTGCTCCACCTCGAGCACTGCTCTTGCTCCTACTACTTCTGCTGTTCCTCTCCCTACCATTATATTTCAAATGTTACTGTTCTTGTTTCCAGCCTTACTCCTGCTGAACTTCTGATCCTTTTCTGCTCCTATTTCTTTCCTGCACATGTTCATGCTATTACTCTTGCTCTTGTTTCGAAGCCTGTTCCTTTGCACATATCCTGCATCCTTCTCAGCTTAAAACTTTGCTCTCCTTTTGTTCCAACTACTCCTATCCAACAGGATATATCGACAGTGGCATTGTACACTTTGTTGACCAACAACAAGCGGAAGCAGCTGTTCTTTCGGTATTTCTTCTTACCTGGAAACTTGTAGAGCGCCACCTCGTTGCAATTAATCTCAATCAGTGTGGACGTCTCGTTGGGCAGACCGGCACACTGACACATCGAGTTGAGTGGACAGGCGTAGAGCACATCCTGTTGCTGACTGCCGAGCAGCGCTGCCGATCCTCGCATTGGTGGTGGTCCGCGTGCCAAGGCCCGAGCCGTGTTTCTGGCAATGCGTAGCTGCCTCTGACCCGCAGCACCACCTGTAGCACCGCCTCCGCCATCGAATTGCCAGCAGTGCGCTGAGCACACAAGGCAAGAGATCAAAGCCAGGTACAGGTGCATTCTGAAAAGATAAACACAAAAGTTTAATTAGTTAAAGTAAAATTAAAAGTTAATAATACAAAAATAGCAAATTCTGTTGAAATAATAAGAAGTGAGTTAGAAAAATTCTGAAAATATATAAAATTCAATTTATTAACAAAAATGTATGAATGTTTTGAAATATATATTTGTAATGGTTCAACTAAACTTAGAATTTTAGAAATTTAAACGCTTGCCGCAACTAAAGATAACAACAATATTTAAGGATTAAACTACATAAAATCATAACACTCAAGTTTACAATCTCTGCAGTTTGTTATTAAATAAAATAAATCACGTTGGCAGCAACCTTTAATTACATCCAAGTAGTAGTAATCAAACAGAAGTTTATGCTCATGGCTATTAAAAGTAATTGCTTAATAATGAGAGTGAAAGTTTGCTGCTTCAGCAAATTATACTTTAGATAAATGTAGCAATTAAGCAACTCTCTTAAATTATAAGCTTGAATTTCAGCAAAGTTCAGCATATGTTATTAACACATAGAGCTTTAGTCCAATATGTTGTATAAAGCTACATTTACTGAAAAAAAAGTTGGTTGTACTTTCGATTTAGATGTAAAAAACTCTAATGGATATATGGTTTATTAGGTGTAAGTGAATACAAGAGGTACAAAGCAACATACCTATTAAATATCTTATTTCCTATTATTATTTTGAAGACAAAACTTTGGCGAGAAAGTGCCATAAATAAAGTGGTATATGTTTTTATTCTTTGTAAACTGCTAGATACTCAGTAAAAAGTAGCTTTAAATATTATTAAATGCATACTCATTCGGCCATTTATTCAGCTGTTTGCCAACTACCCCTTTCGCTACTTTGCGTGTCCATAGGGTATATAAAAACTAAATGCAAATATGCATAAAAATTGTTCCTGGTTCGCAGTTGAACGTTGCTGTAACATAAATAAATATGCAACCACTTTACGATATTTGAAATAAGTAATAAATAACTATTGATTATGTTTTCACGTTGTGTAAAGTTTTAAAACACAGTATTTCTGCATTAAATTTAATGCTGTAAATATATTCATCTGCACTTTAATGATATCATTAACTGCTCGAATTGATGTAAATTCATATTTGAAATGACGGCAGATCCTCAAATTCAGAGCTGTTGGAATTAATGGTGCGCGGCATATAAAGACGCTCATTAGAACACGGCTCTCTGTCAGACACCTTTGGCCCAGGTATTTATTTATTTGTCGCTGCTTAGCATAAATCGCACGTTAGAACCAAATGGAATGGCATAATATTAACGTGGCTCCCGCCCATGAGCTTGAAACGCCATTAAATGCCAAAAACTCAATGCAACAGTGGGACGATGTATGTGGAAAATTAAGTAAATAAATGACGAATATATAAAACTATTTACAAAAATTAGTATGATAAATTTATTAAATATATATGTATATACATAAATATGCATTTATTTATATAGTAGTATATGCTTAATAAATTAAATAATATTTAAGTTATTATTATATGATTAGTATGATAACATTGTAATAAGAAATAGTTATGGAAATAATTTATGTATGCAACTTTTTGTATTAAATTTAATATTCAAAATATGCATTTCTAAAGTAAAAATCCAAAAAAAAATATAAGAAACTTTGAAAATTATGTGGTTTATGAAGTGGAAATAAAATTATCAATAATGTTTAATTTTTTGCTTTATTCTTTTATTAAAAATTTAAAAATCGGCTCTAAATTTCTTGCACTTTATATGAAAACTAAAATATTTACTAAGCTAGCTAAATTACTTAATTATTTTAACTTTCTTTTTCAAAAGTATATTGTTTATTAATTATTTTCGTTAAATATAAGTTTTGTTTTTCATAAAAGTATGGATTATTCATGTAAAAAGTTTACTTAGTTATCCGTAAAAATTGTAAATGCTGTTAATGCTTTTGAAATTAAATTTGTTTGGCAATTAATTAATGCTTTTTGTAACCACTGTGCACATATTGTCGCCTAGTGTGCAACTCCACAGCTTGGCAAACGACGAAGTTCGGCTAAAAGCTTGCGACAATTCATGCAAATGAGCCGCAGTCACACACGGGCACACATTCTCATACTTATAGCCTTTAAAAAGTGCGCAACCACAGCACGTAGATACACACACAACACACACACACATACACCAATACACACACTCACATTTGGGTAGGACTTTCATAGAGAAAGCGCGCATATAAAACATGTTTCATGTACGTAGATGTGTGATGTTTATTTGACACGCCAAAGTATATAATAACAAATAAAAACTTTGGCATACCAGACGACAACAACAATAACAACAACAGCAATGACGATGCCGACAACTGCGAGGACTCTGACAAGGACGACGCTGATGATGACGACGACGAGGAGTACGGCCCATTAGCACGATTGTTGAGCTTTAAGACTCCGCTTGGTTTGGGTACCTTTGCACACATTACGAGTGCCCATAAAACTAGAGACCCCTCCCAAGAAACCGAGAAACCGAGAAACCCAAAAAAAAAAAGAAAACAAAAACAAACAACTACTGAAAAACCTGCCAACCATCTATTCTCCATTCTGTGATGGGGCATACGAAAATGTCGAAGAAACTCCCGAGCAAAGCATGTGCATAAGTTATTTAAGTCGGCTTAGAATTTGGAATAAGTAAAATATATGTTTTATGTATAAATAAGTCCCAACTATGCTGTTCCTAGAACCTTGAGTCGTAAACTATACTAAACAAAGTCACAAAACTGGCATTAAACAAACGGAAGAAAGTCTATTGATAGTTTTTTGAAGCGAATTTCGCCCCGAACTTTCTACACCTGAGGAAAACTTAATTTGAATATTTATATTTTTATTATTGAAAGATTTTATTAGAATTTATTTATAAAGCTTTGACACAATTGGTAAAAAGACTTTCTAAAGAGTTAATTATATACACGTCATTGAATTATATCCACTTTATTTCCGATATTAATACTAAACCCAATGCGTTTACGATTAAAGTGTGTTAAAAGAGACCGTAAAGAGTAACGAGCTATCAACTTCAAAAGTACAAAATGATAGCCACACAGTAAAATATTCATAAACACCTCATCTGCACGAGCATCTAGTGGGAGTAGTAACATAATTTCGATTACGAGTATATGCGAAACGGATATTATGAAACTAACACTTGGTAAGCAAATTCTAAAGCAATTCTCAATGCTGAGAAACTGGATAAGAGCCAATTGAGACAGAGACAGAGACTGGCTGCTGGGAAATGAGCCACTTGGAGTAGAGCCAAGGAACCAGGCTAAAAGTCCAGCTGTTTCAATGTCGAAGTGTGAGGAAAAGAAGACTAAGAGAGAAGCTAAGTAGGCAACCTGATGACGTCAAGCATCCTCTTGAATTTCGAGTCTCATTCACGCAATGACAAAGCAACAAAATAGGAAAAAATAAAGTAAATAATGAAAGAAAGTAACTGTCACTTTGTGAAAAGACAGGTCACAAAGAAAGTATTTACTTATTACAGCATAAAACATAATTTTTATGTGGTTTTAATAACGTGATAAGAGCTTTTAGGATAGCAGCGAAAAAGAAAACTTCTAAAGATTTTTCTACAATAAAATGAGCCAAGATGATGTATGCAAATTTGCGTTGGTTTTTATTAAATTAGATTGTGGCAAATATTCTATTTACTTAATCATGTGCTTTCTCAGCAAATGACATTATGCTTTGCTTGCCAATATCAGTATCAATCTTCAATTGCCGTCTGCCACTTTTGTTGATTGTTTTTCATTATGTTGATGGTGACAAATCGAATCTGCCTTTTGCAACTTTTGGCTGACCATGTAAAACAAACGATACATCACACAGTTGAGTGCGTCGAATCTGTGAGTAAATGTGTATGTTGTCTTCTGTCTTATCAACATTTATGCACCTTCAAATGTATTTCCACACACACACACACACACACACAAGAAAGTTATATAGTCAGTCAGACGGTTAGTCGGTCGGTTGCTCGTTCAGAACAGGAAGGACGCCAGAAAAGATAAATATGTCGTAAAAGTTTTTTATTTGCGTTTTATTTTTGATACAGCAAATGACTAACTTGTTGGCTGACAGACGGCCAAACAGACAGAGAGACATACGCAACGCCCATAGCCAGCAGGTAAACCAGAAAGAGACAACACACAAGCAAGATAGAACTGTAGAGAGAGAGAGGGAGAAAGCTGGAAACAAAGAAAGCGAGTGACAGGCGAGCAAACGTCTGTCACGCACAGACCGCCGGTTGTCCCCAATGCGGGTGCTGACGGGTCCAACCTCCTCAAACCTTGGATGTAAACTGTTAAAAAACAAAAATGAAATGGAAAAAACAAACGACAATAGAAATTTTAGTCGAATGCTTCATGCACTTTGCTCTATTTATGAACAACTTAATATTAAATAAAAGTTACTTTAAAGTTTTTGCATGATTTATAAATATAAAACAAATCATTTTTATAAATATACAAATTTGTATATAAAATACATGTTCACTGGTAAATTGAAGGGTTAAACTATTAATTTAAGCTTCACGATACTTAAAAATTAATACAAAAATATAAAACAATAAAAAAATGTTTCCAATAGTTGGTTTTGATAGTAATGCGAATAAAATGTTTTAATTTAATAAAAATATAAAATTTAAATAATTTATTTAATAAATTTATACTATCCATTAAATTAGCACAATAAGTATCTAATAAATATTTGAATTAATAAAAATATTGTAATAGAAACACATGCATATACATATAATATTGATTAGCAGGCTATAAGTTTTGGTTAATCTTGAAGCATTGCTATGAAGAACTAGACCAGATTTGTACAAGACTGAAGTTTTATGGTTTTCAAATTAGGTTTTTGTTCCCAATTTGTATTCGTAACAAATTGTCACTCTACTTGCAGTAAATTTGAAACCTTTCTATGACTCTAGTACCCCGTTTGTGTTAAGGTATAACGAGCAGCTGGAAGGAGCGCAAACAACCCAATAAACTGTCCTTTCTTCCACTCTATAGTTTCCTTATGCCGTCTTCAGTTTTGCTGTCGTTGAGAGTTGAGAGTGTTGCGAAAAGGTCAACTGGAGAGACAAGGAGGCCGACCACAGGTTTTATTACGCATATAATGTCAGCGATTTGCCCGCTCTTTCACTCACTCACTCAGTGCTTTGGCCATGGCATGAGGTTGGGTCTGCATCATTTTTATACTTTTAATTTTTTATGCCGGTGACACAGTGACATCAAATGTCAACGAGCTGCAAAACAAACTGCAAAGGCAGCAGCCAAGTCAGCAGCAAAGGCAACACTGCCACCAGCACCAGAACCGGCTTTAGCTCCCGCACCATGACCAAGTATTCAAGTTCTGCCCCAACGAGTCCTGGCAGCATAAATATTTCGAGAATGAGTGTCCATTGGGGATGCAGGGATAAGTTGGAAGGGGGAAAAAGCAGCAGCACCAGCAGCAACGCAGCGACGCAGCGACGCAGCGCAGCAAGAAAAATGTGGAAAAAACGTAGCATACATTTGGGAGCTGTTGCTGCTCTGGCGAAAATTTGCGAGTTTGTGCGATAATAACATATGTAAGTTGCTTGTATCTGTGTGTATCTGCGTATCTGTGAGCGTAAGTAGCATGCAGGTTTTAAATTTAGCCCATAAGCTGCCTGACTGCGGTGGGCAAAGAGAATATCGCATGGTGAATTTTAAAGCCGACGCTCAGTCGAGGTTCAGAACTTTAAATGAACTTAACAAAGTGTATGTCTGAGTTTTTCGTCCCACGCGTGTGTGTTTGTGCTTGTGTGTGCGGTGTATTTAGCGATTTTTCACAGCCCACTCAGACACGTACATAGGTAGGTGTATGTTGAGCAGCGTCGTGTAGCAGTGAGAAACATTCGAGTTAATCGTCGTAAAAGCGCTTCAAAGTCAATTAGAAGTGCAAAGTTCATGGAAATTGTTTTGTTTTGTTTTGTTTCTCTCTACTTTTGTTTGATTTTCTTTCATTTTACATAATGTTGTGCTGAAGAAACCAAATACTTTTCGGTAGTTCATCAAAGAATTTGAAAAAGGGCAAACAAGTCAGATTTTACATAATGTAGGAAAAGTTCAAGCAATTTCTACAAACTGTCGGCCTTATAAAGCACTTCAAAATTTGAAATATCTGCACAAATGAAGAGTATATAACTAGCTGGACTATATATAATAATTTGCTCAACATTTAAACTCTGCTACCCCTATTGTTCTCCATAATTGCGGTTTGTGTTAACATTTTGTATTATTTGCGGCTGCAATAAATTATTAACACTTTGGTTAGCAATAAACGTAAAAAGCGAAATTAATATTTAAAAATTATAACGCGAAATACAATGTGAACAATGCTTTCAATGTATGATTTACATTAACAGTTTATGCACAGTTTATTCCACGATTCGAGGGGCATTTCAAATGCATAGTAAACGAATGTTTTTAACAAAAGATGCATATTATATTTACTGTATGTATATTATTGTTATAATACAATCACTCATTAGATATCCAATGAAATATCCCTTGAAGTTTTTAAAATGATCTCTGTGCAAACTCTTCGTTCTAATAAGATTTTCTAAATATACTATATTAACTCTGCTACCGAAAAAAATGGATTTTAATTTAGTTTATATGACGCTCAAAATTTATTAACTAAAATATGTATTTAAATATAGATAATCTTAGTACTTCATGTATTTTATTTATGTAATTTATTTGATTTATTATTTAACTTAAAAACATTTAAGAATCATTAGTAACAGCAAATCAAAACTAATTGCTAGTTGTGTCTCTAATCAAATATTTAATCGAGCCTTAAGCGCTTTTCTTAGCATTATTTAAACCAGATTTATTGCCTGATTTTCACAGCAAACTAAAATTTCTTTGCCTAATTTCTCATCGTCTAAGAGTGTCTAAATTAATGACCACAAAATTGCTTCCACTCTTCGGTTCGATTCAATTGATTACCATTGAATGTCTGATAAATGAGATTGTAGATGATTTTGCTATGCATCAGTTTAACAAAAGTGGTGAATGGAAAAGCCATTTTAAAATTGAAAACAGACTTAGTGAACAAAAAAGTAAATCCTTAAAGAAAAACCCAATTTTTTCAGACAATACACTGAATAGTTTGCATAAAGGGATTAGGTTAACGAAAAAAACAAAAAAAGAAAAAAACAACAAAAAATTGTGTAAGCTGCCTTCAAATTACATTTGCCTATTCCAGTTGATTGGCTTTAAAAACACAGAACACACACACAAACAAATTTGTAATCGATGTTGGGTTTTTGCCGCATGTGAAAGCATTTTAGTTTCTCAACTTTCTCTTTTTATTTTGCTATACACAATTGTTATTGCTGTTGTTGTTGGCCAGAAAAGTCTGCGTGCAACATCTGCATTTTTGCCAAAAGTGCCTTAGCCACGTTTTTGTATTTTGCTTTAGTACTCGTAATTTACACGCTAACAGACATAAAGCCCAATTCCAAACTCCTATAAACCGAACATGCAATTGTTTTTAGCACCCTGCAGCACTCACACACATACACACACACACACATACAGAAAGAGGCACACCTAAACCCATTCCAACAAATCATATGTCAAAATCAAAGTTAATCCCTTTGTGTTATGTACAGCAATTGAAATTATGTGCTTAAAGGCTTTAACTGAGCCTAACCAAATACAAATAAAAAAGTACAAAAAGCAAGTAAGACCACTCGATTTTATGCCCGACTATCGGATATCTGTTGCTGAAGTTAAACATGTAATTTTGCAACATAGAAAAAGTGCTGCATACTTTCAGCTGCTCGCTTCAAATACTCATAAGTGCCAGAGCAAATTAATTGTTGCATACTTGTAGGAGCACATCGTATTGGCTTTGCTGTTTGCAAGGTTTAACACCATTTAATATGTATCTATTCACATATTTAAGCCTGAAACTTTAGCCCGTTGGTTGCTTATAACGTCTATAATACACTCTGTTGTTCAAATAGTAACGGGTATAACGGTTAAGCCAAATCGGGAATGTTGCAGTCAAACCGAGTACAACAATCCCCAGAACGCAGCACAAATTGCGTATGTTTCCCTATTCTGTTGTATGTACAGCGTACTTTTCTCTTTTTTCTGTTTGTTATTATTTCAATTTTTGTTTTTTTTTTTGTGTTTTTTTTGCTGCTGTCGCCATTATTTTTGTTTTTATTGCGCCGTATATGAAACAATCGTAAAAAAGGAGTCGAGAGGCGCAATTTGAAACAACTGCGGCAAACACTTGAATCCAAACGGTTAACAACAACAACAACAACAATATAAATACACGTATGATGTATGTTTGTGTAAGTGTGTCAGTGTGTGTGTGTGTGTGTATAACAACAACAAACAATAACAGATTTATTGCATATTTCGCACTGGTAATTGAGATTAAACAGTTCAAAAAAGCAGCCGCTTGGTATTTTATAAGCCCGCAGGACACACATACACGCACACACACTCACACTTACACACATGTCCTTTATGGACAACGCATAAATTTAAAGACCCATATATCGTTGTGACCCCAAACGCTTTTAACCCTACGATCAACATTGGGTTCTACGGTCAAAGTCATCATTTTATTCATGCGCAACTTGCATGTAATTCGTTTAAATAATTGTCAACTTGCCGCCTTTATTTATGACAAACTTTTAATAATTTAATTGCCAATGGCCAGCCTATGGCCAGCCTGGATGTTGTTCTTGTTGCTCCTGTTGCTGTTACTGTTGTTTCAATTGCTGGATTTGCCGCAATCGCATTTAATTGATAAATGCGTCAGTCGTCGCGTTGTGCGAGCTGTAATTATAGGCGATTTGAATAATTCAATGCGCAGCGCAACGTGCAACGTCAAGTGCTCCGTCATAGTGTTTTGTTTACGCAATTAATTGGGCGGCCAAAACGCTGCACAGTATGACCACAGCCATAACAATACTCAAAGAGCTATTCACCATTAACACTCTAACACATGTTTGAATGCTTGAATTTCTGCATTGTTCGGCAGTTAAATTCTAGAATTAAAAAAAATTTACATTGTTCTGAATATATTATAAAAAATATATACATACAATATAAAATTGTAAAAGACATATATGATTATAATATTGATCTGGACATTATTTGATTAAATTTTATATAATATGTTCAAACTTATTTAATACACATGTTTCTTAGAAAAGTATAAAAAAGTTCTAAAATTATATTTTTGCTCTATAATTTTCTATCTTTAACCCATCATTCTTGCTATATTTAT
This sequence comes from Drosophila tripunctata, assembly GCA_035047385.1. Taxonomy (NCBI): domain Eukaryota; kingdom Metazoa; phylum Arthropoda; class Insecta; order Diptera; family Drosophilidae; genus Drosophila; species Drosophila tripunctata. The sequence goes on from JAWNPS010000163.1 coordinate 254,667, forward strand.
ATGTGCCGCTAGCAGCTACATTATTTTTTCATAAATTTTCTTGAAATGCGTTGCTGTTCTGTGCCACTGTGCGATCGGGTTGCTTGGTCATCATCTGTTTGGTGTTCACAACTTCAGTTGTGCACTGTCATTTGCTTGATAAGCATTCTACACACACTCACACACATACACTCACGGACACACGTCCGGCCACGCCCCGCGTGCGACACGACACCATCTGACACGCCTATCCCTCCCAAGGATACAAATGGTGGCGCCTCTCTACCGTTGTGTCTGTGTGTGTGTGTGTGTATATATAGTTTAGCGTCGCTCGGCATTCGCTCATAAGCAATTCATGTGTTTGCAAACAGTTCAATTTAATTTTAGTGCCGCGGGTGCGAAATTGCTGCTCAATTATTAAGGCAAAGAATTATTAGAGCGGGGACTAAAGCAACTTTTGAGAGGAAAGTGTTGCTTTCGCCGGAAAAGTGTTTGGCCATCAACATTTGCCTAAGCCAAGTTTCAGGTGTACAGAAGGAGCGCGACCGAAAGAGAAAGAGAGAGAATAAGAGAGTGCGAGTGCGAGTGAGGGGGTAAAAAGCTCGTTTCAGTTGCAGGTTTTTCGCAAACGTTTTCGGCACATAATTGCGGCAAAACTCGAAGATAAATTACCCGAACTCAAAACTTTGACCTAAGCGCCGTTTCCGTGAGTAAGATTAATGATGCGGCAATTGCCAGCCATATAAACGGCAACTATCACAGCAACAACAGTAGCAGCAGCAACAGCAACAGCAACTACAACTTGGACAACTTTATGGGATTTGAATCAAGGGTTGCCTGTAGTCATGAGTGAATTGAGTGGGTTGAGTGGCTCAGGGGCAAACAACATAATCATTTTAACAGCAGGTAGCTTCGAATATGGCATGAGAAATAGATATGGCGAGAAAGGGGATCACCACATGTGGCCTGGGCACCCGCCTAGGTGCGAATGGGTGCATATTTATGGATGAATGCTCCACTCACACATCTATATAAATAAAGATACAGATACAGATACAGACACATATGTATGTATTGTATATATACAATACTTCTCACTGGTGAGATACTCTCTGAAAGATACATTTATTGCTTTGCCATAAACTTGAGTAATAAATTTTATTTTTATTGTTCAGCTGACTCCAACCGCCTGACTCTCTGACTGTCTGACTGACGACAGACGCCAGAGGGAGTTGAAGACGTGGTGTTGGCACAGTGTGCCAAATTGGCATATTTATGGCCAGGAGGTTCACGAAAGGCGTTGCCAAAATAGCAAAACGATAAACGACACTTCAATGAACTGAGTGTGGTCGTGATTTATACTTTGAATACCATCAAACGTATTCAAGTTTTAAAGCGCCACAAGATGAACGATGCTCGATGCTCGTTGCTCAGCTAATGGATTTAAGAATCGAAACAAAATCATTAATAACTACGATAAGCCTTGAATTGATCATATGGAGCAATAAGTTACTACAAGTCGAGTATATTTTACTCTTAAACTTTAAGCGCTTTAAGAGAAATCGAATACAAAAGTGGTGCAGAAAAATATGTGTCTTTAAAACTTTATTTTGAAATTTTTGGATCAATAAAATTTTTAACTTTAAAATATACTTAAGTTAATAAATAAAATTTAACTACGTAACATTCTTTGTTCAAACATATCAACCTATTCTTCTTAAATTATTTAGTTTACAGATAAACAGGGTTGAAAATTTAGTTTAATACTAAGAAATTTTGAAAAATACAAATTTTAATCTATTTTAATCTTAACACGACCTACGAACTATGATTGCACAATTGAATTTAAGCTGCTTTTCTTAATTGTTTTAAAATGGTAAACAAAATTTTCAACTAAAATTTTCGTTGTTTCTATAAATAGTTCAGATGGAATTGAAACTTAACAGAAACAAAGTTCACTTAATTGAATAGTTGCACTAAATTAATCCTAAAATGGGGTTTTCATTGAAAAAATACAAATAAAACAAAAAATGTTAATAGTAATTTATATATAAATTTATTTTTAAAATAGGCGATTTATTTAACAATTTTAAACATTATTCCCAAACTATAACTGTAATATAAATATATTATCAAAATGTTTATTAAATTAGTATATTTTAAAAATTTAATAGAAAAACATGTAATTTGTTTGAATGAAATTTAGTTTTCTTCGGTAAAGAAACTTTTATAGCTTTGATTTAATTTTCAAAGTATGCGTTATAAAGAACTTTATCTGATTTTAAGTTGTTCTACAACCCACATATAACTTTAAATATTTAAGATTAAAAAGAAGCCTTTTGTTTTAAATAGAGCAAAGTTTCAACAGTTTTTAGTTAAATTTAGTTTATGCTTTGAGCTTTCAATCGGCAATCAAACCTGCCACAAATTGCTTCATTATGATTTTAGACGGCATTCGTGTCTTGAAGCATCGGGTTTAGGCGAGAGTTACGCAAAATTTATGAATTTGTGGCATGATTTAGACTAATCACGTGACACATAAAGCAGAGCGTAAAACACAAAAAGAGAAAGCACACTGAAAGAAAAACAATATTTAAATATCTTAATGCGCTTAATTTACGAGTATATGCCATGTGTAGCTACACTTGTGTGTGTGTGTGTGTGTGTGTGTGTATTAGTGCGTGTGTGCCTCTCTCTGTGTGTGGGAAATATTCAAATTTTTTTGGGGGCAGGTGTATAATTAAATTGGAAATTGCGAGTGGGCTCAGGCGATATCTGGGCACGCACAGTAGCCGAAAACAAGGTGAAAATGTTTGCTGGGATTTCAAATTGTAAATGCTCAACACTTGACCCGACGTCAAAAGGTCGAGTCTTTGAAGGGAAGCACGAGAAGTAGCTGGACTTTAAGTTCCATCTATAATAAACCTTCATTGTTTGGGCTTAACTAGTGCTCAACTAACGGCCTGACAGATACATTGCAGCCAAAGTCCCTTGGCCATTTGCCGGTGATACGAGTATATGTGTGTCAATGACCCCCTTGGGAGTTACAAGGGGGGCATGTGGATGGGGATGGGGGGGGGCGATAAGGGCAACTTTGCTTACGACCAGGCCAACACAACACTGATATTACCGTGGTACCGTTATAAACCTAATTAATGAATTAAACTTGCAAGATGTGTTATTTGTCCTGCGCTTTACAAGAGGGTCGCTCGAAGAACTTGTTGAAAATTATTTCATTTTTTTAAATAATTACTATTTTAATAACTATTATTTTATTTTATTTTAACTTTTTTTACCTAAAGCAACTATTATTATGATTTAAGATGTTTTTCTGTTCTAAATAATTCATTATTTTTATTATTTTGTTATTACTATTTACTTTTTTTTTTGTTTTTTTTCTTTGACATTTGTAAAAAATAAACTTTTACATTTATTTGTTACTTTCTAAATTTTAAGTTCAAGTTAGAGCATTAATTTTTTTAAATCTTTTTTTTATGGTTTACTTTACCATTGTTCTATTTAAATTTTACACATTTCACTAACGGCCAAGTTGTGACATTCGAAATCGCTTAAGTTTTTAATTAACATGTTTTCATGGAATTAAGTCCAACAAGCTTAATTACAAACTTATTAAGTATAAGTGACTGAGCAACCCTCGCGTTGCGTAGTTTGTGTTGCGCTTCTCTCATTAAATGCGTGAATTTAATTGGCTCAACGTCACACGCGTCGTATAATTAATGACATGAGTCAGAGCCGCAGAAGAAGTCAGCAGAATGGAATTGAACCAAACAGACGAGAAGAGACGAAGTGAAATGAAACGAAATGGGAACAGAACTTCACTAAGAGTGAAAGAGAGTGACCGAGTGTATGTGAGAGCGAGATAGAGAGAGAGTGGAGTAACGACCCAACATCATCTGAATAAGTCATAAGGTCTTGGCTTTTCAAACAATAGTAATACCAGCAACAACAGTAACAACAGCAACAACAGTAACAACAGAAACAGCAACGACAACCGTCAACACAAATAAGCCATATCTGTTTCGTATTCGTATTGACTGGCAGTTAACATGGCCAAGCAAAAAGTTTGCTTGAGTTTTCAACTGCTAGCAAAATTGTCCTGTGCATACCAAAAAACCTGCAGCAAGCCAACAACAAACACACAACACTACACAACACAACACACAATTGCAACTGTCACCCATAGATACACAATTACACACACAATCATATAGTATATAGTATATATACATACATATATGGAGAGTTTTCTGTTAGTATTTGGCAACAATTTATAAGGGCAATACGTGCAGGGCATATGCCGGCGAGACTTCCTGTCGAGGACAAGCAAGGACTCTAACTGCAACTACAACTCCAGCTCCAACTGCGACTTCAACTGCCATATATGTGGTGCTGAGAGAGAGAGAGAGGGAGAATCGAGGATGCAGTTGAGGTCGGAGGACAACTATGCGAGGTCCACGCGTGTGCATACCAATGGCAATGTTGGCAAACATTTTAAAAAGCCAAAACGGAACTCGCAACTGGTAGCTACAAATGCAACTTATGCGGGGACCTGTCCTGAAACTGCAGCAAAGAAATTGACAAGAAGGCTGCTATATAGAGTGTGCAAGACTGCAAAATGCCCAAGCTATAAGCAGATCAGCAGAACGGCTGAGTAAAAATAAAAATAAAACCAATTAAAATCAAACTTAATTAACTGAAAGATATTCTTATTATTATTATTATTATTATTATTATTATTATTATTATTATTATTATTATTATTATTATTATTATTATTATTATTATTATTATTATTATTATTATTATTATTATTATTATTATTATATTATTATTATTATTATTATTATTATTATTATTATTATTATTATTATTATTATTATTATTATTATTATTATTATTATTATTATTATTATTATTATTATTATTATTATTATTATTATTATTATTATTATTATTATTATTATTATTATTATTATTATTATTATTATTATTATTATTATTATTATTATTATTATTATTATTATTATTATTATTATTACTTTATTTATTGCTATTTTTATTATGATGAGAGCTCGAACTATATAAACACTATAAATTACTTTAGATAAGAATCGCAGCATGTCAACTGACGTGCTAACTGCAGCCCATCATATCCAACAGGGACACACGACTACTGGGTATAACGCTGAGCAGGCGAGTCAAGTTCTTGAAATTGCTCGCACTGCGTTGGCATGTAGTGCCATTCCTGCTGTTGTTGCTGTTGTTACTGTTGCTGTTCTTACACAATAATAAATATTACAAGCTAGACAACAACGAAAAGGAAGAAAGCGAAAAAAACATGAAATTCAACAGTAGAACAGAAAGAAAATCGAAAAGTTGAGCGAACAAAACGAGCGAAAACAAATTAAATTCGGTTTTGCCGTTTGTCGTTTTCTTTTCTTATTTCTTTTAGCTTTTTACAAAAATTTTTAGCAATTACGAGGCGTGGCAATGGCAAAGGAATCGAAGGGAGGGTAGCAACAATTTGCATAAGTTGGGCCAGGGGGCGTGGCAATGGCAACGGTAACGGTACCGGTACCGGCAAACGGCAAAACACAACGGGACAGAGCATTGATTACAAGCGTGAAAATGAATTCCGAATATGCGACAATTGAACGTGGAGCGAACAGGAAATACGCCAAGAAGTATGCAACAAAATATGGCTCATTGTCAGTTCTCAGTCGTGCCCTCAAGGTACACGCCATGATTTCTGCTTTGGCCCAGAGAATCAACCACAAACCCGAAAAGGGAAATTCCATATTTGGTTAATGCCTTTGAGAAATGTCAAGAAATTGTCTGCCTTGATTTTCTAAAAGGGTTTAACATTATTACGTTCAATGAAATTACTTAAACTTGAACTTTTATATGAAGATAACCAAATGCATAATGGATTTGTATATATTTATTTAGAAAAATAACAAAGTTTTTCTTAGAAAACCATTTGCAAAACTGTTAAAAAATTAAATACACTAATGTGGACTAAAAATTCTGAAATTTGGTATTTATAAAATAGATTTAGTAGTTAAAAAGGATAAGTTTTTGTGTACACATAATAAATTTAAGGTTTATTTGTGTCGATTGGAAAAAAATTGCAATATAAATGTAGCATAATAAATTTATAGGTCAGCTAAAACAATTAAGTTGATTATAAGTCCAGTGGCAATTAAAAATAAAAATGTATATATTTAACAGCACACAAAAAGTAGTTTAAAGAATATTTTACTGATGTTTCGAACACACATTTGAAAAGTATCAGCAAAATTAAAAATAAAATCATTTGTTGTCTAATAAATAGAAAACATTTCCTACTAATGAAAGCAGCTCCAAACAACCATAAATGCAGGCCACACCATAAACCCGCAGTCTATTAATTCTTTCTTCTTGTGTAACTGTCAGCGTATCATGCTGTCGATCAACATTCAACATATTTTTTTTATACTTTTGCTGTCGCATTGTATGTATTTGCAGTTGTCTTGAAAAATGTGCTTTTTATGCTTCATTACGTCGCGTCTTCCTGTTGTCAGTTTTTCTTTACGTTTCGTTTAACATTTGTCACTTTTATAGCCGCATGTGTGTGCGTGTGTGTGTGTAAATGTATCCATGTGTATTCATATTATATACGAATGTCTGCAAATTCATACAATATGCCTCGCAGCTGCCCAGCAACATTTTGGCTTGTCGTTTCTTCCATTTGCCATTTTCCATTTTTTGACTAGATTGTTTGTGCTGTTGCTGTTATTGTCGCTGGCATTTCATCAACAGCTGCTGCCAGAACCTGAACACATCTCTCAGCCTCTTTACAACTTGATTTAAGGTTCAGTTGATATGTCGCCATTCCGCTTTACTGCTACTTCTCCTTCATCTCCATTCTGTGTCTCCTTATCTCCGTATTTGTATCTGTGTCTCTCTGTTTGTCTGTTTGTCTGCTGTCTCATGTCTCCTGACAAATGTCATGTTCAAATTGTAGACTGAACTTTTGACTTTTGACAACGGCGCTGTTTTGATAGATAGACAGGATAATGTAAAGAGTCAAGGTCGTCAGGATATTTCCACTAAATGGACTGTGTAAAGTTCAATTTTCTTCATAGATTCAATATGTGTGTTTGCTATCCTCTGACACGAACTAGTGGCATCAATAGAAAACTATGTTTTAAAATATTTAAGCATTTTTCTGTTATTAGCAGAGCAAAGTTAAGAAGAAATCGTGTAATCTGTATAAAATCTTATTTATTTGTTTATCACGCAAACTATTTTGGTTTTATCCATTAGCTCACTAAATCGAATCAAGATCTTTTAACTATTGTCATATTGTCTGTCTGAAAATTGTAAATATTAAGTGTGCCTAAAAGTATGCAGCACTTTTTAAACTGTTGAAGGGTATGTTGTTGCCAAAAGACGTTTATCAACTTTGACTTGACTTAAAATCTAATTAAAGTTTGTAAAGTCAACTGGCTTAAGTTGAAATTCGCAGAAATTGAAAAAGTTAGATTCGTGGCTATATTTAAGGTACCCGAAAAACACAAACCTAATGTCGTTTATTTGGAGTTCGATTTGGAAGTTGAAGAAGGAGAATTGTACGCTTATACAGCAAAAATAAGAAGCAAAACACAAATCTTTTTAAAGCAAAATTATTTTTACTCTTTAAGGACTCCTTGAAGTGTCATTTATTTACGCACATTCAGTTGAACTCCATTATTTCTGTTAGACTATTCTGCTTGTAAGTCTAATAAAGGTTGCCAAAAGTTAAGCCACTTGCTGTTGAATAAATGTTTGCTCAATTGGCCAGAGAACTACAAAGAACACGCTCCCTGAACTATAAGTTAAGATTTTGGGGTAGGAGTCGCCCATTGTATTATATAGCCATTGATCAGCCATCAGTTTTGGCCAAAAGAGGCTTTCAGCAATAAGCTAGAATCACATTAGCGTGTTGAACTACTTAACACAGGCATACAAAAGCACTGAACCTGAACCTCAAACTGATACCGAAACTGATGCTGAATCCTTAACACATCCGTTAGATGGACACAGACGTTCGCACAAGTGGGCGTGGCAGCATTTCGCCTGATTGAATTAATCAGCTTCATTATTTTGGTGCTATTTGGCTTTAATGTATTTACGAGCATGTTTCAATTACGACACAAACCAAATCCAGCACGAATCGAAAGCGAAATCGAACAAAGCCCCAACATAAATTCAGAATACGTCGTATATATATATATATATATATATATATATATGCATATGTATATAGAGTATATATGGCTAGTATATGTAAGTAGCTACTATCTGCTTTATATATAAGAGTGTATTCTATTGAAGAGGAGCTCAAAGTGTGTCTTTGACTTTGGAATTTATGTGGCTACGTGCAAGGCATTTGACCAAAATCACAGACACACACACACACACAGCCCGTTGTGTGCATGTTCTGCATGTCCTTAAGTGTGCATTGGCATTTGTACTCGTAGCATGCATATTTAATGTGATCATGAAGCGAGCCATTATTGAAATTGGCCCACAATAGCAGCCAAATAACAAATAACCAAGACTTTAGCTTAGTTCACATAAATAAATGTTTATATCTAAGATTTGCTCACACTTTGTACTTTAATCAAAGTCATCAATCAGTGAAAATTACTATTGATGATGATGATGGAGCAGAATGGAATGGGATGGGATGGGTTAGGGATGTTGGGTATGATGATCTGCTTGTTGTTGTTCAAATTACGCAAGCAATCAATGCTAAAGTACCGGCCCAGACAGGTGACAAAGCATTGCACACAGCTCTAGATACAGATACGTCTGTATATTGAAAATATCTACAAGATGTGAACAAGCACAAACACGCACACACCGCACACACACATTGAACACACACACACCGCACACAAATACACATTGTATTATTTTCAATAAGCAGTCGACATATTGATAACAAAAGGTTTGAAATATACACACATTCCAGCCCACAGCCTCGTTTAACTTCAGCATATGTGTAGAAAATACTGAATATCCACAAATATACACACCCACACACCTATACACCCACAATCATACACACAAAGAAACTTAGAAGCATAAAACATTTTGAAATTGTGAAAAAATTGTATGGCTCTCTCTGGCATTGTATGGGATTTTGTATTGTCCGCGTTGGAGTTGCGAAAATCTCATTGAACACATGTTGATATGTACGGTATATACGGTACGGTCTGTATGTATTTTCATATGTCTGACGATGCCATGGGATTAGACTATGCTCTGCTGCAGAATTTCTATTATATGAAAAAACGAGATGATGTCGAAATGATATGACTATAAATGCAGTCTCTACTGCTACTACTTCGACTGACTACAAAAAAAAAAAAAAAAATAATGCAAAAACCACAAAAAACCATTTAAAAACTGCCAGGCCAAAAATACAAAAAAAATATATAAAAAATGCTTGTGCATCTCGTACATACATAGATGCAAATGAGAGCGTATGGCAGGTTTTTCTCCATTTTCCCACATTTTCTCCACTCCAACGTTCCATCTTGAATGCCACAAAACACTGGGAAAACGTCGCTTTGTTGCAAGCATTTTCCACCCAGAACCAGACTCAAGACCTCTATCGCTACCTCTTTTTTTTTTTGCTTTTGCTGTACTTTCAGTGCTTCTGCTGCTGTCACCTAATCCCCTTTTTCAATAAGATTTAAATTTGCATTTGACACATATTGGACGACGACAACGACAACAACAAGAAAAAACGAATAAATACATAAAAAAAAAGAAATATACGAAAAACTCGAAATAAAAGCGCAACATTTGACAGGTCGAAGATTACCTGCCCTACAATAGCAAGAAATCATTGAATTGGTCGAATATAATATGTGCAATTTGCTTGTTTACCAGCTATAAATATCAAATAAGCATTTGTTTTAAGCTTAACTATTTCCTTTATTACTAACAAAAATAACTTATTTAACAAAAACAACTTTTACTTTAAGTGTTGTATACATTTGTATTGAATATATTTATTTTTTTAATTTAAAATGCCAGTTCAATTGATTAGTATTTATTTGAGCATAGTTTTGATTATAACAATTACAAAAATAGTTATGCCATGTAATTGTAATACTGGAAAATGGAAAGCTAACAGTTTATTGTTATTTTTGTATGAAATTTAAAAAAAATGTTATTCGTAAATCATCAACATCAAACAACTCGACGCACTATGTCGACTACGTAAAAAATGTTAAAACGCACACCTAAAAGTATGCAACAATTTTTAATGCAAGTAATTTTGAAACTTGAAATGGTGAATAATAATTATGATACATATCAATAAACTAGTTAATTTATAGAACAAAACTTTAAGAGATTTCAATATTATTTATTATTATTTCTCTATTGATAAGTGAACCACAAACGACTGCATAGTTGATAGAATAGTATTTCCCTAGTATGGTAAGTGTATGAAGCAGAACCATAACATATTCACATAAGTGAATGCAATGCAATCTAGTGCAAGGGAAGGAAGTCAAAATCTATTGATGGGTGGGCGAGGAAATACCATACCATTCGTTATGCCCCCCTACCCCCTCTTTCAAGCCTTCCTGACTACTGACTGACAACTACTAAGTGAAAAGCTTGTATTCGTAGCGTAAAAGAAAATGCGCGTCATTAGCATACTTGGTTAAAACAGTTGGATTCGTCTCTCTGTCTCTGTGGGTATGTGTATGTGTCGGTGATGGTTTTCCTTTGGTTGGTTGACGGTTTTGGTTAGTTGGCTGGTTGGTTAACTGGTTGGTGTGTTGACAGGTTAGGTCGCTTGTTAGCCCAGTGGGTTAGTTGCTGGCTATGGGTTTGACATGTTATGTGATTTGATTTGGTTTCTCTTCATGGCAAAGCAGCAAAAAAAAAACTTGCAGATTGGCAATGGGGTAAGTACACATTGGCTTGGAAACCTCATTAGTTGACATTCCATAAGTAAGCTTGACAGACAAAATGCCAACTGTGTCAAATAGCTGATAATAGTTTCACACTGACACAGACAAATAGCATTGAATCAAACAAGTTTGTATCAAAGTTAATTCCCAATGAGGAAGTTATATAGATAGAAGTGCTGCAAGTGTCCCGCTAATTAAAGTTTTCTTATATATATATAAACATATATGTAGCGGTTTGGGAATTGTAGAGTTCCAACAGTTTTGCGGATATTCAAAAGAGTTATATTTAGTTATTTATTTTAAAACTAAGATATTTTTTAAAGTAAAAATTACAAATCTACTTAAAAATACATTTAAAAATTTAATATTTTTTTTTTTAAACATGAAAAAATCCTTTTTACCATTTATCAAATTAATTACAAAAATTAATTAATTTAAAACCAAAGAAATTACCAAAACTAAGAATGTTAAAATAGACTTCGCAGTATTAAACTAAATTCTGATTTTTGGCTTACAAAACTTAAACTAGTCTATATTTAGACAAAAACTCTTTTACTTGTGGTGCTCTAACTAAAGTGAAATATTAATGCAGAGCACTAACTTATTTCTCATTATAATCATTCATTCCTTCAGTTTCACTTAGTCACTTATTCATTAATTATTTAAGTTTTCCACTAAATTCACATTGGTTTCAGTTTTATTTCCCACGGCAATTCCCATCATCTTGTCCAACTGAAACATTTCACTGTATTTATTAATTCTTTCCACACTTAATCCATTCTTTTCTGCTTTACCTAACATTTCTAATGGATATCTGTATGATTTGTGTGTTGAAAACTTGCGATTCTTATCTGTCTCTGTCTGCATTCATTATGATTTTCAATTGCATTCTTCTTTCTTTCACATGATAATAACTTAAGCATTTTTTTGGCTCTAATTGTATATTGTTTAACAATTCAATTCGAATTTCATTTGCTAGCAATAGATTTGCCAACTTTCTTTAGAGATTTCATCCATGCTCTTTGGGTTTCCGTATGCCGCTTCATTAAAAAGTAAGTCCTTTTAAATTGGCCTCTCTCCTCATAGCAATTGGCATTCACAGAAGGCAACACCAGAGACTAGAGTGTTTTTCTTTTCTGCTTTTCCTTTCTCCTCCCCTCAGCCATTTTCTCGGCCTTTCCACCCACTTGAAATCGTTTTGGCCCTTCGCACACGCACATTTCTCCATTTTTTTGCGCGTGTGCCTTTCAATTTGCTGACTGTGTGTCTGTGTGTGTGTGTGTTGCCCAGTTAGTAGAACATAACGCCCCGATCCGATCCCCGAGCTTTTACGCTTTTCCAGCTGTTTGCCTAGCAAATATTTTAGACTATTTGGCTTTGGCCAACGAGCCAGAGAAGTGCTCCAACAGAAAATTGTCAAAGGGTTCGCGGTGCTTGGGCAGCAAATTTTCTCAACCACTTCTCCCACCTCATTTTCGTCTACACTGTCAGAAAGTAAATTCTTAAATTAATATTTTAAAAACTTAAATCTAGACTTAATTATTTAAAATAGATTAGAATTCGAGTAGACAAGATTTTAAAGTATGTTGTTAATATATAAAGGCTAAATTAATGTTTTCCTCTTTTCCATAAATTGTAAATTTTCAAGACAAATATATTGGATTTGGTTTAAAATTTAAAAATATTTAAATGAAACATATGAGCTACATGTGTCTCGTAGTTTTAAAAAATATTTGTCTACAAATTTCTAAAAGTTTTGTGTACGAAATTAAAATAATTTCCAATATTAAAATTAAATTGTTATAAAATTTTAATTTTCAGATAAGACCTTTTCAAGACCTTTTCTTTAAGAGCACATACAATTTTTTTATAAGTGTACAATTCTAGTCATTCCTGCGGCTGTTTGTCATCCCAGACTGGCAATGTCTGGCGGGTCATTTCCATAAAGGACACTAAGAGGAGGAGAACTAGAAGTGGGATTGAGACAAGAGGCTGTAACCGAGTGATGTCAAATATGTTAAATAACAAACTATTTTGCATTTTTATTTATTTTTTGTATTTTTCTCTTATTGCTGTCATTGTGCTCGGTATCAATGGCCAAGCGGCTGGGCATTAGGCAAATGTGAATGCCGCACTGAATGTGAGTGTGAGTATGAGTGTTTCTGTATGTGCGTGAATTTGTGAGTGTCTCTGTCCCACTATGAGTGTCTTTCTGGGTGAGTGTGTGAATGTGACCCAGTCGAGCGATGCGAATTCCTTAACGCAAATTTGTGCGGCTTTCGCTTGCCACATGAGCAGCGTCTGCTTGAGTTTTCCCCATTACCCCTTGCCCCTTTCCCCTTTTGCTTTTTTCCCCATTTAACCATTTCCCTTTTAACCTCTTCTGCTTTTGCGTTTTTGTTTGCAGAGCCATGTCAATTTAAATCTATGTCAAAACACACGGCTTAGTTGAGGTTTATTTATGTCGGTCTAACTCTGTCTGCTTTCACAGTCTCTGTGAGTGTGTGTGTGTGTGTATGGCCACGCCCCCGCTGCTTTTGCCGCCTCCATAGCCATGGTAAACTCAACAGCTTTTAACCGAATTCAATAAAAATGAAAACGGTTTTTATTTGCCTTTCCGAGTCACGTAAATGGATCTTTTGCACTATCAGTATAATATTCGATTTCCAGTTTTTCACAAATTTGTGAAATTGGTTTGGCAAATGGTTAAGTGCGTTGGTTATATGCCCCCACCACCCGCCTCCCCACTTCACTTCTTACCTACACAAATGATAAAATTCTAATTTCCGTAACATTTGTTTGACAAATGCTAAAATGATTTAACGGATATTCCACAATCACAAATCGTGAACACACAAAACTACGATTAACATCAGTGAAGTCCACTCGCCCAGATTTACCCATTTCCGTAGCATTTTACTCGTAATTAAAAATCAATCAGCGTGTGACATAAAGTTCAATGATAGACGCCATTGACAAGGCCACTTATTACACTGACCGCTAGATGGCGTGCAAACCACAAAATATTTGAGGCGTATTCTACGATTTCGATTTAATGTCTGCGAGTGAAATATACACAAGGATGTATGTATGTTTGTGCACATATTTGTAGCGGCCTTCAAATGTGGGCAATCAAGTGATTTGGAACACATTGGATTAAGGCCAAAATCCAAGTCTGGTCGAAAACGGCAACTATACAATGTAAATTTAGAAATTAGGATGGAATTGGGTTTGCATTTGGTGTGGCAATTGGTTCGGAGAGGAAATAAACGAAGTTTATGTTTAGAAAAGGAATACAAATAAGTTTAGATTTTGGGTTTTAAATTCACTTAATGAACTGTTTATGGTAATAGAAGAAAGTTTTTCAGTTGTTACCCAATAAAGAGTTTTAGCTTAAGGGTAAAGATTTGATTTATTGCTCCAAAAATCTATGTAACACAATGACGTGTTGAAACTATATAGTTATGAGTCGACTTTAGCTAAATAGTTAAAATAAAGAAAACTTCCCTTGTATTTATGATAGCTTTTTTAATTATAGTCCAACCTTAATGCAATTTTCAGAACTCATTTGATATTACTTGTCTCCAAGTATGCGCTAAGTAACTAATCTATACTTTAAGAAATACGTGAGTTAAAAGCATGCATACTTTCAAATTCTTTGGAATGGGCATGGCTATATCGACTCGGCTGTTGATGCTGATCAAGAATATATATACTTTATGGGGTCTGCCTCGCCTCCTTTTGCCTGTTACGTACTTTTAACAAACCCAATATTCCCCTCGGTGGGTTTAAAGACTCATTAAATTCTTAAAATACTTACATAGTTTTTTGTTCGTTACATATGTAAACTAACGTTTTATTTCTATTCTAATAGATTAATACAATTGTATTCCTTACCTGCAAACTTTAACATAACTTTTAATAATATTGCGGTACTCAAAAAGTTTTCGTAATCCTAAAAATATTTTGCTACAATATTTCCTTTGTAGTAAAATAATATAATACCATATTTGTTCACTGTCAAAACAAAGTGCAAGATTAATGGATTACATAATGTTCGGTAACATACTGTGCACGATTTAAATGTCTGATGGGTACAAGGTTTTAAAGAGGCTACAAACCCCATAAGATTTTTTAGTCTAAGCTGATGGAACGGGAAGAAGAAAACAACAAACACATTCAGACATTTCATAGACGCGTCAAAGGCACTCAATCATTGTAGAGAAATTCTGCGGGGGTGAGAAGTCTTTGGAATAACAATTTTGGGAGATTTTTTTGGGGCTGTAAACGCCCACAGAACATCATCAAAGTATGGTTATAGCAGATTTGACTGGCAGTCCAACTGGTTAAAGCAAACGTTGAATATCTTTAGGGCATGACGTGTAACTGGTGTTTATTTGTTTATGAAATGTTAATTAACTTGAGATGAATTCAGTAAACAACAGACCATTCTTTACATAGAGTTATGACAGTACAATGTAGGCCAAGTTGTAGGCATCTCTATCTTTCTTTTTTCTTCTTCCCCGTTTTTTTGGCTTAAATAATAGACAGCCAGGCTCTGTTTATTATTACCTTAACTTCACGCCCCTCTGAGCATCAACTCGAACCTTTTGTACATAATTCTTAGGCCCTATGAACGGTGACAACTCAACCCAAATCAAGAACTTGGACCGACATTCTGGCACTTTGTGGGAACACCCCCACCTCACATAAAAACAAAAAAAATAGATCTAGAAAAACAAAAAAATATTGTTGCTTCTTTTTAGACCATGTACTTTTTGAAACTACAGTTGTTTATTAAGTTTGTCAGAAAAGAATTGTGTGTATCAGACAGCAGTCAGCATTTAATATAGCAATGCCCGTCTCTCTATCTGCAATATCCGTTAGTTCTCAGAGACTTAAGAGCTAGATCTACCAAATGATGCATGCAGGTCCATCTTGCATATCGCGCATGGCTAAGATTTTTACCACATCTTTTGCAAAACTGCAAAGCAAGAGAATAATATATTTTAAGCAAACTTTATGTGTGGAATCAGTTAATAGCCATTGCAAAATTTTGGTTAAAGTCCGACAATTATATTTATCCACTTCGAAATAAATTTTGAGTGCATATATATTAAACTAAGATCAATACATAAACTCTTTGAGGTTTGATTCTTTTTTCTTTAAATATTATAATTTCATAATCTCAACTTTTGTGCAACTTTGAGTGCATATATAATGTATGCATGTGATTTCTCCAGCATTTGTACATAGTCTTTAACAGTCGGCTTGCCCGTTGCTGTCTGCTTGCTAGTTTTTATTTGTTGTTTTTTTGTTTTATGTAGTTTTTGGATATTTATTTTGTTATAGCAGGCGCATTCGCATTGTCCAGAGGCCAAAGCATAAACAGATCAATAAAGCAGAAACAGAAAGTTTTGGGGAAAACTACAATACATGCCGGTGTCAAGAGCATGAATCCATGAGTCCAACAACAGCAACTGTCGCAGTTCCCATGCAAATTTCGCATAAAGGTTCTCCTCCCGCTTCACTGTCTCTCTCTCTATCTCTATCTCTGTCACACATTAGAGAGAGATAGTCGCATTTGCTGCGTGACCGCCATAACTGTAGCCTGTCTATTTGTTTGTACAAATAATGTGTAAGCAGGCATATTTTTGTCAACGAGGCTAATTTCTGTCAGAGATTTACGTGACAATGGCCCGGGGAGTTCCCTTTCTCTCTCTTTCTCCCTCTCTCTCTCTTTCTCGCTCTCTTGCTGTCTTTCAAGAAAAGCCAAAATAAAAGGAATCACAATAACAAAGCTCGACACAAAAACAATTACACAACAAGTTCCATCAAAGCGTTGCTTTTTGTGGGTTCCACTAAGAAATGTATGCGACCAATGTGTGAGAGGAAGACAGCAAAAGTGCGAGAGAGAGAGAGCTAAACAGTGTTTGCGGGCTGTTTGTGGATGTGTGTGTTTGTGTGGGACTAGAAGTCAGTGCTGAGGTTCGTCTTCGTCGTTTTGCGGCCCGTCAGTCAAGCCATAAAAAGATATATAGTATAACGGTATGGCGAACGAGCAGGCGAGAAGCGGACACAAAAAAGAAAGAAAAAAAAACGAATACGAAAACGCAGAAAAACAAAACAAAAACTGAACCATGAAGAAACATCCACAAACTGGGTTAGGTGCGACAGGTTGAGTAGTTGCAGTGGAGGCGCCACCTCCATTGTTGCGTCCGCTGCTCTGTTTTCCTTTTGCCCGTCATTATGCCCCGACAGGGTATATACATTTTGTAAGAATTTATGTAGTCAGGATCAGTGGGAGTTGAGCAGAGTCATCAGATAGGTATTATTAGAGTATTTTTTAGAAATTAAGTACATAATAAAATATTTTCTGTGACTTTATATTAATGATTAAATTAGTCAAAAAATGTGACAGGTTTGCAAATGTGAAAAGTGCAGAAATAGGTGTGGGAGTTACTGAAAGCCACTCAATTGAATGGTATTATCGTAGTCGTTCAGTCATCTAAAAACCCTTCTTTCGCTGCTTTATAATGTTGTTGTTGTTGTTGTTGTGTTTTTTTGTTCTATCCACCTATGCTAACGCTTTATGAACGATGTGTGCTTGTTGTCTGCTTCTGTTATTGTATTCCAAAATGAATGTATGACACATTTCCTTGCATTCGTTCCAGTTTCGAGCATATCTTAAGCTCAGTTCTGAGAGCCATGAGCCAGAAGCCAGGAGCCAAGAGTCTAGAGCCATAAGGCAAGAGCCTACAGTGCCCAGGAGACACTTGACTACATATCACATCAATCAGAATGATATCAACAGGGATGTATGTATTCGTATTCGAATTTGTATTCGTATTCGTATTGCACACGTACATACATATAGACATTCTATATCTGTTGGGAAATTCAACAAGGCAAATCATACAACAAATCTGTTGAGAGAAAATTAAACGAGCTCAGATTGTATGACGTATATTGACAAGACAGAAAAACAGAGAGACAGACAGACAGAACGACGCATCGTTCCCAGGAAACTCATTCACAGTTCTATAGTCTGACTTTGAATCGACATACAGCACATTGTATAATTTATTTATTTTCTTTAATTTGTTTTAATTATTCACAAAGTAATTAATTATTTTCAGAAATTAGATAAAGTATGCAAATAATTCATTAGATATCATTTATATATTCAGAAATTCTAGCAGAGTACATTTCTTGTTATCGTCTTTAGCGTGGACTGCTGTCCACAGTGATAGTACCACAATATAATTCCTATAAAAAGAATCATTTATTCGGTGTTATACCTAAGAATACCAACTGATTTAAATTGTTCCTCAAATTTTCTTTATTTAATTTAGAAGCAATAATAATTTGTACATTGAACACATAGCTGTAAAGTTTAATTTTACTTCAGTAATTTCAAGCTTCATCTGCAAATTAAAAAATTGTTAAATTTCTATGTTTAATTTGTTTTTCTTGATTTTGGTGAGAATAGATAAAATCTGAATGAAAAATAAAATGCTGAAAGTCATAAATTTACTCTCGACACATAATATAAAAAAATTTCATATTTCTAATAAAACAATGATTGTTTTTAGAATATTACGTATACGCTGATTAAACATACGTACAATTGGGAACACAATTTTTTTAAGCTACAATTATATAAAATTTTTATTAAATAAAAAGCATATAAGAATTTCAAAATACTAAAATTATTTTAGAAAATCGTTATGTACAAAATATTACGCATACGCAATTTGAACATACGTAAAGTCGGGCAAAAAATGTTTTCTAAAACTACTTATAATTTTAAATTAAGTTAAAATAAAAGGCACATATGGATATATTGTACATACATATGCTCTGCAAGCATTTTAAAATACTCTTATATAATTTTCCTTCCTTCAATAGCAGTTTTAGAAATTACTAGATTTAAAGCCAAACAAGTTTTCTAACTAGTTTTAACTTTTTGCAATTTTAAGCTTGTTCAAAATATAAGCTTAAATTGCTGCACCGTTCCGATGCTCTTCCTCTTGATCAATCAGATTCAAAAATTCAGCAATTGCAACTTTCAATGTAAAAACACTCAACAAAAAAAAAGGGTAATTAAAATGTGCAAAGCTGTGGAAAAACTTAAGGTAAAAGTTGTAAATACAAAATATTATTCAATAGAGATTGAACTCTAAGAAGTACAATGAAGAGAGAGAAAGAGAGAAAGTGAGCGAGAGAGACAGAGCTGACCAGCTCTTATAGAGTCCATCACAGACCATGACATAAAAGTGTCGGACTTGATATCAGCATTTCATTCATTTCAGTGTCCAGGGAACATTGTGAGTGGTTTACCCTACCTCACACCTCCTCGCTCCCCATGCCCCTAGCCCTGCCCCATACAAAACTCTCCATTCATTCGTCTGACGTTGCTGCTGCTGCTGCTGCCATCGCTTGTTTATTGGCTGACAAGTGCTGTACGTCCGGCTGCGTTTGCGGAAATGAGCAAATGACTAATGACTGACCAGAGTCAAACGTAGCCCCCCTCTCTCTCTCCCGCCCCCTATCCTGTTTGCAGCAATTGGGCAGTGTGCGAACAAGTCTCTTGTTGTTTGCACTGCGCTTCAATTAAAGTATCGCAGGAAATTGAACTTTTAGTCAAGAGCATATGGTTAAGGGGTGATGCTTAGGGGGTTATTGGGGTTGGGGTAGGGGCAGTAGCCAACAGTCGTTACGTTACGTTAGGTTACCTACTTGTCTGGCTGTTTTGGTAGCGCTTAAAGCTGGACCGTATCCGTATCCGTATCCGTATTCAGTTGTTGCATATGTAAGTACGTGCGTCGGCTGCTGCTGCTGCTTCTTCTTGTTGATAACTACAGTTTGAAGAGCACTTCACTTTAGCACTTTATACACACACACATACACAGAGACACTAACACACACACATATTCACAGAACAATAATCACTTTAAGCCAGCTATAAATTCTTGGTCGATTACTTAAACCGTTACAACTGTGTGACGTTACGTTCACGTTCACGTTTCACATACTAGGACATTCCATGTCCATGTCGACAAAACGACGTAAGACGACGCGGCGGCATCTACGTTTACGACAACGTCCAACTGCTGACTGCGCTGTTCGCTTTCACTGCGCCGCTGTTGTCGCGCCAAATAACAAACGTGTACTGACACATCCGCACAACATTATGCGCATTTTATGGCCGACGACCTTCGCCGTGAGCTTCGTTTTTAGAACAGCACACGAAGTGTGCACACGAAGTCGCATACCGATGAGCATACAATAAGAAAAACATTGTCCTAGGCGCAACAGACGAACGGTTAAAAACGTGCCAAAAGTGCAGCGAACAACATTAGCCGCGAGCCAGAGAGCAAGAGAGTAAAAGAGAATCGAGTCGGCTGTTAATGTTAAGAGAGTTTGAGCATGCGCTGTGACTTCGTTGTAGCCTGCTGTCGCATAATTAAAGCTGGCAATGCTGGCAAAACACAGCTTCACTGAAATTCAAAAAACCGACAGTGATTTGATGACGCTTGACAATAAAGATGAATGAATGAGTGGGTCGAAGGGGAAGGGGGAGAAGTTGGTGGTGTGGCTGTGTGTGTGTTTGTGTGTGGGTCAGACGATGTGCCCTTTGACCGCAGGTAACGGCCGACAGCTAATAAACTCGAAACCCAAAATGTTTTCGTCGAATTTATTGTAAAACATTTCTAGCCCCAGGAACTAAGACTGACAAATGGCCACGCACACAGGCAATTTGCGAATCCCTCCCGTCCCATCCCTCGAATCACTCGCCTGAACCACTCAACTATCTAAGAGAACCTAAGAGAATGTATTGTAGTACGCATAAAGTTTATGCCGCCTCTTCCTCTTCTGGTCATTGCAAGTTTTATGCTCACCCATTTGTTGCTGTTGTTGCTGGGTTTTTAATATACAATATTAGCCGGTAGTGATGTTTCAATTAATTTTTAAGGTATTCTAAGAAATAGAGCATCTCCGCTCTCACTCTCACCCACTGTATACACCCAACTGAGCAGCTTCCAACCGCATGCTAAGATATGATGCCAGACTCCAACAGACAAATAAATGGCATGCTGCAAAGTATAAATTTTTCATAGTTGGGTTTCTCATCGAATGCGGATTATGTAGAGCGGGGGTAGGGGGAAGGGGCACTGGAGAGAGTGATTGGCGAAAGGGGGTGAGTATGAAAATGAGAAAGTTGTTGCGGTTAGGTGCATTGGTCAAGCAGTAATGCTACGGAACGACTTTAAAGACCCTCAAAAGTTGATCAAAAGCAGTGCGGTATATTTTTGAGAGTATTATTTGAGTGATATGGTTTGTTAAAGAGCAACACTAGCAATATAATATAAAAGGGAGTGTAGGAAGTGTAGGTCTTAGGAGCTGTATATATAGTGAAAGAAATTACAATCTATGAGGACATTCATCTTTATGTTGTATGTAAGAATAGAACCGTCTTACTAGAAATTCTATGTCTCTAAACAAATGTAAAGTTACAAAAAAAATGCGATAATCCGAAATTCTTTCGTTCTTACGGATAAACAGAATGTTTTGCTTAAGTTGATGTCTAAAAACTATATCGATTCGACTAATGATGCTAGATCAGGAATATGTATACTTCACTCTTGTATAGTTAAAATGAAAATTTTCTCATCTTTTTGGCGAATTAATTCGAAGTTTGTAAGTTCTAGATTTAAGGTTAAATTTGGCTTTAAATCACTACTAATAACTGAGGTAAACATATCACTACTTACGTTAATTACAATTGCAAATGGCAAACATATATTTAATTTGCAGTGTTTACAGATTTAATTAAGGCAATTAAATGAATACAACTATTAATATATTCATAATTACGGAGTAGTTTATTAATTTACATAAGTTTCCCAAGGGATAAATAATATCATTATTTTTTATAATTTGAATTGAGTAACAATTGGACTTGTAAATATATATTAATTTACATGGGGGTGCACTGGAGTTTTATTATATATTACCGAAGCGATTTTCAATCGATTCACACCCTTGAGACTAACGACTAGAGAATCCCTCAACTTTGCATATCCAAATGCCATCTGTCTCTCTCTCTGTCCGTCTGTCTGTCCGTCTGTCTTTTTGTCGATGTCTTAAGAGCTAATCCCCTCCAGGCCACATATTTGCAAATGTCTTTCTCTCAGTGCGATGAGGATGCACTATAGCAATTTTCAGTCAATTTTGTGTCAGCAAACGGAGGGAGACAATTTAAAACTCAGTAGAAATCGTAGTCTCCCTTTCTCTCACTCTCTCCCACTCACCCTCTCT
Organism: Drosophila tripunctata; assembly: GCA_035047385.1. Classification (NCBI taxonomy): domain Eukaryota; kingdom Metazoa; phylum Arthropoda; class Insecta; order Diptera; family Drosophilidae; genus Drosophila; species Drosophila tripunctata. Next base: position 276,956 of record JAWNPS010000163.1, read on the forward strand.
GTCTATTTATGTATCTCTCCATCTGTATCTGGTAGCGGTTGTGTTCTACTCGTAGTTCCCCCAGCTTGTTGTGGTTTAATGGATTTGCAGTTTGCAGTTTCTTAACAATTCGATGTTATTTTCGCTCTTTCACTTCCTTTTCGCGCTTTGCCCTTTTCGTGTTCAATTTTTACCACTTCTCTTAAGTTTCTTCTTTTTATTTTTTGCCGTTTTCTATATATATTTTTCTTGCTTTCGATTTTTTTTTTTTTTTTTTGGTAATTGCTTGCCATTGTTGAGCTTCGATTGCAAAGTTTCTCCCGTTTCGCATTTCCCATTTCCCGTCCCGCAGGACTGCAAATTGTGGTGCATTGTGGTGTTGGGAGCAACTCAACCTGACCAAGTAACAGTTAAAGTACAGTAGTAGCTGAAAATGTGAAACACGCTCGTACATCAGTTGAAAATCACGAAATACTTTTTTCCAGTTTTTTTTTTCCAGTTTTTGTTTGCTGTTGTTATTTTGGCGGGGAAATCACACAAATTAACTCCCCAACCAGCACGTATCTAATTTCATTTCTCACACTCCGCCCTTTCCCACTACATGCGTGCCACATAAAAAACTAATTCAAAGCGCTCAATATAATTTATATCGTTTCGCAGGCTATCTAAAGGGCCTGGGACCGATTCTCCTACCTACTCCAACTCCAGCTCCTACTCTCAATCGCACACAATCGGCCCAAAAAGGCGAAAGAAATTTTTGTAATTTTTATGACCCCCAAAGACACATCAATTCCAAGGGCTAACTCCCGTATGAGGCAAGGATTTCTTGAGCATATTACAGAGAGCACCAGCACCAGCAGGACGAAGAACGCAGGACTCGGAATGCGCAACTCAGAACACAGAACATTGGACAGAACGTCGGCAACAAGGCAAACAAACATATTTAAAGATGTAAGCGCAATAAAATAAAATAATAAAAATACAACTTTTGTCCCCTCAACGAGCCGTCCACTTCACCGCCGCCTCCTCCTCAAGCCCTCCATCCTTTGAACTTGCCTGTCTGTTTGTTCTCCCGTTTGCTTGTTTGTTTGTTTTGTTTTTATTTGTTGTTGGCCAAAAGAAAAGCAGAGAGTTCTGGGGCTAGCTTGACTATAAACTGTTTCAAGTTATCTAAAGTGTTAAATCACCTGATGCCGTCAGCATGAAATTTACGCACATAAATCTTTTGGGTCGAGCCCAAGTTGAGTCCGAAGCCGAGAATGAGCTCCGAAATAACATAAACCAAACATAAGCAGGCCCAAATCAGAACGAGGGTAGTTCAAATAGTTTGCACACACTATCTAAGTCAAACACTTAAGTTATAAGTTAGCCCGGAAAATTGAATTGCAACTCGATTTGTAAAGAAAAACTATATTTGCTCAACCGAAAATGTTGAACTGCCACTGGAAAAATTAATTTTATTTACAGAATAAAAATATATATATTTGCTTTTTAAGTTTATTTTATCAATTAAAGTTTATTTATTCCAGCTTAAATTTATTTCAATTTTATTAAAATTTGTATAATTATTATTAAATATTATTATATTTACTCCGAAAGATCAAAATCATTCAACTTTGTTGCAGATTTTAACTTAGTTTTTTTTTATATATATTTTGAGTTTTTTTTTTTTTTTTTTATTTTTTATTTTTGTTATATTATTATATTTTTTTTTTGATTATCAACGATTTATAATAAAAAGTCATTATACTTTTTAAATATTTCTGCTTACTACAGTTTTATCTAGTATATTTATAAAATATTTAAATAAATTTCTTTACATTTTAATTAGCGTTCCAAGAACTTTACAAACTCACCACTCGATTGAAGTTCTTTAAAAAGGTTGCCAACAAGCCGTTGACAGAGGCAGCCTTCCCGCTCCATGTTACGCACTCGTATTATTCCCAGTCCCAGCGACATCGATCGCTCCGAGAAAAGGTTACGTGTGCGTGCTCGAAGGTTTGCAGAAAGGATGTGGGTGGTGGGGGAAGGGGGATAGAAGATTCGTGTATATTTTATGGCTTTATAAAAGCGCTTTCACCTGACACTGTGAGCGGGGTCAGCACATTGAGGCACGACGCTGCACATGTCTTGCCTCAACTTTTGAGCTATCATATACCAATTGATTGATGTGCGGGGATGGGGTAGCTGCGACTACAAGCCACACACCCCTCATAAACCTATCCTCGATCCTTAGACAACTGGACAGCCGGAGAGGAAGCTGCTCAAATAGTTTGCAATTGGTTGGCATTCAGTCAACTCAGCTCGATTGCTTTTGATTTGCTTTTTTTTTGTTCAACGTCAACGGGGTTCAACTATGGGCCAAAGCACCTGGCCAAGTAGACAAATTGGTTAGAAGGGGTTGCCAGGCTATAAGGGAGACTGGGGTGACGGCCTAGAAGCTAAATTTGCACACTCTTAAAAATACTCTTAATAATAATAATATTATTATTAAAAGTTTACCAAAGTTTTTAAATACAAATTACAAATAGTAAATAGTATTGTTTAAAACTTAATTCTGAATACTTCTGCTTAATGCGTAATAGTAATACAAGTTAATTGAAAATACTTAAAATATAAAGAAAATTTTAAAAAATATTTTAAACATTTTTTATATTGCTTGTAGGTTGGTAATGAATTAAAAGAACTTCAGGTCAAGTCTTCAATAAAATTTAACTTGTTACAAATGTATTAAGTTATTGTCTTACAAATTTGGGAGTATATACGTAATACACAATAAATGCGTATTTGATCCTATTTAAAGTAGTATTAAATAAAGTAGTACTTTTCACTCAAATTTAACCCGTTTTTTGCAGTGTACCTGCAGCAGCAACAATAGAATCAACAAGAGCGCAGTAAAACAACAGCAGAAAGTAGTTGGCATTATAACACAAACAAACACATAGTAACAACAACAACAACAACAACAACAACAACAACAACGACAATCAATGAAAATTACAGCAGTGTCTGTGTAGAAAGGTGGGCGGTGAGTGGTGGGCGGTGGGCTGTGGGCTGTGGGCATGGCCAATGGTTAATGTAATGAAAACGGTAACAGCAGCGACAATAAAAACAACATTCGATGTGGGTAAAGCGCAACGCGAATGTGAATTGGAAATGAAACTTCCAAATGTGGAAGAGAAGAGAATCGAAAACCAAAAGGGGAGTGTGCAGGAAAAGCTATTGTTGGAGTTTGGTTAGGAAGCTGGAGTTTTCGCTGAAGTCAGAGTTGTTGTTGTTGACGTTTATGCGACTCGACGGCAAACGGTAAAAGTTTTTGGTCGCAAAGCGTTTTAGAGCTCAACAATCAAGTGAACAAAGCGTTGAGGGGCCACAGGAGAACGGGAAATACCCCTACCCACTCGAAGCTAATGATAGGAACTACGATCATATTTGATTATGTCACCTTAAAGTTGTTTACTTTGTTTCGAATATGGAAAACTGTTTTCTCAAATGAAATGCAAACGTGCTGTTGGATCTTACGATGTTGCTTAGAAAACGAATTCTTTAGAAAACTATGGACTGGGTAACTTTTCACCATATAAGGCTTAGAGGTGGAGAACTATCGATAGTGGGCACCATCGATATTCGACGATAGTTAATTTTGAACCATCGATAGTGTCGATAGTGCCATCGATAGTCGCCGATACTATCGCCCGAAATTACAAAAAAAATTTGGGGGGGGAAAAAAATATATTTTTTTTTTTTTTAAAAATTTTTGTTGGGGGGAAAAAAAGAGTTTATTTTTTTTTTCCTTTTGGGGGGGGGGCCCCTCTTGTTTTGGGGGGGGGTGGGGGTTTTTGTTTGGGGGGGGGGGGGGGGGGAAAAAATTTTTTTAAATATTTTTTTTTGTGGGGATTTTTTTAAAAAAAATATATATTTTTTTTTTATTTTTTTTTTTTTTTTGGGGGGGGTTGTGGGGGTTTGGGTTGTTTGGGTGGGGGGGGGGGGGGGGTAGGGGGGGGGGGGGGGGGGGGGGGGGGTGGGGTTTGGGGGGGGGGGGGGTGGGGGGTTGGGTGTTGGGTTTTTGGGGGTGTTTTTTTTGTGTGTGGTGTGGTGTGTGGTGTTGGGGTGTTGTTGTGGTGGGTGGGGGGTTTGTGTGTTTTTTTTTGGTGGGGTTTTTTTTTTTTTTTTTTTTTTTTTTTTTTTTTGTTGGGGTGGTGTGTTTTTTTGTTTTTGTGGGGGTGGGTGGGGGGGGGGGGGGGGGGGGGTTTTTTAAATTTTTTTTTTTTTTTTTTTTTTTTTTTTTTTTTTTTTTTTTTTTTTTTTTTTTTTTTTTTTTTTTTTTGGGGTGGGGGGGGTGGGGCAGTTTCTATTAATAGAAATATAATATGTATAGATAATTTGATATCAAATTTTTATTAGGTACTAGTTAATATATCTCTACTAAACTCACTTTTACAGACTATAAAAGAGTGCTTAAGGGTTTTAAGTTAAATTAATTTAAAAACTTCATAAAACTGTTGGCAGAATATTGGAAATTATACGCTTGTGTCTATTTAAGAACAATAAAAGGAAATATAATATTAAGAATTAACAGTGAAGAATCTACAGAAATCAACGAAATTTAATATTTATTTTCCATTTTTTATTTACTATCTTCCAACAATATTATGAGTCTTAACATAAGCATGCAAACAATTTTCTTTTAAAAAAGTTACAGATTAAATAAATTTAAGTAATAAATGTTTTCTAAATTTAATATAGTTTCATTAGTCATACTATCAGTTATCTAAGTCCAACTCAAGACTCAAAAAAACTTATTTAATCTAAACATTGATTGAGTTGTTTTATGTTTACTTTGACAAAATCTTAATAACATACGCATATCACTTTATATATAAAGCAAGGTTAAGACAAAGAATTGAGAGCAGTACTCTTAACGTTGTTGCAAAAAGATTTGCGCCAGTTGTGGGTTATCTCTGGTTGGAATGTTGCCCGAGAGACCTTAGCAAACAAAAGTACGTGAAGAGTAGAAAAACATTGAAAAGGGGTTAAAAAAAAATGTAAGTGGACTTGCAACAAACGGTGGCAAGTTGCCTTACCTTGGAAAACTTGCCGACAAGTTTGCATTGGTTTTGCTCCTTTCGTTGCTGCTGCTCCCATTCCTGCTGTTGCTTTTCCCGCGGAGACCCCTCACTCTCGATGGCTGGGCAACAAGGTAGAACCAATAATGAAAACTACTTCAACATGCAATAAAGCAAAGTGGCAGGTTTTGAAAGCAAAATACGAATAATAATGAATTAATTGATTACAGTTAAATGGCGCATAAGAGTGCAAGCAATAGGAGTAGAGAGGGAAGAGGGAGCAACAAACAAACTAAAGCTCATTATTGTTGAGAGGATGCCACATCAAGGGTATAAAATAAGGGCAAAGCCCCAACCAAATGAAAGGTATTTTGTTATGTGTATATAAATTGAGATCTATTTGCCACAAACCCCAAATAAAAACTGGAACAACACAAACATAGACACAGACACAGATACATGGTTAGTTATAGTGATTGTGATAGAATTGGAAATGGAAATAGTAATTGAAGAGGCAGGCTAATTAAAATTTAATTGCACATCTAAACGAAATTTACAACAAACAAGTGAATCGAACAGCAATACCGACACACCCGCCACTACTGGGTAACAGGGCAAAACATCTAAACAGGAATTAAACATAATACTCTCCAATTAATTGGCATGTCGATAAATGGCTGCTCTGCAAAATATATAATGTTTAGTAGTGATAATAATTTCAATTAATTTACTAAATACAATACATACATATATGCTATAAAATCTGGGAAACTTCTGAAACAAGTTTGTGGTGTTTGAAAAAAAGTGTAGCATGCTTTCGGGGATATATGTAAAAGATTTGAAATGAGCTTCTGAAGAGCACTTAAAATATGTGTTATATAAAACTAGCTATTAGCTAATTAATTTAAATTTAAAAGTTCAAAAAAGCATATACAAAAGCATAAAATAGAAGTTCAAACTGTAATTTTCGTTACATGCTTAAACATACCTTCGAAATATTAAAAGCATATAAATGCATTTAAAATCATCAATTTTCTAAGCAATAAAATATTAAATTATTTTTTTTTATTATTTATTTGCTTAGTGCAGTTACTTTAGGAGCCTAATAAAATCAATCAGTTAATTGATATTTTAACTTTCAGCCATTTAAAATTGAATGCATTTAAATTGTGTGAAATTACAAAAAGTTGTAGTTTACTTTTAGGCATTTAGTGAATACAGAATAAGGTAAAATAACTTCGTTTAAATATATTTTGGTCAAAAAGAAAAATAATAAATATTTGATGTGCAATTTTGCAAGTCTAATTGGACGAGAAATAATACCCGAAGCATGTGCGTAGGAAAAATCATCATTAAATTTTAAATTCAATTGCATTATGCAACTGGAGAGTGGCAAGTGGCAGCCAATGCAATTCACACGAAACTCTGCCATGTGCTAGTGTTTGGAGAGTGCAACAAATTTTGGAAAATACTTTGCAACAGTGTAGTTCATAGAAAACTGCAACCCAAAAACTATTCTTTACATAATTTATACGAAATTTCGCACTAATTGCAATAGTTAATGCAGATTTCAACCGCATTTGAATTTGTACGTGCCACGACGCCTGCTGCCAAACCACAAACTATCTCATTTACATACACCCCACAATCCCACCCCCGCTGCCATCGCCATCGACAAAAAACTGACCAAAACAGCTGGAACAAAATCATGAAACACTCATGTGAATTGCATGAAGTGGAGCACGTGAAACAAACGCATCCACTTTCACATCGATTTCCCATTCTGCTGCACCACAGCACCACAGCATTTGGTGAACGGCACGCGCAAACTTTTCCAATTGATTTTATGGGGTGTCTACTGCTGTTGTCTTTTTTGTTTCTTTTTTTCTTTTTGTCAGTGTACTCATTGGCATCTCTATTGGCACTTTATTAAACTACTTCACAGCCAAGAATTGAAATACTACAATACAATTTTTTTTTTGCAGCTGGTGACTCTGCTCAACTTTTTGTATTGCAATTAGTATTCAAATTGAAATTCCATTTCTATTGCTGATAATCGGAAAACTTCTACACTTCTTCTCAGCAAAAATGCAAAATATCTAAACTGAGAGCAGAAATTTGTACAAACATAATGATTTGTGAAATCTTGGTAAGGCAAAAACTTAAAAACAATAAAGTTGAAATTTTGGCAAAGTCTACAAAACACAAAATAATAAATCAAGAATTAAAAAAATATATATCTACAAACATGACAATCGCAAAGATTTTATTAGCTTCATGACAAAAAATTTCTTTATTAAATTGTTAAATTAGACAAACAATTTTTAAAATAAGTCAATACTTTAAAAACCTTTTATTTATCTTAGTGCCATTCAAAGTTGTTTTAGTTTATTTAAAATGTGTTTAATTAATTTTTTAAAATTTAAACTCTTAATTTAAGCTACTTGGGATATCAAATTACAATAAAACCAGCTATAAACATTGTTTTTATTGAGATATTTTGCAAATTGGCTTATCCAAATTCTACTTTTCTATCCATGGTTTAAGTGTAAGCTAATTAATTTATTTGAAAATAAAAGTCTGCTGTAAATATTTATTTTTATGTTTCAGTTTAACATCTGTAGGATGCGGAAACCAAGTTGAATGAGGTCTGCGCCTTCTTGCAGTATTAACTTTAAGCAGACCAATATTGTCTTTAAATTATAAAAATCATAAAATAATACACATTTAGCAAATTTGTTCAATATTAACATATCTTAAAGATGGATTTTCGCAAGTTTAATTTAATTTTTTTTAGGCAAAAAAAGTTAAGAAAACTAGTCTTATTTTTAATTTTCTTAAAATAATATAATTAAATGTGAAGTGCAATTTAACAATTTCTCTTGAAAATGAAGATGCTAACTTTAAAATAAAGTACGTATATATATACAACAACATTTTTAAATGATGTATTAAAACATAGGTTAAGATATGAAATGCAATTAAAAAATTTAGAGTTTTTAATTGCGCTAATAAATCTTTTAAAAAATGCAACAAAAAAGCTGCAAACATTTTAAAAAGTTTTAAAAGTAGTTGTCTAAATGGAAGCAGTCTATGGATTGAGTCGCTTGGAGTCCCTTTGGAGCCATTGGTTCTTGATTAGATTGTCACCCAGCTGACGGATGTGTGTCTGTAAGTTGGTGCTGGAATTTGGCAAATGCAATCAAGACCAGCCTCCAATGCGGCTGCGGGTTTTTGATTGGAGTTAGAGTCTGGTTGGGGATACGTGTTGGCTTTGAAGTTTGAGTTCAGGTGGTGTTTTGGGTTGGGGTTTGGGTTTCGGTTGTGGGCTTTTGGTACGCCTCCATGTGCAGCGGGAAAATTGAAAATGCCGCCACGCCCACTGCATTGGAGTGCGTCATTGTGCTGCTGCACAGCCCCCAATAAATTCAACGATTTGCTGGTGCGTAAATCTGCAACCAAAGCAGCAAACGTTTAAAGCAACAACAACACCATCACCAACACCAACAACAATAACGATGACAACAACAACATCCACATCGACGTTGTCGTTGTCGTCGTGGTCCAAAGCAGCTGTTCGTGTGCTAGCTCAAAGGATTTGTGCGGGATTTGGCCATAACGACAAAAACGAAGCTCAACCAAAAACAAAAGCGAACTTTGAAATTAAATTTAACCCATGGCCATGGATAGAACTGTAGATGGAGATGAAGTTGAGAGGAGCTATTGCCAAAAGGAGCAGCTACAGACTGCTACGCTTAACGATACTTTTTCTATTTCATTTTCCACTTTGGTGTTTTTCTTTTTTTGTTGTTTTTGGTTTTTTTTTTTTTGGGTAACAAGTTGCCCAAGTTGTTTACCAAATTTCATCGAATTTCAATTTTAAAATGGCAAGCACCAAAACCGACGGAGCCGCGCGATGCTTTATTGAAAAAAGTGCCAAATTGATTTGTAAAATTGGTAATTTACCCAAAATATGTATCAAGTCGCACAGCTATGCTATACAACACATGCATTCAAATGAACATCACGCATTAAGCACACAATTGCAAAACACTCTGTGGAGATGATCCATCAATCCAATGTTATATATCAATGAATAAATCTTCAGAAAGTGTTGGCAGTTATGTACACTATTGGTGTAAAGGAAACTATTGAAATACAAACATTAATTAGGTTTTTTTTTTAATTGCTAAAACTAATTCAATATTTAAAAATTTTAATATTAACTTGTGGCAATGCAAAGCTTACTGCAGTTTTCAGGCACACAGGAAAATTAAAGAATTCAATGTAAATATTATTTAGAGAAGACAAACTGGCCTGTTAGTCTGGAGAAAGTATTACTCGAAATTAGCAGTTATCAATATAAAAAATAGAAAATTTAAATCAATCAAAGTTATTACTATTTAGATCATATACATATATTTACATATATCTGTTATAGCTCTATATGATTTTCTCTAAAAACTACTGAGAAATAACTAATCTGAAACTTCTTAGAATGAAAAGAAAGTAAATTCTCACTGATAGCATATTTTGTTAATAAATAAAATTATACACTTTGCGACCGGTTTCTTAAATAAAATATTTTGACAAATAAATAAAACCTAATTTTATATATTAATATAAGTACAAAAAAAAAACTAAACTGAAATTTCTAAGGTAAATTCTTAATAAAAGCAATATTTTAGAACCCATTATCTTGAATAAAATATTTGGAAATATAAATAAAAGTTAATACAGAAAAGAAATGCTGAAATTTCGTAGACAATAAAACTTTCAAGCTTGAATAAAATGATTGTACAAATAAACAAAACTAAATATAATATTAAAATATAAATACAACAGAAATATTTTTTATATTAATAAAAAAAAAAACAATTGTTTAAAAAATTAGAATAACCATTATTTATTATAAAAACTACAAACTTAATAAGTTGTTTTTATAAATTTTCAAAAAATTCATAAAATTTTCAAGTATAAAATGATTGTTATTCATTTGTTCGACATTAAAATAAAACAAAAGAAATAAATTTGAGAATACGATGCAAACGAAACTAAAATCACAGTTTTACAATTGTATGCCTTATAATTATATTATTAATTTGATTGAATCAAGATTTTCGTTGTTACATAAATTCTTTTTAAATATAATTAAAAGTTTTTGCTAATTGTTTAAATATTAAACAGAATTTTCTGGTTGAGATATTAGGGCACGAACAACCCAACATGCTCTTTATAAGGTGTTTTTAATTAATTTCGTTTTTTTATTTCACTTACATCTATATTATGTAGAATATCATTACAAACTTTAGACAAATATCTGCCCTTTTTATACCTTCTTTATACCTTCAGGGATATGTTGGGATTGTGAATTGTTTTAACTTGTTTTCTTTATGATTATCGGCAAGAAAAGAAATCATTGCGATTTGTTTGAAAATCACTTGGAATTGCACCGAAGAATTGGCAAGACTAATCGCAGTCTTCAAACAAATCTCATTTTAAGTTATCGCAAGCACACACACATATACAGTGTACGTATGAACTTATACACATATACACTGGTGCCATCAGTTGTCTCATCTCTAATCCTGCACACCTGGAAACGCACTCTCGATTCTCGTTTCGGAGTTTGTATCCTTTACGCCAAGCTCACTGTATGGCTGTGTGTGTGTGTGGGTGTATCTGTGTGTGAGTTGGTCTGTCTGCCGCTTTCGATTTTGATTCCGATCCGATCCGAGTGATAGATGTACACAATTTTGAACATTTGCATACGCAGCCAAAACGAAGCGTAACGCAGCAACCAAAAGTGAGAGAGAGGGAGAGAGAGAGAGATTGAGAGAGGGTAGAAGCGGGTATGGGCAGAGAAAGGGGAAGATAAGTTGAAACCAGCAAAATGATTTTCATTTCAATTATTTATTGATTGATTTGCAATTTGTAACCGACCAAAAGCTGCACACCTGCACATATGTACATATCAATCGACTTTCACCAGAATTGATGGACTGGGCGTTGCAGGGGCGTGGCAAATATACATGCCACATGCATACACATGTATTTATATATATATAAAAATACACATATGTTCTGTGTGTGTGAGTGTGGCGATTGTGCAGCTGGGTTTGTGGCGTTGCGCATATTTAATCGAAAATGTTACCGCATTTATGAAATTGTCAATATGCAATACAAATACACACCACATCCCACACACAGGTGTTGAAGACACACATTTTGACATATTTACATACAATTAGTTTGCGAAATGTAAATTCACCAAACACACACACACACACACACACACACACCCACTCACACTCACATTCACAAAAAGTTTGTAAACTTAAATGGAAATGTATTTATAAAGAAATACAAATTGGCAATCGCTGCGATAGCAAAACAACTTTTATCATTACGCCTGACAAATGCCCAACAACAGCAACAACAGCAACAACAACAACAACAACAGCAAAAACTTGTCTAAAATGCATAAATCAAACATGTTTTGGCATATCATTGCTTTCAATTAGCATGTTTAATAATCACATCGTATTTTATTTTATTCATATCTCCAATTTAATTTCACTAACCATTATAATTTTGAATTCAAATATTTAAAAATTTTCCTAATATCTTGAAAAGAATTTTATTATTTTTCTGCACATGTCTCTTGATGCCATTACTAAATTTATTTTATTGATTACATCATTTTCCATTTCTGAAATGAAAAGCTTAAGTGTGAATTTTAAAAAATTATTTATATTTATTAATCTACCTAATACGGAAGAGAAATGTAAAACAAATTAATTATTCAAAAGTTTAATATACAAACTAAACTATTGCATTTGCCTCAATATTTAAATTATCAAAGAATTTTAAACTTAAATTTATATTATATTCACTATCGGCACTTATCAACAAGACATTGCAAATTCGGTTTTCTAAGTTTACATAAGAAATATAATTCTAAATAAATCAAATATTAAGGAATTTTAAAACTTAAACTTTTCTTGGTATTTAATATTATGTTCTATTATTGATGATTTACTTAATCAATAAGAACAAGTTGCAAAGTTAATTCGAGAATGTCAGTGTAAAGCCTCATGTTGTCGATTATATGTATTTGATATTTCGTTCCTTTCCTTGTTTGACGGTAAATAATTCTAAATAAATTATTAAAGAATTTTAAACCTAAACTAATATTATATTCACTATTGGCACTAAAAAATCAATTAATTCTGTTTTCATTACTTTTACATAAAGAAATATAAATTATAATAAATCATATATGTAGAAAAATAGGTTTAAAACTGTGACTTTTCTTGGTATTTAAAAGTATGTTCTATTACTGATGATTAACGTAAACTAAATAAGTTTCAAATGCTAACAAATTAATACTAAATCGGCCAGTGATAAAGGTTCAGTAATTAGTATTTTATATGTATAGCAATTTATTTAATGTTTTAAAAAATAATTTCAAAATGGATGAAACCAATGTTTGGTAGCTTAGAATCCATTACAAACATAAGTAACTCATGCTACATTGGAACAAACAGCAGAGCCTCGGGGTATACCAGTTGCATGGAATGGCGAGAGGTGAGAAGAGTGCACAAAGTGCGTATGGCGGCATTGCGGCTATGTTGCAAGGCCAAGACTTTGGGCCAAGTGTTGCACTGCCACATGACGTGCAACAGATGCTGTTTGCCGTGCCAATGCCTCTCGCCAAGCATGAACAGCACAACGAGAATGTTGCGCACCAATTGAACGGGTAACTCCAGGTGCAACAGATCGCAGATTGCATGCAGGGCACCACAATCGATGAAGTATTCCAGACAACAGCGACAGAGCAGCATAGTCAAGCTGACTAGAGTCCAACCAGCTGTGAGACGCACTTGCGCATTGGTCTCTTTTTGGCTGGCACAGAAGACAATCTTGTCGAGCACACCAAGTTTCACAAAGTGCTCCAGCCTAATGCATCTGTTGTCAATGATGCCACCCAGCAGCTGCAACACCAAGATGCGTATCTCTACACTACCAGCCAAGACCAGACCATGTACATGCAATAGAATGCTCTTGGGGAACCTATAGATCGGGTCGCGCCGTCGATACACCAAGCACACATTGGACAAGACAAAGATGGCCTCTCGCTGCACAGCCTCGAGGGGACTGAGGACGAATCGCACCACGCGACTCAGCAGTCGGGATTTTAGCATCGCTGGCACCATGGCCGAGCGGTACTCGGAGATGAGACGGGATAACCGCAGTGCCGGCACCAGCAGCTCCACATTCTGGGAGTAGTGCAGCAGAGCTGGCAATGATTGGGCAATCTTTTTGATGGCATACAGCGGTGGACCTGGCACCTTGTAGCGCAGCACCTGATAGAGCAGCCAAATCACCTGTCCCTGGTACTGCTCCTCGCCCAGTAGTCGCAACAGCTCGGATAACAATCCGGATTCCACAACCGCATCTCTCATCCGCCAGCCACACACCAGTATGTTGCTCAAAAGCGCCAAACATGAGGATTTGATGGTGACCCTCAGCCGGTACATTCCTAGTATCTGACGTAGTAATAACAGCAGATCGGTAGTCAACACCAGACGCTTCACATCCACCTTGGTGCAGTGCGTCGTCATCTCGTGCAGCACTCGCAACGCCTTAATGCACTGCCGCGGAGTGCGGCGTGAACACGGCTCACGCAGGTAACTCAACAGATTAAGGATTATTCTGCCTCGCCAGGATAACTCCATGTGACCGATCATCCAATGAGCATACTTCCTGGCGGACTCCAACTCATTGTTCAGAAATTGAAAGGTCAGCAGCTTCTCACAAACCAGATTAACCTCCTGGGCACTCATCGCTTGCAACTAAAGCAAGTTACGTTTTCATTACATCATTTTCAGCATAATATTATACTTACCAAAAAATATTGGGCAATTGTAAAAGAAAAAGTATTAAATCTATAACTTTTTTGATTGCGATGTGAATATTTTGAGATTTTCCGGAATCAATCAATTTTGTTGCTTTGATTCAAACGTTTGTCACTTTGAAATATCTTAGCATACTGCTTGAAAACACTGAAGCGTAAACGAAAGCTCCGCTAGTGTGTTGAAAATTTACTTTGCATGAGAAACTTTCATAAATATAGTCCGATTTTGTTGTAATTTTTAGAATCGTTGGATATTGTTGGTCTCAAAATATAAACAAAATTACAAAGCTATACGTTAAGAAATACTTGAGCTGGAGGCATCAAAACTATGAATATTTTAGTGCTTCTTATGGGCGAAGATGCAGGGGCATCCAGCAAATTTTTGATGGCATTGTCTTTTTATTGCATTTAACAACCCACATGCCATAATTGATGTCCTTAGCTGTTATGGTAACAGAGATATTCGTCAGAATCATGTATTTTTTTAGAGGTATGTCTTCTTTTGCGCCTATTGTAGGCGAATGGGGTGTCGCATCAAAAAATGGAGACAAATTTGTATGCACTGATTAAATATGTGGTCGATACTGACCAACTATAAACTTGAAGCTCAAATCATCTACAAGCTCCTTCCATTTATACACACAGAAGGACAGACGGGCTTTATCGACTCGGCCTGGTCCATGCTTTTCACAAACCAAATTTAAGAACTAAAGAAAAACTAAAGAACATTAAACTAAAATTGTATTTAATTTTTTAAATTGTAAAATTTGGCTACACATCTAAATTCAACAAAAGACAATCAATTAAAGAATTAAATGTAGCCCAAAAATGTTTATCAAAACAATGTGAAAAGCATGCCAAAATGGTTGCCAAATCAGTTGATGGAGATTAGTTTTACATACAGAATATTTGAACACAAGTTGACAATCATTTGCTAAACTAGGCAAAAAAAGGAAAATCTTTGGCACTTGAAAAGAACTATGTAACTAGAAAGTTTTCTAATATACGAGTATATGAAATGTACTTTACAACACTACACTGAGTGTGCATAAACTTGAGCTACTTCATCTCTCTGGTTTTTCGTCTCCACAATACTCTAGCCACCACATTGGGTTTGTCTTAATTGCCCTAACAACTTGCTTTGCCATTTTATTTCTCTCTCTCTATTTTTCTTTCTAGTCCTTGGTTTTTGGTCGTTGTCCAGTCGAAGAGAGGGCTGGGTGGGTGGAAAGGAAGGGAGGTAGTGCTCTTATTAAATTTACAATTGCAGGGATTATGTCAGACAGGCAGCGTTAAGGAGCTCAGCTGAGGCTCAGTGTAGCCACTTCACTTCGATTTTTGCTGTCAGCCAATCTCAAGTCAAGTCCCGAGCGACTCAAGATATATATGTTCGAAAGTGTGTGTATATATATATATAGATATTGTAGCTTAAAATGCCAATCAAGCTGCTGTGATTGTAAGTGTTTGTTTGTGTGCGTGTCTATATCCTCTTTCTATACTGTTGGGCCAAAACGAGGTCGAAATCAAGCACAGTTGATAATTAATAAATTTCTAACGTGTTCTTGCACGCCTCACCAATCGCCAGGCATACAAACAAATTTATTTATATGCTTTAGGCATACCCTGTAAATGCGAAAAGTGCTAGAAAGTATATGGGTTACGCTCAAGTATTTTACTTTTTTATTTAACTCAATTCAATATTGCTAAATAGGAGTTCAGTAGTTAATTATAAAATGTAGCATGGCATACCCTGGAAATAGTCGAAATGCAGCGTAGAGTGCAAAATAAAATTTTGATTTACATACATAAAAAAATAAAAAATATATATATATTTATATAAAATAAATAAATTTAAAAAAAAAAAAAAAAAAAAATTTTTTTTTTTATATATTTTATCATGAAGATTAGCACATAAATTATATTTTATTCCGTAACTTATACACTGTAAATTTTGTAACAAAATTAAACTATTTAGTATTTATCACAATAAATAATTTTGTAGAATTTATTTACTGATTAGTTTATTAGATTTATATGCTTTAACAAATCTAAAACCACTATAACTTGAAATGGGTATCTTATAGTCGATTAATTGAAGCGATTAAAAATATGGGTTTTATATCTTAATTGGTTATGTTAGTCTGCGTCTGTGTTTGAGTTGTGTTGTGTGTCTCTTTAGCTCACACTCTCTCTCTCTCTCGAACAATATTTTATCACTTGTCATTTGTCTCACGTTTCTTAATTAGCCACAGGATAATGGGCCAAAGCACGTGTCGAGGTAAACAAACGGTAAAGCCTCAACGCCTGCGCGTATGCAGCACAAATTTTTCCCATTAATTGTTACGCATAATTGCAAAGTAATTGGAAAATTTCATTACAATCTCTAAAGGCGGCAAATCGAAAAGAAAGCACCAAAAACAGAAAGACAAAGAGCGTGTTACAAGTTGTGGAAAATCTAAAGACAACCGCGTAATGTCGCCCAAGAAAGTTGTTTTTTCTTTTTGATTTTGAAGAGAGGAAATTCGAGACAGGATTATAAATCAATTTGGTAAAGCTACCAGAATGACAGTGTAACGACAAGCGCTGCAAAAACTTGGCCCACAGCAGACGCCTTTAAGCTGCTTTTGATGCATCCCCCATTCCCCGTTTCATCCATCTGTAACTCCCTACACTTACCTAAGTCTACCTCTCTATGTACAATAGGTTAATGTATGTATTCAAGTATATTGTATGTACATATGTGTATATTCATATACATAATCGTAGGCCTTGGCGATTTGTTTTGTTTGCCATTAGGTTTTCAGCTATTGAATTTCATTGGGCTGCTCCCTTTGCCGTAATAAATTTAATATGGGTCATTTGTATGACATTCGGGCGGGTATACTCTCCCACACCTCCTTAACCGCCCTCCCCCCTGTTCCTTGTAATCTCCCTGACCATCTAGACCATCCGTATACCGTACACCATCTTTCTCTTCTACTTCCTTCTCATTGCCATCGCCATCGCATTCAGTTTTTGCTGTTACGTCGTCTATCACAGTCTCTGCGAGATTGCGAGGTGGGTTTGATAATATTCTAAATGTGAAGAATTAATAAATATATTTAATTTTATAATACCAATTCTTACACATATATATCTCTTAAAATGTTACTCAACTGTACAAGTAATGCGGAATGTTATCAATTTAGTCAAACTATATTACGGATATAAAATATGATTATATATAAAAAATCATTTTTAATTTCACAACATATTTATTGAAAATATAAGACTAAGTAGACATTTTATAAACTTGTTTTTGTATTAAAGTGAAAATTTAGACATGAGTTTGGAAAAAAAAATATATATTTTTTTTTATGTAGAAAAAAAGGGGTAGAAAAATAAAAAAAAATTTTTTTATTTTAAAAAAAAAAAAAAAATAATAAAAAAAAAAATATTTTTATATTTTTTTTAATAATCCATTATTATTTAATAATTAAATTGTTATTTAAATAGTTATTGATATGAATTTAGGTAATTATTTGCAAATGTTGTACTATAAACCAAAAAGTTTTTAAAAAATAAAAATAATAAATTTCGAGAAATTTGAATTTTAGACAAATTTTAATTTAAAATAAAATAAATTCATGATTAATTAAAATAAAAAAACAATCTTTATCATAAAAATAAATTTATTTAGCTTTTTGTTTTAATTAAAAAAAACTAATTTAATGATTAAATAATTGATTTAATAATAATTTAATAACAAATAATGTATCTTGTTAAACAAAATTATTTAGTTATGTATTTAAATCATTTTTAAAATGTTTAAGTCCAACAAAACATTCATAAATAATTGTTTTGTTTATAAGAAATACATAGAGAAGAAGAGAAAGTATAAACTATATTTTGTTTTTCTGTTTTATACCCAAAAGAGCACTGTGAGATTGTGGAAATGTTTGAAATGGCCAAGACGGTATCCAGAAAAAAAAATTTTTTTTTTTTGCTCCTTACGCTTCACGTAGTCTCACGAACTGTCTTGAGTTTTGGGCCAAATTATTCTTTTAGTTCCCAAACTGCTTGAATAGTTGTTGATTTGCCCTCTCTGTCTTTCTTTCATTCTTCCTGTTTTGGGTGTTTTTTTTTTTGGCCATTCTCTACAGTTTTTGTTCTTTCTTTTTTTGTAGTCTTCCTGGCTGCTAATTTTGTTTTTGCTTCGGTTATTTGGGCATAGGTGAAGGCCTAACAAAAGGCGCAACAAAGCGTACACTGGGCGTTTCTTACAGCACGATTGTGGACTCTGTCCGGCTGGTTTGTCCGGACTGTCCAGCTACGTCTCCATCTCCGTTTGCGTCTCCGTGCTCAGTGCTGTTTGTGCGCCGCACTTTCATCGATGGGCCACGTCCTTTTTGCTTGTCTTTCTGCCAATGACATGTTGCAAATTAAAAAAGGGTATGCCTGAGCAATCTTCTTGCGGTTATCCCGACCCGTTGACAGGGTACGAAAGTCCGGTGACTGCCCAAAAATATCACTCCTGTAAGTCAGACTTTAGGGTGCTGCTGGCTGGCTGAGCTGGGAACTGGAAACTGAAAATCGTGGGGTCAAGAGGCTTTACATCCGGTAACAGCATTTTAATGATGCCCATTTTTGCGGCCGGGTCGACAACAACTGGCCACATAATTTGATGACAAACAATTTGAGCGTAAGTTTTGTCTTTGAAGGCGTTTTAGTTACGGCGTATACAAAATGCAGCTTCAACTTTACTTTTCGCTCGCAGCTGTTCGCTATGCAAAGACTTTTCTGGCTAAAAGCAAAGCAGCAAGCATTTTGAATATGCCAGAAAAACTTTACTTACAGAGATACAGACAGAAAGAGCGAGAGAGAGAAAGAGAAAGAGAGCTGTGTAATTTTCCTGAGAATTTTCCAAAGACGTCTTTTCTTAAGAGCCAAACAACAACCTAGACGGAATTTAATAAATGCTTCTCTCAGTTTTCACCCATGTCAGGGCTTTTGAAGTTCTCGTTGTCACCACTAAACTGAGAATCTCGCAAACTTAATAACTAAAGCATCTCCAAGGAAGCCTTCGATTAGCCCAACAATCTTCAAATACTCCAGCTATGTCATAACATAAACTTTAATTAATATAATTAAGAGCTTTGTCAAACTCATAATTAAACTTCTCTTAGCAATTTTTAATATACTATGTGTTTATACTCCAATAAGTTTTGTTTTCTTTTTGAAGTTTGTATTAATAACGTAAGTTTATAGATTTTTTTGAGTTTTCTAATATGATTCCACATTTCTTTATATCACACTTAATATCTTTTTTGTTTATTAATTTCGACAAATTTTGATTGGAGTGTGTTAGTCTGAATATTTAAAGTAGCTTAGAAGCGAAAGAATGTTCAAATCAATATGCTTATAATTTACTTATGCCTTACTTACTTATACAAGTAATCAGCGTGTATCATTAAAATTTAACAAATTGTAGAACTAGACAACTTAAACTGCTGTGAAGTATCTGAAGAACAAAACACTTAACTGCTCCTGCTGAGAGTGAAACTACCTTTACAAAATAGGACATACCTGCTCTCTTTTCCTCAGAGAACTGCAGTAGTTTACAACTTTTACCAGGGGGAATTTAAGACAACAATACCTCACAAAGTGTTTATTGTTTTAAACAGTAACATTTTTAAAACTAACAAACAGATTTTTATTTATTGTGATTTAAAATTACTTAATGGTAAATGTTATATATAAAATTATACATGTACGAAAATTATAAAGAAATTAAATACATATATAAATTTATATAATAAAAATAATACATTAAATAAAATATAAAAAACTAGACTCCGCTTGATGGCGTCCATTCTAAAATATAAAACGTGCTAATTTATTGTTGACAATATCAAAGTACCAAGTTTAGAAATTTTTTTCTTAAATATAAAACACATAAATAAAGAAGTCTGAAATCAAGCCATAGACCAATATTATCTATTTATGTGGACCCTTCTGAGTTTCTTTCCGCACTAATAAGGTAAATAGAGCATTTCCTATATGCTATATATATTAGTTATATGTGTGTGTGAGTGTGCACAATAATGTACATAGTTTGTTTGTTCCTTTTGATGTTGGCATTTTGAAAATCTCTGCACCACAAAGCCTGTCAAATGTCAGGTCACAACATGAGGGGCGTGGCGAGGGGCGGCAGGCTTCGATTATGCCATTTAGCAGAGCAAATAAATACAATTGCCAAGCGCCGCGTCTCAATTTCAATTCGATGGGAAAGTCGGCGGGGAGTGAATTGCTGGAGTGGCATAACTAAGACAAACAACAAGAAAAGCTCAAGCACAAGTGGAGAAGAAAATTTACAGAAAATGTGGTAGAATGAAGGGGCAGGAAGGGAATGAAGGGAATGAAGGGAATGAAAGGGAGCTACAAGGGCACGAAAGGAAGTAAGTTGGCAAGCAATGTGAAGCGAGAAACTCACGAGAAGCTTTGTTATTTTTAACAGCAATTTCCAAGAAAAACAACAGAAAGCCAAGAAAAGCAGCCGTGAAGAGCAGCTAAAAACAAGAGAGCAAAATGGCGAATGGGAGAAAAGGAGATGCGAAGAGAGGAAAAGAAGCGTAGCGTCTGCTCCTTTAGTCGAGAAGCAAAAGTATATTTGCCGCCATATTTGAGACAACATCGCGTATGAGATACGTACTACAAGCATAAACATTCACCATGTGTGTGTGTGTGTGTGTGAGTATAGGTAACTCACAACACTGGTAGCTACGCATTGTGCTTCCGTTTCCGCTTTGTTGAATTCCACTTGTTTACTCGATTTAAGGAAATATTACCGGCACAAACAAACAAAGTGCAACGCCGCCAACAACATGGATGCTGCACAAACTGAAGCTCATTTCTCTACAGTCCTTTCTCTATGTAGCTGTGTGTCTGTGCCCGTGTGGCTGTTTGGATGTGTGGTGTCTGTATGTGTCGAATAGACAAGTCATAAGTTTTTATGCTTCGCTGGAGCCAAGTAGTACGAAATTTTTATGCTTTGAAAGTTGCCATAATAACTCACACACACACACAAACAAACACACACAAAACTACTCGAAAAAGTTATAGCTGGAGAGTTTTGAAAAGGTCGAGCAAACACCGAGCTCTAAAATGCTCTATTGGAACATTATTAGTAGGAAAATTAACTTTAGTTTAATTTTTATTTAAAGCAATCAATAAAATGTTCATATTAATTAAGTATTAAAATTAAAATTAAATTAATAATTATTAACATATATATAGAATAAAATTACTAGAATTATTGGCTATATTTTATTTTTTATAATTAAAATTAAATTAAAATATTAATGTAGTTTAAACAGTAAAGTTTGAAACTATTTAAAACATATAGACAGAAATTTAAACAAAATATGTTGAGTAAAAAAGTTTGGGGAAAGTAGAATATCCAACATTTGCTGCTGGAATATAGGAAAACACTGAATAATTTGAATTTAATAACATTTTCAAAGTAAAATATGACACAGACAGAGCTGTTAAAATAAAGACATTCGAAATATTTTTAAAATGGAAATGTGTTTTAAAAAGATAATGGTTTTGTTAATAAAATCTAGAAAATATCAATGAAATTTGTATTATAATATTTAAATATGAATAAATATTAACTTTTAAACAATTAAAGTTTTCAATAGAAGAATAAAAAAAATTGTTAAATTTTTAATTGCTATCAATTATTAAACTGAAAGGTTATCCCATTACAAACTCGGTCAAGTGAGAGCATAAAGAAAAGGTTTTAAAGCCAAAGGATAATCGCACAAGAGTAAAAAAAGGTTCAAATCACAGGATGAGTGTAACGAACAGAACTAAAGGCAACAATAATATCTGGCAAGACACGTGTTTATGCATATGTGTGCAACACGTGTGCGTGTATATAATGTAGGGGTCAAAGGTGGAAGCGGTGGGTAGCGGAGGCTATAGGTTGCAGCTGAGCGGATATTTTTTACTCCAGTGAATACGGCAATTGAAGCAAGCTAAAGAATAATAACATGACGCAAGCGAAGCACGACCAAAAGAAGCTATAGAAGAATCGAGGGCTAAGGAGCAGAAGCTGAAGCTGAAGCTGCAACAGACTGTGGCAAATTAAGTGGCAAATAAACAGGACCTTCTTGAGGCCACTAAAAGATGCATAACGAGCTTTAAAGTGGTTCGGCTTTTAAAAAATTTAAACGCATACACAATCTCTGAGTGGGTTTAAAGTGGAAAGAGCGTGAGAGATGGGCAGCTAACCCCTCTCCCACTCAGTATCTACGGGTTTCTTCAGGTCTCCGGGTTGGCTCAGTTCATGCATATAAACATAAAAAAGCCGCTTTATTGTCAATTTTAATACGTTTTGCATTTTATGCGATTTGCCAGGCAGCGGAATAATCCTTTGCCTTTGTCATAAAAAAAGAACTGCATGGCACGGGTTGCCAGAGGGCAGGGGGTGGGGTAGGTGGTGTGGGGGGTTTGGGTGGAATGGGTTGCACAAAAAATATAAGAAGAATGAAATTTATATATACTGAAATTTACGAGCGCGCTCTCATCTTGAGTGCCCTTTGACATGACATTCAACAGCTTTACGTGCGCTCGTGCCTAATTTAAGGATAAGACTGACGGGCTGGCGACTGTCGGCTGGCTGGCTGGCTGGCAGGATGTCTGACTGAGATTTAACCTTTTGGCATTTAATCGAATTTATGCATAAAACAAGCAGCGGACAGCAGTTTACTTCACTTCACTTGACTTCACTTCACTTGACTCGACTTTACTTTACTTTACGTTACTTCACTTCACTTCACTTCACCTCACTTCACTCACTTCCGGCCGTCAGCAGCCACTTAAAAGGATTAAAACTTTCGATATTATAATGTCATTTCAGATTGACAGTGAAATCAACTGAAATGTTTACTTAAAGTCCCTGCTACATTGTCGTACTTACCACACCCCCTGCCATGGCGCTATATGACAACCATAAGATTCCAAACCATATGAGACGCCATCCTCTCGTTCAACTAATCCGCTTAGCATTACGATAACTTAACTTTTGAGCCATTTAAATCACTGCTCCGGCTTGTTTCTGACTTTTGGGTCGTGATAACTGCCAACTGGGCACTGTCAAGGGGACGCATGGAGGAGTTGGAATTGGGATTCAGTGGGAAGATGCGGCGCACGCCAGGGTTGCCAGGGCATCAATTACAGTGGCAGACGGCAGTTTCGCCTAATAATGCAGAAAATGCCAAACAAAGTGTTTAACGTTGTCAATTTAACAACCTCGAGCGCTTTTTTATGGGGGCGTGTGGGGTTGCCCAATCCCCACTTCCCGCACTCTCCATTCGCCCACAAAACCAAACAGCACTACAATAACAACACTGACAATGCCAACAACATCAGCAGCATAAGCAACAAAAGCTTCATCGTCGACAAAAGTTAAACAAAAGCCCCAGAGGCACAGTGGTGCACAATGCACACAACATGTCGTTATAGTAAATGCAAATATTTCACGCAATTATCATAATACATAATTATATAGACAACTACTGATTGTAAATCAAATGTGTTTATTAAGTTTGATAACAATTTAAATAGTGAGGCTCTTAGGAACTGTTGGTTTGAGGCTTACTGCTAATTAGTAAGGCTTTTAATTTAATAAGTAGAAGTGAAAATATATTAAATCATTTTGGAAGATATTCGAATTTGTAAATACTTAAAAAATAACACAACAAAAACCTTCGTTAAAAAAAAACTATACATATAAATTTGGAGAGAGAAAATGTTTTTTCTATGAGCAGCAGAAAAACATAAAAAACAAGAAATATAAAATTACCTAATAATAATTTAAATCTCTAAAGATTTATTTTACCTTTATTTCTTCTATTTCTAGATACATATACAATATTGCCATATCGCGTAGAATCTTTTATAGCATTCGACGCTTAAGAAATAAATAAATAAGCAATTTTTTCCCAACGAATATGTAAGAACATAATATTATATATTTATTTTTATAATTCAATAGAAGCTAAATTTTATAATTATAATACTTTTACTCCGATACATTATTTACAATAAATCTACACACTGTATCGCAAACTTTGTGACACTGTGGCACAAGCTGAGACAGCAGCGCTTCAGTCACGCGAGAGAGAGACACAAAGACAGAGAGACATGCAGACGGATGGACCATAAAGCGGATGAGCAGTGAGGGGAAAATGCTGTGGCAAGTGAGTTACCCGCCAGGATCCTGGCATGCCGCAGATGCTCAGACCTACACACACGCGCACACCTACACTCACACCCCACACACCCCCACACACAAGAGGGATGCTACGCATCGGCAGACAACACACATGTTAACATAAACGTCAAACACACAAAAGGCCGACGCGCTAGCTCCGTCGATGTCGCGGCCTAGTCATGGGATCCCTCGTAGCATAGTCGTTTCCAGGGCCCCCAATCGAGGGTATGGTGCGAGCAGGGATGAAACTGGAGATGTACGGGGTGGGTTGGAGTCAGGCAAATGCTGCTCATAAGTGGCGCAGTTTTTGCGGCGATTATCTCAAAGCATTTGCAACGAAACGTTAAGACTGTTCAATTTTGGCAATTGATTGCTCGTTTTTATACCCTCTGAGGGGTATATTGGGTTTGTCAGAAGTATGTAACAGGCAGAAGGAGGCGTTTCCGACCCCATAAAGTATATATATTCTTGATCAGCATCAACAGCCGAGTCGATATAGCCATGTCCGTCTGTCCGTCTGTCCGTCTGTCTGTCCGTCTGTCCGTCTGTCCGTCTGTCTGTCCGTATGAACAAACAGATCTCAGAGATGGTAAGAGCTACAATATTCGTTTTAGTCAGTATCGATCACATATTTAGTCAGTCAATACAAGTTTGTTTCCTTTTTTTGATGCCACGCCCCATTCGCCCACAATAAGCGAAAAACCACACTTACCTCGGAAAAAATACATGTTTTTGGCAAATATCTCAGTTAATATAACACCTAGGGACTCCAATTTTGGCATGAAGGTTGCTATTTGCAATATAAATATAATGCCATCAAAATTTATTAGATGCCACGCCCCCTTCGCCCACAATTGCGTTGAAACTTCGAATGTCTCTGGTTCACTTATTTCTTAACGTACAGTTTTGTAACTTGGTGTATAATTAGAGACAAATAATATCAAGCAATCCTGAAAATTGCATCAAAATCGGACTATAATTAAAAAAGTTTTTGATACGACGAAAATCGATACTTTCAGGCGAGGCATAACCACGTGCATTGCACTGAGCTGTGCACACAAGCAACAAAAACGAAAAATGTGTGAGCGAGATAGACATACAGATATGTGTGCATGTTAAGTTCTTGCAGCAGCTACTTCAATTTAAACTCATATAATTGGAAACGAAGCTCAGAGGGTATTACACGGTCGGCATGCCCGACTGACAATTTCTTTCTTGTTCTTAGTTGCCAACACTAGATAGAACCGTCTGTGTGTGTGTGTGAGTGTGTGGGTGTATGTGTGCGCTTAGGATTGCTATCTATTGAGAGAGAAACATACACAATCACATATATAGATACATTGAAAGTCGCATGTTAGGCTTTATGCTCATGTCCAGCCGCCCAGCTGCCTACCTAGCTGGCCAAATGGGCGTGGTCTTGTTGCTATACAGTACATTAAGCTAACTAATGATGCATGCCACAGACAACAACAAAAATAACAACATCTGAGCACAACAATGAGAACTAGAACAAGAACTTCAGCGCACGCAGCCAGCAGAGAGATAAAAAATTATGAACGCAAATCTTCTATCCACACATAAACACACAAAACACACAGATACACACACATACAAATACAGACAGGATATGGACTTGGACCTGGTCGCAGTTAATTGAAGTCATAAAAAGGCAACAACAAAAGACAACAAGCAAACATCTTTTATCTGCTGTTGTTGCTGTTGTGCGTGTGAATTGCTCTCCTGGTTTTGTATGTTTTTATAACTTGTTTGTTTTTCTTTGTTACTTCAGCTTTTTCCTACACTTTTTCTTTTTTAATACCCTACACGCATAAAAGTATGCCCAAAAGGTATGACAAACGAAATGCAGATCTAAGCAATATGTACTAAGCAATAACAAAGTATCCACAAGAATTTTAATTCATTATGTCCCAACAATTACTATCAAATAACCTATTGAATAATTAACTGAGGTTAATCGAAACAAAAATCTTATTAATATAAATATTATATGGCAATAAAAAAGGTTTCTATACTAATTATATTGCCTGTCTGCAATATGTGAATTTTTGTAGCATACTTTATTGGATAATTTATTTCTTTAACACTAAATGTGGTGGACCTACAAAATTCACAGCATACTTTTTTGGGCAAATGTTCATTGCTACCATTTTCGAATCAAATTTTATATAAATAATATATAATAGTTTAAAACTGAAACATAATTTATTTATAAATGTATTTCCATATATCTGTCAAATTTTACTGAACAGCTAATATAGCTTAAAGTAATATTCAAAGTCTTCAAAGAAAATCAGACTTGGTAGAGCTTTGTACATTATCATTTATTATTTATTTTATTAAATAATATCTAATTTAATTTCATTGTGTATA
The DNA here is from genome assembly GCA_035047385.1 of Drosophila tripunctata. Classification (NCBI taxonomy): domain Eukaryota; kingdom Metazoa; phylum Arthropoda; class Insecta; order Diptera; family Drosophilidae; genus Drosophila; species Drosophila tripunctata. Next base: position 303,573 of record JAWNPS010000163.1, read on the forward strand.
CGATTAAGTGCAATAATTTATGAATCTTCTATACGCTATTTTCCAGAATAATATTCTTTGTAAAATAAACGAAATATATACAGGGAATCCATTTGACACGTACTCTCCGTTTGTGTAACTTTTATTTGCTTCATTTTTCGTACGTAAAACGATAAGGACGATTTGTCATGGCAGGACACAGAGATTAAGTTGCATTGGCGGCAATTTCCGCTCTCAACGCCATTTATGGATAGTCACTTGGCGAGCTATATCGACGCTTCATAAAACTTAAGTAGCTGCTGCCCTGTCGATGGCATCAAATTGAATTGCCAGCCCCTGAAGTTGCCAAGGAGATGGAAATTATTACAATGATGATGGCAACGACGATGATCGCTTGCCGCCTGGTGCCAATGGCTATCTGCCATCAAAGGCAAAGGAATCCTTCACTTAACGCTGCAATGCATCTGCAAAAGCACAAAGGATTTTTATGTAAAACTCAATTCAAATAATATTTCACACAGTTATTTTTATATTTTTAAATGTATATACATATTATATTTGTATTGTACTCACACACCTGCCATGCAGTGATGGCAATGCGATTGTAACAGTTATATAGTTATATGGCATTGATTGAGCATTAGATTACTGTAAAGCCATAGCTCTTTGATTACAATTTTGATTTTTGTTTCTTTATAAGTAATCATGTTATTTTTATTAATGACATTTATATAATTATTAGGAAGCATAAGCTAATTCTAACAAATTTATTGGTAAATAGGTAATATAATTTTTTTATTTTAGAAACTTAAGTTTATTTTATGCGTATGATAACTGAGCTCAAATCCCATTCTAAAATTTGTATTATAAATTAATTATTTTTACTTCAATATCAATTCGTAATATTGTTATATATGTCACACTTCATGGCTAGAAAATGAATACACGTGAATATTAAATATTTAACGCATTATTTTTAACAGACAATTAAATAAATTTAGATCACAATCTCTTATAATGTTGAGTCACTCTCATCACTAGCTCTTAAAATGCACAATTATCATACATGTTTTTATGTGTACAATTGCAATATGCAATTTAACAGAAAACAATAATTGGACGAGCGAACATTTTTAGTTGCATTAATTATTCACAAACCTCAAAATGGAATAACTTGTTTTACACAAGTATGTACTTCATATTGTCGTTTTGACTGCATCATGTATCCTGCACACACACACATGCATAGTCGTACATATAACATTTTTATTTTATGCGGTCTGCTTCTTCCACACCTTGTTTGTGTGTTTATGTGTGTGTGTATGTCGCCCACAGCAAACATTGCATGTCCAAACAGGCCAACATTCGTCTATGCTCGAATGTCATGTGCAGGGCATTCATCAAATGTGCGGCATATCGGGTCAAATGAAAACTTTCAAGACATACGATTGAAATGGGATTCACCTTGAGAGACATGTGTGAGTGTTCTCCATGTGTGTAAGTGTGTGTGTGTGGGTGTGTGTGGGTGTAATTCTGCAGTCGAGTGAGTTCCTAGGCAAATTGCATTCGTTATTCCTGTTTACACAAGCAAAACACAAGATATTTTTGCAATCAAATGCAAAATAAAACTAATATCAATTCGAAAGAAAAGCACGAAGAAGGTGAAAAGCATACTGCTTGCCAATAACTATTATAAATTACACATTGACAGCTTTGATGTCATATAAAAATTATTTTTAAGAACAAAAATTAAAGCAAAGCCAAATTGCAGTAAAATAATACGTACTTGATATCGAGCTAATTAATTGTTCAGAGTAAGTTTTGCTTCATAATTAAATTATATTTATGCAATTATGTTCATGAGTGACTTTGAGACAAAAATGCAGTATTTTGAAACTTTATTTATGGCTAACATCCAAAAATTTTAAGCCTCTAGCTTCATAATTACAAATTTAATAAGTAAATTGATTTTTTTTTTAATTAACAGCAGAAAGCGTATGTCAGGGGAGAGGTGAAGGTGTAGTTCGATTTAAAAAAAAAATCCAAATTCTATTTAAGTTTTAGGAACATCTCAATTTAAGTCTCTAGCTATATTTGTCGGGATATTTCCCCATAATGCTCAGGAAGTATACAAAATTATAGATAGTCCAACTGATTTCCCTGTGATTGATAAATACTAACTGCTTTTAAGTCTAACAAAGCTCACTCTATAAACTATATAAAAACATACATATAGCATTTGCAGCGCATCAAAACGACGACCAATTTAGACAAACAGAGTTGGCATGTTTTTGACAAAATCGCAATGGTTATGTTTTATAGAAAATTCAAAACAATAAAAGCTGAAACACTAAAAATAGAAAAACAATAATGGAATGGGTATATTGTAAATAAAAATGCACTTTGTTTAATTAGCGCTTGTCGCAGCAGAGTTCAAGTGGCCACTACTCGACATTGTCCGTGCTGTAGTTTTGGATGTTTTGTACATGAATAGGCCTTTAAGAGTGCAATAAGCAGGCAAACAAACATAAACCTACCATTTGCCACGCCCATGCACCCAATTATAATGAATGGGATTGTGAGTGCACACAAACACGAATACAACATGGGATGGGAGGACGAGTACTAGTGTGAATACGTATACGTCAAAGTGTGAATGCTGCCTGCCAGCAAAACGATAATAATCTTCATTTGCTGCCAGAAGCCGTAGTAGGATTCCTGTAGTGGACTTTGTACTCCAGAACTCTCGGACTCCCAACTGGCAACCCCAAATGGGTTGGACTTGTTTGTGCGCTTCAACTGGATCTGTTTGTGTCTGGCTAACATGTCCCTAGCCCATTGTTGTATGGTGTAATGAGTGTCTGTGTGTGTGTGTGTGTGTGTGTTTGGCAATTGATGTAACTGTAACTGGCTAAAACGTTGGGACGTCTTTTTGGTTGTCTATTTGAAGCTGTGATTTGTCTATCCCCCTAAAGTTGGCACTCTTCTCTGCTCTTCTCTTCTCTCGCCCTTTCTCACTTCCTATCTCGTCCTTTCTCTGCCGATATCTGTATCTAAGCGACTTCCCTTCGCTGTCGTACTAATTGGCAGTTTAACAGCATAACTGTCCGATTTTGACTGGAAGTGAGCCTACGATTATGCAATTTCAATTAGAACTGACTAATGTCTATAAGCTAAATTCCCTCTGTGTTCCAATTCTTCTATCCACGTCTCTTTCTTTGCCTCTGCAGTCTCAACTTAATCAGTACAAGTGCCATAATGTGATATAATTCCAATGCATTATTCTCATCATGAATCAATAGAATATTTTTATACCCTCTGAGGGGTATATTGGATTTGTTTAAAGTATGTTACAGGCAGATGGAGGTAGACCATATAAAGTATATACATATGTTCTTGATCAACATCAACAGCAGAGTCTATATAGCCACGTCCGTCTGTCTGTCTGCCCGTCTGTTTGTCCGTATGAACAAACAGAGTTAATAGTACCATTCATGAATGTAAATTCATATAATTATTAAAACTATTCGAAGTCAATTATTTAATAGAGAAAAAAAAAAAAAAAAAAAAGCGGGGGCGGAAAAACCCCGAGAAAAATAAAATTTTGGGAGAGGGGGAGGAAAAATAAACAACCAAGGAGAGAATTATAGCGGGAAAAAGGAAAAAAAAACGGAAATTAAAAAAATATATAAATATAAAAAAAAATATTATAAGGTAAATATATAAAATATTATAAAAAAAAAAAAAAAAAAAAAAGAAAAGAAGGGAGGGAAGGAGAAAAGGGGGGGGGGAGGAGAAAATAAAATAATATAAAATAAAAAAAGAAATGAAGAGAAGAAAAAAAGTGGGTGGGGGGGGGGGGGGGGGGGGGGGGGAGAAAAAGAAAATAAAAAAAAATATAAAGAAGGAAGAAGAAAAAAAGAAAAGAAAATGAGATAAAATAATGAAACACAAAAAAACAAAATATTAAAATTTAATAATAATAAAAAAAAAAAAAAAAAAAATAAATGATGTAAATTAACCATTTTTCGAAGCAAATTCTAAACTCAATAATATAGAAAATTTAGAATATACTTTCTAAATTACGCTGTAAACAAGATACCCACTTCAGAAATGTAGAAATCTGTTAAGTAAACTAGTCTTAATAGCGTTACAGTTGTTACAATGATTAGGATGATGAAGAGTGCAATTTCAATAAGTGCCTTGAGTTGTGAGAATGTGTTGCAGCGATGCATCTCTTGAGCCTGGCGGGTTTCAAAAATTTTAATTTCTAAATAAACTTTGAGAAGCTTTTTGGTTTGGCGTGTCAAGAGCAGAAGCACCAAAAACATAACAACAGGGCTACCTACTATACACTGCTTTCTTTCCTATTATCCACCCTTGTAGCCGAAAAACCCTTCAGTTAACTTTTCTTCATGTTTCGCGAAAATGAAGTGCTGCATGAGTGTAAATGGGAAGTGTGAGTGCTGCGTATGAGTGTATTCAAGTGTGTGTGTGTGAATGTGAGTATGTGTGTGTGTGTGTGTGCGACTGTGCAAGTGTTTTTATTAAAACCAAATGACAAAGTTTTTCCCCCCCAACAGCAGCCAAAGTAGAAGCAGGAAAAGCAGACCGAGTGTGCTACTGCTGCTGCTGCTGCAGCCCAAAATGAGAGTCAACCAACAACGTCAACAACAGCCAAAAGCTAATTTACACTTTTGTTGTTTCGGTTACTTTATATATGTACATATGTATGCATATACCACGCCTATACCACCCTTAAACCCAATCCATAGCAGTTCAACCGTCCTTACTATATGGCATAATGGAAAAACTATTTTGCGAGTGGAACACAAATGTTGTCAAAAAATTTGTGGATGCTAAAAAACAGTCAACAGCCAAGTGTAAAGTGGCAATAGGCAAATGGATGGAATGAGGGAGGGTGGGATGCAGAGACAGCAGAGAGCATGTATAACAGCAATGGCGAACAAAAACAAAAAAAAACCCAAAAAAAAAAGAAAACAAAAAAGCAAATCAAATGTGTGAACTTTAACACTATTTACCGCCAAAGAGTATGCACGGAAAAAGTTTATTCATTTAGTTGAACGAGCGCAGACGGCAGCAGGCAACACCAACCTCACACATGCCACTTGCCACATGCCACCTGCCACCACGCAACCTTGCCCCATGGGATCCTCCCTCCCCACCCTTCCACCACTCACAGATAAACCCCAAGTGGAGGCATGGCAAGTGCATTTCGAGTTCATTTGCCTACAAGTGTGCTACAGAAGTGGGCTCAATTTAAATTACTTACAATATGGCATGTAAGCTCATTAGAATGACAGCATAGATACAGATACAGATACAGATACAAAATGCTGAGATACACAAATACACAGTATCTATCTCGTATGTCTCGCATGAATGGAATGGTCGTTTAGAGGCGAAACCAGAGCAAATGAGGCATGATATTAATCAATGATATAAAAACAAAAGAGAATGGGACAAAAGCGAAATGAATGTTGATTATATATCGAGTATTTGACTCTCAAGTATTCACATGTGTGTATGTATGTGTGTGTGTGTATATGTACACTCAATAAAGTTATCAGAGTGATTTATGAAAATACCTCAGGAATTTCATAGTAAATTTATACAGACATATGGCCTTAATTTAAAGCTTATAATTTTGGATAGCACTTTAAAGCTACTAAATATCAAAAATTTAATATACAACATTCTTCTTTTATACAAACAAATATGATTTTATAAGTATAATAATAATCTACTTAAGATACGAATTGGAATAGAATTTATAGTTAAGTGTATTACTATGCATAAAAAGAATACTTTAATGAATTATATCTTTAAATTTTATAAGATTTTTTACTTTTAATGCATTTTGTTAAATATTAAATTATTAACGTATATGTTTTCTTAAAATTTGACTTTAATGCTAATAAAATAAAATTTAAATAATAACTATTTAATGCTCAACAAAATATATTCTTTAATTTAATATTTATAACTCAAAAATAATGAAAATCAGTTTTATTCGTACTAGTTTTTCCTATACTAAGAGATGCTAATACTTAAGGACACAACTCAAACATTTGATTAGAGTAAATATTCAAATAATTGAGAATTTGAATACAAATATTATAAATTAGGAATTCACAATGAATATGTATAATTTTTATAATTTAAATGAATTATTGTTATATATTTAAAAACTCGCGATTTCAGCAGTAGTTACATAAATTATTTAAAAATTATTATTTTAGCATCTAAATGTTTACCAGCACTGAATTGCATTACAACATTTACATATTGATATGTTTGTTTAAAGGCTTAAAGTAGCTCAAAGCACCTGTATGCATAAGATGAGCCTTTAAGAAGCTAACAGACAAGAAATAACAAGCTGAAAGGATAAGAAAGAAGATACTTGCAAAGGACAATTCATATGCAAGTTAAACTCGTTTGCATGATATGTGATACACATGATTGTGATGTTGCTGAAACGCTTTAACTTCTTTTCTCTGTAGTCAGTCAACTCCATGACAAAGTCATTACAACCCAGTGTTTCCCAATGCTTCCCTCCGCCCTTTTTCCCCACTTTGCCGTTCACCTTGAGACCCTCATTTGGCCGGGCTGCCTGTTAAACAGATACAGTGAGGCAGAGTCAGTGCATCCGGTTGCTGCATCAGTATCCTTGTATTCATCTGCACTGAACAAAACAAAACCACTTTAAGTTCAAAAGCAAAATGCTCTTATTGTAAAATTAGGTGCTAAATAATAATAATAAATTAATAAATAACTAAATAACAACAGTCTAATTTAAAAAAACTAACTCCTGTTTTTTATAGAAATTTTCGGAATAAATGAATTGTCATTCTTTAAATTAAATGAGTTGTATTAACAAATTTGACACAAGTTTTATTACATTTAGGGTCAAAATATTTTTCTAAAAGTTTAAGAAACCATATCTAGAATTAAAATTGTTACCATAAAAATTCTATCGGAACTATTGATTTGTTTTTTTTTTTAAATATAACATTTTAATAATAAACAATCAATCATTATTAAATTAATTTTTAAAGTCTGCTAATTTATTTCATAAATAATATTTAAAATCATTGAAGTTCAATCAAATATATTTTCTTATTAACAATTTCGTTATAGTAATTTAATATTAATCATGGCATTAAAATACATTTTATGAAATCGTTTTATCAAGATATGTGCACTCATTTTTAATTTAATTTCATTCATTAATTTATCATCATTTTAAATATTGTTATCAGTGTACATGGAATCATCTCACTTTCTCTCTCTGTCTCGTTTTCGCTCCTTCCTCTTGTCGCTTGCAGTGGTCGCCTGGTTGACACCACGTCAGCGGTGTACAATTTATGTGCGTATTGGTGTGGAAAGAGAGCGGAGCTGAAGGATGGAATGGCAGGGGAATTGGTTGAGGTGGGAGCTTGAGCATTTGCCACCCGCATGGTGTAAAAAAAAGGGAAAGCGCTTTGTAAAGAGCCCCCGAGCTAAGCGGGTTGGGAGTACTTCCCCCTCTTTCCTCATTCCTCTTTGCACTTGCTGCTCTCTCATCTGTCTCCGCTTGAACCGCACACACCTCTGCCGGGGGGGATTGAGAATGGCATAATAAAAACTAGAAAATCTGTGGCCAGTCAATGCGGGAAGAGCGAGTGAACACTGAGCGGTCAACTCGTTGGCGTTTTTATTCTCTGCATCGACGGGGGACAAAAGAGAAGCATAGAAAGTGGAGAGCGGAGGGGCGAAGAGTGGCGAGTTCAGCTTGAGCGGGTTAATTGTTTTTTGCTGACTGTCGACTGTCGACTTAAAAAATGAAAAACGAAATGGAAAAATACAAAAAACCGCTGCACAGCTTTGAATAACTTTAAGCAGCGGCGAACGCCTCGGGGGTTGGCCACAAAATATTGGCTTAACGTGCGGGGCGTTATACAATATACATATATATACATATATAGTATTTTTCAGGGGTTTGCCATGCAAAGCAGCCGTTTGCCCACCCATGCAGCCCACACTGCACTCTGGCCAAGTGTGGTAAGAGCTAAGCGACAATATGCGGTGGCTAAGACTAAGCTCCGAACAGGAGCTGCATTTTGGACTAAGCAAAGAAGCGTAGAATTAAACAGGGTAGGAGGAGCAGTCGAGCAGCAGTAGAAATACGGGTTACGGGGAATGAGGTGTAAGCAGCACGTGAACTGACGCAGCCGTCGGCGTCCAAGTTCATTTGCAGTTTTTCGCCTGTGCCCTACACAAAAAGTTGCGATTAAAGGTAGTCACGAACATACAGGTGTTTTGTTCAAGTTTACGAGAAAAAGCATTCCACTTGCCCCATAATGGCAACAAAGATGGCAAAAAAGAGGCAAGAAGCAAGCATTGGTTTTCCTGTTAATTTTAGATTTAATGTGGTTATACTACCACTTTAAACTTAAATAAATAATTAAGTATCAGATAATTTGAAATATTTTAATCTTAAGATCATAGACCGAATTAGATCGAATTAGTAAGCAACCTTCAGAGGTAAATTAAGGATGAGTAGTACATGTAATGCTATACTTGTCAATATGAATTTAATATTAATCAATATATATTCACATATTATATATTATATTTTGTATATTTTTCATATATTATCAAAATTCTATGGCCTTTACCCATAAATCGTAGTCACTACTATTTCTTCAAAGTTTTAAATAAAAAATATTAGACAATACCAATACAATAGACAATAAAATTACAAAATAAAAAATTATTTAACATTTAAAATATAAATAAACAATATAATATCATAACAAGTTTTATTACAAGCAGCATATTAACGTTATTCATGGCTGCAGTTATATTATTAACTTTATCGCTTTGTAATACAATTTAAATTCATAAATATATTAGCTTAATAACTTAGTAAAAAAATTTTAAATATAAAATCTTCAAAATATATAAATTCCAAAATAATACCAATTTCTATTTTATGTGAATTCGAAATCCAAAAAGCGTCTTACTCAAGTCGCCTAAGTGGTAGCATTTCTGTTTGCTCAATTCTCAATTTTTTAGACAGCGTTTCAGTGGCCATAGCTTTTGTATACCCGGAGCGCATGTATTCCCTATAAATTTTTTACAATTTTATGCAATTGTATAGTTTGCAAAAGTTTGCTGCAGCTATTTTTCGGTGCCGCTCTTGTGGCATTGTTTTTCCAACAACAACAACGACAAAAACAACAGCAACAACATCAGAAGGCACAATAATGCAGCAGAACTCGACGACCCGCCACGCCCACCTTCTGGTTCTGGTTCTGGTAACTGGCAAACTGGCAAACTGAAAACTAGCAACTCCTGAACCGCAACGCGCCGAACAAATGAACTCGAATGTCCTTTTATATGCGTTCAGTGTTTATTGTGCCATTTCCTACGCTCTATCCTAAACCGTACTAGTAGCAACTTGGCCAAAATGTTGTCGTTGTTGCTGCTTTCCTTGTTGCAGTTAGCTAGAAAACCGAGCACTGAGTACGGCGTACGACGAACAGAAAACGTCTTGGCGTCCCCGCTGAGCTCGTGTTGCCATCGATCGCCGTAAAAAGCACTTGGATTAAAGTTTACATAATTCATTGCCATAGGCTTTGGCCCCAAAACTACTTTAAAGTGACATAACAGAAATGCAGACGACAAAGCTGATTGCTATAAAATTCAACATGGCTGACAACACAAAGCAATATCATGTACAGCAAACAGCAGTTTGCTCTTGCACTGAAAATATTTTGATATTTATTTATTTTGTTTTCAGTTGAATAAATTGTCGTGTATATTAACACTAGCTGCTTTAGAAATCTTTGGACTGGCATAAGTACCACTATATTTTTAAAAATTTAACCAAAGCAAACAGATATTTTAATAAAAACCAGCACTTTTTATACTAATATTGTGCAAAAATGTCCAATAAAGTGCTCTGCTTTTATGAGTTCAAAACACAAAACGAAGCACTTGATGTCTATATGATTGGATGAGTTGGAGTTGAAACTTAAATAGCTTTGGTTGAATGTTGTGCCCTTATGAAACTGGCTAAAACAACATTCGAGCTTAGCGATGGGACGGAATTTGAATCAGAATTTATTCGAACTCAACAGAACGAAGCAAATAAAATATAAGTACTGTTTTAAAGCAAAATGCAATATAAAACCATAAAACGCCATGCGTTTTTATTCTATATTAGAGCATATACTCTTTATTAAAGAATAGCAGAGGGTATTAAGTTATTGAATTCATCCTGGCAGAGTATGTATCAAAAACTAATCAATATTCATCAGATAATGCAATCAAAGTGTATATTATATTAATTGATTTAATAAAAATTTATTTTTATATCCATGGTAAACCTTTTTTAGCAAGTAAATTCAGTTGCAATGATATTCAAATTTAATAAATGAACTAAAAACTTTTGAAATTTATACCAGAAGAGATTGAATTTTTGTCAATCTTTATACCACATTTATTTAGTTAAATGCTGCAATAGAAAAACATTTTAAATAAAAGCTTAAATCAAGATAATGTTGAAGCCATAATTCAAAATAGACAGGCACTTTATAATATTCAGAAATTGTGACAAATCAGAAGCAAAAATGGCAAAACTTATCTTACTCAGCTGACGATTTGCAAATGTCTTTCACAGCGATGCAATTAAATAAATATTTTATGAACATAAATGAAATTTATTCGAGTTTAGAACTTAAATAGAAAGTTTGAAATGCTGTCGACATTTTGAGGCAACTAATTAAATGAAATGGAAAGTTTAAAGCTAAACAAAGAGTAAAGCAAACTGTAGGCATTAAATGGCAAACATAAATGTGGCATAGAAATATGAGAATCTGTAGAGTTGTTGAAATAGAGTGAGTAAGAGAGAGAGAGAGAGAGAGAGAAGCGCCGGAAAACATTGCATTGCATATTTTAATCAAGGGAAAATTGCATTGAAAAATATTGTTAACAATAACAGGCAACGGCGGCATTTTAAAATGACCAGGCCAACAACATGTGTGACGTCGAGTTGTCGTTGACCAGCGACAATTAAAAGTTTTTACTAGCATTCAAATTTTTCAATATAACCGAATGCAATGCCATGGAACGTTGGCAAAACCAGACCGTAACTGACCACTGGCATGAAATATACCAACAACTACAATCGTAACAACAGCAGCAACAGCAGCAACAACAACAGCAACAACATCAACAGCATCAGCAGAAATAGTAAAAGAGAACGGGAAAGGAAGCCCGCGACATTTCGATGCAGTGTAAAGAGTGCCACAAGCGATTTGCCTGTACTCCCCAAGGGGGCGTGCAACAAGGAAAACAGAAAAAAATACAAAAAAGGAAAAACAGAAAAAAAAATAAAAAAAAGCATAGACAGTAGCTGGGGAAAGTGCCAGGCCGGCCGTCGGGCACATGCCACAGTGCAATATTTGTCTATAAATGGAAGCCGTGACAACTCTGAGTGAGAGCCGGAGGATGAAGACGTGGGGTTGAAAGGGGCACAATGGCTGCTGGGGCAACACAAATGGGCTGCCGCGTGTTGCAAGCAACTGAATAAAGCTTTAAGTGCGGTCTAATAATGTCATCAAAGTCCAGAAAAGATTTGCCGCATACACAAGCCGTTTACAAAGTTGGAAGATTTTATGGGGTCATTTTGAAAGCATTTCAGTTGCAAAATGTAACTTTAGTTCAATAAAGAAAGCATTGATTGTTATATACATACATATATCTTTACATTAACTATTAACAATGCAATTTCTGTAAGTAATTTTAAATTTTGTGAAGTTCTTTGTGTAAAAGCTTGTGCTCTTATTGAAAGAAATGTGTTCTAGCTAATATTTCAAGTATAATTTAAACAATATTTAAACATATTTTTCAGCGCAACTACTGGCAAACTATAGCAATTAAAAGGAACTTATTTCTCTGAGACTAATTAGTTCAATCTGTGGAATATAAATATCATCTATATGCAGCACATTGCTACACAGAGTCAGTATACTCTTTTGTATGCAGTAGTCAGTATGTAATTACCCTTTAGCAAGATTTTCGAAGAGACGAGCTGACTTGCTAAGTAGTTTTCAACTCCAATTCTATAAAAAGTAGATTGGCTCGTAAACTTATAAAGTAAAAAGAAGCTAAACTATGTTTAAATTATTATTTTTAAATTAAATCCAATAAAACTGTGTTTTATTTTAGACTAAGCTCAAATATGTTATATTTGTGAAATTTTAAGACAACTTAAAGCTATTATTAAAACAAAAAGTGTAACTATACCTTAACAATTCGAAAGATTTATCAACTCAAAAATAGAGTGTCTTCGCTTCTGGAAAACTAATCTGTCTTTTAATTTCAAATTTGGTAGCATTTTGTTTACTTTATGTATTTATAATTTTCAAAATTTGTTGCCATTGTTGTTGGCTATTGCTGCTGCTGTTGTTGTTGTTGTTGTTGGTGCTGTTGCTGTTGTTTATCTGGCACAAAGTTCGAACTGAATCAAAGTTTTTAATGAGCAGTGAAGACGTTGGACTTTAACAGCAATTTCGCCGACTTGCTTGTTAGCAGTTAGTTGGGAAACGCAGGAAAACTCGCGAAAAGTGTTGCCAAAATGCAAAAGCCAGTGGATAAGAAATGGCCAAGAAAGTGAAACAATTTAGAAATGTGGAATGGCGAATCACACCCAAGTTGCCAAAAGTTTTGTTTCACTTTGTTTCGTTGTCAAATTGTTGTATTTAATTTAATTATCGATAAGATCAAATTAATGAATGAAAGATTGATCTTACTATAACTAGCAAACTGTACCGACAGTCATTGAGTACTGCACATTTCAATTAAAGCAAAGCATAAATGCTAAAAGGAAAATAGAAATAGGTTTGAAACATTGTAGAAAAAAAGTTGTTTGAGTAAAAATCAAATATTTCAATCAAGTAGCTTCTTAAAAACTTCAAGCTGCACATGTAAACTAAATGCGATTTCGCTATTCACGTTCTATGAGGCTTGCAGCATAGACGAACCTACATGCCAATTTTGGTAGATCTAGCTCTTGTAGTCTCTGTAATCTATATGTGTGAAAGAACAAAATTAACATCATTGTGACACCTTAAAAATGTAGGTACTTCGTAATACTTTTCTTAAACACTAGATCGATTAATCGAGTCTTTATTTTTGATCAATTGATTTTTCTCAAATTGTACGATTTCGAAAATGGGTTTTTAACGTTCTGTGAGAACTTGCAGCATAAACGAACCTGCATGCCAGTTTTGGTGGATCTAGCTCTTGCAGTCTCTGTAATCAATGAATATTTACATACATATATCTATTTCTAAATAAAATTTTAAACTTAATTTAAGCACTGAAACAAATGTAGCATTTTTATTGTTAAAATAACAATTTATTTATTTATTTCATTGGTTTTTTATAACAAATTTGTTAAAAATATATTTTGTTCGCATTTGTTTGTTTTATCAAAACTATTAAAACAAATCAGAAATTTGCAATTAAAGCGATTAAAAGCTAAAGCCCATTCCGTAAGCCCGGCTGGCATTATTTTCCGGTTATGCGTTTTGGCCATCATGATGATGATGATGATGATTTACTCGCTAATTGGAGGCATTTACTAGTTGGATGGCCAAATTTGTTAACTTAATTGACAGCCAAGGCAAATGTGGTAAGTGGAGAGTGTACTTGGGCCGTAATTTCATCTCATTTGATGCCAACAATGCGACAAGTACTTGTACTTGCACTTGTACTTGTGCTTGTACCACTCACTACCTACCTACCACTCACTAGCCATTAGTTAGGGTCAAGGTTAACACACACACACCTCTAGTACTGCATCTTAAACATACATACATACGTGAGAGCGGTTCTCTTTTAAATGTAACTTAAATCTAAGCTCTGCCAACTTAGCCAACTTCCCAGAATGCATTTATGGCTTGGCTTGGCGGTGTGCATCAATTGTCGACTGCAGGTCAAGTGGCCAACAGTGCTCAAAAGCCGCAACACGGCACCTAAATATGTGCTAAAAGATTGCCAATTCAAAAATCTCTCTCCGTATCTCTCTCTCGCTCTCTCTCGTTCTGCTCTCAGCCACTCTTTGGTGCTCTTTTTAGCACATTCTGTTCTGCGCCTGCGTCGTCCGTGGTGAATCCCCTTTTGAAAGGCCGCCTCTGTCCGCCGCCTAAATGATGATTGCTGCAGTTCTTGGCCAAGACAGCAAGGTAATGTCGCGTCTGGCGGCAACCAACACATACACACACACACACATGTATGCACACTAAGTTGCCCTCGAGTCGTTTAGTCGCTGGCCAAGATTTGTGACAGTTGCTTTGGGCCACGACGTCATTTTCACAGGATACGCTTAAAGCTTACAAAGCTGTCAACAAATTGCCATCGTTTACAGGGGGAGTGTTTGCTGTTTGTTGGCCACGAATTTAGACATAATTTGAATTGCCGCCAGTATTAGCGTCGACGTTGACTGCGACGCCAGCGTCGCTGGCATCTGTCGCTTACGCAATGGCCGCATGTCAAATTATGCATGGGCTTTTTGGCCTCAATGCCCAGGTGAACCTCTGGGCCAGGTCAACTGTTGGTCTGCCTGCTGCTGCTGCTGTGGCCAGCTTACTGCAGCCGACGGCGTTACCTGCTCGCTCCATAAATTGGCATTAGTGGGCTATAACCCTTCCATCTCCATCTCCTCCGCTCTTCCTCCCTTCCCTCACCAGACGAAACCCATTGGCTGATGCAATTTTTGTGCAAACGCCAGCGGAGCAGCTTAATAACTTTTATGCGTGTTTGCATATCGCCAATGCATCGAACTGATGGCAAAATTTTCATAACCCAACACAGTGTTGGGTACAGTGTTGTATAGCAGACTGCACTGTGAGCGATATGCACAGGAATTTGAGGTCAAAGTGTAGATAAACAAGAGATTGCAATTGCGAATTGCTTGCTGAAACTAATCTCTTAAAACGAAGATACAAGTTTTCATGTTGGAAACTAATGATTTGCAATTTTTTTTTGAATTTGTTTCCGTAAAAAGTTTCACTTTCCTTTAAAGTAATTACTAAATTTCAATGTTGGTTATCAATTGCAAGCCTTTTTAAGATAGTTGTACAAAAACAGGATTACTATTGCCTATAAATAATAAATTTACTATTCTCATTTGCTCATTTATGTTTCTTGAGTATAAATAGATTTTAATAAAAAGGTTTTTTTTTTTAATTAGTTTTTTTGATTTTAGTTTTGGTTTGAGATCATGTTTTAATTATTTTTTATAGTTTCTTTATTGTTTTTATGTCGACTGATTCAAAACTATATTACTGTCTTATATATTATTTGTAAACTATCTATTTAACACCATATTTCTAAAGCTACAATAAATCTATAAATTTCCAAATTTCAAAAGCTAAAAATTTTGTTATATTCCTTTAGCTATAAATGACAGCTTGACTTTCCGGACCTGGTCTTAAAAGATATGAAATTTAAGGTATCAATTTAATATCGATATAAAAATGTTTATTGAACCCAATTTATACATATCTAAAATTTCTGGAATATTCTTGTTGTATACTTTGTCATTCCTGATAATTTAAAATTATAATAGAAATAATCTTGTACATATTTTGGACTCTTTAAATAAAATTAAATACACATTTATATTATTTTTATATTTTAATATTAGAATTCATTTTTTAGCTTTCAATTATTGAATATGTATATAAATTTAATAATAATAAGAAAAGAATTTTTTTCAGATTTTTTATTTTTATATAAACATATGTATTTTTTAAATTTCATATTTTTATATTTTATATTTCTTTAGAACTTATTTACCTAACTTTTTAGCTTTTAAGTTTATTCTAAGAAAACTAAAAAATAAAAAACATTACATTTTACGCGTATTTACTTGTCAAAACAGTTTTTATTTTATCTTTGTAAATTTTTTATATAATTTAAAATTATTTTATAGTAAATATTTTAATCTATTTAGTTAGCCCTTTATATCCACAACTTCTGTGTGTCTACATATACCAACAATATAAATTCTAGTCTAATTTTGATCCAACCTTTTGAAATACTCATAGTGAACTCTCCAATTCACATAATGTATCGTCCATCATTATCAGACACTGCAATTACCTTAATTGCTGAAAATTAGGTGCAACAACAGTTGTGTGAACCACTGTAGTAGTGCAAATGATGCCAAAATGCTAACATTATGTGACGTGATGGTAAACGTGGCACATTAGCATTATATTTCGGATTGTTATCGATGTTATGACTGCTCCCCATTCACCCAAAATAGAAAGGAAATAAAAACAGAGTGATAGGTAGATACAACAGTTTTTTGCACATTTCATTGCATTACAGTTTATCTCATATAGATACAGATACAGTTACATTTTATATGCGATTTCATTTAAGGCAGGGGATTTGATATATTTTTGGGAATTATGAACTACTGTATATGCAATTGGTCCATGATTGAACAACAATTGCACAGTTTACTTGTCCGGCACTGTGCACTGAATGCAGTTTTCCATCAATGGCGTATAGTCCTCGATTTGTAGGGTCGTCTCAAAGAAGTTGTAACGCAAATGAACGGCCGATGTGGCAGTGTCCAGAATCTGTTTGGGGTTAGCATTGCTCGCTGTATGTAGGTGTGTGTGTGAAAGGAGAAAGTGGGAGAAAGTGAATAAAGAAAGTGAGCAGCGATTAGCGAAATGAACGCTGATAACATTGATGGCCGCTCTGTCGAAATTGGCCACGCTTAAAAAGCCATTTCAAAAATAATTAAGCTAATTGCGCGCTTGCCGTGGACATGAACTGATGCGCCTAACCCAACGCAACAGCAGACCAACAACAACAACAACAGGAAGAGTAGTAACACCACCAACGAAAACAAAAACAACTACAGTGAATCCATTGGGATAATTACCATGCAGAGCACACACACACATATATACATTTAAACACACACTCTTTCACCCAGACAGGCAGACAGACAGAACACATGTAACACCCCATTCCCCATTTCCCAGTTGGTTGTTTCGGTTGAGTCCCCGAGGCTACTCACCAATGGCCAAATGCGCAGATAGCGCCACTTTATTAATGCTCAGCGCCCAGATGCGCAAATTGTGTACCCGCTCGACGCCTTCAATGCTCTGGAATATTTGCAACACCTCGGCATAATGCATATAGTTTGGTGTACCCTCCATCAGTACCTGGTGGTGAAACAAAGTTCAACAAAACTTAATTAAACTATAAACCAGCTGATCTACTGCTTTAACTTAATAATACAACCACACACACTACTATGTTTTAATATATATTTTAATCAAATTTTACGCTACAGAATTGAAGGGATATTTTTAGAAAAGTCAGTAGTTTTGCGAGTCGACTGCTAGGGCCCTGTACTTACGCTGTATGCAAAGCAGGAAAGTTAGTTAGCACAACTACATTAAGATATATTTAAGAATGGATTTTATAAAAGCTTTTTGATATAGTTATTTAATTATAACAAAAATATTTTGCCAAATTCCCAATATTTCTTTTAATGTCACACAAATGAACATTCTATAAATTAGTCATATAAAAAAATAAGTAAATGATTTTAATAATAACAAATTACAAATTTGAGTGTTTTGTTTAGTATATCACTAAACAACGAAAATGTTACTTGATCAATTTTTGATATATGCTAACTATATCATATGAAATGTCACCCTGTTCATATCCTGTGAGGTTGGTTCAGTTATCTTCAAAGCTTTTATGTGCTATTTTGACTGTATTTCCGAAATTAAAAACATTTCCTACATTGAAAAAAATCTATAGCCAATTAAGGAACAAAATTAATTGACTTCTAAAATCTTTCACCCGCAAAAGTGTGATATGAAAAAATATATTTTAGTTGCATGCAACAACTCTAAAATCATGCCAAAAATATACTGAATTTCTGCGTTACAATGCTAACCAAGTACTGTCAATCAGTCAGTCAATCATTCAACATAAATTCGTTATATACAAATCAATTTCTATAGAAATTCACACACGTGCAGCAGTTTCAATTTCAATAACAAAATTTTCAATAATAAACAAAAGCAAACAACTGTGTCAACACATCATTGATTGAGCAATTTCCGACTCCGATTTCAATCGGACCACAATATTTACATATAAAACTGTCATAACAAAAATGCTACGAAAATACTATATACAATATGTATGTGTGTAGTTATCATAGTTGAGTTTGCAAATCAATCACATAATGCACTTAAATACAAACACACAACATACAAGTATGTTGTCATTTATGTATACAATTTTGTGATGAAATAAGCTACTTATGGTGACTCAACCATAATGCTAATTAAGACTTGTTAATATATTAAATTTTCATTCAAATTCAGTTTCAATTAAGTGGCATTATTGTTTAAGTCAAGTGTTGAATGTTAAACAATAATTTGTGATTCGTTGATTTGTTTTCAAAATCAATATATCAGAAATAAGTGGCTATAACTATATTATAAGTGTAATCAAAAATGGCATTTTATTCCATTGGCTACTTATCGCACTTAATGCAATTAGTTCTTGAATTTAAATTAATTTATAATAATTATTAAAAATATATTTTTTAAGTTTAATGATTGATTGATTTAATATGATAAAATATTATTTTATTAACATCAATTACAAATGTTAAGCTCTCAATTTTGTTTAATTTAAACACATTTTTATCTTAACTTTGTTTAGTTTTCAAGTGTTTAATGATAAATAATCAACAATTTATTATAATCATTGATTTCCATATTCAATAATTATCCAATTATATTGAAATTGATATGAAATTGAAATGAAAATTGAGTTTACTTACCAGCAGCGCATCCTTCATAATGGTGAACGTGGTGAACAGTACAATAATGGAGAATATAAATGTGCAAATCGGATCCACGATGGCATACTCTGGCCAAAAGTAGATCACACAGGCGGCCAGAAAGACACCAACACTCTGGATGACATCGCCAATCACATGGATGAGAGCTGCTCTCACATTCATGTTGACGGCCTCGCGACCCACCTGTCCGCCATGATGATGGGTGCCCGGCGCCGTTTCCGCCATAACGGCGGCTATCTCCAGATCCAGATTGGGATCGACCAGCTTGGCATTCTGGTACGAATACGTGGGCAACCCGGCGTTGGGCAACTCAGCATCCTCTGGATCAAAGGCGACGCCACCTTCGATGCGTTTCGTTGGCGATGCGGCACACGGTGTTGAGCTTCCACTCACATGTGCTATAGCGCTTCGCTTTTGCTTCTTGGATTTGGATTTCTTTGGCTTGGTGCCGCCATGGCTGTGGCCATGCCCAGTGCCGCCGCCTAGGCCGTGGGAGTGACCATGTTGCAGCTGCACGCCCATGCTGTGGCAATGGCAAGAGAAATTGAAAACGTTATCACAAATATTTAATATACTTGAAAATGTTGCCGGTCTCCGGTGCGACCCAATCTTCCCGTTCTATCCCGCATAGCTTTCCCTTCATCTCTCCCTCTCTCTCTCTCTCTCTATATTTCTCGCTGTCTCTTTCTCTGGCAGTGCCTCTGGCCACGGGACATCGACCACAATACAAAAACAAAAACGCATGCAAAAAACTTTTTTTGGGGCATGCGGCCGACGCTTCTGCATTGTTTGGAATTTTATTTCAGCATTTTAATGCACCAACAGCCGCACCGGCAACATAAACAAACAAACAAACACACAGTGCACAGTGGCACAATGGCATCAAAGTGCAAATTGATTGATCATTTTATGCAATAAATTGCATTTTATTTTCAAGCAAACGAATTTTTCTACTTTACTTGGTTTTTAATTCTATAGCATTTCATTTTCTAGTATTCTAATGTTTTATTATTTTCACTTTAATTAGTAAATTATTCGTAGTTATTGTAATTTTCTTCTATTCTACTTAAGTGCTTTTAAAATATAATTAATTAAATTAATCATTAATTGAAAAATTTATTTTCTTTGTAACTCGACTTTTACACAATTTATTTAATAATTTTCATTAGTTAAAAATTGTTTATGTAGCAGAAAATTGGGTTAATTGTTGTATTATTAATTAACATATTTTTACTAAATAACTAAGAATTTTTTTCAACGGAATTTTTTTATTAAACTAAAACAATATTACTTTGATTATGTTTCTTACTTTACATTATTTTAATTCAACGTTTATGCTATTTATTCTGAATCTAAATAATTATTTCTGTTATATTTTATTTCCCAAAATTTGCCAAATAAATCTATAAAATATTTTAGTTAGAAAAATAATTTAAAATAAAAATCGAATTGCATACACTTATAATATGTTTGAAAAAACTGAATATATTCTTACTCAAATTAATAAAATTCTGTGCATTTTAAATTATTATATTTACTTACTATCATTCGTCACAAAATCAATATCATATACGCTTTCGTCTCTAGATAGATGTCTCGTTTAGCGGCTTTTTATATGATATATCATAAACCCAATTTAACAAAATTTTTATATAGATTTTAAATAACAAATTCTTTGAATATAAATCTACACATTTTTAGACACTAAGTTAATTTTGTGAGAATCTTTTTGAATTGAATGGTTTTGTGTCACTGTAATGCCGTGTGTTCGTGCTCTGTGTACCGGAAGGTGTGCGAACCGCTCGACCGCCCATACGCCCACGTCCGTCTGTCTGTTCGTTCAACCATCCGACCGTTCGACCCGCTGTTGTGGGTCCGGATGCATCGCCGCATGCAAATACAAATGTATTGTCGAAAATGGCGACCGGTTGACTAGTATGCGTTACACACACCGTACACCACACACAGCCCACATTTAACATAGTAGTGTATATATATGTACTAGCTCGGCTGAAAAGTTCGTATCGTTTCTATTAGAGGGCGCCAGTAGAATAAAATCTATATCATTTTTGAAGAGTACCAACCTTTTAAAGATATATGTTAAAGTTTCATAGGTGTCAAACTTATAGTTTTTGAGATATAGCATTTTAGGTGAAGCTACTTTTGGTATTTTGAAAAAAATGGATAGTAAGGAATTTCGTGTGTTGATGAAACATTGTTTTTTCATGAAAAAAAATGCCGCTGATGCCAAAAAGTGGCTTGATAAGTGTTACCCGGACTCTGCTCCAGGAGAAGCTACTATTCGCAAGTGGTTTGCTAAATTCCGTACAGGCCATATGAGCACCGAGGACGATGAACGTTCTGGACGTCCAAAAGAGGCAGTTACGGACGAAAATATCAAAAAAATCCACAAAATGATTTTGGAAGACCGCAAAGTGAAGTTAATAGTGATAGCTGACACTCTAAAGATATCAAAGGAACGCGTTGGACTTATCACTCGTGAATATTTGGGTATGCGAAAGCTCTGTGCAAAGTGGGTGCCGCGCGAGCTCACAGTTGACCAAAAGCAACAACGAGTGGATGATTCTGAGCAGTGCTTAAAGCTGTTCAATCGTCAAAAGTCAGAGTTTTTGCGTCGATATGTGACAATGGATGAAACGTGGCTTCATTATTTCACTCCGGAGTCCAATCGACAGTCAGCCGAGTGGACTGCACGCGATGAACCGACTCCAAAGCGTGGAAAGACGCAACAGTCAGCTGGCAAGGTTATGGCGTCAGTATTTTGGGATGCGCATGGTATAATTTTCATTGACTACCTCAAAAAAGGAAAAACCATCAATAGTGACTATTATATAGCATTATTGGAGCGCTTAAAGGAAGAAATCTTGGAAAAACGGCCCCATTTGCAAAAGAAAAAAGTGCTGTTTCACCAGGACAATGCACCGTGTCACAAATCCATGAAAACGATGGCAAAATTAAATGAAATGGGCTTCGAATTGCTTCCGCATCCTCCATATTCTCCTGATCTGGCCCCCAGCGACTTTTTCCTGTTTTCAGATCTCAAGAGAATGCTCGCTGGAAAGAAATTTAACGCCGATGAAGAAGTCATCTCCGAAACTGAGGCCTATTTTGAGGACAAAGACGAACGGTACTACAAGAATGGTATCCAAAAGTTGGAAGATCGGTATACTCGCTGTATCGCCCTCAAGGGAAACTACGTTGAATAAAAAAATCGAATTTTGACAAAAAAGTTAGTTTTACTATTAAACGATACGGACTTTTCAGCCCAACTGTTATATGTATATATACCACATCAGCTCATAGCCGCCTTCTCACTGACTGTCTACGTTTCAGTCCCTCGATTCCCCCTTTCCTTGGCTCACATGGCATGCATCAGGCAGTTAATAGCTCGGCACATTGACTTTTTATTCATTTTAAATGCTCCGACATTGCAGATTTATGGGTTTTCTATTTGGGGGGGAGAAATAAAAGGGCCGTGACCAAACCTTTGGCCAGCAGCCATTGACCATTGGGCTCTGTTGTTCTGGCCGTTCTGGCTGTTCTGGCTCTTTTTGGCCAGAGCTCGCCGGCTGCACTTAGCCGGCTTTTTGAAAACAATGCAACTTCAAACCGGGCATCAATAAATAAACTGGCATAAATTACGCACAGACCAATGACACACTCATACATACATACACACACACACACATACGTATAGACTGGAAAAACATTGCGAACGATCTCGATTTGTGGCTAATTGACGTGACGTCACAGTTGACCCAAAGATACCAAAGGGCAATCAAAACAATGCACTTCGGGGATTGAAAGCGAATATGATGAAACCAAAATGTAACAATGCTCAATCATATTTTTTGAAAGAAAGCAAACTTTGTTGCGTTGTGGATATTGTTTAAAGATATTCTAAACAAAATGGAGAAAAATATCTAGTATTTACTAATACAAACTATACATTTCCAACTTGATTTTTTACTAGGAAAAAACTGATATTTTTGTTTAGTACAACCAAAAATACTGTCACTTCTTTAAAACCCTTTACGATCGACAAGGGAATTAGCAGCAGCAGTCGTGGTAGTAACTTCGATTCAATTTCAAATATATATATATATATATATATATATATATATATATATATATATTATTATTTTATGTGTTTATTTTTGCGTCGGTTGTTTTTTTTTTTCTTTTTTAAGATTTCCCATTTTACCAATGATTTAATTCCTTTGGCTTTTTGGCTCATTTCTTCATTTCTGTTCTGGTTCCAATTCGCTTGCCACTTGAGAGACTAAAGACTGCTGAACCTGAGCTTGTTGGGCCTGACAAGTCAATTTTATTTTCCATTTTTTAGCACTGGCACAAGGGGAATGGTGAAGGAGGCGGCGGAGGAGGGGGTGGCTCTATTTTTTTCTGCTCTCCCGCCAAATGCGGCCATAATTTGTCAAACAAAAAAAACGAAGGCAACACGAGCGAGCAACGCGTTGATGGGCACTAAATAAATTGTATGGGGCAGCTGCCAAAGTCCCCTAAATAGCAGAGGGGGAAGGGGTGGAGGAGCAGTGTTGCTGCCACCCGTCACGCGGTCAAAATAACAACACGAGACGTTGCCAGTGTTAGCTGCGACCAGGAGGATTCAATGCGAAGCACATACGCTTTTTGACTTTGAACATCCGATTGCCAAGGCATTTTGCTGTCCAGAACTTCAGGACTCCAGGACTCGACTGCGCGTGTGTGTGTGTGTGTGTGTGTGTCCTCGAGCGCAAAAAATGCCAATGCTGCTGCTACTGCTTTTGCAGGATTCCGCCACTCTTTGCCTTCACTCTCTCTCTCTCTCTCTCTATCTGCCCCATTTTGGCGCCCCATTGTTGTTCCAACTGCGTCGCTGTAATTTGTAGCGCGCAATGAAGCATTTCCCTTGATTTTGCGGCATCTTTACTCGCCTCGTTAGTGGCCAACAAACGACAGCAGCCATGACAACGCCAACACCAACACCAACACCAGGACCAAGACCAGGACGAATGCTGGCAGGACTAGCAACACTGCCAGGACATAGCATAGCATGGCAGGACAGGGAGTCGAGCAGTAAGGCAGTGGGGCAGCCAGGCAGCAGAGAAACTCTTGTTACTCTTCTCCTTCTGGCTATGGCGACTTGTGCCTGGCAACATGTCCTGATTTAATTGACAGGAACATAAATATTAGCGCATATCTTTGCCCTTTGCTCCACACACACAACGCTTCGCGTTGCTTCCTCACCTCACCACGTATGTCGATGTGGCTGGCATGTTTTGGGGGAGACTGTTGTTGTCAACTGGCTGAACTGAACTGAACTGAACTGAACTGAGCTGAGCGGAGCTGAGCTGAGCAGCTCGTTAAGCTGTCGCTCCATGAATTCGACGATGCCATCGCGGCTAAAGCACGTTTATTACGCTCCTCTTAATGTCCATTTTACAACCGAGTGGTGTTATTTATTTGCCCAGCGCTGTACACGCTGCTTGTTGCTCTCTGACGACCGCCTTTGATATGCAGCCAAACACACGAAACTAGTTTCACCAAATCAACCAAATTAGAAACCAAACACAAACACAAGACTCTGCTCAAAGCCATTAAGTAAATAAATTCAATTCGGTTTGCCTTAAGAAAACTACAGAGTTTCAGGTGTGACTACAGTTCAGAATAAAATAGTGCTTTAGCTGTATAAACACATATATTATTTCTAATATTCTGGTGTTTAAATTTGTATTAAATATTATTTCAATATATAAACATTAGAGGGAAATATAAGAAATACACTCCAAATAAGCATCATTTTTAAAATTATAGCATACTTTTAGGAGCTTGTGTTACTTAACAATTTCAAGCAACTATATCTTTTTATACCCTTGCAACTATATCTTTTTATACCCTTGCAGAGGGTATATTATATGTATGTGTCATGTTTTTTAAACACATTTAAAATAAAATAAAGTATGTATATTCTTGATCATTTAATAAACTAAGCAAATTAATTAGCAATATAAGAAAGACACTCCGGAAAAGCATCACTCTTAAAATTATAGCATACTTTTAGGAGCTCGCATTGATTTAAAGTTTTAAATAACTACATATATTATATATTTTTGTATACTGTGGAGAGTTCAATTGTGTGTTAAAGAGTTTGTGGGGTTGGGGGGAAAAAATTTTTTATTTTATTTATAAAATAAAGATTTTGAAATTGTTTAAATTTTTTTTTTTTTTTTTATTAAGTTATTGAAAGAAAGGTTGTAAAATTTTTTTTTTTTATATTATTAAAATTTTTTTTATATTGTTTTTTTTTTTTTTTTTTTTTTTTTATGATTAAACAAATATTTTATATGGAAAACTGTACTGTTAATTCTCATAGGATCTGGAAGGGTATCAAATCATTTGCGAGCTAGAGATAACCATTTTTTTTTGTTAATATTTAAATTTTATTGTATTACAAAATTAATGTTAAAGCATAGTTTTAAGAGGGTGTGTTTTATTTTTTTATTTTTAATAATATTTTTTTTTTTATATTATATATTTGTGGGTTTGTTTATATTATTTTTTTTTTTAATTTTTTTTTTTTTTTGTTGGTAAATAAAAGAAATAAATTAAGTCCTATATACATTTTTTTAACAAATGGAAAGCTAGAATAAAACTATGTTTTCAAATTAAATCGAAAACTAAGTTATGTCTTATAGTAAATTAACTTTAATTTATGTGTGCCTTAATTTACTAGCTGTAGTAAATAAAAGACATTTTAATATGTTTAAAAAATGTTAATGGTTGTTGTTGTTGAGCAAGTTGTTGTAATGAATTTTCGCTTCTAAACATATAGTTTTATTAACACAATCTCATTAGAGAACAATAGAGGTTGTTGGTTTTTAATACTCTTGTAGATTGTGCTGTGTTTTAAATTATGTTTAAAGTTTCTGAAATTCTAGACTGTTTGCTCGAGTGTACTACAGTGACATTAAGATCTAAATTATCCAAAAACTCTGGCAGCTTAACTGCACGCATTCTCTCTCTATCTCTCTATATCTCTCTCTGTCTCTCTCTCTCTCTCTCTCTCTCTTGCTCGCTCTACATGCTACACGCCCATTATTCACCTCCTCATCATTCTCATATTTCAAGTAGTTTCGCTAATATCGCAGCTAGAAACTACCACCTACCACATGCCGCATGCCGCTTGCCACATGCCGCATACCACCTGCAATGGCCACGCTTTTGTGTGCAAGCTTGTGCGTGTATGTGCGTGTATGCACATACGTGTGTGTTTTTGTGCGAGCTCCTAATGGGCGTTTTTAACGATGCAGAGTTGGCGTTGTTGCCACTTTAAGCTGCCACTTCGAGCAGCAGGTAAATCCAACAAAGCTCAGCAAAACTTGTTGCCCATCTCACTCACCTCACTCCCTCTCTCTCTCTCTCTCGCTCTCTTTGGCTCTTATGGCTTTTGCTAATTGAACTTAAAACTCGCCAAACTCCTAAATGCAACTAAGTAAAAAGCCTTCAAAGGCAAAAGCAATGGCGACGGCAACAACAACAACAACAATAGCAACAACACACAGTGAAACGAACGGTAAAAGGTGGCCATTTAATTTCGTTGTTCAACGTGCTGCCGAACACGTTGAGACAAGCGAATGCTTTGAGCGTTAACTTGACTTTTCTTTCCTCTTTACATTTCCTCTGCTTTTTTTGCTTCGTTGATGGCAGAAGATGACCCAAAACGGCGACTGGACTGGCCCGCCTCCCCATTGCCACGCCCCGCTGCAAAATGCGCTAGGAAAAAGTTGATGTTGCTCTTGTTGTTGTTGCTGCTGCCGTTGCACGTTTTTCACAATCAATTCACGTAATCAAACAATTCAAGTGGCAAACACTGAAAATGCCAACGTCAACTGGAAAATTTGCGCTACTACCAGCAATATGAGCGTAAAGAAAAAGGAAATGGGGTGTACAATGGGGGTCGTCGAGCACACACACACACATACAGACACACACATGAGCATGTGCCGAGCATTGAAACGTTTCGATTTATGCGCCAAAAACTATGCTTCGACAGCCACATGAACGAGCAGTGACTAAAAGCAGCAGCAGCAGCAGTAGGTAGGTGGGAGGTGGGAGGTAAGCGAGTTTCACGCGGTAAGCATGTGGAATGCGGGGTAAGTGAGAGAGAGAGAGAGAGATAGAAAGAAGCGTTTGGCAGCTGTAGTTGCAGGTGCTGCATACGACGCAATCAAAACAAAGCATTGCAAACACATTCTCAAGTTATCAAACGAAAATGCAATGCTCTTCTTAAGATTTGGTAAACAAAAATATGATTTCCCAGAGGAGATTTTTTAACTCTTCAAAATGAAACTAAATAAATATAATACTTCACCTCTAAAGTTCTGAATTGCATAAAAAGTACACAGAAACACAATTACAAAATTATGATTAGTTTAAAATGTATATAAATTAAGTCGTTGACAGGGCTTAAGTACAACTCTCAAAGATGTTAGTAAATTATAAAAAAATAGATCATAAATAGCCAAATTATTTAATTGTATTATCGTATTGCACAAAAAGTCAAACTATATACATAATTTAACAGAAGTAGGCTAATGAATGGTTTTCCCAAACAACAATTTTTAGTCCCCAAACAAAATTTCTTGTAATTCAAATTAAATATAATAAAAATTATTAAAAAAAAAATCAAATATTCTTACAAAACTTTCGCAATTACAATTTTCTAAATTTAAGACATTTATCAGATCAATCTTAAGCAAAACTTTAAATATTTAGATGAGAAATATTTAATGGGCCTGAGATAATTTACACATGCAATTTACATGTAAATAGATAATTTTTAAATTACCAAAACGTCAATAAATGATTTTAAAAACGAAAAAAAATTCCAAAACAATTATTTGTAAGTTGCTAAACAAAATATATTGTAATTCAAATTAAATATATATATTATTACAAAAAAAATTCTTATTAAAAGTTTCGCAATAAATAAATTTTGAAAATTTATACATTTATTGGATATATTTAATGTAAAACAATAAAAACAAAGATTAGCTAAATTTGAAAGTAATTCAAACTAACTTGGGGGAAAGGGGAACAAGGGGGAATTTATACAAAAATTTATCGAAAAAAAATAAATTTTAAAAAAAAAAATAAAAAATTAATTAAAATAATTCATTTATTGATTATGAGAACTGACGATATATTAAGAATTAAGTGAGAAATAGTTTCAGACAGATTGTTATTTACAGAAAAATAACACACTTATTTTAGAAAAATGACACAGAAAAACGAAAAAAAATTAAGAACAAAGTTTTTAATATATAAATTTTAGAATATTATAATCCAAACATGTTTGTTAGAATGTTGAAATCAACAGAGAGGCGTCCAAAAAAAGGTGTGTGCAAATTATATGTAAATGCCAAATGGCATGCACAAGTTCATAGACTCTTTCACTCACTCACAACAGTGAGTGTAAGAAAAAAAACTCCAACTTGGGACTAGCCAACACAAACACAAGTAAAATCATAGTCGACGTCGTCGTCGTCGTCGTTGTTGATGTTGCAGTTGCAGTCACAGTCGCAGTCGACGTTGGCGTCGCTTTTGCCTTTTGTTGACGCAAAAAAATTCGAAACTTGCGGAAAAAGTTGTCGCTAAAATGTGGAGAAAGTTACCGCAACAACTGGCGGATACGACTGGATTGCAGAAGGAATGGTTAGCTGGTTGCATGCCACACCAGGTTGCCACAGTTGCATTGTTGACCCATTTACTGGCCCATACCCGGACAAGTTGATTGCGGCAATTGCAATTGGAAAACTGCCCAAGGGAGCTGCCAACATTCCGACGGGCAAGCATTTACTAAAAACTGGCAGACACACGGACACATGGACACACAGACACACGGACACACGTACAAACAGTCAGACAGACAGCCAGACAGTCCGACATATGAACCTGAACATTTCTGCATCTTATGGGTACTTACATGACATTAACCAAAATTGCTAAGCCCGATGTGATCAGCATGATCTTGGCATCCACTTCAAACTCTCCACTGATGAGACGTTCAATTGCTAACCAGACGAGTATACCAGTAATGACCCAGATCATAAATACGGAAGCCATGGCACCAATCACCTCGGCACGGTACCAGCCAAAGGACATTCTGTCAAAGATAAAAAAATATCTAAGGTAACTTTTCAAATGTCAAGATTGAGATAGTCAAAATAAGAGATTCTGTGGACAATAGAGGTAAAACTTTAGAGTTTGTTATATGCAAAATTAACATTCAAGGTACTATTTAAGTATAAAGAATAATGTTATTCATTATAAGCCTGGAACGGTAGATGTTATTTTTATTTTAGAAGTAAATACGTAGTTAAATCAAAAATTTAGAGAAATAAATTGGAAAGTAATAAGTCTAATTTTGTATAAAGGGGAAAAAGGGAAAAAATTGGGGGTAAAAATTGTGAAAAATTAAAAATTAATATAAAGGATTTTTTTTAAGTAGAAATATTTTGGAAATTTAGAATTTTTTTAAAAATATTAAAAAATATTCAAAATATTAAATATGTAAATCATAAAGTAATATATAAATGACCTCTATAATTTTGAATATTCGTGTAAAATTTTATCCCACATTTATTAAATGAAATGAATTAAAAATAAATTTCAAAATATTTAATTTTGAAATATTTCTGATATATGCATATTGAATCTTTAAAAAAACAATAAGAAATTTAAAATCTTATTAAGCTATAAAAAATAGTCACATTTCAAGAAACTATGTCTAAGCTTTTAGGATTTTCGTTTTTCAAATCATAACATTAAATCAGATGATAAAGCAATTTCCATATACATAAACCAATCTCAGGGCCTACGAATGCCAGTGGGGGAATAGGTTAGAGCACAAAATTAACATAAGTTGATAAATGCGAACGAAAAATTGTCAAATGCCATTTTAATTTGAGTGTCTCGTAGTTTTTTTGGGGTGCGGCGTGTGGTAGTGTATGCTAAATGTTGGGGAAAGTGAGAGGACATGAGGATACACCATTTTTGGGTTGGGTTTTTTTTTCGGATTTTTTGGTTGGGTTCGCAGTTATGGGTTCCCTAATGTAATGAGCGCATTGCATGTGGATTTTGAAAGTCAACACCTAAACGAGGGCGACGTTCGTTCAATTAAAGCAAACGCGTCCGACAGGGGGCGCCACTCTTGTTATAAAATTGAAATAATGGCAATGCCAACAATTTCGGTATTCTTTTGCTAGCTTTCTCTCTCTCTCTCTCTCTCTCTGTCTCTCTCTCTTTCGCTGTATGTGTTGCTGTTTGGCTGTTAGCCAGGCTGACTGGCTGCTAACTAATGCGACACCGGTAGCAGCAGAGTACAACAAAATGCGAGCAACGAATGTCTCGCCATAATAATACAATTTAATTTCCAGCAAACATTCGTCTCTCTCTTCTGCAACTCTGCCCCTTTTAGCAGATTGTGTCAATGTATGGCGCTCCTTTTCTCTCACTCTGCACTACATATATATTTATATATATGTATATATTGTAGATATACCTATGCCTGTATAGTGTATGAGGGGTCTCTTGCAGCTCACAAGTGCAGCCATTTGCTTAATGACCGCCTGCCGGCTCCATGGTCTCGGTTTCTGTTGCTGCAACGAGCCAGAGGCGAAACGCGACTGCTGCCACCTTGTGGCACATTGGGCTGGATTATGGCCAAAACTAACATAAAGTAGCCAAGAAATAAAAAAAAATATATATAGCTCACACACACACACACACGAAAGATTTTCGTATGGTCAAGTTCAACAGTTAATTGGTTTGCATTTCGCTGGTGGCCAAATTAATATCAGTCAAGCCCATGTTGAAGGTCATAAAAGCCATGATATATGGCCATAGTAAAAGTCACGTATTGCATGAAATTGAAATTAATTAGACAGTTTCATTGAGCAGTTATGTTGTCAAACATATCGAATTTATGGAAATATAAAATTGAATTTGGCGAAATATGTATATAAATTTAATTACTGTGCAATTGATTTTAAATGTGTTGAATTCGAAACTACCAACTGTTTTTAGTTATGAAAATAATATATGAGGTTAAAAGAAATCAACTTCTTATTGACTTGGCAAATAGTTTACACCATTAAAATTTGCAAACTCGATATATTATTTGTAAAAAAACAATTGCGCAATAAGGCGATAAGTTTAAACCGTTTATATAAATGGCTAATTATAATACCTAATAATTGAGTTTTATATATTAAAACAAAAAAAAAAAAAAAAAAAATATATCTGCAATTCAACGCAAAGTTTTAGATTAATTAATAAAACTTTAAAATGTTTGCTTACTTTTTTGTAATCCGTTTTTAAGGTTAATAATCCATTTTCAAACTGCTTAAAAACAATTAAATGTTTTTAATAATTATCATCAAAAAACAAATTAATTTCAGTTCCTTCAAAGTTATAACACATTTCGGACTGGAGTGCTAAAAATTTGCATGTTAAATCTTCCGCATTTATTTCGGATTGACCATTATCAACTATTCAATTGGTCGAATTTTTGTTTTAATATTATTGAATTATCAACCAATACATTTCACTTACAATCATATCTCCAATTGATCAATCAGGGGGTGATCAAAAGAGAGTCTAGAGATTTCAAGGACTCTCTCGAGAGATGAGCAATTTATGATCACAAAATGGGCTCATTTATCATCATTTAATAAGAAAAATAACTCAAAAAAGATTCATGTATGATCACAAATGTTGTTTCGAAATATTCAAATACTTTTTCCTTAATTTTTAGTTCAGCAAATATTAGTTTTAATAAAGGTATTTTAAAAGAACCACAAGGACTTCAAAAATATTAATTTAAGCGAAAAGCAGTATTTTATCTTAAAAGTCAACAAATCGAAGAAAATAGCTATATAGTTTCAATTTCTTATAAATATACTTATATTAAACATTCAATTTTTAAAACCAAACAAAACTTTCTGTTTGAATTGGTTGAATATACACAAGTTTATTAAAATTATATATGAAATTTTTATCGAAATAATTTGGAATACAATCAGAAAATTTTCTAAAAATATTATTATGTTTAATTATGAGGTTTTGCACCAATGTGCACTGTTTAGTGTTTCGTTTGTGTTCTCCGTTTCTGCGTTTGCCTTTGCAATTGTGCAAATGTGTTTTGTTTTGATAAATTAGGCTTGTCAACTTGGCAACGGCAGCGGGAATAGCCTACCACCAGATGGAGGGGAGGGGTGGCACAAGAAACGGCTCAGAACCGCACCAAGAGAATGTATAGACAGAGACCAAGAGAGAGAGAGCAGGAGAGTGAGAGATGGAAAAGCAGAAGAAAGACTGCAACAAGCAGGCGGTGCTGGTTGCTGGCACATGCAACGGGCAACAAGAGGCAGAAAGTCTGAGGCAGCGGCAGCGGCAGAAAATTTACAAAATTACCATGCAACACGCTTGAAATTGCAAAAGTTTTTCATTATTCACTTTGTGGCTGCAGTCGAGTCGTCGAGTGAGTGAGATTTTTGCATGAATGAGCAGAACGTGCCAGGCGAAAAGGCAGACAAGAGACGCACTGGCGGAGCAGAAGAGGAATACAAGAACAAGATGGATGCAAAGCGCCACCACCCACCACTCGATGGCTTGGTCTCAGAATTACCTTCCTTCCTGGCTCCCCTTCCGCCACACTTCACCCCAAAGGAACGCAGTTCCCAAAGACCAATTGAAAAATGTGCAACGGCCAAATATACGCAGCTGCAGCAGCAGCAAAACTACACAACAGCAATAGCAACTGCAACAGCAACAGCAACAGCAGCAACAACAGCAATGCTGGTGCTGTGAAAATTTGGAAACAGGCTTTTCGCCTAATTAGACGATGGTGAGGAGAGCAGTTGCTGCTGGCTGAGGTGTGGGCCATAAGCCATGAGCAATGGAAATGAGACCCAATGCGGACGTAGCCAGCCAAGCGGCAGGAATGATGCCAAGAAACAAAACAAAAATAAAAAATAAACCCACTTGCCAAAAGATCTCATTTCTTGGTTATACTTGGATACTCTCTGCACTACCTCCCAACAATAATAGGCTAGCAGAGACATCTCAAATATATGTATATATGGTATACTATATGAGCTACAGCTGACCTACTCAGACATTTTAGTCATATATTTTGATTTAAGTTCTTCAGTATGTTAACTGAAATTCATAGACATGGCCTTGTGACAGCACCTACATTACAGGCCAAAGATTTATTACGAATTTTTTGTGCTTTTTAAATTTAATTAAAATAAATATTTAATTTTAAAAGAATATTAATCATTATAAGAATTTAATTCTAAGCAAATATTACAAAATATTTAATTGACTTGTATTTAAATATAAATTTATTACAATTTCATATTTCTCAAGGTATAATAATATTAAGAGTAATTTTCATTTGGATATTAGCCCTATTCCTAAAAAGATCACACATATGTTTTTGATTTCATCTATACAAAATAACCTGCGTTCGTTTTTGAAATCGAACGAATATCGGATAGTCTATATAAGAATGATATTATTAAATAAAAAATGCTTGATAAGGTTTTGCTTATCATACAATAGTTATGGTATATATTCAGCTTATATCTTGTAATTACTTAATTGTGACTTTGTTATTAACTACTCTAGTTTCATGTATATATTTAAACGTATGAGTAATATTTATACGTATAAGTAATATTGTTTTACCACATAATTATAATAATTTATTTTATATTGTTAAAGCATAATTTAACTATTTCATACCTTTTATCTATTTAGATACACTAAATACTATTTCTATCAAATATATTTTATTAGCGAGAAAACGAGAAATTTATTTTCTCATTATTTATTAGCTGTCCAAATATGAAATTTTTTTAAGATACCCTAACTTGCAGTTCATTTCAATAATTGTTGAACTGCAGACGCATTGGTCTCAAATTCCCTTTTCCTCATTTCCTTTTCCGTTCTGCACGAAGAAACGCACATGAATTTTAAGATTTGTAGCAAAAAAAAAACCCTTTCGGTTTTTATTGATTTGCCTAAGACTTTGTCACTTTGACTGCACCTTACCTTTGTGTAGAGGGGCGTCCTGCTATCCAGATGGAAAACAGCGAGATCATAAAACTGGCAAAATCGGTGAGCAAGTGTGCGGCATCTGTTGCAATGGCCAAGCTATGTGATAGCACGCCACCTGTCGAATGAAGAAATGATATAGAAGATAAGAGACAGGGGAATGGAGTGAGGAAAGTGAGGAGTAAATAAATGCTCAAAAAATTAACTTGCAATCTGTGGGACAAAAGAGACAAAAGACAGTAAACAAACGGCGACTGCCTTCACTTGGTTAGCTGAGCAACAGCAAAGAGGTGGAGCTGCCAAGAGACAGACACATAGACGGAAAGTCAACAATTTCGATTTGAAGCAACCAAACGAAGGGATAAACGATGAAATGAAGAAAGCACAGGCAAAAGGAGAAATCGAAAATGTAGGAAGGCACTTGGACTGAGTCTTAGACTGGCAATGGAACTGCAAGTTGCGAGCTGCGAGCTGTGTGGCACATTGTAGGTAATTGCAAAGCGATTAACAGCAACAGCCGACAAAATGGGGGACGATAACATTGCGGAGACCGAGTTTGAAAATTAAATGTTTATTGTATAACAGCCCGCTCTCCATCAAAAAAAGAAAGCACTGAAAGGGACAGTGATGACAGACAGTAAGCTCATCCGGTCGCCATATTGTTGCACTTCCGGTGCTCAGTTTTTAATCGTCTCGTCGCCTTGTGCCGTTCCTTTTTTGCACGCTTTGTTTGACATTTTACTCAACCTTTTGCCTTTCCTTTTTGTTTTGTATTCTCCTCTTTCTCTTTCTTTGCATTTAATTTTCTTTGCTTTTCGAGTTCTTTGAGGTGAGTGAAATTAGTTGGGGACTTTGGTACGACATCGAAAAGAAAAATCAAAAGAAAACACACATACACACAGCTGAGAGGGAATGAACTCCCTGGGGGAAAAAAAGCAACTCACCCACAATTTCAGCAATCATGAAAACCAAACACAAAACACTGGCAATGATCAGCTTACGACGAGCCTTCAGGTCCACACCCTCGCTACGGCTCCGATGACAATGGTCCCGAACTGTAAAGAATAAGATTGGGGATCGTAAAACAAAGGGTAAAAACATTTCAAGAAAAAAATGCGTTGTGTTATCTATATAATCAGCTTACGTCTCGCTTTTATTTTATTCATATACTTTTATGCGTTTAAGCTTTTCTACAGTCTACATTTTCGGTTTTTCTTGCTTGAGTAATGCCAATTCGATAACTTCTCTTTAAATACATTTTTGACTAAATATGTAATAAGTGTGTAAAAAAAAACATTCTTAAAATGTGTTTAAAAATCATAATTTTATGAATATTATTCTTAAACACGCCCATTCGCACACAATAAGCGAAAGACCAGACATGCCTTGGAAAAATATTGGTTTAAGCGAATATCTCAGTAATTACAACACTTAGGAAAACTGATTTCGGAATGAAATAAAAAAAATGTCACTATAATTTTTTGAATGATCCGCCCCCTTCGCCCACAAGAAACGAAAATAATTTAAAATTTGCATGTTCCTAACTCACGTATTTCTTAGCTTTAAAATCATGTAGGAATAAACAATTTCTAACTATCCAAAAGTTAAAGAAAGAAAAAAAAGAAAAAAAAAGGGGGGAAAAAAAAGGAGAAAGACATGTTAGTTCTTGCTGCGCTTACTGCGATTTTATATTAAATAATCGAAAATGAGAGACGGAGGGTATTACACGGTCGGCATACTCGACTGAACTTTTCCTTCTTGTTAGGAGTTAGATCAATATTTGAGCTTGTAATTTCATATATCATCAGTTCTTTTAGATCAGTATACCTTAGTAACATTTTTCACTAAAAATATTCTAAATTTAAGATTTTTATTTGGTATAACTACAAATTGCATTATTTATGAAATCAATACGAAATAAACTTGTATTTTTAGGAACTTAAATCATAGTGTGGAGTAATTTAAGAACAATATTTATTACATGATTTATGCTATTTAACACTGGAATCAAATAACTGACTACACTAACCAATCTGTTATTTCAAAAGCTTTTAAAATTTGTATAAGTAAATTCCAAAACTGGCAGAACTAAAGTTTCGTAACTATTCAACTCCCTTAAGATTTTATAAATTTCAGAGTGAAACATGTGGCATATACATACATATATTTATATGTATAAGAAAGGAATGCAGAGATTGACTTCAGGGATCTACTAGCCAGAGAACACATCACCTTTTACTCTGCGTTCTTTTTTTTGTCTCTCTCTCTTGTTTTTTTGGGGTGTTACTTCCCGGTTTCTTTCTCCGGTTGTGTGTGCATCTGTTGTGCCGTTTATGTATTTGCAAAACAGGCATTTAAATTTATTTAACATGGTACGTGAATAATGACCACCAACGCTGTTTGCTTTGGCTGCCACGCCCCATGTCCTGACTTTGCTCACACATGAGCAGAGCTGCAGGCCGGGAAAGGGGGGGGTTTTCCCCGGCACTGGGTGTCTGTGACATGCTAGGTTCGAGGTCCGTTGGGGTCGGGTTTGGGGTCGACTTGGTTCGGTTTGGCCAGGAGCAGTCTATTAAATACTTTATTGCATTTGTCGCAGCCGTATTTCATGCTTTGTCATTTCCGCTGCATTTTCTTTGCACTCTTTTACTTTACTGCTGCTGCTGCTGCTGCTGCTGCTGCTGCTGCTGCTGCTAGCTGCTCGTGTTGTGCTGTTTTTCTTTGTTCCCTGGGAAGACTGAAGCAGGAGCAGAAGGAGCAGCAAGAGGAGGAGCTGTAGCAGGAGCAGGGAGCACGATACACATGGAGAATGTGCATATGCTTGGCTTGTAGCTCGTTGCGCGGTTTCTTCATTTGAATTCAGCACAAGGACATCGTCTGCCTTTGCCTCCATCTCCATCTCGCCTCCGCTGCCTCCATCGTCTCCTTTTGCACAATGGCAGTAACAATGCCAGCAGCGAAATTAAATTCCAGTGCATAACCGAGGCTGGGGACATACGTACGTACAGGTACGAATTCCCAATGCCACATGAACATTTCACCTATTAGAGAAGCACACACTCAGCTACTGCTTCTCCAACTACACTGCTACAAAACAGGAAACTTAACTTGCTTAATGAATTAACTATCAATGTCAAAAAGATATGTACGTATGCAGACGACTAAAAATTTTGATTTGATCGTTGAATTATTCACTTGTTCTTTTGACAATTTTTAAAATAAAATATTAATTAAAGCAATTTTCATTTTCCTCAAAAGTGTAAATTATATCATTTAAACAATTAACAATCTATAAAAATAACTGATCTTAAAATGATTTGTCACATAAATCGATTTTGTTCAAGATCGATATGTTTTTCGGAAAATCAAAATGTTTTTTCCGAATTAAAAATCAAAGTTTTAAGATTAAAATCATATTTTGAGTATATTTATTTGAACAGCTTACATGCTTTAATTTAAT
This sequence comes from Drosophila tripunctata, assembly GCA_035047385.1. Taxonomy (NCBI): domain Eukaryota; kingdom Metazoa; phylum Arthropoda; class Insecta; order Diptera; family Drosophilidae; genus Drosophila; species Drosophila tripunctata. The sequence goes on from JAWNPS010000163.1 coordinate 341,096, forward strand.
AAATATATTTTCTGAAAACTAAACTGAATTTTAAAATTTATGTCCTCAAAGAAATTTAAATTTTTATAACTCAAAATACGATTTATTTCACTGAAGAACGTGTTTTATTTTTTTCAAAATTAAAAATCTATGTTTTAACGCCAAAATCGTATTTTAAGTACATTTATTTTCTCAGTGTACTTGCTACTTGCTACCATGCCACATTTCTTAAGTTATTCTTCGTCATCGTCGTTGCAGCTGATGCATAAAAATCATCATACTTGCAATTTAAACAACTCCAATCCATCTGCATCTTTAATTGGTCGCCTTCCACTGTTTCCCACTGTTTGTTTGCCCCAATGTGTGGCACTGAGTGTATGTGTGTGCGTATGTGTGTGTGTGACACGTCACTAGCAAGGCGTCGTCTCCTGCCTTTGGCTCTTGGACATCGCTACTTGGCATTCATTGAGTTCCCACTTTCCCATTTCCCTACTTTTCCACATACATACTTTACCACTTTGCCACCTCGAATGCCTGCAATATGCACTTTTCGTGAATAATTTAAGATCAGCTTCCATACAAAGTAGTAATTATATACAAATAAATATTGTCACTGCTTCTTAAAAAGAATTCTTTCAATTTCAATTTTTTACTCTCACAAAAGGAACTTCTGCTCTGTTCACCGCTTACAGGGTATTGAACAGAGTGTGAAACAGTAAGGAGTTGAAAAGGCTGCAGACCAAGAATATATATCATATTTTATTGGGTAATTTATGTTCTTTATACAGACAGAACTATAATTATATGCTAAGATTTGATTTATAGATTTTAAATTTTATCTGAGATTTATTTCAATATCTGTGGCTATATAGTTTATTAGAAGGAAGTTAAGTTGGATTTAATTGAAACAATTTAGCATAACAAGTAATTACTTTAATTCTGATTTATTGAAAGCAAAGTGAGGAAACTGTAATTTAATTGAGTAATTAACATTCGATTAGAAAACAAATTTTTCTCGCACATATCTATGCTTGTATTTCCTTTTTAACCAGAAATAAGTCTCAAATATCATTTGTGTCTCAAATATAAATTCGAAAATCTATATTGAAAACGTCTGAATAGAAACTTTTAAAAGGGAAATAAACAATAATTTTTGGAAACAAAAATAATAATATATCAAAAAAATAATATACATATGATTAGGTCCTTAGGAATAGCACTTTTTCTTTCTGGTCGGAAGATACAAAGATACTAACGTGACATATAATAGTGAAGAAGTTTCAGATATTGTCAATGTACACAAGATCATGTCCTAAGGTTGGGGAAAATGTTATCCTGTTTAATGTCGTTATTTAAAAATACGGTAGAATCCGGTTACAACGACGCTCAAGAGACAGAAGTTATATCCGAAAGATTACTTTAATTTTCATATTAGGTTGACTGGTCAATGAATTTTCATCGCAATAATGTCTATGACTTGATTCTACTGTATTTTGAAAATTATCATTTAGCTTGATCACACAGTTTTTGAGGTTATTCCATAAATCTGCATTCACTTTCCATTAACTATGTTCTTAAACTAATTTTTATTAAATATTGGATGATTTGCTCAAAAATTAGCATATGTATACCCCCTCAACACACATTTAAAAGGGTATAAATTCCTATAGCTCCTTGAGTTTAAGCAAATCAACAGCACAAAAAAATACAATAGAAATATATTTGCAATGCAAAAACATATTTATTGCAACAATGACGTTTCCGATTCCCCCAGAGATATAGGTGACATCATTATCGCTTGAAACTACAATATGAGTCCACTTTAAACTAAAACCAAGAATGCTTACAGACAGTTATTGCTCAGGTGCTAGTTACTATAGTTGAGACGTCAGCAGATGATTAGACTACCGATTGGATAGTTGGTAAGCTTGGATATTGGAAATTGGACAATGTATATTACAAACTTATGCATATATATGTATGTTATATGGTCTAGAATGATGAACTGAGCCGTCTAGACTTGATGTAATGCCATTTAGGGTCGTTCGTCTGCCAATAAATCCAATCAGTTTAGAGCAAAGATGAAACTCCAAAGCAAAAAAAAGAAGCTGTGGTTTCAATCGTTGCTCTCGATATATAAATGTATTTATCGAAGAGGAAATTAAAATATCGAGCTGATCAGAGCAGACGCAGGCACTAGAGTGTACGACTTATGCATATACATATACTATATAGTATATAGTTTGTACTACCACCCACCCCCCCTTTTACGTTATAGAAAAATGAGCCGGGCATTTATTTGGCTGCGTTGTCATACGTAAATTATGAGACCGTTTGGGCAATTTATAGCATATGGCAATAGTCAAGAGTCGGTCGAAGCATAAATTTTGATTACGGCTAGGAGACACAGCTGCCGCTGCTGCTGCTGCCACACAAACTGGCTTGTGGCCACCACAAAATTGTGAGCAAGCTTGCAACGTTGGGGAAATCATCATCAACTGATTGATGACAAAGCGCTAAATTACCCAAACTCCTAGAGCAGTAGGGAGTGTGGAGTTGGAAAATAAGGAAATTTGCTCACCGTTCATTGGTATATGCACAAACTCCAGACACGGTGACTTTTTTCTCAACATTGTCGTCGTCGCAATCGCCGTCGTCTGTCGATAAACACAACCGTCGTTCATTTCCATTTCCGTGTCGTCTGCCAATTAGCGCGCATTACCGGGTAATAACACACAAATTGCGCACAAATGTTTGATTTTCAAACTGAACTAAACTGAACAATCAGGCATGTATACATACATACATACTGTACTATACTATATACTTATGTACATGCAGCTAAATATATGTAAATTTGACGAAAAATGCTGTGAAAACTAATTTGGTTAATTATTTGGTACCCAGTACTTGGTAAGTTTAAAGAGTTTATAAAAGGGTTTTTCAGTGAATCTTTCACTTTATATAGGGAAGTCACTATACTCAGACAGCACTGTATATGAATCAGGAGTAAGTCAATATTTTTAAAACTACAATAAATTAATTTAATAACAGTACATTTTTTCACTTTTCATTAGTGTCCGAGTCGCGGAAATTTTTTTTGTTTGTTGTTTAATAAAAATAAAATTTTGTGTTTTATTTTTTATAATTGTTAATATATTTTTAAAAAAAAATTATTAAAAAAAAATTAATAAAAATTTGTGGTGGATATGGTGGGGTAAAATTTTTTTTAATTTAAAAGGTAGAGGAAAAAAAATAATGTGTTGGGTGAGAAGGTCAAAGAAAATATTATTTGTTTTTTATATGTTATAATTTTTTTTTTTTTTTTTTTTTTTTTTTTTTTTTTTTTTTTTTTTTTTTTTTTTTTTTTTTAAATTTTTTTTTTTTTATTTTTTTTTTTTGTATTATAAAATATTTTTATTTTATTTATTTTTTTTTTTTTTTGTGTTTTTGGGGGGGGGGGGGGGGGGGGGGGGGGGGAAAAGGAGGGGGGGGGGGAAATTGTTTTTAGTAACAGTGAGTCTCAGCTTATTTTGTGCAAAGCTTTTGGCACATTATCATTTAAATTGAGTAGCTGCTAAATTCTTTAAGATATCAAGACATTTTGTAAACATATATTAAGATATTTTAAAATTTTTAAAATATTGAAACCAAAAAAAAACATTTAAAAATTACAAATAATGCATAAATTTTCATGTCAAAGCTTGTAATTGGAATTGCAATTGTTTGTTGTCCAGTTTATTCATATTTCCTTTAGAACACAATATAATATAAATTTTATTCGATGGCTGGCTTTCGAAGTACTGGAATAATGAATTTAAATCACTCAAAGTATTTATTTTGAGACATGAAAATTTATGTATTTGTTTGGTTTAAATCGTTAATAGTGGGGTAGAAAATATTGAAATCAACTGTATTCAACTTTTGTTGATTTCTTCAATAAGCCACTTTGAGCCATTGTATTTACTTTTATTTGCATTTCTGCAGGGTCTATTGCAGTCGAGCTTGGTTTAAAGGTTATGTGTATTTTGTTTTTGGCTTTCGATATTTGCTTTCAGTTGCTATTTGCATTGACTTTTGCTTCTGCTGCTGCTGCGTTTTCTTAATAATTTATGAATGACTGCAAATTGCTGGACGCTGATTGAAAGCGACACGAAAAGTGGCGCAACCCCGACCACCTCCACCCCCTCCATCACTAACAGCACCCGATCCCAAACCCCCCTTTGATCGTTTTGGGTGAAATAAAGTCATTACAAAAAACTTACCTTCAACTTCAATGTTGTTCGAGCGGCCATGCAAACAGAAAATCTGTGTATTTGGTGCATTGTTGTTGTTGCCATTGCCATTGCCATTGAAAGTGCCGCTGCCGATGACGTTACGTTCCGCAGCTGGCAGCGTTGGTGTTGTGCCGTAATTGTTGCTTCGCCTGCAAATGGGTGTGAGTGAGTGAGACAACTAGTATGTTTGTTTTGCTTACAAATGTGTGTGTGTGAGATAAGTGATCGAATTGCATAAAGTTTCGCATTTCGAATTTCGTATTTCGATGTTTTCAATGCTTTAATTGTATTTTGGTATTTTTTGTTCACTCACTCGCACGCACATACAGCAAAAAATACCAGATAAAATGGTAAAGTTATACGAATACCAAACACAAAAGAGAATTCAACCGCCTGAAAAGCTGGCAAGTGCGGTGTTTAACCCACACAATGTAAGCGCATTTCCCCCACTCCCTCTCTACCTATCTCGCTCTCGCTCTCTCTCTCTCTGTAGCTGAGCTAAATGCACGTAATGAACAACAGGAATAAAAAATACGCCGTAGCGTAGAAGAACGTAGTGCATGAAAAGGGTTTTTTTTTTTGATAGGTGCTAAAATGAAAACTGCAACGAAAAATTCAATTTGAAGTTTTGTTACTTAACCCAAACTACGGCGACTACTTAATGCCACGCCCTCGCGTGCACCGCCCCCTCATCAACCGACAACAACGACGACAGCGACAGCCGTTGTTAGCGTGTATATGTGTGTGTGTGTGTGATGTACCCGCCCGCCAGTACTGGATTCACAAAGCATGAAACAATCATAGCTGAATTCACGCATCGGTGAAATCAGGCATGCCGAGTAAGCGAACGCCTCAGCAAACGTTAAAGCGAACGCTGAACCGAACGCCGGCCGAATGCTGAAGCGAACGCCGAAGCAAACTTTTACGTTTGACGTTTGTCATTTAATATTGTGATTTAATCTAGTGCGCACTTATTTTTTCGGTCTTGTTAAAAAAGTGGTAAATATTATTGCGACTAGCATAATATATTAACTGTAGCATCAACAAAAACCATGGTGGTATGTATTTAAATATACTTTCGTTGTTAATAGCCATAATTTTCATATTCTTTTGTATTTACAGACAAAATTTAAGAAGACCAGAACATCTTAAATGGTAATGTGCATTGTATTTATATATATTTAAATTTTGTAATCAGTGTTTTTCTTTTCTTAGGTAAAATTCAAGTTGTTGCCGAAGCTGTGGGTCAGCAGACGGCTCTGCTGAAAAACAGTATTCAAGCCCAGGGATCTGCCAAAAAATCTGCCAAAATGTTCCCAATAAAAAATCTAGAGGAGCTTGAGAGAGTAAACATGGAAATAAATGAGAGCAACGCCCGTTCCTACGTAAGTATATATTGTGATTGTGTTAAAATACAATTAAATTTATTTTTTCTTTTTCTTCAGTAGGTACAAGCCATTGAGTCAATCACTGCTCCTGGTGGCCTAATTAAAAATTTAAACAACGTTGTAAGCGACGAGGTGCTCAGGCAGTGCAATGTGGACGGCGTGCAGGGAAAGCAATCCCTGAAAAAAAATAGTAATCTATTTATGGTTCTCCTAGGTAAATTCTACCTTAAATATTCTAAAATATTTCATCTTATTATAATAACATTTTTATTTCAGATGCAATCCCTGTAACCAATCAGTCTGGGTCTGCTGAGCAACAACTGAGAAAGGCAATGGCAAGAAACAAAAATAGGATCTGCAAGGCGAAAAATAATAGTACTGATAAAAATAATAATAATAGTTTTCTAAATGTTAGTAATAATGATGAAAATTTTTTTTTTGAAAATTAAATATAAAATTTATATATTTATTATTAAATTTAATTAAAAAACAATTTTTTGAATTTTTTTAATATTATTTATTTCTAGGCTAGTTTTCACCCCTGCATTCATGCATTGCCTACATATGATTTCACATGTGAATCTGGGCTATTTTCACCACTGGGTTCATGCATTGGCTACATATGATTTCATACATGAAACATGGCTATAACTCACCTCTGCCTATCTAATGAAAGCACGCATGAAAACACTCAAAATTTCCCTTCTCAATTCACGTCTGAAATCATGCACCGTCGGGAAGCGAACGTCTCCCGACACATGAAAAGTTGTGACATGCCCATACAAATTTCATGGGTCGAAAGCATGTGCTGGAAATTGTAGTTTCATGCATGGGCCTGACCAATCATGTCTGATTTCACGTCTGCTTCAGGCCTGAACCGTACTGCAGGGCGTTGATAAGTTTGCTGTATGTGTTTGCTTCTTTGGTGCGTAAGTTTGTGTCTGTGTGGTTGTGTGTGTGTGTCGAGGGCTGGCGTAATTTTTACTACGAAAAGTGCAAATGGCGCTAAACTACTTGCTCTGCAAGTTTGCAACGCAATTGCAACAAAAAAGCACTAACAAAATAAAATAAAAGTGTTGCCATGGACATGCTTGACTTTACAATACTCTGTTTGCAGTAGAGAGCTGTCGATGGCTGTATTGAGGGTTGGGCACTATCGCACTACTATCGATAGTAGTTGCACAAGTCGATAGTGCATGGCTGTGACTTTGATAGTTTGGGTTCACTCATCACCGATAAAAATATACAGTTTAATCCGGTTTTAACGGCACTTAAGGGACCGACGTTATATCCGGAAGACTATTTTAATGTTCATACAAACTTGAAAGATCATCGAATTTTTGTCACTATAAGCGGCGTCGTTATAACTGAACTTTATTGTATTTTTATATTCCTTTGGAACGTAAACTATCTTAGCTGACTGTAGATTTGTAAAAGCTCTGCATGTGTATTATTTTTGTTGACTGTTTAATTTAGGACTATCGTAGACTATCGATGGTTTTGAAAACCACAATGAAACACTATCGATATTTTGAAAAGGAGCGACTATCAATAATCTTGCACCTCTAGAGGCTAAAGATATGGATATATATAAAGTCTAGACAGTGTTCTTTTCACCTTCATCGTTAAAGTATTCCATATGTAATTGATGTAATGATTAAATAAGTAAAATTCCAACCGTATAGTTTTAAAATAACTAACCAAAACTTTGAGTAAACTTGATCTGCACTACTAGCTGATAAACGAAATAAAAATAAACAAATTTCGTATTTAAAGTGTGCAATCATTGGATTTTTCTAAACAAATAGAATTGTTAAAATTAAATTTTCTACTTTAATCTGTAATTTTAAGCTTATTTTTCTATATTACTGTAGACTTTTTACCAACTATTACTTTGTTTCTTATGCTGCAAAATGTATGTAACTGAATTTAAACTTTCAAAATTCAAGCTTAACTAAAATCATTTTAACTTATAGTTCAGAACTATTTTTACTGTATTCATGCCTGCGACATATCTAAAATCAGCTATAAAAACTGATCTACTGCTTTCATGTCGGTTCAGTAGAACCCTTATAAATTTACACCCACCTATTATACCCTCACTCACTGGGTTTCAAAAGAATATGGAACAAAAATAGACAAAGAAAATATGTGTAGCTATACGTACTTCACTTTAAGCGCATTTTATCAGTGAGCAGAAAGCAGTAAGCAACTTTCGAGCCCCTTTCATAGCTCTACCTCTTCGGCTATATGTACTATATATATATATACTACCTCTGTCAGTTGCTAGGGATCCCACGGTCGGACGATTTTACGCCTATTTAACAAATCAGCAGCTCATTTGGCGACTTGACTGCTTTTTATGTTAATTTTCTAAGATTTGTATGTGACAGTTGAGGAATTTGCACAAATTTTCAACTGCAAAAAGTCAAAGAGAGTGCAGAACTTTCCTTCTAAATATATATATATATATATATATATATGTATATTCTATACAATATTTCCCGTTGCATTACATTATCATCACTTACGTCACAATTGGAGTGTCTTCATTTCGCGACATTGTTAAACAAAAGCAATGCACATAAAAATAACGAAGAAGAAAAAAACACAATTAACAGAAAACTTGGACTGCTACTTAACGAGAGAGTGTCTGACAATCAACTGGATGCGTTTCTTATACATAGATGATCTCCATATCGAGAGAGAGTGGAGGCTGCAGCAGCAGCAAGTCACACACTTGTCAAATCACAAAAACACCAGAGATAAAATCAAAGCAAATAACAGATAAATGACTGATAAAAACTTACAGACCAAGAAACTGTACAACATTATGGAAGAGAGTCGTGTGCACATGTACACGATTATATATATATATATATATATATATATTTATATATGTATGTACACCCACACACCCGACAGTTACCGAATGAAAGGAACAATAAAGAAATTGACAACAAGAGGTAACAATTAAAATTTAGATTATAGTCGACTTAGGTGATACACTTTAAACCAAATGTTACAACCAGTTTAAAACAAAAAGTTTTTTCTTAAAAATTTAGATTATTGATCAATTGTTGCATTATCCCCTATAGTAAATATGAATATTGTATAGCTAGAATATTAGTACATAACAATAAACCGAGTGTGGTCGACTTAGACAGTCCGTAGACATTCCCCAACTTACTCAAATCAGTGCTGGATAAAGTGATTATATATTTATTCTATTAAATATTTAATTAGTTGAGTTATGTCAGCGAAAACAATAATTTTGTATACGATTAAGTGTATATTTTCAGTTAAAATAAAAATACAAATTTGGTTTGTTTTTATTTATTTCCTATTTTTTTTTTAATTTTTAAACACATAGAGAAGCAGCTTTTATTCAATTGTCAATCTTAGTGGTCGTTTTTTTGTAGAATTCCATTTTTGTTGGTGATAAAATCTCGTTGCATCAGATTTTTTTATATAATTAAATTTTTAATTGAAAGTTTTCTTTAAATTATTCTTTCCATTGCGATTTTTACTTCCAGTAAATACTTAATTTTTATTATATTGATTTAGTTTAACTACAAAAATTTCACTAAATTTAAGAAAGAATAGTTTCTTTAATTGTAATTAATTAAAAAAATAATTATTATACAAATTATTTTTATTTTTATTATATACAAATTATTTTTATTTTAATTAAGCGGGTTTGATTAATAAATAAATCATCATTTCCAGCCATGAATGTACGCTCAATTTTTATAGCATATAGCCAAACAACATACTTAACATAATTATAATACCCCAAGTGTAGGGTATAGAAATGCATGTAGGTAAACATGTTCTTAAATCATTCTGAAAGTGTGGTGCGAGCAAAGCACACGAACTGTCTGTTATTTTGTTAAGATGGTAACGTGCGCTTAATATTGTTTACATTTTAACGCATTAACTGGAGATTTCCCTAAAGGCTGATAAGAGAAAACCAACCACTGCGGTTCTAGTGTATTTTAAAACTAGCGCCCGGCCAAGTATGGCGTTGCCAGATAGTCAGAAACCGTATACTGTTTGCTTGCTATGTATCGATATTTAGCAGCAGGAACTATCGATTTCAAATTAAACAAGACGGCAAATATAAAGCGTTTAAATCGAAACATTTATAACAACAGCTTTTCCTTAACAAGGTGTTCGGAACAATTGAAATGCACAAAGAGCACTGCGGCGGCCAAACGAGCCTGTAGTTCCTGCTGACTCAAATCGTGGGACCACTCGACGCGTCCCCAGAACTTCAATTGATACTCCTCCTCCAGGCGCGATAGGGCAACCGCTTTATCCACATTTATCTGCTGCTCGATGACGGCACACGCCAGCACTATGGACTTGAGTGTATCCACAGCGAATGTATACCCTGCAATCAAATGTTTTACAAACCATTTATTCAAAGATTACTTGAAATAGTGTTCACTTACCGTGCAACGTTTCCAGGCTGAAAGAATGCAAATGTTTGGCTATTTTCATTTTATCATCATCGGAAACCGTAGGCGGCGTTATGGACATGGTCTTCTGCAGATTTGTGCCAAAGCGTCTATTGAACCAGTCAATTAATGGATCCCATTCATTGCACTGCAGCTCCTGTAATGCCTTTTCATCCTGCAATAGAAAAGAAATAATGAAAATTTAATTTTACATGATTTCAAAGACTATAAATACCACAGCCGCAAAATTTAATATGGATAATTGCCTTTGCTGCACGCAGAGTAAGTTAAATTTTTGCCACGCCCCTTATCGCCCCCACATACCGTAAAAAACATATAATGTTTGAGATTTAAAATATAATCTAAACATTGATACATCGATATTCCTCTTTTTTTAACTCGATTTTCGTATTGCTTGATTTAAACCGATTTTACGGAATCTGACTTCATTTAATTATTAAGGCAAGTCTATATATTATAAGAAAATATATAACTTACATATTTCGGAAGTTGATCCTAGCAAACAAACATTTTTGCCAAAAACCTAATAGACTACCCTGTACTTTTTTAAAGTCCTTTGTCTAAAAATGCAACAATACCCATTGCTAAAACTTTTAGCTTTTAGCCTATAAGCAATACATTACAGATTTTAATATTAATTAATAAATATAAAAGATCGATATAAAATAAAGCACTTATTTATCGGTTTTTTCATTAAAATCGCCCGATGTTCATTCAGATTGATTTACATAAATAACACCTATAATTTCTCGTTCAGTTCTTTACTCACATCGTATTGGAAGAGCACCGTGTCGGTGGGTATAAAGTTTAGCAAATAGTTGACCACATCGAGCTTCGTCAGTTTGTTGGGATTGTCGATGGCCGTGAAGCAGAGGGCGGACATGTGCATTTTGGAGCGAACGATGTGCTCCTTTTGGCTATCGAATTCGGTGGCCACGGCAATGGCCAATGGCTCGCTTTTCACCGTAAATATGGTGCCATTTGGCGTCTTTAGCTTACGATGATCCAGTGTCACCTCGTAGCCAGCATCCGTACACAACACGTTGGTTTGTTTATAGAAGCGTTTGGGCTGCGAGGCTATAAGAAAATTGGTTTATTTGTTGTTGTTGGTGTGCCGGGTGTTATGAAATCGTTGATTGTTGTGAGTCTTGGATGAGTCTTACCATAATGACGCACTGCAGCAAAAGTGGAAGTTTGCCATTTGATTTTGTTGCCAAGGCTTAGCAATCGCAGGCCATTTGTTGCAATGAAATTACTCATTTTTATAAAATGTATTTAATTCAAAACAAATTGCTGCAACTACTTTTTGCAGTGTGACCAAATGTGGCATGCTAGAAAATGGCAGCAGTAAAAAATACTAGCATTCTGTCTGACTGTTTTAGAGATGAGCACAAGTGCGTGATATTCAGTAGGTTATGAAAATAGGCAAACAATAATTATAAGTTATAACTAATTTAATTTATTAAAAAAAATATATATATCAGTAGCCTTTCTCTTATAAGGAACTAAAGAAACTCACGTGCCCTGAGATCATAAATCCATTTGCTTTAAACTAATCTATCTTTGTAACTAACATTATTTATCTGATGAAATATTGTTCGTCATGTCGTTGTTGGTGAGTTTTCTTGTCCATTCGTTAATTTGAAAAAGCCAACAGTTAAATGTCTGCTCCAGCTGCTCATACTGAAGTTGCTTGAGTTCGAGGCTTCGTTGATTACTATCCCGCTGCTCTGCCAGCAAATCGTTCTCCCGGCGTAGTGCCTCAATCTGGGCCAGAGTTATTTGTCCCGTGCGTGGCATAAAGCTGCGACGGCGAATACGGCGTGATGATGAACCCGGCAGACTGAACGCCGCCGTATTATCACTGGGAGTGAACAAGTGCTCCAGAATGCGATTGGCGGGCGCAAGCGGCGGACGCTTGTCCGGCATTTCCACATCGTTTCCGTCGTAGTCATAGTCCTTGGTCTCCGTCTTCACAATCGGCTGTTGGGGAATGTGATGAATCACCTCCTGTTTAATCGGTTGTTGGGTATCCAAAAAGGGACAACTGTCCGCATCCTGTTCAAAATGCAATGTCCGGCAATTGTGACGGCTGAAGTGTGGCAGACTCGGCAGATCGTTCCGTACGTTGCACTCGATTTGCTCAATAAGTTTTTGCTCCGATTTCGTTGTGGATGAGTTTGAATTGTCCTTAAATAGGTCATCGATAAGCTCATAAAGACGCCACGGAGATTTGTACTGCGGGTCGCTTTCCACTCGACTTTTCTCTACTCTGCAATTGTTCGATTAGCATATTCATCCAGTGAACAATGTAATTAAACTGCTTACAAATACTTGTTGCGGTAACTGCTAATGCGACGACGTACTTCTTGCTTGTTTAGCCGAATCCGGTGCAGATGCAGGCCGGACGCAATATCTCTGAATACTTGCAGGTTTTCGGAATACGATGTTATTTGGGGAAGATGCTCGCGCCACAGTTTCACGAGACTCGCCTCCTCGTACGAAGTGTAGTAGCGCAATCGCATATGCTTCGGCCCCCGTTTGTTTCCCGGCTTCTCATTTTCTGGATCACTCATAGTGCACTCCGTTATAAATATGGCAATGGCTAAAAGACAAAACAAATAGGGATGTGAAACGATAGCCAATCGGCGATATGACTGTAACATATCGATACTTTATATACTTATCGATTCCATTGCACAAGTTATTGTTACCGATACTACACAAATTACTCGATACTTAAAATAAACAAATTGTACAAAATTAAAAAAAAAATTATTTGGTAATGATTAACATTTTTAAATACTATAACTTATCTTACGCTATTAAATTAATATTAATGAGTTTTTAGTTTTATAATAATTTTTTCTATATATAATATTATAGGAAAATGAATTCTTCTTCTTCCAATATTGTTGAACATTATATTTTTCTTGAAAATATATATATGTTATAGCATGCTATTTTGTCATTTCGATTTTGGTATTTCAGTGTTTGCAAGTCAACGGTCACACTTTTCTTGGGTACAAGCGAATAAGTTATTGATGGCAAATTGGAATGATACCATAAAATATCGATATTTAATTGAGTTCCTTTTTCGTGTAAATATGGTTAATAATATTGAATGACTTTTATAATAATTAATAAGAATGTAAGTAGGGTCTGTGCTGCTTTTGCGATTTAATGCTAAATTACAATTTCAACACTGGTCACACCTAACGCCGAATCGCCACATATATTTATCGATTATGAGTATACATCGATAATTGTAGCCATCCCTAGTTGTTGATTTTTATGCGAAAAAGTATAGCTTCTGTTTGTTAAGACTTTTAAATGAGGCACTGTGTTAATTAAACGCGCGCAATACTAGCGGCGCTTATATTTGTGCAATTTGTGACAATTGATAATTCGCAACAGCTCAGTTCCGACGCTTAACGCTCTCGCATGGACTACGAAAATCTTGGACAAAATCTTGGTGGAGGGAGCACGACGGTCACCGGCGTAGTGAACACGAATGTGAATGTGAACGTGACGAACTCAAATCCAGAGGTAGAAACCGATGCGAATAGCATGTGCGGTGGCCAGGAGATGCTGGAGGTGAAGTCAAAGGAGAAGGCGCGTCGCTACTGGACACCCAGCGAGGAGGAGCGCCTCTATGAGATTTGGGGGCGTGAAAATTGGCGGCTAACGCGCAATGGCAAAAACACCATTCACTTTGGCCAATGGTCAGAGGAGCTGCGCGAACGCTTCTCGGTGGATGTGAAGCCCGAGGAAATACAAATGAAGGTCAATCAGACAAGGGCGAAATTTCGGTGAGTCAAATTAAGTCTAATTGTCTGTCGCAATGTCTTATAAATTCATTACAATTTTGCAGTTCGGTAAAGAAACAGATACAAAGTGATCCAGCCAGTTATCCAATGCGCTGGAAGAAATTTGACATTGTCAATCGCATACTTAAGAACATACACAGGCCCAAGAATGCGGAACCCGTGCCGCAGGAGGTGCTGCTCAACAATCGTGACGTGTCGCCACCGCGTGAGGAGGAACAGCAGGCGGCACAGGCGCATCAGGAGCAGATGGAACAGCAGCAGCAACAACAGCAGCAGCAGCAGCAACAACAACAGCAGCAGCTGCAGCAACCACAACAAGAACAGTCTGTGCTCAATTTGTCGGCAGAAGCAACGGGAAATAACTTTTACAGCAACAACAATAGCAACAGCAGCGGCCATGCCCAAGGCAACAGTAACAGCAACAGCAACAATAACAATAACAATAATACCAACAACAACAACAATAGTATGAGCTTCAATACGGAACTGTTTACCGATCAATATGACGATATCAAGCGGGAATACGATGATGAGGACTATCGATCAATGCCATTTCAAGAGCCGCTGCAGCAATATTCACCCGCGGAGCCTGCACAGCTGCTGGAGTTGCAAACGCCACAGCAACAGCAGCAGCAACAACAACACCAACAGCAGCAGCAGCAGCAGCAGCAATTTCAAGCTAATTATGATAACTATGCGAGCGGTACTTCAGCACAGCACTACAACACCAACAACAGCAGCAGCAGCAATAATGCGGCATCCACATCAACAGCGTCCATTAATCATCAGGCAATCACGGCTGTGGCTTACATCAACAGCAGCAATAATACCATCAGTGTGGCCACCAACAACAACAACAACAACAGCAATGGAGGCTCCATGGCGGTGCAAATGCAGCCACCGGCAGTGGCAACAGCCAATGCTGTGGCACCAATACCAACACCACGTAAACGTGGCAGACCCTACGGCTCTAGCAATCCGCCTGCTGCCGACTCACTGGAATCAATGTACATGGAGGAGGTGCGTCGCAAGAATCAACTGCTGACGGAACAAGTGAAAATCTCACGACAACGCTTGCAGCTGGAGGAGCGCAAGGTGGCGCTAATGGAAACGTTTATGCCAAAATACTTGCAGCAGCAGGATTTAATCATAGCGCGAATTACACAGTTGCCCAACGTGCAGCAACAGTCGGATGTCAAATCAGAGGCGCCACAACAGCCGCAGTAACCCTACTTAAGTGCATATACCCAGTAGTTGTAGTTTATCGATTACTACTTACACTAGTTTTCTAAGTAATCTGTTTAATTTGTAAACCTATAGTATGCAACAACATGTTGCAAATTATGATCGTCACATTTATGTTTTAATCCAGTATAGATTAATAGAACCAGAACTATACACACATACATATATACACTATCAATAAGCTTAACTCTAATAAAGATTGTAAAGAAACGAAAGGGGTTTGTCAATTTATAAACTCTATCCCTAAACCTTAATCAGTTTACTGCTTGAAAGTGTATTTAAATTCGGTGTGGCATTCGAGAGACTATTACCATCATTTGAAACGCTCATTATCGAGTTTAATAATTTACTTATGACCTTTTGATTGCCATTTCTTAAATGTTATTAGACAAGCCAAACGTTGAGGTTTTATGCTTTATTAAACTCTAAAGTAGATCGGTGCTGATCGGAGATACATTATAGTTGCAATATCGAAATGGGTTTAAATAGTGGTTAAATTCAGTACAAATTGTACTGGTTATCGACAAATACAAAAATATATCGATAACATGTGCAGCACTGCAACACTGTCGCTCTCACTTTCGTTACAATGTGTTTAACGTAACGCTACTTGTTGCTATCGTTGAATACCCTATATGAGTGACTAACAACAGTGGGTATGATCAGTTAGAGTAAGGGTAAGAAGAATATTTAAACTCGATATTTTGGTAGCAATGAATTAAATTTATTGAAAAAAAATCTAGATATTTTGTGTCAAAAAATTAGAAACAAAATGTATTTTTAATCGAAATTAAGATATTTTTAATTTTTATATATTCTTAATGGGTTCGAAAACTTTTGTATGTATGTATATCGATGAAAATTATTTGTTTTTGCTCTTGCTATTTTTAGAAACCAATTTTAAGATCAGCGTTTGGTTTATTTTACATCACTTTTATTTTAAATTGAAACAAATTAAATTTGGGATACTTTTTTAGGGAATTTAAATTAATGTTGCAAAGGGATATAAACAATATATGTATAATTTGTGTAAAAAAATTTGTTAAAATGAACTAGTGAAAAAGTTATTAGTATATTTCATTACAGTTTACAAAGTTATTTCTTATTAACTGCAGGGTATTTTACAGTCAACCCCTGCTGTGTGCATGCAATTCAATTGTCACGACTTCATGCGAGTAGCGGTGCTAATTGCTGATTATAACTGATTTTGAATTCAGTTGATGTTTTGATGTGGCGCTGAGCGCTACGTTTCTACAATAAAATATACGTACATACATATATTTCGGGCAGTTGCGATTTCTGATCAGTTTCGTTTTGTTTTGGCGTTGAACAAGTTCGTATTGTTAGCACCGCTGTTGTTTGTTATTTGGTGTTTGTTGTTATTGCTGATACTGTGACGTGTGAAGCGATGCATAAAGATATGCATTTAAGTGCGGTGCTGCGACCTCTGCTGCTGCTGCTGTTGCTCGATGGCCTCAATCTGGTGGCACATGCCGCGATCATCAAGACTCCCCTGAAGGATGGCAAATCGTCCTGGGGTCTAACGGAGGCCATTTATGGCACCGCGGGACTGCGTGGCTTCAATGGCACCTGGATAACAGGTGAGTAACAAACAGGTCTACATTATATATATTGAAAATACGATAAGCTGTGAAACTCCCCCCGTCTGTGATTTCCCTTGAAAGAATTGAATTAATTCCCGGCTAGAGAATTTCTTATCAGCTTTATGTGCTCGTGGTCCCAATGGAGCATCTCTGAGGTCACTATGTACTTTTTTTTGGTAGAGCATTAAAATTTCTTAGAATTTAATTTTTTTTCACAAAAAGTCCCTAGCTATTTTAAAAATTCTCCTTCTTGTAGTACTTTTGCTCATTTTCTTCAGAATTTCTTTTCGTATTTCTTTTGATATCGTTAATCACGAGTTATTGTATATAGTGTATTTGAAAGGCCCTAAATAAAAATAATCTTTCGGTAATCTTATCTCGAATTTGGGAATTATAACTCCACTACTTATCGCTGTTCGTTCAATCGATTTATGGTTTCATAGTAACAACTATAGTTATATATTATACACTTATTTGATATCAAAGAGCGTGTGTACACGCTTAAATTTTGCTTGCATTTCTGCCTGCTCATGTAAGATCTATATCTTTAAATAGTGTTTTGTATTTTGTTTGACTTAACTTGTTGCTTTAATTATACTTAATTATAAGCAGCGTAACCAGTTTTAATGTTCCTAATTTTAATACTACAAATAGCAAAAAAATACTATAATCTGCATTTTCAAAAAGATTTTAACTGATTTCACACGATGTTTTAATTTAATTGTGCTTCTGCTAATACCCTGTAATCAGACGAAACTAGCAAACAGCTGTTCATTTCAGATATAACTAACTTATATTGCTCTCCATTTGTTATGCACTTTGCTAATTAACTAAAAGTAGAACTATTAAAATATTAAACTTCACTTTGCTTCATATACCGAAAATATAAACATACTCTATAACATAGATAAGCATGTGCATATTTGGCATGATTTAAAAATAATATATTATTAATTATATAAATATAAATAATACAAATAAAAGAAAAGATTAAATTTTTTTTTTTTTTAAACAATTAGTTTTGTTTCTGCTCAACATAATATATATTTAGCTAGGTTTTAATGTACTTTAATTTTTGGCAACTTAGACTTTGCTTTACGTATCTAAATTATAAAAGTATATACTCTATAGGTTATAAATTTGTATAATTAAATATTTATATGCACAAAGAAAATATTTTTTTTTAAATTTTTTTAATATAACAATTATTTTGTTTCCTGCTTATTACTTTATGTTTAGTAAAAAGGAAATGCATATTTGGATTGATTTAAAAATCTATATAATTTAATAATTATAAAAATATATATTTTATTTCAATTTTCTTAATAAAATATATAAATATGTATTACGCTGCTCTAACATTAATTAACTTATAATTGAGTGAACTCTTAACTTGTTTTCCGTTTAAGTTTTAACTACTTTAGAAAACCTAAGTCAACACATGTACTACTTTTAAACTTCGCAGTTTTAGAGCACTTTTAAGTGTTTCTCATACGTTTCTTGAATTTTAATTCAATGCCAGTTGCTTTGTGCCAAACTGGGTTTCTTTTTTAAAAAGGAAAACAAAAGAAAATCAAAGAGCTTAATTGAAATTTGGCAAGCTTCGTAAAGCCCAAAACGATTGTACAAAAATTGGGGGAACAATAGATTGAGCTTGAGTAATGCTAAACAAATGCCTAAAAATAAATGTCTAATTCTATTTAATTGTTATTTACAGATGATGAATTCTATTATACCACAAGTGACAGATCCATTAACAAATTTAATGCGGCCACTCAGACTTTTAGCACATTTGTGGACTCTACATTTCTGGTAAAGAGTGATTTTTTTTATCGGTTCAATCTTGTATTGTTAACTGATGTCGATCTATTTACAGAACTCCTATGCCAGTGCAACATTTACACTCTCCGCTGATAATACGAAAATTCTGGTGCGTCACAATTTGACGGAGAAGTTCCGTCACTCGTATGTGGCTCAGTATGATATCTATGATATTGCCACGAATACTGTTACAAAGATCCATAAGGGTGAGAAATTGCAATATTGTGGTTGGTCGCCATTGAGGGATCGTTTGGCGTATGTCTATCAGAATAATGTGCATATACATTTCAATGAGAATCTGGAGATTGCCATTACGGAAGATGGCAAGGATGGTATCGTTTATAATGGTGTGCCCGATTGGGTTTACGAGGAGGAAGTGTTGAGCAGTGGCAGCGCCCTCTGGTGGTCACCAGATGGCACCAAACTGGCTGTTGGTTTCTTCGATGACACCAAAGTGGAGACGTTTAAGTATTTCCTCTATGGCGATGATTCCACTTCATACTCTCAGTATCCACATGAAGAGCAATTGAAATATCCCAAAACTGGCACTCCCAATCCAATTGTATATCTGCGTGTCTACGATCTAAGCAACAACGATCCGATTATGAAGCGCATTAATGCTCCAGTTGATATTGTCAGCAACGATCACATTTTACAGAACGTTGTGTGGACAAATAACACTCATCTGCTGATCACCTGGATGAACAGACGCCAGAATATTGCCACTCTACAGACCTGCACTCAGGATGGCAATTGCGTCGAGGCGACTCGCATTGAGGAGCCCAAGGGCTGGGTATCCATGAGCACACCCAAGTGCTTCAACAGCGGCCTCAACTGCATCTTTACATACTTCATCGACAATTGGTATCAAGTGTGGAACCTCAATCTACAAACGGGCGTCAACAGTTGGAAATCGCGTGGCAGGTTCACTGTTCTCAATGTCTACGGCTATGATGAGGTCAATGATAAGCTGTAAGTACTTTATTTAGTCTATTTAACACAGATATTTAAGGGAACTAAGAGCTTATAGTTAAGTGCCTTGTTTGGACAGATCATGTTAGTTTTAGTAGTATTTGCAACGTCTCCTCCAATATTTTTCAAACTCAGCACATGGGATTTTCACGCATTTAAGAACGATTCCTGAAAGTTTCATCAAAATCCGTTAACATACACCAAAGTTCTTTCCATAGTTTAGTTTCATGAGGCCTTTGGGAGCCGACAATAGTTATCAGTTTTGGAAACTGGGCGTATAACAGCCGATCACGCTAAATTTCGAATTCTTACTTGCTTATTTATAACAAACAAACACCCCTATATAGTTTATGAACATTGTTCTTTGATATATTCTATTTTAGTAGAAGGTTATTTACATTTAAAAAGTCATTAATTAGTGTTTCTTTTTTTTTAGTTTTTTAACTATTAAACATAAAGAAATTTTTCTTAATATTTCATATTAAATTGTACTCAAATATTCATTAATTTGTATTAAGACTTTAATTTAGCTTTCATTGCTTTTTTAATTATTAAACATTTGAAAATTTTTAAAATATTTTTAATTTAGTTAAATAAATGAAATCAAACTAAATTTAATTTCATTGTATTTATAATATGAGTATTTAAATTCATATTCAAACGAGTATTCATATTCATATTTCATCGAATATTCATTTTCATATTCAAAAGAGTATTCATAATCATATGAGTATTCATATTTCAATTCATATTTAAATTTAAAACGAGTATTCATATTCATATTCAAACTTTTCAACAGGACTACAATTTTAATACTAGTGAAATTAAAATTTTATTGGAATTACATTTATTTAATGTTACATAACAATCTTTTATTAGATTAACTTTTTTCAATGCTATTAAAATAATCAATTTTATAAAAAGTATTATAACTAATTAGGAACAACTCTGCCATAGACTAAGCTTTTGTCTTTTGAAATTCTAATAATGAAAATTCTACAACTTTCTCTTCCTATAACAGTTACTACCAGGCCACTCAGTTGGGTAATCCCGCTCTGTATAATGTGTACAGCAACGATATCTGTCTTAGCTGTGAGCTCTATGATGTGGATAATGTGGAATGTGAATCTGCTAGTGCTACGTTCAGCAAATCGTTCTCCTACTATACACTTTCCTGCTCTGGACCTAATCCGATATACACGCAAATCTATGATTCTTCCACTTCGAAAAAGGTCATAGATTGGGAGTTGAATACCGCATATAGAGCCAATTTGGAGACTAAATTGCGTCCCACGTATTCATACATCAATGTTGCATTGGCCGATGGTAGTACGGGTATTGTGAAGTTGGCACTACCTCCAAATTTCGACAAAAACAAAAAGTATCCCATGGTTGTTGTCGTTTATGGTGGACCCAACTCAGTGCGCGTAACGAAATCCTTTACTGTGGGATATGAGGCATTTGTCACCACCACAAGGGATGTCATTTACGCCTACATTGATGGGCGTGGCACGGGCAATAAGGGCAAAGATCTGTTATTCTCGGTGAATAACGATTTGGGTGATCATGAGGTGGAAGATCAGTTGCATGTCACCAAATGGCTGCAAGATTTCCAAACCTTTGTGGATCGCAACCGAACTGCCATCTGGGGCTGGAGTTACGGTGGCTATTTGACGGCCAAAACCATCGAAAGGGATGATGATCGCATCTTTCGTTGTGGTGTCTCAGTGGCACCAGTAACATCCTGGCTATACTACGGTATGTACATACATTAAGCTGCTAGAAATCAATCCACTAACTTGATTTTTCATCTATTTTAGATACCATCTATACGGAGCGTTATATGGGTCTGCCCACTGTTGAGGATAATGGAAAGAAGTACAACGAGAGCAACGTTTTTCATCATCTGGAAAACTTTAGAACTCATGACTTTTTGCTGATCCATGGCTCTGGCGATGATAATGTACACTATCAGCACTCTCTGCTCTTGGCCAAACAGCTTCAAAGAGCCGACATTATGTTTGAGGAGCAGGTGAGAGTTGATATAATCGCTGTTTCTATAAACTATTTCATTAATCATTTTATATATCTGTTTGCAGACCTACACCGATGAAAATCACAGCATTGGCAATGCTTTACCACATCTTTATAATACCATTGATCATTTCTGGACAAAGTGTCTTGACTTGAATGTTAAAGAAGATGAATGATCCATCGATAGCGTTTCTAGTCCAATTTTTATTTATATATTGTGATTGTACATTTTTATAGTAATATGTAATGTTAATTTCAATAAATGGTTTTAAAACACTGCTGAACGCATTGTCTGATTGTTTCTATGGTTGTCTCAGCTGTTGTTGTATCCTCAGGTTGAGTTGTTGTCGGAGATTGAGTTGATTTATCAGATTGAAAGGGTACATCAGATCCACTTACATCTGTCCAGTCATCAAATTGAGTCACATCAGTATTATATGTCGAGACGGAGAGAGTAGTGCCTTCGTGAATTGGACAACTACCTGTTTGATTGATATAATTCACTTGGCAGGCATTCATTATCCACTTATCATAACCGCGATCCTTGCCGTCTGTAGTAGAGCATCGATTTACAGCCTCACACCAGGTGCACTATAAGTTTTGAGATTAGTCAGAGAATAGAAATAATCCTGACTTACTTACTGCTATCAAATTGTCATCATTGAGACAAGACTCGCAATCTTTGAAGGCCTGACAAGTGGGCAATGGCTTTAGTCGTACAATTGTTCCATTATTAATATCATATTTCGTAAACCAAACTCGAGCATACTCGTAAACTGTTTTCCTTTTCAAAAAATGCACATTCCTTTCCATCAAATATGCATCTGAGAGACCAACTTTGACAGGGTGCTCTGAGTCTGATAACGTATCAATTATTGGCACATTGTAGTAGACGAATACAATTTCACCATTTTTGTGTAAAGTTGCTGAAAACGTGGATGTTACGTTCCTCGACAGCTCTTTTATGACGACGTTCTTCCAAACAACTGTATAGGAAGTACCTAAGACGAATAAAAATATATGAAAATAAATCTGTATAACCAACTTAATGCGACCTCTTACTATTTTTGACCGCGTATAACAGGGAATCCTGCGAAGAGTCTATGTAAAAGTTGGCCATAAGTGGTGCTATATACTGGGTTGCAGCTATCCACGAGTGTACGTATTCTCCGGTATAGATAAACCCTCCCGACGCCACTGTGACATTACGTACTGTTTGTCCAAAGAAGGGAAAATCAAAAGGCAGCTTTACTGTTATGGCTCGACGATGTCCTTCGTGGAGTATTTCGCTATTTGGTGGCACATTACTCCATACATTCCACAGTCGTTGAGTTTCCGCTTCATCAATATAGATCACCTCATCATAAAAATTACTAGCTTCAGATCGCTTATGACGTTCCTTTCCAAATGATCCACTGTCGGATAGTTCAACAATGTCGTAGGAGAATTGAGAACCTGAAATTGAAAAATTTAAATCAATTAACAGTCCTAAAGAGTCAGTGCCTCTTTATTATAGCTTTGAAAGAACAGACTTTTAAAAATAATCATGATGAGAATAGTGAGTAAGTTTCCTAACCAGCATCACAAAACAAAATATATATAATTAATTAAATCTTATTCATTTCTAAATCATGTTTAATAAGAAACGGACCACTATAGCATAGGAGCATCGGTCGGAAACACTTTTCGAATCAATAGAATATATATACATACATATTGGCATTTGTTTAAACAATCAGTCTTAGCAAGGCCTTATAGGGTATAAAATATTTGTCTTGCCTTAGATTGTAATTTATTCTTGTTTTCCACAATTCTAGTTTTTTTTTAGGCACATACCTTTTATATCCTCTGACCGAATAAATCCATAAATTACTGACAGTAATACCACACAAATCCAGATATTCGTCATCATTTTAGTTACTATTTCGCAATGAAAGTTGAACAGAGAAACTAGTGTCAACCGATCTCGTTGAACGCCGTTACTCAACTTAATTTATACGACGAGTACTTATATGTTAGGCACCACTGTTAAAGAAACGACGTCATTTTAAATTGTGCGGTTTTAATATCAGTATCCCAATGGTTGTATAAGCTTGCCAGTTTATCACAATTTACATACTTATGTATATATTTCAAAGAAATATTCTTATAATTGTATAAAAATTCCATATGAATAATATGTCGAATATCAAAAATTTAAGATATCTTTTCATACTCCGTCTGTCTGTCCGTATAAGCTCAAAGTTGTTCAGCATGGACTCCACTTTTGGTCAAGTCAATAAAAGTTTTTTGGATGCCACGCCCCATTCTTCCACAAATAACAGTATAAGTAGACATACATACTTTGGAAAGATACATATTTTTGCAAATATTTCTACGATTTCAATTCATATAATCGAAAATGAGAGTCAGAGCGTATTACGCGGCCGGGCATGATCGACGGAACTTTTCTTTCTTCGAGATTTAGAGCTTCAAAGCTCTCTGTTATGTCTTAGTAGTTTCCTGTTTAAGTTGAACTTAAATTCGCTAAACTTATCACAATGTTTTTAGAATTGGCTGATTAGCATAACCACAATGATGATATCAAAGTGCCAAAATGTGTGTATAACCACTTATATGATATGCTTTAAAACTGTTGATAGAACTTATTAATAGAGAGTACACTATGTGTACATATATACAATATGCCAAGCTTAATTGCCTTATTTTATCTTGAATGGCAGGGTATATTAAGCATAACTGAACTATCAAACACATGTGCAATATATACAAAGTACAATTTTTGTTAATACAAATTTAAATAAATAAATTCAAAGCATTGTTAAGCGCAATCTCTGATGTTTAACTGTTAAGTTTAGAAACTGGACAACTGTTGTATCCACGATCCACACCATTGCTTGAAGAAATATTAAATTTGGAATTATGAACTAAAATCATATTGTAATTTTTACTTATAAATACATAAATGAATGATTTAAATAGAAGACCCAAATTTTAAAATGAATAGAGTAAATATATGTATTGTATTATATGCGATTTATCAACTTCTACATCAGATTTAGTTGAAACAAATTGGTTTAATTAATACAACAATACAACAAAGTGTCAAAGCAAATAAAAATATTAAAGCCAGTGGCTCGAAAGTAACCGGTGTTGATCTGATTTCAATGTATCTTCTTCAACTCTATCTTCAACTTTATTAAAATATTCTTAAAATAGGTGCATGTTTAATGTTTTACATACCTTTTTTCGTATGTTTCACATGTTTTAATTATATGCCAATGACGATATAAATTGAAATGAAGTGTACAACAACTCACTCTGAATACGCTATTATCGTGGCAGTGTGTCCGGGTTTCCATTTTGCGATGACAATTTGATTAAAAAGAAATTGAAGTTGAATACAGACTGAAAAACTGAAATTGAACGGCTTTAAGTTTTTATAAAAAAAAAGAAACACACATTCAACGACAAAACGGATATTTGCTCTCGTTATTTTATTTCGATTTTTGTTTGTTTTGTTGTTTTATTATTCTTTTTGTTTGCCACACATTGTAGCAGCGATGCATAACCGACACGACACCTCAGGGACGCGGGGTACTGAGAGGTGGGGCAGAAACGGGAAACGGCAAAATTTTAACAGATTGAAAAACAAGTCAATAAAGAGTGAAAATCAACAGAGCACATTTTAAACGAGATTTATTACAGAATACAGACGAATTAAAGTTAAACTTTTTAATAAAATGGCATTATATTCCCAAGCAGTTGTTTTTTATTACTTATTTATTTACCATATGCAAATTTGCATCATCTTTCAATGCTATTTAATTCAAATTGTGTTTTAAAAAATTGGTAGCTTCCAACTATTTAGAATATATATCCATAACTTCTATATCTTATAATAAAAATGCAAATAAATGAACAAAAATTGCTATAAAACACTGTGAATGCTGCACAAATGCTCTTAAAGTAATCATATCACATATATATATAGAGAAAATGGAAAAATGTAAAAATAACCATTCAATAGGAAATTCACACACACTCAGCATCCAAACCCACAGGGCAGCCACAATAAATTTAAAAGCAAAAATCGTTTGATTTTTCATTTTAAATGTGGGCAACAAGAAGAGTGTTGGGTTTAGCAGGATATACATAGAAAAGTGTGCACGAGTGGGTATATTGGATATATTTATCTGTACATACTTGTATGCAAAGCAGATATCTTTGATGTTTTGGGAATTGACGAGCTTCGCAATGTGAGAATTGTGTAAATTGAGCATACGCCGGGTGTGTCGAAAAATATGAATATACTGTATATTGGCTGCATTTGTGTATGTGGCAACAAGTTAGATACGCAACGAGCAGCTCATTCAGATATGACTCAATTGCTTTATTACTCAAATGGTAACCAGATATATGCTTTATTTTTATATCTATGCTGAGGTTTTACTAAAGTATTTTTATTTAATTTTAAAGCTTAGACTCAATTTGTTTTTTCAACAGAAATATAGCAAAACTTGATGTAATCTCAACCGGATCTGAGGCTTTGTTTGATATAGTTGAGTTGAACTTTTGCATCTTCCGTAAACTCGTGTGCAACAAATGGAGCAAATGGACAAGTTTATGGAAAGTTCTTTGCCAAAAAGGAAGGGTAAACTTTTGTGATTTTCAGCACTTCATAAACTTGTCTAATAGACAACTTAAAACTCAATTATTTTAATTGCAAATATTTACATAGACGTAGCCGTACGTGCAAATGTCCGGCATAAATGGAAACCAGAAAGCCACTTAAACCAAGAGTTGGACAAAGTTCTTATGGCTTGTTCAGCAAAAAGACAAATATCAACTAAAAACCAAAAATTAAAACATTGTCCTCAAACAAAAGTCCTAAACTTTTTGTACAAGCAAAGGAAACTTGCAAATAACTTGACTCTCTCCTTTGAAGTGCATGCTGAACGCATTTAAGACTAAAGTTCTAAAAATGCAGCAAAAAATTTCAATTTTAGTTTGTTTTTTTCCTCATTTGGTTTTATTGAATTTCGTGAGGAAAATAACAATTTGCACAATCATGACAAAATGTTGCACATGTGAGAAAAAGGCAGCAAAATGCAACTCTGTGTAAAAGTTCTGTTACCAATCTCCCAGGAGCTGGGTGAACACGTGCGAGCTAAGCTTCCACTCGTAGTCTTGGTCAAGTGGTATGTCGCACACTTTGACCTTATGACTGCCTCCTCCACCCTTTGCCCCAATACTGTGGCTCACTTTTCAATTGGCATGTGCGACAACTTTAGAAAATATTTATACTCTTTGAAGCGTGTTCATAGCTGTCAGTTCAATTTGAGCAATTGTCTCGAATACTTTTGATTTTTACACAGTTCTCGGAATCAATCAAATGAAAAAGTAAGTAACTGCCTTTTTGTATTAAAAGCGGCTCGAATTTAAATTGTAATTGACAAAGAGTTTATGTTTTGCAGGCCATGAAGTTTATTTCTAAATAAAATATATTTAAAACTACAATTAATTTTTTAAAAATTGCTTTACACATTGCCTTGGTGAATTTTCATGCCAAAATATCTTTGAGAAAACTTAAGTAAACATTAAAGTAATAGTCCTAGTAATAGTCCTAAGTTATGTATTTCTTTGGTAAGAAATAATTAAAAAATATTCGAAATTAAAGTAAAGTTAATTGATTAAATTGTTATAATTTTTGATATGCCCACTGACTATGTAACAGGCAGTAGGAGGCTTGACAGACCCCATAAAGTATATATATTCTTGATCAGCATCAACATACCTCGGAAAAAGTAACTTTTTTAGACGAATATCTCAGTTTCGATATTAGATTTTAAAATTATTTGAGCTAAAACTTGAACAATAATTGCAATTATTTTTAAATTATGTTTTTTCATAATGTTAATTTTTAATTAATTTTTGAATTAATTATAATTATACTCTTTTAACTTTAATGTATGCTTTTAGAACTTACCTTACAGTGTGCATTTCAGTCTAGTTTAAAACTGCATAAATTAAGTCCACACAAATTGTAGCTGCAGTTTTTCATTTTGGCAGAACTTATGGTCTCACATTTTCCACCTAGTCCATTCAATATTCATATGCTGCAGCATAATATCGGACCAAACGAAACATCATACCAAGAGAACTGACTGCGCATAAATAAATAATTCTCACAAAGCAGGAATAAGTAGATACTCAACTACAGAAATACCCCTTTTCCAATTTTGCTTGGCATAGTTTTTAAACAACTAATAAAGTTTATATTTTCTACACATACCCAAAGCACTTTTATTGCATAGGATATATACAAATGTTAGCTAATAATATTTTTAGTGCTTCGGTTGGTTAGCGAATGAATGTACCCATTCCCCTGAGCATAAAGCCGCAAAATGTGTGAAAATATGCTGGAACATAATTTATAAACTCAACTGTATGTTCTACTGGAATGATTCAAATGTGTGCAGATTGTAGGCGCTTAGCCCCAGAGATTTTAAAGTATTTTTGAAGATGATATTTCCGTTTTAGAATTCACAGCAGCACATTGCCACGTTTCATAGTTGATTTTGGGAGAAAACAAAAATAGCCAAAAAAAGATATATTGGATTTCAGTGGAAGGCCCACACTCGACGTGTCTGCGCCAGTGATTTCTGCTGCTGCTGTTGCTGTTCAGTTGTGTTTTGTTTTGGGTCAGAAAAGCAGTAGTAAAAACTTGGCTAACTAAATTTTTGGCAGGGGGACAGGTCACTAGCCGCCGCAATAGCCCCAAAACTCAGTGGAATCAAACAACTGACAGCTTTGGGTAAAAGTTTCACACGCAATCGGGAGGTAGTTGCATGTTTTTATTGTGAGTGGTTGGTGGTTGGGTGGTTTGAATGTTTTGGCTGATTTTGGGTGGTTCAGTCGCATTTGTCTGAATGATTTTGTTGTTCACTTTTGGGATTTACGTGTCATCCAAGCGGCAAAGATCACAAGAGTGCTATAGTCACGTAGATACCCTCGACTAAGGTACATTAAAACTAGTTTAAAGACAAGTTTATTTTATTGATTAAATTTATGAAAATATACAAGTTTCAGAAAAACATTAAAGAAGCATAGCTGTTTGTACAAAACGTAACTAAAATTAAAGCAATCTTTTTTTAATTATTACAAACAATTATTGTATTTTTTCTTATAAAGATTATAACCTTAGATAACTCTGCACTTAAGCTAGATTCCAAATACCTTTAATTTGCTACATGGCAAGTTTGACTTCAACTGCTGCTATTTCTTTTTCAGATAAACAATATATTATTTACAAATTTCTTAACAATTGCAAAGTTTTGCTTGAGTGTGAGTTTTCAAATTTTTATTTCTTTGCAGCTTCATAAAATAAATTGTTTACCTTTTGAACTGTCATGAAATGTAACATTTCAAAATATGTTCCCAAATAGTTTAGGTATTACTTGTTGTTCTTCTTTATCATATTGTTAATTTTTTTGCTGGCATTTAACGACAAAATCTGCTGGGAAAATTGCAGACACAGACTGACAAACAGCTTTACGCTAAATTTGCGTAGCAAGGTCGTGCTTTTCCTGTCTCTCCTCCCCAAAATTTAAGCCTTCAGCAGTTTAGCCAACTTTGGCTACCCCTTGTGCTTTAAAGCCCTCCACTTCGCTGCTTGCGTTACGGCCATCATTTGCCGTCGTTTGGCTTATAAAGTTTTATGGCACAGATTCTGTTCATGTGTTTACCCAACGCAGACAGACATTTTAATTGGAGCATTATAGCTAACTAACTTTTATTTTTAGCGGGTTTCCAGCCAACGCAGCCATTTACATACATTGTGAGTCGGAAAACTAAAAGGGGTAAGACTTAATTGTGCTTAATGTGGAGTATTTGTAGAGGATTAGTTAAATTTTTAGCAGTACCCAGAATTTCATAGCAACAAAGAAAATATTTGTTTAAAAAAAAATATGTAAATATACTATAAAATATTATATAAATATTTCAACAGTATTTAAATGTTTCATATTTATTATTTTAGCTTAAATATATTTTAAAATTTTTTTTATAATTTGATTTAAGCGTTAATAAATACAAACAATTTAAATTGACTTAAATGAGTGAGATCTTTAATTTAATAAATGCTTTAGTCATTTAAGTTCTATTTTCTGTTGTTTAATTCTCGACAGTTTTAAAATTTTAAGAGTTGGAAAATTTTATTTTATAAAGCCGTATAACTTGTAATTGAAAAACTTAATGACCCTGAATTATCTTTCCATCTTAGAAAATACTTTATTAAAATATATTTAGAGAAGTTTATATTAATTATCAACTATAAAATATATTTAAAATTAATACAAAGATCCATTTAATTTCACAAAGTTAATTTTAAGTATAATTTCTGTTAGCATACGAGAATTTTCAACTGTCCCGACTTCGATTGTTTGATTGAGAATTGACCTCAGATTCATTTTGAGCAGCATCCTGGAAAACATTGTTCAAATTACACATATTCTGATATTGCAAACATTCCTCCGGTGTACATATTTTGAACGGTTGATTTTTGCCAACAATTCCAACTGTTATTTGAAGTCCATCATTAGCCACATGGGCAGCGTTAATGGCATTAATGCCATGGCATATTAGTTCTTCCTTAGTGCTGAACGGAAGTGATTCCAGATGGCGACCCAAATAGGTGCGAGCTTCTTGGGATCGTTCTCCTATGGCCATAGCTTTGCAGTTGAAGACATTGGCCGATGGCATTACCTGATAAATATGAGTACCCAGCTCATCGAAGCCAGCTAGGATCATGCCGACTTCAAGGGGTCGAAGCCTATTGCCAAGGGTGAATACCTGCAATTTGTTACCCAAATTGTTGGCCAAACGTCCCACAGGACAGGCCGTATCATAAGATTGTCTATACGAATTGCACTCGGCTCGCAGATATTTGTCAATGTATCGAGCATCTGAAGTTATTCCAGAAATTGCCATACCAATATTACTATCTATTGGAAATATCTTGGGTATAGACTGACTCAGTGCTTCTGTGGGTTTCGAAAATCCCACCAACACGGCAAATTCATGATTTTTTAGACCCACTGAAGCAGTTCCCTGGTTGACTGCCGCCATTGCGTACTCCACTTGATAGAGACGTCCCTGCGGGCTCCAAAGCGCCATATCGTATTGATTTGGAAACATTGTTTAGTTAGGTTAAAAAATTGTAATAAAAAACAACAATGATTTGTATAAATTTTTA
This sequence comes from Drosophila tripunctata, assembly GCA_035047385.1. Lineage (NCBI taxonomy): Eukaryota > Metazoa > Arthropoda > Insecta > Diptera > Drosophilidae > Drosophila > Drosophila tripunctata. The sequence continues at coordinate 371,986 of JAWNPS010000163.1, forward strand.
AGTAAACTATTTTTTAAAATGTTTCATGATTTGTTTGTCAAGAAAAAAACTAAGTGATGTAAAGAAATTGTTGGAATACCCCTATTCCCCTTTCAAAAAATAACATTACGCAATACTGTTTATGAATTTAGTATTACGTTAAGTCTGCTCTTTTGGGTATGAGAAAATCTAAGAATATAAATATAATCACAATATAAAAACAAATTTCTTCAAAACAATTCTTTTATTATTTTAGACTTTATAATTGCATTGGGTTTGCGATAAGTAAGTAAGAGGCACGTCCATGTACGTCTGTCTGTCCCTATGAATGAAAAGAGATAGTAAGAGCTGCAATCTCTAACTTACTTATTTCTTCATAAATAGTTTTGTAACTTAACATTCTTTTTGACAAAATATTTCATAAGCTCACAATTCTTCTCGCTCAGACCATTATAAAAAGTCAAAGACTTACATGATGTTATAGATCTAAGACCAAAGAATCCAGTTTGATTAAAGTTAAAAATTTAAAATTAAATAATATTTTATTTTATTAAATCTTTATAAAACTGTTTTTCTTTGTTGATTTATCTTTATTGCTTACAGAAACTGAATGGTGCCCACTTTGGAGTAGGAATCGCTCACTTCCAGAATCCAATTGCGTAGATCGGGCACAGAGGCATAGATGCCTGGAGAAGATTTCTTGGCACAGCCCCAGCCCCAGGAAACAATGCCGACCAGTTGATTGTTTTGGACCAAAGGACCACCCGAATCGCCTTGGCAGGCATCCTTGCCGCCTCCCTCAACCGAGGCGCAGAGCATGCGACTGGTCAACATCACAAAATAGGCACTTTTGCACTTGGAATTGTCCACAACATTGACGTGAACATGTTGCAATACATCGGGAGCACTGCCGCCTCGACTAAGCGCTCCCCAGCCGGTGACGGTGACTATAGAGCCGATTGCTGGGCGTTCGGTGGCCAATTCAATGGGTTGAACATAGTCATTGTATATGAAGTCTCCGTTCAGCAACAGTATGGTGACATCGTAGTCATTGTTAATGCTTCTATATTTGCTGTGCACTATGAATTCGCGCACCGATAGTTCCTGGTGCTTTTGACTAACTCGCGTCGAACCGGCAACAATTGTCAGATTGGAGGCATTGGCCAGGTCAACCACACAGTGGGCTGCACTAACGATAATATTGGAGGCTATAATGCTGCCGCCACAGCGATGTCTGCCATTGTATCGCATAGATATCTGATGCGGATATTGCCGAATATCTGCATCCTCTCCACCAACAATTCGTCCGGCAAGCGGTGTCGAATTCACGGAATCAATTCCGATTGCCGTCACGACGACGACAGCAAACAAGGCCAACAAAATGCTATTCATTTCGGATTTCGTTGTTTGGATTAGCTCTGTAAAATTTCTAGACAGCTCAATCGGTTTTTATACTAACCCATAATTCCTTATCGAAGGCAATTAGTTTTCTAATCGATTCGTTTTCATTGGCGATAAGTTATCTTAAGACGCGTTATAGCCATTCACAGATTGCTGTAAACTTAAGTCTTAAGAGGGCATTGCAAATCAAGCAGTTATTATCTTCCTTGGGATTTTCTAATTGATTTTGGGTTTTTTTTTTACCAATCAAAATTGGTTTGCTGGGGTTTCTCCACTATTCTGTGAATTAGCGCAATTTAATTTTTGCAAACCATTTGCATTCTTCAAGTTGTTTTGGCTATATTTATTAACAACAGCTGAATTTTCTAAATTTATTTGAACACTTGAAAATTTAGGAAATTTAAAATGTGCTTTTCATCGTTATGCAAGTCCATTAAGAATGCCTTTTGATAATAATTTAATTACTTAAGAGAAAGCACAATGTTGCTGCTTTTAGCCAGTGTTTGAAAAGGTCAACAAGTTTCAAGGTGTCGTATGCATAAGAATGGGTATTATACATGTGTATTATACATACATTCATATACGAAATGTTTTCCACACAATAAAATTGCGGCATAGTTTTTACTCATGGCTAGAATTTCCGCTTTCAAACTGGTGAACAAAAGTTTCCCCGGGGCAGCCACAAAGTTGCGACAAATGTCGAGTCGCAACACATAGTACACACAGTACACACACACATCCCAACACAACACATTATACTCACCATAACACACATTGTTCAGTTTGCCGCTAGACGCTAACAAATTTGGCTTTTGCTTTTTTTTCCATTTGAAGGCGCTGTCATGTCACATTTGCATTAATTTCATTTGCAAAATGCGTTGAATAAAATGAAAAACTTATGGACTTGCTAGATAACTGGGAATGGGAAAATTTCGTTTTTCAACAGGCAAAAATTTATAGGTGAAATTTAAATTAGTTTTTGTTGAACTAAAACAATTGAAGCTTAGTCCCAATAAGCTTAGAAAAGTTGTAATAATTAAATAATAAATAATAATAATAATTTTATTATACCAGAATGCATTAAAACTCTACATTAAAAATTCGACAGTACTTATATTAAAATTTAGTATTAAATTTGAAAGTTTTAATAAATTAATATATATTTGATAATTGTATAATATACGTAATTATGTGTTCCATTTGTTATAATTGTATGTTATACTTTAATTAATCTTGCATTTAATATAACTGAGAACTTTCAACTAAATGTGGATAAGTTGACACTTAATAAATGGCGCTAATTTATGAAATTTTGACACTTTGACATTTATTTGAAAATGATTTTATGATTGCTTGAATGCCAAGACATGGCTTTTAGCTTTGGCTTAATTCATTTTCATTATGGCCCAATTGTAGAACACTTTGAGCCAATTATTATAAAACTAGAGGGAGAGAGAAGTGAGTAATAAGCTATTACTTTCCATTTGTTAAATATGAATGTGTTGAGTCTTTTGGAAAAGCTTTAATTGGTTTTGAAGCGTAAATTGGCTTGAAGCTAATTGAAATTGAAGGAAACGCTTAGGGCAGTTTAATATTTAATTGTTTGAAATTGACTTGTGATAATACGAGTTAATTGCCGAAATATTAGTTCGCAGAAAACTACAGCAAATGTAGTCGAAAATTTGGAGAACAGGGTGACTGGTCAGCACACCGCAGAGTTTGCCGCAATGTGGCATCCACAAATTACACACAACCCGTTGTGAATTTTGAATAGTCAGGCATTTTTCAGTGGGTGTTGCATAATTTTTTGCTGCTGCTGTTGCTGCGGTTGCAGCTTGCGCCGAAATGTATGCAATGGAATCCATTAAACAGACACATTATGCGCACATTTTGATGCCGCCGCGAAACGAGAACGAGAACGGCTGGAAAGAGAGCAGAAGAAGCAAGAGGGGACATTTAAGGGGGAAGGGGTTGAGGCAACGGGGACGATGAAGGCGTCAAAATCATTCTCCGTGATTGCCATTAAAAGTTGTGATGCGTAAAATCAGTTTTCGACTTAACTTTAACTTTTAATGCTCCACACTCCGTTCTAAACTTTAATCAAACTCACTGTCTAGAATAAAGCAGCAAATTGTATGCAAAATACAGGAAACTGATATTAAAAGGTTAAAACTAAATGTTTATACATTAAAAGAAAAAATACTTAACTACTTAATTGTTGTACTAATCAGCATAGACTTGGAATAGTTAATAAGGGATTGTTCTTTTTATAAAAAAATATTGTTTTTTATATATAATAAATATTGAATAATAATATTAAATAATTGTGAATTGATAAAAGATAAAAGATTTTTCCAGAATAAATTGTAGATTAGTTTATTCCTAAATCACATTTAAAATTGGATTAGTATTTTCTAAGATGCCTCTTGCATTTAAAGTTGGATTACAATGGAAATATATTGTAGTTTCTAAATTGAAAATGCTTAAAAAATATAACACTATTAATGGAAGTTATTTATATTCTTTAAAATGTAACTAAATAAATTATAAAAATGTGTTAATGGCACTTTACAACAAATTAAATATTTCATAAATTCTTGAAATCTATAAATTATTTTTGAATAATATATATAACGAACACTGTCAGAATTTTAGGCAATCATTGCGTTTTTGGGTTCATTTTAATAAAATTTTTTTTCCTAATAATATTTAAAATAATTATTATATCAAATTTCCCTCTGTATTATTGCTTTTAATTATTTCTTGTTTTCCTGTGTATAATTTAAAGTTAGGAAATTTTCTTATTGTAAGGATAAGACGGAATTAAATTTCATGCTTAGTCGATTTATGGAATTTCAAAGTTTCGCACTTGACATCTGTCTGGGCCACAAGCTGGAAACGCGTGCAGCTTAAAATCCGGTTTTCTGTTCAGAGAACAATTCACAATTAGTTGTATAGTTAATCCTCGAGAACAACAGCCACACGATAGCCCGTTTTGGAGGAGTATGACCCATTGTTTGATACCCTGTGTCTATAGCAAACACCTTAAAAGTCACATACAGAAAGTTTCGTATGAATTGTTTTACAACACATTTTTAGTATTTAAAATTCTGTAGCTTTTGAATTGCTTGATTAAGAAATCTACATACTACATTTAACTATTCAATGTTAATATCTCTGAGATATTTCAGTCAAAAAGTATTATTTTTAAAACTAATTATTGAAGAAGAACGCAAGATGAAGTTTTTTATGGTTTTTTTAATTTTGTTTTTTTTTTAGTTTTGGTTTTTTTGTTATTTTTTTTTTTTTATAATTAAAATAAAAAATATATGTATATACTTTACAATATCTAATACCCATTTATATATCTACCTTCTAGAATGTGTACACTGTTAGTGCACTCCCTTGCTTGGGTATACAAATACAGTGCAGAAAATAAGAACGATAATGTCGAGAAGGACGAAGAGAACCGACAGGCTCGATTAGCACTGAGGGTAACAGCTGTCCCCCCAACATATTGCCACATCTCACCTCATCTTCTCTTCTTTCCCATCAGCTACAGTACAACAAATCCAATTCAAGAGCTTGTCCACATTTTGCAGCTTAAATGTATGGCAATTAGTTGAAAGCTCTTAGACCATAACTAGAAGGGACTTTAAAGAGAGCTCAATTTTAAATATTGCTTATTCGGCAAACTCTTAAGCAAACTAATCAATTCTGAAGCATGAAATCGATTAGGCTCTTGGGCACGGATAAAGTCTAAACATTTAACCCACTTCCACTTGTGTAGAATTCGTTCAACTTTCTTGCTGTTGGTGCAACTGCATGAGTCATATTTGTTGAATTTTGTCTGGCCAGATTTGACATGTCTAGATTTCCGACACATGTGCTTTTAGCACGCACAGGTGATTTGTATCTAATGAACATTAGACAGCAAAAGAGCACTTTGCCCTTGTAGGTTACTGAACTTCATCATAATTCCAAATGATACTCCTTTTAAAAAGCAAAAAAACATTATAAACCTTAGTTAATTAAACCTACATATCATAATGTTAACTGTAACTCAAAAATGTGTACATACATATATATAAAAGTATAAGAAATATTTAAAGTTTTTTGCAAGAAGTGCATAAAATTTTAATAAGCCTCTCCCCACCCCCTCCTCTTAATTTAAAATGTTAAAAATTTTTTGTTTTTTGTTTTAATTTTAAATTAAATTGAGGCCCCTTTTTTCTGTAAAACAGAATTTTGTAAATCTATTAAAATTTTTTTTATAGAATTTTTTTCAATTTCTTCTTAAATAACATGTAACATAAAAATTTTTTTTATGCGCATGTATATCATATAATCATAACCATTATCTTATTTAAATCAATCTAGATAGCATGCAGAGATTTGCATTTTGTGAATCGTCTCTTTGGTTGCTTTGATTTATTCTGTATGTAATAATCCAAGTACAAGTTGATTTTACGACCTACCAGTTAGCTGCCAATACACACTGTGTCTGTGTTTATTGTGTTTCAGGAAAATGCCCAACAATAAAAGGGACTAGATGTTTGGCCAACAGAATGGTGTACGTCTACTAGAGTTTATTCCATTGTTAGCATCTCCTTTGAGAAGTGAGAGGAGATGAATTCCCTCTTGATTTTTATATGCATTGCGCTTAGCTAAAGTCATAAAAATGATAGCCGACAATGAACATTTTCCAAATAAAAATCAAAAACAAAATAGATATAAAAATTCGCTTGTTGCTTTAAATTATGCATGAGTAAATAAAAATCAAGAAATTTTCCACTTTCCTTTAATCTATCCTGACTGCACAAAATTGATCTAATTAGTTTCTAGTAACTGTGCTCGACTCATGGCTCGTTTAACACTTGACAAATTGCTCAATGACGAGCCCAATTGGTTATGCTTTGCACTTTACCAATAAATCACATTCCAAAGACTATTTCTGTACTGACTTGCAACCCAAAAGTACTTAATGACAGCTTGAAAGTTGAGGCAAATTGCAGTTCGACATTTTTGGGAACAAAAAATTGAAGAATTATTTGCATGATTTTGTCGAATTTATGAGCAAAACGAGCAAGGCATTGATTTATTCTTCGTATTTCGTTTATTAGCAAATTTGCTTCACAATTGTGGGCCAAAAAAAGACAGGCACAACGATTTGATGGGTTTGGCAAGATTGTTGGCTCTCGGTTTTCTATTTTATTTCGTCATGAGTGTGTTGTCATGTGAAGCAGTTGCTAGATATGCGACTAACAGACACCTTGTAGTTAAAAGAAATACTTCAGGAGTCTGGGAAATCTATGGAATTATGTCATATAAAATAGTGCTTTATTTTTAATATTTTATATAAATTAATATTAATATAATTCTACAAGATTTTTGTATTTATTTAACAATTTACTTTTAATAAATATGTTATGCATGAAAATTATTCTGATGAGTTATTTTTGCTATACAAATACTTATGTATGAAAATTTTTAAAAATTTAAAAATTTTTTAAAAAGAAAGGGGGCTATTTTTTTAATTTTTTGTTTTTTTTTTTTGTGGGATTTTTTGTTTTTTTTTTTTATAAAAAAATTTTTTGTTATTTTCTATTTTTTTTTTTTTTTTTTTAATTTAGGGGTGGTTTTTTGGACGCGATAATTTTTTTTAAATCGAAATAAAAGAGCTCCTTTTATATGAAAATTATAAGACAATAAAATATAATTTAAAATAATATATGTTTGGTTATTTTTAACTTTTTTGGGAATTTAAAACTAGCTTAAAATTTTCTTATAACTGCTACTTTATCTATCTATAATATTTCTCCAACCTTTGTGGCTTTAAAGACTGCACATGTCATATGTATAAGTCATTAAATTTAATTTCTATTCGTTTTCCACAAAATTTTGTATTTGCCGAAGCTCTTGTGGCTCTTTTGGGAAACTCTATGCCAAATAATTGCCAGTCGATAGGTTTGAAAATTACATTTGAAATACTTGGAACTTATTTTACCACAAATAGAAATTAATTTGATTTCTTTTGAGAAAGCAGAAACTTTAACTGCAGACAATATTTGTCCTGCTTTTGTGAATAATTCGGAGAAGTTTAGCACCTGCGTCCAAAATGCATCATAAAATTGTCATTTTACACAATTGATTCGGTTACAAATTTGTTCTTTCTCTCTCTCTCTCTTTCTCTCTCTAATTGTTTACATGCTTGCACTTTCATTTCAATTCCCAAAACCCATTTCAAATGCCATTCCCATTCCCAATCTTATTCCCCATCCAACACTCTGCACTTGGACAGATTTATATGAAGCTCGGATTGCCATGATTAGTGTGCGGTGGAACCGTAGCAGTACAGCCGGGTTTAACCCACTGCCCAATTGTTAAGAGGAGCAATGAGCTCTTTCTAGTGGTTGTCTTTGGCTAAAACAAGAAAATGCTTTACTTCGAGATACTCTGCATTGCACAACATTTGATAACTTATAAATTATTTTCCTTCCTAGTTTTATAGCTAATTTTCAAAAATATCATTTCTCTATTTCTTACTTTAAATTTGTGTTGCTTTAAATAAACTTGAACCCTTTTAACATACCCTTCGTGAGGGTACTGAAAATTGTGTAATTTCATTTCAGTTGCAGCATCCAGTAGCTGCTATTGTCTGACATTGGTTTCCATTCACCGTTCGTGCAACAGACGGTTGCAATTTCCGCACTTGGCGAAATTGTAACAGTAACATACATACACACATACATTCTATGTTATAGCACACTATCCAACTTATCTATCGTATATAGTTGAGTGTACCAAACTACTATATTTAGAATTGGGACACATGATGCGTATATCACTGTCATGCGGTTACATGACAGTGAAGAATGCTCGCCTGCAAGTTGCTCAGTAAATTTTCAGTTATATTACGATTTCCCAAATTATTATTTTTACAAAATATTTAAATTAATCTATAATGAGAACTATTCTTGAAGCTACTTAATAAAATATTTAGGAATGGTAATAAACGTAGGAAAGTAAGTTTAATTGCAACTTTTTCTTACCAAAATGAACACAAGTTTGTATGTATTAAATTCGAAAGTAACTTAAACTCCATCTATCTATCTATATTCAAATAAACTCTTTATAAAATATTTCAGGACTAAGAGGAAATGAATAGAAGTCTTTTTCTAAATTAAGATTACCAATATCTAGGTAAAACCAAACTAACTCAAATCTGGATATACATTTGTTTTTCATAAACAAGTTATCAAGTACCTATAAAACAATCTTCTATTTACAATAACTTATATATATATACTTTAAAATTAAGATAAAAGAATCCAAAACATATAAACTTCTATTTAACAATAAATTACACTCAGCGTTAATTATACATTTATCTTATGGATAACCTGCCTTTCTATGTATATGTGTTCTGCAAATAGATGATAAAATGGAAAGTTAGATACGAATTTGATATCAAATCGGCCAAATTTATTTACGTTGTCAAGGTTAATGTTTGTTGACTTCTCAAATCGCAATTTTTGGAACTAACTGTTAGATAAGTGGTGGAATAATACAGATTAGAAGTAGTATGTCAAGGTGTAGTTTTAGCATAGATAAAAACAAACTACAAATACACGTTGTGAGCTGCTTTACTCGGTTAATAGAAAGTGTAGAGTGAAGATGTCTGGATGGATATATGTTGTAGGTATTCCGTAGTGTATTCTAATCTGTGAAAAACTAACAAATTGTGTGCTTGTTTGCAGCTTACAGTTTTTGCAGCGCTGAGCTGGCAGCTGGAGCTGAGTCTGGTGAGCAGCAAGTGCAATGAATGTCAAGCAACAAATGATGTGGCATGCATCAATCAGACATCGTACCACATGTGCTTTGGTGGCACCAAACCGTACACAGACCAGACTCTCACCTGTCCGGATGGTTTGGTTTGCACCGAGCAACCGAATATTTGCTTTCAACGCAGCGAGTTACCCTCCAGTTGTGGCGACACCAGCAGCTGCGGTCTCTGCAACAAGGACAAAGTGTTTGCCTGCACCTCGTTCAACACGTTCGCCTTCTGCTACGGCGCCCCCACACCCTCCGCGGTGAACGGCACCTGCCCCGAAGGCCGTTTCTGCGATGCCTCCAACAAAAACATGTGCGTCTCTAAGGCGGCAGCTGATTCAATCATATGTCATCTGGATTAGATAATCGGCTTAAACTTCAAAACTTATATAGGATTAGGATTAAAGATCATATTTTTACTAAAAGTAACGTTTAACTATCAGGTCAAGCATAATATATTCCTAAAATAACGTACATAAATGTGAATGTACATAAAGTTAATTAGCTTAATTTACTTATTTTTTTGTTAAATAAAATATACATAAATATTTTCTTAAAAAATTTAACATTTTAAATATATAACACAATACATGTAACATTTTTGCCTGTGCTATATAAATAAACCCATAATTTTTAAATTTTATTATAATATAAATAAATTTATTAAATGTAATTTATTTATTCTTTTGAAATCAGAGCAGTATAAAATCTGTTAGCAAAGATAACAGCGACTGCAACGGCGACATTAAAAGCGACTTTACAGAAACAGCGTGCTGCATCGTTACCAAATACAGCGACGCGACAGCAAAGCCAGCAGCGGCAGCAATTGCGACTTTGGCAGCAAAAATAACAGTGACAGCAGCAGCACCGACAATAACAGCAGATTTGCTGCTGATACAAGCACAAGCATAAATAACAGCAATAGCGAATGTTAATAATGTTAACGTAAAGTAACATAACATAAACAGAAGTAGCTTCATAAATGGCAATAACAGCCCAAGCCACAGCAATGTTAACAGAGACATCTGCGTCGGCAGCGGCAGCAAAGATAACAGTAGCACCAGCGTAAGCAGCGACAGCGACGCAACATTGCTGCCCGAGCGCTGCTAGCGCAGGAGTTACAATCCAGTGACCGAGGGAAGAAAGCTGTTGAAAAAGAAACGACTGAGTTGTTCGGGGTATGAATAGAGAATGCTCTCTTTATTACAAAAGTTGTGAGTTCGCAAAATGAGTTCGTCAGAGTTCGGCGATCTTCGTTCAGTTCTTCGGCTCTCCGTTTTGTTGCCTTGTCGGTGTTGTTTTTCTGTGGCCGAAGAGAGGGGCATGATAACTCCTCCCCCCCAGTCCGAAGAGAAGGCTATAAGGGGAATAGCCGGATCGAAGAAGGGTGATTAGGCGACGTGTTGTTGGTGTATGCCACGAACTCCGACGATATTTTGATTTTAACATTTTTTTTTTTTAACAAATGGGTATCTTAATGTTAAACATGAGTTTTATATTTATAAACCTTACATCTTGTTCTATCTTATATTATTATTTGTTCCTTATAAAATAACAGTTTTGGGATAATTTTTGTTTACTGGCTAATGGCCATTGACTACTTCGTTTACATAATCAAACAGTGTCTATATTGTAGCTTATCCTATTTTATAACGAATTAGTGTTATTTCTGGCTTCCCTAAGTTCGTAAGTAAGAAAACAAAAATTTGTGCCATTTCAGATTTTTTTTTTTGTTTTTTTGTTTTTTTTTTTTTTGTTTTTTGTTTTTTTTTTTGTTTTTTGTTAATGTGGGCTTAAATATATTTATTGAATAGTGCTTGTCTATCTTATGTTTCTTCCACTGTTTTCTTAACTGTTTTTCTAATTTTTTGTTTGTGTAACTTTTGACCTTTAGATGTTAGGAAAGTGACGCCTTTGTCTCTATCTACTTTGTGTAGTGAAAATCTCGGCGTTATCTTGTTTCTACGGTTTTCTTTTCTATATATTTTATCATTAGGCTCGACTTGAACTGGTGTCTCTCTTCCTGTTTATTTGCATTTTTTTTGGTGGTTTTGTTTGTTTTGGGTTTGTTTTTTTTCGTTTTTTGGTATCGTGGTGATTGTCGATGTTATCGTTTTGTTGAATATGAGAGTTCTTCGTGGAGAGGGGGTGGAGGCGGGGTTTGCTTGTGGTATGTTGCTACTGTTGTCACTATTAGTTGGTTGTCCTTTCGCGTATGGGCTGTCACGTCGTCGGTTTTCTTGGTATTTGTTCAAGCTTCTAGAGAAGTTTAGTTCAATCTGTCCGTACTCGTATGCTTTCTCGATTGTCTCTGGTCTTTGATTCCTAATGGCTGACTTAAGTGGGTCCTTTAATCCAACTAAGAATGTATTTAGGCAGAATCTGTCGTATTGGTCACGTTTGGCCGCGAGAGAGTGTCCACTAGGGTCTGCTTCTGTGGCGAGTGACATTAATTCGCTTCTTATTTTTGCGGCTGAGTAGTACAATTTTCCCATACTAAGTCCGTCCGGAAGATTGTGTAGCTCCCTAACAAGCATTTCTTCTGTTTTCTTGCTAGAGTATAGTCGCTTGAGGTTTGTTTTGATGTCATCCCAACTAAGGAGTACATCGCAGACATTCAGCGCTTCGTCTGCCCTGCCCTTAATTTTGTCACGGATAGTTCCAAGTAAGTACTGTCCGCATGTTGCTTGGTCCACTGATGAGGGTAACAAAAGGAGCTGATCTACTCTGTCTATAAATCTATTAAGATTGTCAGGTGGGCCTTCGTAGGTTGGTAGTTGATGTACAAGGGTTAGTAGTTGTTGTAGATTCAAGTTTGTTGTTATTGATGAATTGCTAACGGTGGGACTTAGTGGCCCTGATGAGTTACCGGAATCCATAGCGTCGGTGGGATTATTGTTTTGGGATTGAACCGGCTGGTCTTCCTCTTTTGTTCCTGTCGCTTCCCTTATCTTAGGTAAACTAAATCCGCTCCTTAGCCCTAATCTGCCCCTAACTGTATTACTAGTGTTGACTTTTTTTCTTAACATTTACGTGGGGTATGGTAATGCTATGTGTATATAAAATAGTAAAAATGTGAGCTATTAATGGATATATTAATAATATGCATGTGTTTTTCTATAGGGAAAATTTTGGGTGTTTGTTTGATTTGTTTTGATTTCGCTTGTATATAAATGTAGTAATATATTGCGTTATATTTTGTGATACTATGTATATGTATCTATGTTTGAATGTGTATTTTAATATGTGTGTATTCTTTCCGAATTAAAAGAAAACCTGTATGTGTGTGTCCGTTACGCGGTTTCCTCTTTTCCTTGTTTCCCGGTGTTTAGTGTTAGTTGCATGTCATTCGTGAAGTGCAGCTGTGCTTTCTTCCACCTTTGTAGTATTTGTTTGTTTTCGACTTTAGCTGTAATGCATGAATTAAATAAGTATTCAATAGAGTGTATTTTAGAGGTTAGTGAAGATGTGACAACAATAGACGTCATGTTGTTAGTGGATTGTTTTGTTCTTTTTCTTTAATTAATTTTATTGCTTTTTTTTTGAAATGATTCTATTCTCGTATTGCGTGGTGTGCAAAAGAATTCAACAGAATTCAAGAGTGTACAAGCGAACGCGGCGTCAAGCATGCGCCGCCACTCTGGCGTGACATCAGCTCTTGGCGGCAGCCAATGTGCAGTTATGCGCCGACGTCGCAAGGGTTTTACAAGCGGCGCATACATACATGCTTACTTGATTTTGCCGCAGGAAACTGTATCACTGTGTACAAATATAAATTTTTTTTTTATATTGATTTTCTTTTCTTTGTTATGAATAATAATTGTCCAGATTTTATTTATTTATTAATTTCAAATAAATTTGCGTTCATGTAAATTGATAAATGAAAACGATCCCGGTGCCTTAACAGCGATTGTTGTACACATATTCGGTCGTTAATCACACAACTCAATTTATTTCATAAACCACTGTGCGGGAGATCCCGTTGCCTTGGCGGCGACTGCTGTACACATTCACACGTTCACCGAAGTCTAATATTTGACTGATGTAGCTCTTTATTACTTCTTGCGCAGAGAGTTCTAGTCACGACGAAGTCTACTATTCGACTGATCTAGCTCTTTACCATTTCTTTCCTTTTTTTTTTTTTTTTTTTTTGCGTAGCAATCCGCACTCAGCGACAGCGGCGCCAGTCTGTCGCTGCGGCGAAACGGTTGTTCTCAGAACTACCGAACTACAACAACCATTCGCAATGCAAATATAGGTGATGCAACATTACCATAGTGATGAAATTACTATTCTGATGAAATTACTATTCTGATGAAATAGCCGAAATACGCACACCAAGTGCTCTCCGACACACGCAAACGGTACCACACACAGCAGTTTGATATGTCAAAAAAAAATTGTTTATTAATGTACCATTTTTAATTGGTATCTTTTTATGAGTTAGGGTGTATGGATGATCCCGGTGCCTTATCAGCGATTGATGTACACTTATACGGTCATCACACACAGCAACTTGTTGGTATAATTTTTGTAAATTGTCCCGCACAAGCGATCCGGTGTCTTATCAGCGGTTGATGTACACATATACGGTGCCTGTGAAGAATTTAAATTTGATTTTGTTTGTTTCTTTTGTTTTATTTGCACTTGCACGTCATTGTTATAGTAACTTTTTATTTAATTTATTATTTCACCACACACTACTAAAATCCCCACAACCACGGCTGTCACATGTTCACCACCTCTTTAGAATTAGGACGACGAGCGTAGTGGGCATTGTTAATCCCTTGTCCGTGGTCCGGCTGCGCCAGTTACAATCCAGTGACCGAGGGAAGAAAGCTGTTGAAAAAGAAACGACTGAGTTGTTCGGGGTATGAATAGAGAATGCTCTCTTTATTACAAAAGTTGTGAGTTCGCAAAATGAGTTCGTCAGAGTTCGGCGATCTTCGTTCAGTTCTTCGGCTCTCCGTTTTGTTGCCTTGTCGGTGTTGTTTTTCTGTGGCCGAAGAGAGGGGCATGATAACTCAGGCTTAGCATTCACTGTTAATGAGTAACAGCGCTGCTCTTGAAGCACTTCAACAGAGTTCTGTTAGCAGTTCAGCTCCGACTGTTGTTTTTGTTGCTGCGTTGAACTTGAAATACTTGGAATGTTATTGCATACGCCTCTTCTAAATGGCGCGAATTTTGCCGGTTGTATTGGTAACAACGCTCACTGCACATGTGCTCTCTTGCTTTCATGCACTCCAGCTCTTTAGAGTTACCATATTCTAACTATATTTTGCCGTTTTATAAGAGAAATTTTACTAGCAAAGTAGAACACTAAAAAATATGAAAAGTAAAGTATAGTTCCGTTGCTATGATTTGTTTATTTTTTACCATGATAATGATAATTAAATTTTTCGCCTAAAAGTATGCTATATTTACCATAAAAGATAATACTGTTGGCAACGCACTATAAAGCTAGTAAGTAATTGGTTTGACATTAAAAAAAATATTTTTATTTCATCAATTTTAAATTTGTATACAAATGTATTTAAATTTTTTTATATTTATTTAACTGCAAGTTTTTAACAATATCAGAAAAATGTGAAACATTTTTGTTAGATAAATTTGTCAATCTAAATTCCTAGGGAAGTTTTATTACTTCCCCTACAATAAATTACTGGGGATGGTAGTCCACACATTTTAAATTTTATTTTTTATCAGCTCAAATTTCAAAATCTGCAAACACAGTAACCCCATGGAAAGTATAAGAAAAAAATCAGCGTTAAAATAATTTGTAACATTCGCATTTAATGCATTTACAATCTATAAAACTAGGAATACATGGAGCACTATTAGACAATACATGATAATCGCATACGAGACGATTATCACTCAGGCATAAATACCGCCGTCACTCGTGTCACGATCACGAGCGGCATTCACATAACTATCGTCAGATGCCGACGACAGTGTGTTATCCACATTCTTGACAGCAGCCGAACCGGCAGCAGAGGTGCCAACGACACCAGAGGCCAGGGTAACCGGAGAGCGGGCATCCAAGAGAAGCGAGGGATTGGCATTAACCAGGGCTACCTTCTTGAGCACATAGGGAACACGATTGACCACAGCATTGAAGCCATGGATATCGTCCGCTGTGTAGGTAACGGTACGCTTATAGCCATCGGGATCGATCAGGCTATAGGAGCCACGAACCACATAGCCATCTCGGGTCTCGCTGTGCTCCTTGATGTCCCCGGTGCTCTCGTCGTTAACGGCATAGTTGAAGCTATAGCTGGCGGGCGGAAAGACCTCCGGCTGACGTTGCTCCCGGAACACTGGCAATGGGGCTTGGAAGAAAGCTGCCGGAGTGCCAGTTGCAGCATTCCTTACGTCCTGCACTCCAATCGAATCGGACGAATCGGTTATTTGACCGGAATAATCGTAGCCCTTGGGTGTGGCCTCCGAGTTCTGGGCATTATTCTGGGGTGTCTGGTAGTTGGTGCGGTATTCCTCAATGGAACTGGAACTGGAATCTTGCTGTTCCAGCGAATTGACATCGGCGGACACTTTCTGATTGTTATCGTTGTTATCGCTGTTGGTGTTGCGACTGTAATCGTATTCGGCAACTACAGTCCCGACCAATGCCAAAGCGAGTAGCATGAACTGTGCGAAAAGGATGCGTTAGAGTTATAATATTATAGTCCATTGGCCAAAAACTCACCTTAAAGGCCATTTTGGGTTGTCTTAGTTTCTCCGTTTGTTTGCGTCGGTTAACTGCATTATCAACTGATGCCACACGATCTTTTTATATGGTAACTCAGTTGTCACATACGATATACACGAGTATTACCCAATACTTACAGTTATACAATGTCATGCCCATCAATTGCTCCCATTGCTATTGCCATCATCGACCAAATCGAAGAGATTTAACTTTCGTTTTCTTCATTTTGTCATTTTTGTATCAATTTTATTTACAGCTTTTTCTGCTGCGTAAGCATTCCATCAATTGATCCAATTGGCTGATATCGTTGGCCGTGAAGCCCAGAAGCCATAGAACAGCAACAACAACAACACCTCAATAAGACACATCTTCCAATTAAATAAGTTCAATTTAACCTGTGATCGACATTTAAATTCGCCATTGAAATTGCAACTCGATGTCTGCGATTGAGAAATTTCAACTATTCACATTTTCAGTCGAGTCATTGAATAAGTAATCATATTTGGCTTAGTTGGACAGACATAAACATTCATTTATGGCTAGAATACGAATATATTTTATAACTTAATCTAACTGCATAAAGTCTAACCCATAATTTGCAAAAGCAGTTTAATATAAATAATAAAATGTACCAAAATAAATAAAATAGTTCATTTTAATATCATAACATAGATATATTTAAAACAGACTTCTAAAATAGTTTAAACGACTTACGAATTGGCATTATTTAGCAAAGATTCAGCTTAACAAATTAAAGATAATCATTACCTATTTAAATATGTTTTGCTTAATTTTAATTTTAATATATGGTTTCCAAATTTTAAAATTTTAATATACTTTAGTTAGCTTTAGTTTTAAGTAAAGCTACATATAAACTACTTTATTGACATCACAAGCTAGTACTAGTTCATAAAAACATAATCTATTCAGCACCAAAACAGGAAGTTTTGAATTAAATTTGTAATATTCACTAACATAAAACGTTCTTTTATTTTACTAAGTTGCTATAATTTCTGGTCAGATACTAATTTTATATGCACATAAATTATATTTTTATTATAGCAAACAATGGCTTCCTAAAACGTGTATTAACTTTGTGATTATCAATTTATTTTTCTTACATTTTCGTAAATTCTAATCAAAATATCATAGCAACATTGTAACTAAAAAACAAAAGTTCTATTAAAAGCAATTTGTGTTCATTTAAAACAAATTACACTATTTGTTATTTAAATTAATGTTTAAATTTTTTTAATAAAATTTTAAATTTTCATTCTATAAACTAACGAAAGTTAGCCATCAATAAATAATTATGTGTAATTTCCTTTATTAAATTTTTTAACATTTTACAATAAAATTTCAGAAATTCATGAGAAAAGGAATTTTTTATATTTTATTTTTTAATTTTTTTTTTATTTCAAAATTTTTATTTTTTTAATTTTTTTGTTTTTTTTCTTATTTTCGCTATTGAAATGTATTTAAATTTTAAAATGAAGATTAATTAACATGCATATTAGTTAATATTAAATACCTGTATGATATTGATGACGACTTGATCATGCAAATGAGTTGGTTCACACTGATCACGCCGCTGCCACAGTGTGAACAGAGCCTAAGAAACGTAGAGAGATTTGAAACCGGTCGTTGGCTATTTGTCAGAGGTTTTTGCTTGAAGCTGCGCATCAAAACAAAATGCGACTGCAATAATAAATTAGACGTTGGGCAGAACACAACACACAACACTCAACAAACAACACCCAATACTCAGCCAAAGAGTAAAGCAACAGCTGCCATGACAGCGGCCAAGTTAAGATCGAATTTTGGGCAGCTTCATCTGTTGACGGGATTCATTGCCGGCTTTGTGAGTGCCTTCATGCTGCTTCTCTACATCTATGATGTAAGGAATGGAATCAATTGTTTCCCCACCAGCAGCAGTGCCATCAGTTCAGCAGCAACTCGTAGATTGGCAACGGAATCAAAAGTGGATTGGAAACTCTCCTCATCTCGGATACTTTGCATGGTCTTAACATGTCCAGAGTACGTGGATCGATTTGCGCAGCATGTGCATGCCACTTGGGGCAAGCGTTGTGGCAAGTTGGTGTTTGTCAGCAGCGAGAACTATGAGCCACTGGGCGTGGTTCAAGTTGTGGATGCCAAGGGTGGTACCTATGACGATCTGTGGAATAAAACACGTGAGGGCTTCCGGCATGTGTGGCAGGAGTATGGCGAGGAATACGATTGGTTTCTCAAAGCAGACGATGACACGTGAGTGAAGATTAAATACAATTAACTATGAAATAAAGTTCTGAGCTTTTCACGAAAAATATTCAATTTTAAATACTAGTTTCTTTTAAATGACAAGAAAATCAAATAAGAATTCTAAGAAATCATTTGTATTATACCGTTGTGCTTTTAAAACCTTAAAAAAAAGTAAATATAAAAATATAAAGTCTTAATAAATAGTGAAAATAGTATTTAGAAACTTAAAAAATTAATAATTGAATCAGCAAAGAGTGGGAAAAATTGTGTTTTTTTTTTTTTTTTTTTTTTTTTATTTAATTTTATTTTTATTTATTTAAATTGGGAATATTTTTTTTTGGCGGGGGGGAAAATTTTAAAAATTTTTTTGTTTTTTTTTTATTTTTTTGTATAAGTTTTTTCATATCTATCTTCCCTTTTCCTCCTTTTAGCTATGTAATCATGGAAAATCTTCAACATATGCTCAGAGCCTACGATGCAAATATGCCACTCTACTTTGGCTATCAGATGAGACGCTATAATGTGGTATGTATCACTTCAAGTCTGTCTATATTGATACCTTAACTCTGCTAATTAACTGATCATCATGCTGCTTGCTAACACAGAAGTTGCAAATTTGCATTGCAAATGCCATTTGGACAGCAAATGTTTGTTATCGTTGACTTTAGCGCCGCTTTTAAATGAATAATAGCACTTAAGAAAGCAACAAAGTGTTTGGGGTTTTTGTTATACATTTTTATTAAGAATTATAATAAATTTAATATTATATTGAAGCATATTTATTAAATTTTCTTTAAAACACTTAAACAAATTAACAAAATAAACTTTAGAAGTGTAACATTCGAAAGATTTTGTGAGTGCCATAAATATAATATTTTTCGAATTCTAGATTCGGAATTCTATATTAAGAACTATACATGGTTTAGATTTTCCAAATACATTACATTACATATTGAAATTTTTTTGTATTTTATAACACATATTTTTTAATTTTTTATTTTATATACAATATTCCATTAACATTCAGATAAACTTCTACTGTGCAGAGCAAATAAATTAAATGTCGCTTCTTCTTTATTCGGGATAGCGAAAGTTTTTTATGACCATACAAAATGTATGCATGTATTATTAGATAAATTTGTGTCCAGAATAACCGGTTCGTTCATTGTCAATGCACAAATAATCAATTTTGTGGATTCCTGTTTAATTTGCTTGCTAATTAAATAGTAGATATTAAAAAAGATCATTATTAAAAACTTAGATATTGCCGGTAGATCTGCATCATTATTGAAATCATAAAACTGGCAACTAACAATGCCAATTGGCAAAGAGCACTTGGAGAAGCCGTTAGTCATTCTGTCTATCTGTCATTATGTCAGTCTATCCAATTGTTCGGCTGCCCATCTGCCAGTTAATCAATGATGATTCACAGTGTCTGCTAATGGTCAGTTGTCGTGAGTTCGCTGAGGTTTATTGTCATACTGCATAGAGAAACTCGCACGCATCTTGTCGCCGGAGAACCGCTCCCCAAAGTCAACTCTGTTGTGATTTGCTTTGGCTTTTAACATTTATTGTTCAAACATTTGGTGGCTAGCCAAGTACAAATTATTAAGCAATAGCTGGCATTTTGCAATGTTGCACAATTAATGGTTGGCGAAGAAGGTTTTAAGTAATTGTTAAAAAAATATATTTTTATTTATACTTTATTTGAATTATTTGGGTAACGGAAGATTTTCATGTAATTTTATTTAAATTGATAATATATTTATTTTGAAGCAATTTGTTTTATTTTTATTAAAAATTGAAGATTTGCTGTAAAACAAATACATCTATTTAGTTTTTATAACTATATTGACATTTTCTTTATCAATTAAAACATAATAGTGCCATAAACAGAATATACCCCATGAACTACGTTATTAAACAAGTATTGACGTTCGTATTCAAGTTCACACCACAGCAGGTGGCAAGGTTGATTTTTTTTTGTTCCACTGTATAAATTGCACTAAAAATAATAATAATTCTTTATTTTTTTCTATGTTTGCCAACAACTTTTATAAATTGTTTATCACACGTATAGTTTTTGTGCTATTTGAAATTTCTTTGATTTATGATGGTGATTATATTACTGACTGTTTATATAAATGATTTGGATACAGATTTTAGCTGCGGGTTTGCGCATCATCTTTTGTCTTGTAGACAAGCTAATTAGCATATATTTTGAATTATCAGCTGGGAATATTTTAATTTAGATACATTTATGGCAAATGCCAAATGATGCATATTCAGTTTTTGATTGTAAAGAAATTATATTATTAGAATTTAATTGTAGCCAACTCAGTTTGATAGATGATTTCAACCAAAAATGCTGTCTTGATTAAAATTGCAAATGCAAATCCAATTGATATTTTAGCTATCCATGTTCACATATCAATTAAACTTGTATTTAGACACATAATATCCCATTATGAGAAACCCACGACAAATGGCCTTGAAAGCTGCTTAAAATATGAGATTTTATTTCTCTCACAAAACTTTGGATGGGTTGTAATCGCTGCGCTTCATGGGTGATTATGCTAAAAGCTCAAACCATAACTAATAAGTTGGACAAACACGAAAACGACGCCTTTGATCTGCCTAGTTGTGAAAATCTGTTGGAATTTTGTTATTTCAGAGGGCTTTGACTTCTTCAATCAAATTTTGGCGGCATATGTAGTATATTAATAATAATAAAAGGTAATAATAATAGTAATAAAACTGACCAGTTTGTACGAGTTCTTAATTTTGTATTCTTTGTATCTGACTGTAAGATTTCAAAATTGATTATAAGGTTGATTCATGCAAAAGAAATCTGGTTAAACTGGGGTTTGAGTTAGATATATATTTTTGCTTATCTGCAAATTAGGTGCGAAATTATATTTATTATGTTTATATTACGAATTTGTTATTTGCAATTGTTTTATGTGTAATATAAAATAGATAAATTCTCGACTTAATATATTCTATATATTCTCCTTTAGAGCTATATGTCTGGAGGTGCTTCTTACGTGCTTAGTCGCGAGGCATTACGTCGCTTTATGGCCCAGGCTTACGAATCCGATAAACTCTGTCCAGCAGCTAAGAAAATGGGCATCGAAGATTTCTATATGGGCATTTGTTTGCAAAATGTTGGCGTACATTTGATCGACTCCACGCGGGCAATGCCGGATGAGGAAAAGCCAAAGTTTTTTCCACTAGATGTGGAGAATTATTTGTACAATGATAATGTCAGCATACCAGCATGGCTGCACGAGATGAGTGTATCCGAGATATATACAGTAAGTTGGATATAGCTATCACTAAATCATTTTACTAATCTTTGTTTGTTTTGCAGGGAAGCGATTGCTGCTCCAAGTATTCTATAGCTTTTCATTATACTAAACCAGAACGCATGTATCTGTATGAATTTTTATTGTATCATTTGCGTGTCTTTGGTCAGAAAAATGTGGAGCACTTTCCCAGACACTGGTCCAACTCCGAAATATTAGAAATGTTTCCGCTGGAAAATAACTCGAATATTCAAGACTTGACGCAAATGTCAGAAAAGCCGGATAATTTTTAATATACAAATAGTATTTTTATATTTTGTATGTATTTATTGTGATTTATTAGTTAATAAAATGTAAGTTTAATATAAGTGTAACTGTGCGTTAGTGCTGCTAAAACTGTACTTGACTAATCGGGCAGTTACAAATGACTTAGGCTACAAACTTGGTGAGCAAGTTCTTGAAAGTTGTAGCATACTTTTAGGCCCTGCGATTTTTATTTAAGGCGAGCTGACAACACTGCTCGTTATTTATATTAGTTATGAAGTGTATTAAGGTTATTAAATTTGTAGATATTATTAAGGGAACTTTTATAGTGATAAATATATAAGACGGTTCTTAAATCATTTACATAAAACTAAACAAATTTAAATAATTACAAAATACTAAGTTCTTTCAATGTATTTTATAGCATTTTTCACACAACTAACAGCAATGTTTTCATAATTTTGTGAAAACTTTTTTGTTTGCTTAAGCTTCTTATAAGATTAGTTAATGCAAAGACCGATCATTATCGATTACATGCTCAAGCAATCGTTCACTTGAAGTACAATTAAATATACTTTAACTACTAATAAGTTAACTAAAATAAATGTTTATAGTTCGTCATAATTGGTATTTAGTATATGTCACATATTGCATTCTTTTTATTTTGTACTTTATAAAAACTATTGTAATGACCTTGCGGTAAGAAGCCGGAGCTTTAACAGCAAACAGCGATTCAATGATTCTATGAATCGAACTAACGAATGAAGTGAATCCTTCATAGCAATGCATTCTTGCATGAAGGGCCCACGACGGCTGGAAAATTGTATATTAATTTTCATTACCAAAGTCAATGTCTTTAATTGCTAAACAACTTCTAAGTCGAACTCATAATTGTGTTAGCCAAGTCAAGCTAATTAAAGCAAAAATCACGTACGTCCACGCAGCGCAGTCTGATTGAGATGTTTGAGTACGCTTTTTAAGGTAAAATCGCATAGATATATCTAATATATAGCCATATAACTCGTGTATAATTCAATTGGTTGCGCTCTATGTTAGTGCTAGTAATAAGTGAAAGGGAATCGATCGAATTAAGTTAGACATGAGTTCAGTTAGTTAGTTAATGGATCTCTTAATCGGTGTCATTGAACAGAAAAGCATTGAGGAAGCGATTACTACATGAGTGTATTAGAAGAACGCATGGCAACTGTACAAGATCTTAAGTTCTTTTTGTTTTGTGTTTTTGTTGTTGTTACCTTTTGCTCTAATATGACACTGTACACTGTAAACAATTAGTCAACAACTACGTGCATAACAAAGATATTTTATTCAAATACAAACTTTGTTGTTTTCAAATAGCATAATTTGCGTATATCACACAAAATACTAAAATAAGACTATACATCTATGTAAACCTTATGTGATATAGGAAAAATTTGTTTTTTTAAAGAAAATATTTAATATTTGAAATCAAAATTTACAAGAAAATTAAAAAATAGTTCCTTTCAAACTAGAATACTACAACAGTTTTTGCTTTTAAGTTGTCAGTCTTTACAATCGGTACCTCAAGACAGACAAACCATGTAATGCAAGTTGATAAGAATTTAATAGTACTAAAACCAGTTTCTTTTATTTGAAAATTGTTTAGATTTTTGTCTGTTAACTAAAAGCTTGTGTTTTCTGCAAGTGTATCGTTTTGAGCAAGAACTCCATTCAATCAAATTGACTTCATTTATGACTGCGACTAAAACTAAAATTGTTTGCTAACAAGCTACTGTTTGTTAGCTACTGCTTAGTAAGTTGTTTAACTTAGTTAACGATTGCGCCGACTGTTGTCTGTTGGCCGTCATACGGTGCGTATGCACAATGTGCGTTCGCTTTGCACATTGTGTTGTGTTGTTCCATTTTGTGCCGACACACGCTACACACAAGTGGGTTAAATTGTTGTTGCACTCGCTCTTGTTATTGTCACCTGTCTGATTAATATTTTATATATTGCTTTTTGGAACTCTGTACCGTGTGTGACTTATAAGGTCAACTAGGTTTGTGGAAAAATAATAGACAGTATATATTTTTGATTAGCATTAAGGACCAAAACTTAGCAGTTGTTTTTCGAGTTGAATTTTGGTCAAGCTTTAAAAAAGGTGTTTTTGGGGTTTTTTTTTTTTTTTTTTTTTTTTTTTTTTTGCTAAGGAATCTATTTCTGAGATCATTCTTTTTATGCTAAACATTTTTGATAGAAATTGGTTAAGTATGTCATACATATAGGTGTAATAAATTAAACTTCAAGGCATTTTAAGAATACTAATATTGTTTGTTTTCTTATAATATTTCATCCAAACTTTCACATTGGACAAGTGGTTTAAAATTCTGTTTCATCAATGCATCATGTAACTTCAATAACTCCAAAAATAATTAATTATAACAAATTATTTTTAGCGATGTTTGAATAAAACTTCCAGTATTGAGTATTTGAGTACAGGGTCTATTACAGTCGTCTACCTAGACTGCAGCCTTTCCCTCTAGCTGTTTCTTTACATAAAATTGTGCGTTGTCTGCTGTCGCAGTCTCTGTCGCAGTCGCTGTCGCTGTCGAGTCATGGCATCTAGTTAGTTTAGGAGCAGCGGCTGCTCGCACTTCTGACCTTCGCTGTTGTCAAATGCGAGCTGTAAGCTGGTCCGCTGGTCTCCGCTCTCGATTTGCAAGCTATTAAATATTATAGGTACAAGCACACACAAATACCACATTTTTGTAAGTGGAGTAAAAAATAGAAATAAAAGAAATCCAAATTTCAAATTGAATCAAAATCAAAAATCGAAACTATAAAAAATCAATTACTCAGCAATGCGTAGCCATGTCTTTCCCCTTCGTCTCTGTCTTGCTCCATCTCTCTCCCACTCTATCTCCCGCTCTATTCGTTATTGCGCCAATTACTTCATTTCTGTAGTTTTTTTCTATTTCATTTTTTTTTGCCTTTATGTCACTTGCTCTGGCCACGCACTTAATTTTTTTGCTGTGAAAGTTGTTAATACTTTGGCCGAGTTAAATTAATTAATAAATAATAGCGTAACAACTTGTAGCCGCAACTAATTTATATCTTTATATCGATTGCTAGATAAATCTTGTTGAGCATTTTTTATACCCTTCACTTTTTTTTTCCATGTTTCGGTGCCAAAAACACTTAACATTGCTGAAGTCTGTTGTTGTGAATTTATTCTTGAATTCTCTGTGCGTTGTTCGTGTTGCTTGAATTGCTTGAAGTATTGGAGTATTGGAGAATTGGTATGCGATAATTAGTACAATATTTTGAATACAACTCAGAAAGGGGCTGGGCTTGTTTTTTGGGACTTCAGTTGCCAATTGAGTTAATAGCTGGTATTTTTGGAAATCGAAAGATGAGTTTGCATCATTAAGCATAGAAGAGTGATAAAAATAAATTAATAGATAGTTGTGTATAAACACAGATGTAAAGAGAAATAGCAATAAATTTATAAATGATGGGGAATTTCAAATCGAATGAAAACGGGCGAAGAGTGAGTTCCTTGAAAGATATGTGGAATGTAAGAAATATGTGACATCATCAATATAAATTTACACTGTGCTTAATTTAAAAAAAGTTGTAAGTTTTAATTAATATGAAGAGTATAACTATTGCCTAAATGATTCTATCTTTAAGTTTGATCTCATTGGCATTTGATTAAAACAAACTTGTTTATCGTTTGCTTTCATCACGGTCTCTCTCACAATTCAATCATTATTTCCACAGACATTTACAGATAATGCAAAGACGATATTTTATGTCAATTTTGCTATGAGTATGTCAACAGCTTTTTTCTCGATCTGATCGAATACCCCCCAACTCCTCTCTCATCACCTATCCCTTCCCCTCTGCCTACTGCATATGCATGCTGTGCAGCTGTGCACATTAAAATCAATTAAAATTCTTATTTATCTTTTTTTTTTTTGTTCTCTCTTAATTCTCGATGCGCCTAACAAGTGCAGCGTGCAGCAGAGCTCATCTATAAATATTTATTAATGTTCGATCGTTCAAAAAGTCAGCAACTAACTAAAAAAAAAATGTTTAAAAAATACTAAGAATAACAACAAAATTGCATACACAAATTGCACACGCATTAATTTGAAAGACATTCTTGGCTCACAAGTGTGTGCACTTCAAATAAAGCAAAAAGACGAGAAAAAAAGTCAAAACATTTAATCAATTGCTTGGGAATTATTTCGAGTTTCATGTTCAATTGCCATTAGAAATACGAAACATGCTCGTTTGCGAATATCTTGGTTTAGTTTAGCAATCGCTATGTAATGCACTTGGATAAGTAATTAAATTAATTAATTTTCATATGCTGTCGATAGTCAGCTCTTGACTGTTTTTTCTGATTTTATGTTTATATGTGCGTACCCAGTAGCAACTTTGGCTTTATAGGTTTAAGGCCATCCATTCATTACTACTTAGTTGACTCAATTCAGTTGAATATCCACTTATAAGTCTTACACATATGACATACATTTAGTCTTTCAATGCTTTATACTATAAAATTTGATTACAATAAATCAACTTTTTTATATCGAAATCTAGTTTCAATTTTATTATTTGTCATAGTTTAAATGGTTTTTAATTAAAACATATTGTGTTGCGGGAACCTTTAGTAAAATTTTGCACTTAATTTTTGAATGGAACCCAAAGGTTGGACAATGAACCATGTGTTCTTATGTGCTCTTTCAATCACAAATATTTACTTTCATTTGAAATACATTCAAATGATTCGAAAGGTATCGATTCTCTAGCGTATACCTTGGATATTCAATAAAAAGATCGGAAGAGCGACGCAATACTTTCGTTAAAATGAAAGTAGCAGAAATAAAATAGTAACAGAAAAGAAAATTTATAACTAAAACTTGTGTTTCAAATTTTAAACTATATGTTTTTAAATTAGAGTGCATGTATATATTTTTAAATTAGATAATTAAAGGGTAAATAACCATGACACAGATATTAAATGGAGAAAAAACAAAAAAAATTTGACTATAATATACAATTTGTTTGAAGGATTAAAAATAAGTAAAAACTTACTTAAGTCAAATATGCTCTACTAAGTTTAAGAAAATTAAAAATTGATTAACATTCGGTTTGCTTGGAATATCGAAATATATCTTTTCTATAAGTAGTTAAAATTTCTGTTCTACAATAATTTTATCAAACCATATAAAATAATTTATAGCATCGCTTATGCACTTCTCAAATTAAGTTATATTATTAATTTAATTTTTGTGTATGTAAATATTTGTGGCCTGAGGCTCAAGTTGAATTAATACGATCGTAAATCTTCCTAAATAAGTCGTTAACAGAATTAAGAACTCATAAAGACCGATATGTTTGAGCAAATTTGCATAGTATACTGTATACAGCTGATGGGGGCTTCAATCAATGACTTTGACTACTCAATTATGCGTCTTAAGAGCGTGTAGGCCTCTTCAGAGCCACGCTCTTAACACGGCAGATGAAGCAAGCTTCAAGATGCTCCACTCTTCAGTTTTCTCTTTGCATAAACTCTTTGAATCCGTTGATGACCAGTTGAAAATGCCCACACACAAAATGTGTGTGTGTGAAAGTGTGTGTGCGCGGTGTTCCTGTGGGAAACATTGACATGACAATGATTAATACGACACGTTGTCATGTCGAAAATGACGGAACTCATTTAGAGGCGGACATGGAGACGGATCAGGGGACTCTAAGCACAACGCTGAGATCCGCCACACAAACGAAATGGAGCATAAACCGCGCATTGCTCGACGGGGCTGTGGGGCAAAGAGCGCGCAGTGCAGAAGTAAAGTTAACTCAAAGAGAGCGAGAGAGCATAAGCGCGCTGTCGACCGGTTTCTTGAAAGAGCAAAGGAGGGGGCGGCTGTGATGTGTGCTTGCTCCCTGGGCCAGCTGAGGTGCCTGCCAGTCGCACAGCTGAGTTTCAGTATTCAACGAACTCTTGGCCGCTGCGGACGTTAGTGCTCTCTGTGCTGTATTAGCAAACTGGTGAGAGAAACGAGACGTGTGTGTGTGTGTGTTACAGTGTGACGGGATCGCTGCTCTCAGCTCGTAGTGAGAGTGAATGTGAAACGTGTCGCGCATGCGCTGTTGTTGTTGTTATTGCTATTACTGTTGCTACTTGTGCTTCTGCTTCGGCTTCGTCTTCACCGTTATTATAATTTGTGTGCTGCGCGTTTTTATCTATGCAAAGTGACAAGCGAAGTTATGTGAATGGCAAATTGTTGAAATTGTTTGTCGAAAAATGGCAAAGCGAAAGAAAAATAAGTAGAAACAAGTAAAATACACTCCACCCGCTGCATTTTGTCAGTTTTTGTTGCTCGTGTGCTTTTTGTTAGTAGTTTAAATAGTCTTCCAGTTGTTGTTGCTTCTTTGTATTGTGCTGTGTTGTGTTGTTGCTTTTTTTGGGACGTCGTTCGGTTTGGTTTGCCATCTCTTTTGCGCACACGCAAATTCGGCGTCTTCGGTTCGTCTTTTCGTCATTTCGCCTCTTCTTTGTTCACGTAGAGCGACGCGAGACGACGCGACGCGACGCATCGTCTTCTTGTCTTTTGCTTATGTACGTTTTTTCGTTCGTGAATATAATTTATATTCGTGTTTATTTTTGTGGCTGCTGCGGCTTCTTCTTCTCATTCCATTCCTCCATTGTCTCTTCCCACTCTTTGGCTGATCAATGCAACAAAAACAACAACAACTCGGATGAACTTACAAATACAAAATAAACAAAATTTACTTGTCGCTTGCGCAATTTTGCAATAGGAAAAAAAAACACAACAACAGCAACAACAACAGTAAAAACAACTGTAAGAAATCATCAACGAATTTAAAAATAAATTCCATGTTCGGAAATTAAATAAACGGAAGTGAAAAAGTAACGGTTAAAGAGTGTGTGTGTGAAAAATATAAATTTGCCATGTTTAATAGTTAATAATGTTGAAAAAATTAACAAAGAAATACATAAATATGTGTATGTGGATATAATAAATGAAATGAAAGTTGTGTGCAAAAGTCGTATGAGTCGTATAAACCATGACTTTGTATGTGTCTCAAAAGATTTGCATACAAAAATATGCTTAACTCTTAGGCCCGCTATATGTATGTATATTCCCGTGTCCCCTTGTACCTGGTACGAGTTATTAGTGGCACAGACTAGGAATTATTATAACTGTTGCCATGCGGAGGAAGATTACTCTGTGGAGCGGAGTTGCTAGAGTCATGTTGTGTCTGTTGAGTGAGAGCGATCGACTGTTATATGCCCAGTCTATGTCTGTTCTAAGGCAACTAAAGTAGTCTCAATGGGTAAATGGCATACCGATTTTCAATAACATTTGAATCTATGCAAGAAAATTAAAGAATATGGATTGTAAAATTTTTGAGATTTACATTAGGAAGTTTTTATTGAAAGTTTTATATAGTTTCTGCATCTTAATAAGGCCTTCAAAAGGTTTCCATAAGTAAAGGGCTACCAGTTTTCCAAAATGGCAAACCTGATCTACCTTTTTAAAAGTATTTAAAAAGTCACTATAAGTAAATAGCTACCGGTTTTCCAAACAGGCAATACAGAAGTCGAATTTGATGAACCTAGATTATAAAATCTCTGAGATTTCCTTTAGAAATCTTACGATTTAAAAAATGAAATTACAAAATTTACTTTAACAATTATCTCTCATTCCCTTAAAAGCATTCCCGCTATATAATCCCAAGGCCCATTTTAACTAGTTCTACTTACAAGTATCATATGCCTACTTTTCGAATCTTCTAGGAAGTTAAATGAAATAAAATTTTAGTTGTATAAAGCTTTAACGCTAGTCAAACTGCATGTACAACACTGGTCTTTTTAATGAATCTTGTGATCCGTGTTTTAGAACTTGCCTAGATGCTGGAATTGTAATGTATTGTTTGTTAGTATTACAGTATTTAACTCAATGTAGTAGCCTTATGCCTTATAAGAAACATTATATGGCAATCTCCTTCCATTCCTTGAGTCTTCTGCAAATTGGCAGTATTCAATAATGGTCAAGAAGCGCTTCAAGCATAGAGGTGCCCAATTCAACCTTTGTCTAATTATGTTTTAACCGCGTAATTTATTTGTATTTTTCGTTACATTCCACTATAATTATCGCTTTCAACTCTTCCACGCTTTCTTGAGTTTCTGCAGCTCCACGCTCTTCTGAGTATCTTCTCCCCCATTTTTTTTGCTTTTAAATAATTTCTAAACAAATGCCACTGGGGAAATATTGTACTTGTAGTTATAGCTCATAAGTAGCTTGAGCTCTTTGGGTGTCTCTGTGGCTTTATGACTTCGTTAACTTGGCTTAGATTGTTGTTGTAAATGGTATTGTTAATTGTTTACAGTTGTGCAATGGATTTTGTTATTTTGCTTCTCTGTGTTTTTTTGTTTTTATTGCTTTTTTTGTAATATTGTTGTTGGTTTTTTTCGGCTTCTTTCTCGACGTCTCGACTATTGTCGATTATGACTAATGGACGTTTGTCGGTTGTCGGTTTTGTTTGTAAGCTCGCAGAAGGTCAATTGTTTTGTGGGTAATTCCGTTTATTTTACTTATATATATATAAATCTGAATTTTTTTAAAGTTTTTTTTTGTGGGTTGACTTGCCGTTTATTTTGCTGTACACATTGCATTTAATAAACGCGTTTTTTCTGCTTTACTTACTTTATGCAATATAATTAATTTCAAACATTAACGAACCATTTCGTCATTTACTTAAGCCTTTTGCATTGTTGCCTTTTTTGTATTGTTGTGGTGTTTTTATTGTTAAATATAAAGCACTTAAATATTGTTTTTCCTTTTCTCATGAGTTTTTATTCATCAATATATATTTTTTTAAAAGTCTCTAAAATTTATTGTTGAATTATATAATTTTATCTGACTTTTTTGCTTGAGGTTATTGTCAATTAGAGCACTAATTTAATAAAACAAACTTAATGAATCGATTTGTTGAAAACTTTGGCTTTTACCGTCAGTACATAGAGATTTCTTTATGGAATTTTCCCCTTTTTATTGCAAAACAATAATGGTTGTAATTAGGTTTTATTTTATAGCTATATTAAAACGATATTAGTTTTACAGCATTTTAAAAATTTCGCTAAATATTAAATTCATTATATGGAAATTAACAATAACAAAAAGTCTAATTTTTAAAAATGTTAAACAAAAACTTCGAACCGGTAAATAAGTAAGTTAATTAATTTCAAAGAAAATGCATTAAAAAATCGGTTTTTAGTGCCAAACGCGTCACGAATGTTTAACTATAAACGGAGTGAATGAATGATATGAATCAGAATCGCTAATATGAATCCAATCATTTGCAGTGCTGAATATAGAGAATTCCCTGGAAAAGATGAGCAAACATTAAAAATTGTACACGTGTGTCCAGCAGTCAGAAGTCAGCAGCCAGCAGTTAGCAGTCAGCCAATGTGGCGTGTGATAATACAAATCTAATCGAATATAATGCAAAATTAAGGGGCCTCCAGCTTTACAGCTAGCAATCGATCGAGCTATCTATCGAGAGAGCGACCCCCTTCAGTGCTATACATAGTTCGTTTAATTAATTTCACAATACAATCCGCAAGTCAACGAATTTGTTTATAACAATAGCAGTACTTGGCAATCAATATGAGTGTTCCAAGCGTGCCCCAACAGCGGGCCTCATCAACAACAAAAACACATACAAAAATTAATACAAAAACAACAACTAAAACCCAACATAGCTGGAGACTACATCTACATCTAGGGCCCAGGGCAATTGCCCCCCGGAGCGCCCATCTATTGTTACTGATTAGTCTGGGCCTCAGTCTCTGTCTGGGCTTTGTGCATTGTTATGGTGAGTACTAGTATATTATAATTCGCACATGTCTTAACAAATTCAATTAGTCCAAGTTTTCATAGCGAAATGCATAATAACCAAGGCTAGCTGAGTTATGAGTGACAAATCATATAAATCATAGGTACATAAAGCTCTAGAAAGTCCAGCAAATCTGCAATACAAAATTTTAGCATTTTTTTGCACACACTGCTGAGAAAAAAGAGTTTATGACTTAAATAATAATATAAAAAAGAATTAAATAAACTGCATAAAAATCGTTTTACAAATTTTTAACAGTTTGAGAATATTGACTCTAAATTATTAACTGATTATAACTTTGTGTTTAATATTTATTTTCTTCAGAAAGATAATATTACGAGAGTACTTCTGTTAATTACTGAAGTAAATTTTTAAAAACAAATTAATTTACATAGTTAATTTTTTAAATAAAACCAACTTCTATAAGTAGTAAAAAATAGCTAAAAATTAATTAAACAAATAAAGGAATTAATTCAAAATAAAAAGTCAATTAAACATAATTATTTGTTTAGCTTCAACTGGCAATTAGTAATATTAGTATATGTTTAAGAGATAAAAATATGAATAAAAATTAAAAGAATTAATAAGGTAATATTAACTAATCAATCCGGATGACAGTCCACATTAGGAATAAAAGAGAAGGCAAAATCACAGCGAATTATTACATTGATATTAGAAAGGTTATGTTTTAAATTTGCGCTTTCGTCTATTAATTGATAGCCTTGTTACAATGATGCTGTATAATATTAAAAAAATTAATCTAAAATTAAACTAGTTTATATATTTGTTTAACTACAAGTGAAGCATAAAAACTATCACTATAAATATTTACTAAAGATGTGTATTTTAAAGATTTTTCATTGCTTTTCACGCCAGCCGCACTTTCTTTTAGAGCGCTACCAAAAACTGAATAGACATTTTCAAGGTGCTAACCAATCAAGTGAAACGAAAACAAAACTCAAGTGCTAATGGGATACATAATGAAATTGGCAAAGAAAGGAAAACAAAACGATGAAGCGAACACATTTGCATACGGCATTTACATATGCTGTGTGATTAGGAGCATGGGGAGGAGAGGTAGTAGGAGGAGTGGCAAAGTGTGATTGAAGTGTGATCCAATGTTTAACTTCCCCATACCAAAACGTGCCACATGTGGTGTCTCGGGTGCAAGGGGAAGGTGCAAATACAATGGATAATATTTCACATTGTTTGCAATAATTTCATTACGTTAAACAACAACAAAAACAATAAATGATCTGCTGTGCATAAATCAAATGATTGGCAAAAAAAAAAAAAACAGTGAAGCAAAACCTCAAACTCAGCTCAAGCGATCTATGTAATTTCTAGAGAAGAGGGCGGTATACGAAGCGGGGCAGAGGTTAACAACTAAGCGAAGCAAGCAGCCCAAACAATCAAAAAGACAGAGCGACAGTGGGAGAGTCGGACAGTTAGTTTACTTGGTTCGTTGGTTGATCGTGCGTTGACATTTGACTCGGCGGTGTTCGATGCTGCCACGCCCACTTACCGTTTATTCAACACGGTACGTGACCGAACGCCTGCAACCGTTAGAGAGATCGTAGAATCAATTGCCCTCCTCCGCCGATCCCACCACACCTCAACCGAATCGAATTCTTCTACTCGTATTAATATGAATAATAAATTAACAACGACGTCGTTTATCGGTCAGTTGCAGGCACGAGATCTTGGCATGTCTGCCGATATGCTGTCAGACTATAGCAACAACAGAGCTGTATTGTCTAGACGCTATAGTATAGACTGCTAACTGTAGAGTGTAGACTTCACTCAATAGATCTCCCCCACGAGGATGACGTCAAACGGTCGTTAGTTTGGTTTATTGTGCTATTATGATGCGTTTATTTGTTGTAATTACAATAAATTTGCCTAAGCAACCGCTTTAGCTTTGGGTGATTTGTATTGTCTAATTATACGGGAAGTTTACAATACAAAACATGCAGTAGCATATATTATTATTATATTCTTTTATTATTTACAAATGTATTCGGACAATAAAACTAAACTAGAAGTTCATTTAGTTGCCGTATAACTGTGCAGTAAACTTTATTTTAATGACTTTTGCAATTACAATCTTAAATTTAATAACATTCAAAGCCATTTAAAGAAATAATTTCCAATTACTTCATACAATCTCATATGGTTTTTGTTTATTTATCATATTATTAAGGGGACTTTACCACAACTGCCATAAATATCGCAATTACTTTTTGTAATTCATCTGCCAGTTTTATAAATGGCTTTTTGAGTCTGTTTAGACTACAGTGATTCCCAAAATTTGGTCAGTTTGATTTAATTATTTACATTTATGTTAAAATTGCCAATATTGGAGATTTTAATTAAACCAATGGCATTTTGATGAATGAAGTTAAAATGCCAAAAAAAACAACCCAAAATAATACAGAATAAATCTTAAACCACAATGCGAAATGCATTAACATCGTGTAAGCAAAATACTTCAAATGAATCAAATGCTCGACATGTGCTTAGTATCATTTTGGCCTTTTGGAGCGACTGCATTCCTGGCCATCCATTTGGGATGCTGACAACGTTTGTCTTTTTTCTTTCGTTGTCTAATTAAAGCCGCAAAAGATGAAAAAGAATTTTTGGGCTTCATTAAGCGTTCAGTTTTTGGCTTGGCGTAGTCTACCTGCATCTGGATTTATGGTTAGTGTTAATTGATTTTAGATGAAATTAAGTCATGTGCGCATTTTTGCCAACTCTCAAATTGGCAACCAATTAACAGCTAACAAATAGATTTCATTGTCTTGAATCAGTTTACTGTGTCAACTTATTTGTGGCACCTCCGACAAATTGTTTTAAGTGAATTTATTAAATTTTCAAACATTTTATTTAGTCTCAATCATAAAACTGCTTTTATTTCATAGTTAATTAACAGCATGTGAACCTCGTCAAGTATTTTATTTTGTTAATACTTTGTATTAACAGAGTAATTAATAAATACATCTGAGTTTTCCTTATTTGTATCATTTTATAAAAGGGCTTTGCTACTTCCAATTTTTTTTTAATTGATAAACCCTTTCTAATTTAATTAATACAAATGTTTACTTGGGTACAAGATATTAACAGTATAAATTGTAAATACATAACCTAAATTTAAGAATATCTTAATATTTTAATTAAAAAGTGAGTAACGTAATAACAAATTTGACAACACTTTAAACACTAGCCAAGTTTTAATTGCAGTGTGACGCAATAAGCTTCATAAAATTTCTCAATTTCAGCTAAGGTTTTCCCTAGCAATTCTCCGCACTTTAACAGATTATAGGGTGTACAGTACGCTGCAACATCACGGTCTGAGTTATTTTGAAATCGAGCATATAATCACCAAAAGTCACGCATTGCTTATATAGATGAAAGTGAAACATGCAACAAATCAAAAGACTTAGAAAACGAACGTGAAATCGTTGACAATTGATGACGATTTCAAGCAAAACCGAAACGAAGCGGAACGAAACGAAACGAAACATGCAACTTAATATATCATATGATATATTTTTGGGGAATCCGTGATGTCGTGCTTGTTTTCCCCCCAAAAACACACACACGCACACACATACACATGCACACAGCAGTAGAGTCCGGTCTGTATGATCTGTCCGTGCTGTGAAGCAGGTGTTTGTTGCTGGCATTCCAAAGCCACCAACGCAATATGCGGTGTGTGTGTATAGAGTGAGAGAAATACAGTATGTATATAGACATACGTGTGTCATCTAAAGTCAGCTGAGTCTTCTCATTTCCCCTCTCTGTCTCTCTCTACCGTTGCTCTTCTGATTGCTGACTGTTGTTGTTGTTTTAGTTGTTTGCTAGCTACGTTTTTGGTTAACCGGATCTGATTCTGAAGATTGTTGCTTCAGTGTTGCCGTGTTGTTGTTTAAATATAGTCTCAGGTCTCAGTTGCTGTTGCCATCCATCACTCCAAACACATTCACATTTACAACACACACACGTGCGAGCATTGCTCTCGAAAATGGCACAAAATATAGTCGTGTTGTTGTTGTTGTTTGCCTGTCAACGTCATGATTTTAATAGTTATAAAAAAAAAACAAAAACATATTTAACGATTCTTTTATTCCTTCATTGAACATTTGGCATTTCGAGTGCGCTACATAATGTTAATAAAAGAGTCTAGCAAAAAAACTAAATTAAATTAAAGTTTTAATTTTGTCTTTAATTGATATTACGAGCATTTTTTATAATTTATTCAATGCAACTAAGTGTTTGCCGCATGGCACCTTCTGATAAAAACACATTTGTCATTTCACCTGGCGACTAATACCATAATAAATTAATTTTATCACAGGCTTCAAGTTTGTTTTTGGCTGGGGCCATTGCCTTTAATTGTTGAACTGGTTTACAGTAAAGCATCTCTCTTGTGGGAGTCTATGTTAGCTAACGAGATAACAATAAAAACCGGTAGTGATTCTACAATGCAAATATGAACGAATTCAAGTTGCTCTACATATTCTATTTGTTTGTATTGAAATTTATTGAAAATAAAATGTTTTAAATCCACAAACAGTAGATGAAGCTTAAAGCAATGGATTTAAATCTTAAATGGGCTTCATATTATGCCAATTATAATAAGTTACAGAGTATTTCACAGTCAATAGAACAACTCAAACATATTTTACCAGTTAATTTTATGATTCATGAGTTCTGCTTATTCAAAACAGCAACAAAAATGCATTAAAAATGTGTTAATAATTGAATCTGCTATGGTTTTAATTATACTCTAAAATAATAAAATAAATTAATGGTGTTTACTTTTCAAATTTATTAATGTAGCACAAATTATACAATCTAGTTACTGGTTCATAATTTATTTAGTTAAATTAATTTTTTAATAATTAAAGCCATAAATTGCACTCTTTATACACCCTTTCATTGAATTCATTCAACAATAATTATAAATTGTCTATTAAATTAAGCTTGAATGCACAATTTGTCATAGCAAAATGACAAAAGTGATAACAAACACAATTAACAACAATTAAATAAACAACAAATATGTAAATTGAGGCCTAAATAATGCCGATAGACGGGGTGGGGCTAATACTCAAAGCCCTGACCGTCAGTCAATCAATTTTGCAGTCAATTAAATTTACTCAGTAGCTTAAAAACAATCTAAAATCTTTTAGTTAGCACTTGGTATTTAGCAAAACAAAAATACATAAATAAATAAAAACTGGCTTAGTTGACTTCTAGTTGAAATGCCTGTAAGTCACTTTGGTAGAAACATTTATGGCATTCTCAGATCTTAACTGGAACAATTTAATGCGTAATTTGCACGCAAATCTAAATAAATTGTGACAGTTATCGGCATGCCAAAATGACCA
Organism: Drosophila tripunctata; assembly: GCA_035047385.1. Classification (NCBI taxonomy): domain Eukaryota; kingdom Metazoa; phylum Arthropoda; class Insecta; order Diptera; family Drosophilidae; genus Drosophila; species Drosophila tripunctata. The sequence continues at coordinate 409,051 of JAWNPS010000163.1, forward strand.
TAAACAACTTTTAGCGATTACTTGGCAATTACACAGTTTATTTGCAATAGTTTAGTGATTCATTCAAATGTAGTTATAGTTCACTTTTTAGCATTCAAATAAGTGAGTGAATATTTTCCATTTCTAATAACCTTGCTGATTATATTTAATTTAACCTATTGAATTAGAAAAGTCAGCTGTAATAAATAATCATACTTATATAGGAATATATTAGTCGAATCAAGATGATAAACCAGGTGTTTATAAGTACTATATACATATATTGTTCTATTCTAAAAACAGCACATGTTGAGTATGTAAATTAGATCATTATTTCGTATAGCTGTCATAAGACAGATCAGCTGAAAATTGATTGAATATGAATAACTTGTTTCAAGCAATTTCCAGTTTTGTCAAATTTCATAAATTTAAACCAAATTCGATTAAATCATTGAATTAAGCTGCTTTAGTATCTAAATTAAAGTGTATTAAAAGTTTTACTCATAAATTTTGGTCTTGTTATTTGTTGATTTTAAATTAATTTTTAAATTAATAATAATAAACTAAATGCAATAAATTTTCTTGAAATTCTTATGTATGGCTCTACTACTGCTTGAAACCAATAAGAGTGTCAACGACTAGAAGTAGAATTCTGAACTGCTTGCAGTGCGCGTTTCAAGCAGTGCATTTAAATTGAACTAACAAGCAGTGTATTTAAAGTGTATGTAATGTGTATTTAAAGTGTAATTAAGAAGTATAAGTTAAGATGATCTTAAGATTTAGTTTTAAAAATGAATTGATATACTTTAAGCAAGTAAAGTCTTCAATATTTGTCAAGATTTATTATTTTTCATTTAATACAACTGTTTACTATATTTACTACAAGCTTCTTTTTGCCTTTCATCTGAAATTTATTTTACAATCGAATTGTTAATTTACCTTTAGAAATTTATTAGCTTTATATTTATTTAACTAACAAAATAATATTATTTTATATTTTTTGCAGAGAAAATGTATAGTCAGACTGAAAAGCAGCGCTACGATGGCTGGTATAATAATCTGGCCCATCCCGATTGGGGTTCAGTTGGTATGTGGCACATATAATTAAAGCAAGTTATTTAATGTATTACAGAAGCATATGTAAATGCGACAACTTTCAAAATGTGGAATAACTAGAACTTGTAAAAATTAGCATTATACTAACGCGTTATTTGCATAGTAGCAGCGATTAAATGCGGTTCAAAAATGACTTTCAGATAGCCATCTGGTGCGCAAGGCACCGCCCTCCTATTCAGATGGGGTCTACGCCATGGCAGGTGCTAATCGTCCCTCGACGAGGCGACTGAGTCGTCTCTTTATGCGTGGACGCGATGGTCTGGGCTCCAAATTCAATCGCACCGCACTGCTGGCCTTTTTTGGCCAAGTTGTGGCCAATGAGATTGTGATGGCCTCGGAGTCGGGCTGTCCCATTGAGATGCATCGCATTGATATCGAGAAATGCGATGAGATGTACGATCGTGAGTGTCGTGGTGATAAATATATACCCTTTCATAGGGCGGCATATGATCGGAGTACGGGACAAAGTCCGAATGCGCCAAGGGAACAGGTGAGTGAACAAAACATTTGTTTTGGAGTTGTTTTTTTTCTGTACAACGTGTGTACAAATGTCGCTATAAAACCTACTCCGCAGATAAATCAAATGACTGCTTGGATTGATGGCAGTTTCATTTACAGCACCTCCGAGGCGTGGCTCAATGCCATGCGTACCTTCCACAATGGCACCCTCCTCACCGAGAAGGATGGCAAACTTCCGGTGCGCAACACAATGCGAGTGCCCCTCTTCAATAATCCGGTGCCCAATGTCATGAAGATGCTCAGTCCAGAGCGGCTATTTTGTGAGTGAAACATTCATTTAAACAATCGTTCTATTCTTTAGTAAAGAAATATTACAACGTATAAATTATAAACTAAAGGGGGAAAGATATTTTCTTTATATTTTTTAATGTCTAATAATTAGTTATTTTAGTATTTAAGCATTACTTTTTATTTTGTCTTACACAATAACTAACACATATTTCCTAACTTGTACATTGTGGAACACAGAAGTTTTAGAACGTTATTCAATGACTTTCATATAACAACAGAATTATTCGATAAATTTGATAAAGTTATAAAAATCAATAGAGATAATCAGTAATACAATTTCTTTTTAGTGGATATGGCACTTTAAAGATATAAGAAGTACACAAAATCGGTTTAAATTAATGGGATAGGTGTTAGTTCGGTGAAAAATAAAAAATGATTTTTAAATAACAAAGACTATAATAATATGAGTAAATTTATAAGACCAAATTGAAGTATTATATGTGAAGCTTTTGGAAAAGCAAAAAGAAATGAAATATTTATCTAAATCTAAGCTAAAGCTTATTGCAATTGATTGAAAATTATACAATTTCGAAAATTGGAATTTCAAATTGCATATGCTGATTGAACAATTTTTTTAAAATTTTAATTGTGTAGTTAAATTTGTAGATATTGTAACTGTGTACTTTATGGTATTACAGAGTAGTTTACTATCGAACATTTTTACACCAAAAATGAAATGCTCATACTTATGCTAATATTAATCTAATATGTTTTTTATATTTTAGTATTGGGCGATCCGCGTACAAATCAGAATCCCGCCCTGCTCTCCTTTGCCATTCTCTTTGTGCGCTGGCACAACACGTTGGCACAGCGGATCAAACGATTGAATCCCACGTGGTGTGATGAGGATATCTTTCAGCGTGCTCGACACACGGTGATTGCCAGTCTACAGAATGTGATTGTCTACGAGTATTTGCCAGCCTTTTTGGGTTCTTCAATGCCAGCCTATGAGGGTTATAAGCAAGATGTACATCCGGGAATTGGACATATATTCCAGGCAGCTGCCTTTCGCTTTGGACACACGATGATACCGCCTGGCATCTATAGACGCGATGGAGAATGCAATTTCAAGCAGACACCTATGGGTTATCCGGCTATACGTCTCTGCTCCACGTGGTGGGACTCTAGCGTAAGTGGATTCTATACTCTGAACTGTTCATTTGTACTTATTATGATGTTATTCTGCAGGGTTTCTTCACCGACACCAGCGTGGAGGAGGTATTGATGGGTCTGTCCTCGCAGATATCCGAACGAGAGGATCCAGTTCTGTGCTCCGATGTACGTGATAAACTTTTTGGTCCCATGGAGTTTACGCGTCGCGATTTGGGTGCTCTTAATATAATGCGTGGCAGAGATAATGGTCTGCCCGATTACAACACAGCTAGAGAGGCTTATGGTCTGCACAGGCACGCCAACTGGACGGACATCAATCCGCAGCTATTTGAAGCACAACCGGAGCTGTTAGAGTAAGTTATGAGAGAGGATAGAGTGAGGGATAAAGTGGAAGAAGTAGTGAATTAATTAATTGTGAAATTTAAAAGAAATAAAATGGGTTTTGGCTTAAACTTTCGAAACTACCACTAGTTAAAGTGCAAGTTAAAATAGAAGTAGAAGGAGTTAGAAGTAGTGGTATTGGTATAAGTTATATTGATAGAAGTTTAAGTAGAAGTAGAAGTAGAAGTAGAAGTAGAAGAAGAAGTAGAATTAGTAGTAGATCAGTGGTAAGTAGAAGTCAGTAGCAGTAAGTTTTGAAGTAGTTGACACTGAAGTATAACTATTATTAGAAATAGTCGAAGTAATGCCGAAATTAATATTAGTATAAGAAGTGGTCATGTACCAAGCAGTAGTAACAACTGTAATAAAAGCAGTAGTAATTCGACTATTAATAGTTGTACAAATAATAATTACAATAGTTTTAGTAAGAAATAATGTGATGTAGAAAGAGTAAGATACTGTAAAAAGTAGAACCTAAACTTGATTTATAAATAGTTGTTCGAAGAAACAATAACACAATTATTAGTAAAAGTCTTAGTAAAAGATGTCAGTATTAGGAGTTATAATAATGTAATATTAGTGGTAGAATTAATAGTGTAAGTAGTTGCAGAAGTTTTCGTATAATATGACGTAAATTTAGTAGTACTTAGAATGGAATAAGATGTAAAAAACTCATAGATATATCTCCTCCGACTTTTCTTTATCTTCAGTTGAACAAATACTCTTGTACCGTATTTAAAAAGCTTTCAAATGACTAAATCTTAATATTCTATTCACTCAATCCACAGTATGCTAAAGGAGGCCTACAACAATCAGCTGGACGACGTAGATGTTTATGTGGGAGGAATGCTGGAGTCGTATGGCCAACCAGGTGAACTCTTCACCAATGTGATCAAGGAGCAGTTTCAACGATTGCGGGACTCCGATCGTTTCTGGTTTGAGAACGAGCGAAATGGCATCTTTACGCCTGAGGAAATTGCTGAACTGCGAAAAATAACGCTCTGGGATATCATTGTGAATAGCACGGATATTACGGAGGATGAGATTCAAAAGGACGTGTTTATGTGGCGCACTGGGGATCCTTGTCCACAGCCGATGCAGTTGAATGCCACCGAACTGGAGCCGTGCAACTACTTGGAAGGATATGATTACTTTTCCGGCTCTGAGCTAATGTTCATCTATGTCTGTGTATTCCTCGGATTTGTGCCCATACTCTGTGCCGGAGCCGGTTATTGTGTGGTGAAGCTGCAGAACAGCAAACGCCGGAGGTTAAAGATACGGCAGGAGGCATTACGGGCACCACAGCAGAAGGGTTCTGTGGACAAGATGTTGGCACGTGAATGGCTACACGCCAACCACAAGCGATTGGTGACTGTGAAATTTGGTCCGGAAGCGGCGATATATACGGTGGATCGGAAGGGGGAGAAACTGCGTACATTCAGTCTGAAGCATGTGGACGTGGTGAGTGTAGAGGAATCGGCCACGAATCATATCAAGAAGAAGCCCTACATACTGCTGCGTGTGCCCAGCGATCATGATCTGGTGCTAGAATTGGAATCCTATGGAGCACGGCGAAAGTTTGTAAAGAAACTGGAGGATTTCCTGTTGCTGCACAAGAAGGAACTCACTTTGATGGAGGTGAATCGGGATATTATGTTGGCACGAGCCGAAACCCGAGAGCGGCGGCAGAAGCGATTGGAGTATTTCTTCAGGGAGGCCTATGCGCTGACCTTTGGCCTGCGTCCGGGAGAGCGAAGACGTCGCTCGGATGCTTCCAGTGATGGCGAAGTTATGACCGTAATGAGAACTAGTCTCTCCAAGGCGGAATTTGCGGCTGCTTTGGGCATGAAACCCAACGATATGTTCGTTCGCAAGATGTTTAACATTGTGGATAAGGATCAGGATGGCAGGATTAGTTTCCAGGAGTTTCTGGAAACTGTGGTGCTCTTCTCACGTGGCAAAACGGATGACAAGCTTCGCATTATCTTCGATATGTGCGATAATGATCGCAATGGAGTCATCGACAAGGGAGAACTCAGTGAAATGATGCGTTCTCTGGTGGAAATTGCTCGTACCACCAGTTTGGGCGATGATCAGGTCACCGAACTGATCGATGGCATGTTCCAGGATGTGGGACTCGAGCACAAGAATCATCTAACCTATCAGGACTTTAAACTCATGATGAAGGAATACAAAGGCGACTTTGTGGCCATTGGCTTGGATTGCAAGGGTGCCAAACAGAATTTCCTGGACACCTCCACAAATGTGGCTCGTATGACCTCGTTTAACATTGAACCGATGCAGGATAAGCCACGTCACTGGCTGCTCGCCAAATGGGATGCGTACATCACATTCTTGGAGGAGAATCGTCAGAATATCTTCTATCTATTCCTATTCTATGTGGTTACCATTGTGCTCTTCGTCGAACGCTTCATTCACTATTCCTTTATGGCGGAACACACGGATCTGCGGCATATTATGGGAGTTGGCATTGCCATCACCAGAGGATCGGCGGCTTCACTATCATTCTGCTATTCACTGCTCCTGTTGACCATGTCCCGGTAAGTGCAACTGTATACTTTGCAAAGATAAGTTAATCGAGAGAAGTGAATAGTTGGAAAAAGAATTTAATTGATATTTAAATTTCCATTACATTCATTTGATGTAATATGAATATGGTTAGGCCAAAGTAAAATACACTCAAAGAAATTTTTTTTAAGTCCCGCAGTTTTTCAACTGTTTCTAAAACTTTTTTAAGCTCTCACTAGAACATAGAGTTCCGATTGCTTTCAATTCCCAAGTAAATTTTTGTTTTTATGGAGCACTGCAGAAAATTATGAGTTTGGTTATTTAATAATGATAATGAAAGGTTTTTAAATTCTTTAAATAAATTCAATATTAATATTCAAGCTATGGAAATATTTGATAGATTTGCTTCCAATAATTTAAAAATTCTAGCGCCTTAGCTTATCTAATTTAATGCATTTCTTATGCAATTTGTAATTTAAATTTAAACACATTACATTGATTAAATTTATACTTGACCATACTGAAATACATTTGCAAAATAGTTGAGTTAATGTGAAAATACAGAAAAAACAAAGATTTGTTTAAAGATTAAATTTTCACTGAATTTAAGTGCTGTTAATTACTTGACAGACAAATAATATTAAATTTTATTTAAAATGTATTCGTTTAACTAATAAATTTGTTTTCTAATTTACAGAAATCTGATCACAAAGCTTAAGGAGTTTCCCATACAGCAATATATTCCGTTGGACTCGCACATTCAGTTCCATAAGATTGCCGCCTGTACGGCGTTGTTCTTCTCGGTGCTGCATACGGTCGGACACATTGTCAACTTCTATCACGTGTCTACGCAATCGCACGAGAATCTTCGTTGTCTGACAAGGGAAGTGCACTTTGCCTCCGATTACAAGCCGGATATTACGTTCTGGCTATTCCAGACGGTGACTGGTACAACGGGAGTGCTGCTTTTCATCATAATGTGCATTATCTTTGTGTTTGCTCATCCGACCATACGAAAGAGAGCTTACAATTTCTTCTGGAATATGCACACACTCTACATTGGACTATATCTGTTGAGTCTGATTCATGGATTGGCCCGATTGACGGGTCCACCGCGTTTCTGGATGTTCTTTCTGGGACCGGGTATCATTTACACTCTGGACAAGATTGTCTCGCTGCGCACCAAGTATATGGCCTTGGATGTCATTGACACAGATCTGCTGCCATCGGATGTGATTAAAATCAAGTTCTATAGGCCACCGAATCTCAAGTATCTATCGGGTCAGTGGGTGCGTCTCTCCTGCACTGCCTTTAGGCCCCAAGAGATGCACAGCTTTACGCTGACCTCGGCACCGCACGAGAACTTCCTCAGTTGTCACATTAAGGCACAGGGTCCTTGGACCTGGAAGCTGCGCAACTACTTTGATCCCTGCAATTATAATCCAGAGGATCAGCCCAAGATACGCATTGAGGGTCCGTTTGGTGGCGGCAATCAGGATTGGTACAAGTTCGAGGTGGCCGTCATGGTGGGCGGTGGTATTGGTGTCACGCCCTACGCCTCCATACTGAACGATCTGGTGTTTGGCACAAGCACCAATCGCTACTCAGGAGTGGCCTGCAAGAAGGTCTATTTCCTGTGGATCTGTCCCTCCCACAAACACTTTGAGTGGTTCATCGATGTGCTCCGAGACGTGGAGAAGAAGGATGTGACTAATGTTCTCGAGATTCACATCTTTATAACGCAATTCTTTCACAAATTCGATCTGCGTACAACGATGCTGGTGAGTTTGGAATCCATTTCGTTAACTTTACAAATATAATATAAATATTTAGTGGATTTTGTAAAAAAAAGCAAATTTACTTAAAGTTATTTAAATTTCATACTTCATTAATTTTAAAACTCTCTCCATTTTCTCTCTCTCTCTTTTTCTTTGCAGTACATTTGTGAGAATCACTTTCAGCGTCTGTCAAAGACCTCCATATTCACAGGTCTGAAGGCAGTCAATCACTTTGGACGTCCCGACATGTCCAGTTTTCTCAAATTCGTGCAGAAGAAGCACTCCTATGTGAGTTTCCTATTAATATGCCACACTCTAAACTATGAAAATAATTTATTTTAATTTATTTAAATTGTTTTTGTAGGTCTCCAAAATAGGCGTTTTCTCTTGCGGTCCCAGACCGCTCACCAAGAGCGTCATGTCTGCCTGTGATGAAGTGAATAAAACACGCAAGTTGCCTTATTTTATACATCATTTCGAGAACTTTGGTTAGGTAGTAAATATAACATATACATACTCAATTCCATAATACTACAATTCTACAATTGTCTGCCAACAAAAGCAATCAATCACAAGTAAACGAAAACAAATGATTAATCTACGAAAATGTATGTGTAGTTATGTATTATTAAGTTTCATTCATTCAGCACTTTTCCTGTACTACTACTCTATACAACTTATTTAACCACATCTATCTCTCACAATGTGTATCTCTATTTCGTACTTATCTTATACTTAAACTAAATATTTGTTAAGTATGCGCCTGCGTTCATAATTTAGTCAAGTTCTAATTAGTGCATTATGAAAAAAATTCCATTGATATTTAGCTACAACAACAACAAAGCGGCCTCTACTCAATTATATATATATATATACAGATATATATGTGTGTATATATACTGTGTACCACATATATGTGTATGATTTGTGTACATGTGTATTTATTTAAAAAAAAAATATGATTTGTTATCAGTTTTTGTAAACCGTTTGCATTATTTATTAAAAATTTACAATTTAATTGAAACAACGCACAAGCAAATCTTTTTTTGAGTTTAGTGATATAAAGGGTGAGTATTACAATTTTTCAAAATGTGAAAGGCAGCTACTATGCACAATATTTTATGCCATACTGTAAGTTAGCTGGCAGCAAGCAGTTTCAAATTGTCTTGCAAAGCAGTTTTACAGTGACCATGCCCAATATTTTTAGCCAGACTGTGAATGCTGGTTGCAAGCAGTGCACACTGCGATAATGCAGTGCAAGCAGTGCGCTACAGTGGCAGCTTTGCTAGTACTGTAAGCAAGCAGTGCATTTCGCTGAGCAAAGCGCCTGCGCCATTTACAGCTGTTTCAGCGTCCTGCAGCTGTAATCCTGTCGAATACAAAAAAATTAAAAAATTACTTTTATGTAAAAGGAAACAGAGAAACAACATATTCAAATGGATTTGCAGGTATTTCAACTGGCAGCGGATTATTACCACCTGCTACTCAATGTGGAATTGCACATTAACGAATGGGTGCAGGAAAAGTAAGTTACACTGGCGGCTAAAACAGAACAGCAACTCAATGGCTGTAATTCTTTCTCAGTTTAAGCATAGCGGAGCCCCTTTTTCGCTTCATCAGTGTGTATCTAGAGCCTGGAACTCTGTACAATGTGTGGATACCTTTGATGGGCATCTGCAGTCACAATTTGCTCACCCAGTTGCTCGCAATGATCAGCGTGGTGAGTGCTTTGAGTTCGTTTGAGAAATGGTAAGTTTGTCGATAGTTTGAGTGAATTGTTAATTGAGTTGTGCTGTGTTCGTAGGATATATCCGGAACTAAGGCCGCTTTGGTGGCTACGTGAACTCTATGCTAATGGCCAGGGAAATGCCGGCATCGCCCTGCAGAGTCATGACTTGAGCTGTGAGACGAGCGGTGGAATGCCGTGTGCTCATTCCATATCCTGGACGGCATTCCTAATGATTGCCAGTTCGCATTTTGCCTTTGACAGTCGCGTCTCCAACTACAGATTGGGTTTATTTGTTTTGATAGCTTGTGGCGTTTTCAGTGTGTGGCTGAGTCGCCTCTACTTAGCCACCGAGTTTCTGCATCAATGTTTTCTTGGCACCTATATAGCAGTTAGCGCTCTGACCAACTTCGACAGACACTTGGACTACTTGTACAGTCGTAGACGCTGCTGGACAGTTCCTATAGTGCTGCTTCTTGGCTGCCTGGCCATAGCCGTTTACTTTATCAAGTTGCGTCTTCATCTGGATCCACATTGGTCGGTGCGGCAGGTGAGTCTTTTTCTACCTTTCTATATAGTTTAGTTGAAATTACAGTTATGTTTTGCAGGCCTTTAAATGGTGTCCAGAGCCCACGTACATGCGCCACGAGGGAAGTCCCATTTTTTTGATAGCGCGAGATCTGGGAAATCTTATGGGCGTGGCAATGTCAGCGCCCTTGGCAGAGCTGTAAGTTGTGCACTTCTTTAACACTTTATATGCTTGCATTTTATTATAAAAATTGTGCAACTCCTAAGTAAAAGTTGAATTTTAAACAAGTTGTTAAATTCTGTTGAAAATTTGAATTAATCAACATTTTTATTTATTTGTCTTAACAAGAGTGAAAGGAGATTTATGAATAATTTGTGATAAAATATTAGACTTTCAGTGGATACACTTTAAATATTAATGAGATAATTACATTTTTATTGTATTCCTTTGCAGAAATTCAGCAGATTCTACAAATTCTTCTCATCGATTTTTGGGCATTGCTATTGTAGAGTTCTTTAACTATATGTTGCAACTTTTTACGCCCAAACAACATGGACGCTTTGCATTTTTGGCCTATGAATTCTTACGCAATGCATGCCACTCACTAGTACTCATAAAGTTCTTGCCAAAATTGTGGAATCGATGAACTACTTAGACTAATTAAGTGTAAAATAGAATAGGTTAAGTTTGAATATCTAGGAATTTAAGCTATTACATTCCCGATTCCTGAAACGAATTCATTCATACAAAAAATCTTATGTATCCATAAAATTTAATAAAATTTGGTCTAAATGTGCCCAAATTCTATGGGCACACTGACAATTTTTCATGTATGGCATCAAAATCAAATCTTAAACTAATCTGTATTCGTTTCAGGAATCAAAATAATGTGTACTAACTTTTAGATTAAAAGAATCGCATACAGAGTTAAAATAAGATACATTTAAAATATTTTTCTTTCTTGATAAAAATATTAGTTAATAAATTTATAGTACAAAATGATTTTGAGGTTATTTTTATATGTCACAATATGCCATCCTTAATATATATCATTTTAAATTGAATAATTTTTTTTTTAGTTTAATTTAAGCCTACTTTCAAGGGTTTTCATAAGGTTTCAGTTTGTTTATAGAAGTATAAATAAATGTAAAAATAGAATTTTATTTCAAAAGCAAAATGAATGAATCTTTATTAATTAACTTGACGTAAGGGTCTTCATAGTATGTATCTGTTACCATCATGTCTTCAGCTATACTACAAGATGTTATATAATTTGTATTATCATTGTCATTACATAAACGTAAGTTATCTGTAATTTTAGAGTAGACTCCAAGCTTATCCACGCTGTTTTAAATGGACTAATTGGTAAAATTAGCAACATTAAATCAACTGCTAATATTATAATAGTATATTAAACTTGACTAAACAAAACTCGCCACATTGTAACTGTACCTCATAATTAATAATATTTGAAATAAAAAAGCATTGCATAATTTTAAAAATATGTTTTTAATTTTTCTTTTAATCATTTGTTTTCTCAAAATAATTTATGAAGCTACTTAAAGTTAAGGAAACATTACACAAATGGAGCTAAGACAAACATAGGCATATATAATTAAGAAATTACTTAACTACTTAATGAGTGATTAATGTAATTATTGTCTAGCTACTTATGTGTTAATTAGAGTGACCATAGTTCGAGTGCGAGTGCGAGTGTGAGTGTGAGTGCTTAAGTACATTCACTAGAGCTTTAACTAAATCAACTATGACTAATGGCAGCATAATTAAGATAAGTAATTAAAATAACGTAACTTAATCTGATGAATGCGAAATTAAATTAATTGAAGTTATGTGAAATGGATATAGGAAGCTAAGCGAGTGTTATATAACTACAACTAATTTGTCCGAATTATGGTTTGAGAAAAGGGAGCGAGGGGGTAAATTAAACGATGCAGTTTAGATACTTTCAAGTTGTATATAGCCTTAAGACTTCTGGTCAACCGATAACCAACTATCTGCAGCCGCAAGATTCAACAATCATATTGGGCAGAGTTTTAATCGTGGCCGTGTTGTTCGAATCCAGAACGACCAACTGCAACGAGGAATACTGTTTGGCGGTACAGCAGGGTACCAAATCCAACGGCTTGCGTGTACCACTTGAAGATAGCATTTTCTATAAGACAATTTTACAATTAGCTCAGATTGCAGTATAACCTATAAAAAATCTATAAAAACTTACCAGCAATGAGCTGTGATGGGATGCTGCCTGAGCGACACTCGCCACGGAGTTGCAGGAACCGCGACAGAAGTACGCATCATATCCTTTGGGCTGCAGGATCCAATTGTCCCAACCGATGTCCGCAAACGATATATAGAGCTTCTCCCTACAACACTCTGTCACACCGCTGGAACAATTGATATTGCGTCTTTGTCGCGATTTACTCTGACGGTTCTGTGTGTCGATCATAATGAAGGGTCTGTAGTTCTTATTCACAGATATGATCTCCTCCATGCTGCCTATATCACACGATTCGCAGCTGATCTGTATTAGATGACTCAGCTCATGATTGCCAAACCAACTCTTGATGGGCCACTCAATGTTGATTTTCATCCATTCGTCTGTAGAAAAGAATTGAGAGGAAATTGAAAATTAGTATGTTTTGTGATTTAGAGAACAAAACATCTTAATGCAATCTGGTTGAACTGAAGCTCTCTCGTAGATATAATACTTTGGATATATTAATCTTATAAGCTGTCTAAAATGAACTCACGAAACTTAGCTTGTACTTTAGTAAGTTTATGTATTGCGTTGATAATTTGCTTAGCACGCTTTCCGAAAAGCTCTTTTTGTATTTTAGCATTTTTAAAACAACCCGCTTCTATACAACCTATTGGAACTCAGCTGAGGGTACAGTTATTTTAGTGGGTTTTAAGCATTTCTATTAAATTTATTTAAATTAACAAAATTATATAATGTAAGATCTTATTCACCAATATTTAGAATTACTTTCTATTGTAACTCAGCTTTTATTGGAAATATCATACTTTTTCTTTTCGTATCATTTGAATCACTTTTGGTAAGACTAGAATTATAGTTGTTCTGTAATTTGCTAACAACCTGTCTTAATACTATCTATCGTAACTCAGTTTCCAGTAGTGGTAGCTCAGAGATTATTTCACTATGCTGTTAAGCACTTTAAGATTTGTTAATTTTACTAACATCTAATTAACTCATAGTACGGTTATCATGAAGATAAGGTTTAGCACTTGAAGAATAGTGGATTTAATAAGTATTTTGGGCTATTCAAAACAAACCGACCTATCGTAACTCATCTCGTATTTTACATAGCATATTGATTTATTGATTTCCACACCGAATTTTAGGATATATTCGTATCTAACTAACTTTTACCTTTGCAAATTCCTATTTTCCCCCTACTAAGCATTATTTTCCAGATTTGTTTCTTATCTGCAAATGACCCGAATAACTCAGCCGTTGAACGCTTAAGCATCATTTCTGAGCTTCGTTTGTTTTTAGACCAAAGTTCAATATTTTTGCTGCGCAGCTACGACAGAAAAATATTTTGAAACTGTTTGGAAAGTTATTCACCCACAATTTGCGAATAGCATTCCACAAATGCTATCACGTCTGTAAGCAATGATCTCTTGTGAGAGAGAGAGGGAGAAAGAAAGAAACAAAAGCAGCGAACTGACAACAAGGCAAGAATTAATTGCAATTATCGCACCTATATAATATACTAATATATTGTATACTTAATTTCTTTCGCTCCAGGGCAAAGTTCTCAACAGATTGCATAGACTCGTGTACATATACTAGATCTATATTATAACAGATTTGTATATTGCTTACCCTGCACATCCACAGATTGTATGGCAATGGTCTTGGCCAGGGGCAAGTATTTGGCATCCAGCTGTTGCTCCACCTCAGATACCACAATAGTTTGCTTCTTTTGTGGCCCATTTGATTGGCTATCATTACTGGACTTGGTGTAGTTCTGTTTGTTCTTATAGAGCCACAAGACGGCGCTGCTCACATCAAAGCCATCGGCATCCGCATCATCTATCTTGAAACTGAAACACATCGAGGGATGCACACCCAAGCGACGGCATTCGGTTTCTTCTGCAAATAACCAGAAGAATAGCAAAATAACAGTTAAAATTTTGCAAGTTTTTCTCCTCTTTTAACTCTTTGTACTCACCTCGTTGCATCAGTATGAATTTCTGATTGGTACGCGCATAGTAATCATCATAATCTTTGTTCTTGCTGGACTCATCCGTTTGGGTGAGGGTTACGCCCTCGAATATGGGGCGTGGCAGCTCCGCAGCCGAGACATTGGGACTCTCCTTGAGGCGCAGTTTCTCCAGAATCTGTTGCTTGACGAACTCAATACGCAGACCCCGCAGATCCTCCTCCGAAATTTGCTCCACCTGACGATTGCTCTCGCACTTAGGACAGCCAGCTGAAGCGGATTTGGTGGCATTTGGGGTTTGGTTGAGAGTGGGTGGCTCGACGAGCTCTGGTGGTGCAGGTTCTGCCAGACTAGATTCCAGCTCATTTCTCATATAATCCTGCTGATGATCAGCAAAACTCTCAACTGGTGCATCATTCAGCATTTCCGATTCCGTTTCCGGTTCATCGGAAATGAAACCCTGGCTGAGTAGCTGCCACAATTTGGGACTATTCTTGAGTTCCTCATCTGTCACACGATGATAGCTGTGCTCCTGTTGCTTCAGATGCTCCTGTTGATGCCGGAGATGACGACTGACGCGTTGAGAGTAACGTTCATTCAGATTAATCCTCGCTTTCTCCTCCTCGCTGCTGGGATCGGGAGCAATATGTTTGGGTTGACGATCCCGCTGCTGACGTGTATGATGCTGTTGCAGCTGCTCCGCGGTGTGTTGCACGTGCTGATGTGGCAGATGTCTGGGATGCGGATGGGTATGCGAATGAGTGCGCATTAGGGGCAGATTGACAGACTCAAGATTGCTCGAACTGGGATGGGATCGAGCATAGATGTTGTTGTTCTCCAGTGCCAGGCACAGCAGCAGAGCCAAAGTCATGCAGTATTTGGCCATTTTTCAGTGCTGTAGTTAACTATTTTGCACACTTGCTTATTTCACACTTGATTGTAGGTTAAAACACTTTTGGTTTTTTTGGCCAGAATTAATTGTTATCTCTTTGGCAGCAATAAAAACTCAATGTTCGTAGTCTTTTTGCTTACAAAACTCATAGAATTGCAGCTTTGCTCACGAATTGTTGCCGTTTTGTTAAACTCTAGTGACACTTTTAATTGTTTTTTATATAAAATTATTATTTTAGAATTTAACACTTATTTGCACAGCAGTCGCAGCATTTCGTTAGTAAATAAACTTATCACACTTTGCCGTAATTATCTGCAAGTAGAAAATTGAAAAATGTTTTTATTATAAGTTTTAATTATTTTAAATTATATATTAATCTATAACTTTCTCTAAAATAATCTAGTATTTTCAATGAAATCATTAATTTTAATATTCTAGAAAATTGATTTTCATCTGGACACGCGGCTAGCGCATTTTTGATGATATGTTATTTCCCAAGATTACTTTTTTTTTGCATTTCAAATTGAATTGCAATTAAAACATTTAATTGACATTATCACTGCAAAAAAAAAACTGCGCAACAAAAAAGAATTATTAAGAAATTAATATTAAATAGCGCCTGTCAATCAGAGCAAGGGCGATTAATCGAATTCATAGAGAGAAAAGTACTATAATTGGTTTAACAAGTATACGCCGCATAGGGCAGGCAATTTAATTAACCAAAGAGATTGAACACATACACGTAATAACAATTTGATGATTTGACACGAACGCAGAACTAAATCCAAAGCCGGGGTTAAGCAGCGAACCCGGACACGAAACACACGGTACGCGAATAGTGCACACGACGCAACGTTTGATTAAAATCCAACAAAAAACAAATTGTGCTTTATATTTCTCTTTAAGGTACTATAGCGTACACCGTTGTGGGCCATGCGACAGCGCAAACGAGTTGTGAATGAATGTGGCGGCTGTCTGATTAGTAGAACAATTTATGTGTGCGAAGTGTTCGCTGCAGTTTGATTGATCGCTTGCCGAGAGAGCGCACAAAGTCAAGAGAGAGCGCAGATAGCAGGAGAGCTAGATCTGCGCACGAGCTCTCTTGGCCGAACACACGAACAAGTTTAAGCGCACACGATGACACACGAATGCCGCAGACGAAGACCTTTCCCACAGCGTATTTCGGCAATTTCCCCCCGCAGCCAGCACAGTTAGGCGCCCGCTTGGCCATTACTTCAGTGCTCAGCTGTGGGCGCTGCAGACAAGACAAATCATATGCAAATTCTCTGCCTCATTGCATCAGCTAAAGAAGACGTCGACGCCAGCGTCGAGGGGACTTCGCCGCTACCGCTGATATTGCATAAATTCAGAGTTGAATTTAAATTGAGCTATATTTGGATATGTAAGTGTTAGTGCTACTGTCGCCACGCCCACTCAATGTCAGCTAGGCGCCAATGGATTGAATCATGAGCATTCCCCCAAAACACTTGACTTAATGATCGATAGCTGGTAGTCAATTAATTTATTGCAAACACGTTGCTGATAACAGAATCACTCAGAGTGGTGCTCTATAAAAATGATTTTATGATTGCTCACAGTGAGTTCTACATGAATAGTAACACTACTATTGAGTACTCAAATTGTATGGGTAGAAGCAGAAATGTCAAGTGAATAATCGTTAATCGCTTTGCACCCAACCGCTAATCGAGCTGAATATGCTGCGATTATGAAACGGAAATAGTACTACTTAAAGTTAAACATACTATATGTATAGCATTAGCAATCGCATACATAATGATCCAACTCGAACTGATTGACCTTGTTGCGTTTCGCAAATTTCTTAAACTAAATACTTTAAATTGTAAATAGTTCTGTAGTTTTACTTTGTCATTAACTTATAAATTACATCAGCCACAACTAGAAAGTGCTACGTGTTTTAAAACCAAACAAACAGCTTAAATCAAGTAAGGTTACATATCTTATTGAGTCTCTTAGCAAGCAGAAGAGCAGAGAACATAGCAAACAGTTGGAAGAAATCTGCAGAGCTAAGAAGATCTAAAGAGACACAAAGTCCAAAGAGCAATTGCTAATTAATGAACGAGACTAGCTTGACTTCTGAAACGAAAAAAGATTAGTTTTAGATTTGTTTAAGATTTCATCCATTCAAAAAATATTGTGTATCCAAATTTTATTGTTCAA
Source organism: Drosophila tripunctata (assembly GCA_035047385.1). Lineage (NCBI taxonomy): Eukaryota > Metazoa > Arthropoda > Insecta > Diptera > Drosophilidae > Drosophila > Drosophila tripunctata. The sequence goes on from JAWNPS010000163.1 coordinate 426,314, forward strand.
ATCAGGTCAAAATATGTTATTTGTAACTGAATATTATGTTTGGATAAAATCTACTTTACTTAATTTTTAATCAAATTTTTTTTAAAACTCTGCAATATTAAAATTAAAATTCAGATCTAAAATAAGCGTAGAGAAAAATGGTCTTTAGTAAGAACTTCTTAGCCAACCAATATTTTATCAAATTCCTGATCATATTCGAGTATTTTGGGAGTCCTAACACAAGAATCGAATATGAACAAAAAAAATAAATAAAAAATTAAAATAAAATAATCTTACTTATAAAGCAAAAAAATAGTATAATTCGGTTTTAACGATACTAAATATTTATATGTATATAAATTTTCTGAAAAGTTTGTATGGCCGTTGAATTATCGGCGCAATAACCGGACGATCGCTATAAGCTGAGTCGTTATAAAGTACTATGAATAAAATCTTTCAAGACTTTATTTTTTACAGATAGTTTTAAATATGTAAGATAAAGAATCTTAAAGCATAATTCTAGTTTTTACTTTTAAGAATATTTTTGTATTTTCATAGTGCGTATTCTATTAACTTAAAAATCCTTTTGACCTTCTTGAAAACACAACATTGATTAGTTACAGATTATCAGCTCATATTCAAGAATCTACGCAAATTGTGCATAATTCATATTATTCTCATAGCTCATAATGACGTCGATTACCGCATCAGTGTCTTTGAAGGCAACACGTGACAAGCGGCACTATTTTGACGTAAAACCCCAGTCACTTACATCTGTGTGTTTTACACCGATCTTGTCAAATAATCAGTAAACGAATCACAAAACAAAACGGTTAGGAAAGCCGTCAATCAATGGCGTGCGACCCAAGTGTGCTAAGGGCTGTGGAATGAAGAAGCTTCACTACTGCCACTACCTTACTCCACATTACAAGTGTAAGTTAATGAAGTAGCGCAGTCGGCAGTAGCGTCGCTGGTAGCGACAGCGGCAACGGCACCCAGAGCGAATCCAACATGTTGCCTACGTCACTGAACACGCAACTCAAGCGTGATGCAGCAGAGACAGAGAGTGAGACAGAGAGAGAGAGGAGCAGAAACAGAGAAAAAAGGAAGAAGACGTAAAGTTGCGTTAAGAGTTGCACAGATACACACATACACATACAGTCATACATATATGTACGCATACACTGAGTGCAAAGTACACTTTGCTGACATCTGGGGGTTTTCCATTCGCTTCTCATTCGCCATCAGTATCGAAGAATTCTTCATCAGTGCAGTTGAATGCACTGCAAAAATGTTTTATATATTTTATTTGAATTTCATTTTTTTTTGGTTTTTGGACAAAGCAATCGCACTCTCTCTCTCTCTCTCTCTCTATCTGTCTCTCTCTCTTTCACTTGTCTGTCAAGGCAAATAAGCAGCTGCGATCAGCGTATTAAAGCATGCCTCGGTCTGAACTTTGGAATCACACACGAAGAAGATTGCTCCGATTTGCTAGCTTGTATTATAGGCAGCAAAAATCACTTAATACACTTTTTATTTAAATATTATTTAACCAGCCAAACGGGTTAATCCCAAAAAAGAAAAATGTCTAACAAATATAGAACCTTGTATCACTAATCATATTGTATGGTTAATGCTTGTATGGTTTATATAACTTTCGGTATTAACTAGCTTATAAATGATCGTTTGAGGTTATGTTCGCCAATATGGCAACCTGCTTTAATGCGACAAGTTAATGAATAAAGTTTGCATTATAAATTCATGTCTTTGAACTGTTGAATTTTCTGCGTTTTGGCAAATATTCAAAAATTTATAATAAATCAAGTGGAATTTCACAAGAAAATGTAAATTGCTTTTAAAAATTAAATATAATGTGAATATCTTAAATTTTTTATAGCACATCTTAAGTTAGAGCACACGCTTATGGGATTAACTAGATGTTATATATTTTTAGCTAATGGAATATTTTGCAAACTGTCAGCAGAGAAGGCACCTGTTTCTCGAAAATTGAAATAATCGCCATTATGCTATTATTATAAATAGTTGCTATTTATAAAATTAAAAGTTATTTATATAACTCACCTTTGACAAAAATCCTTTAAAATTAAACGTTTAATTGTCGTAGTTTATTGAAATGTTTTGTTAATAGTCCGAGCTATATGTATTAATTTTTGCAAATCATGTTCACTATTAAATCATTGTTTTTAATTAAGTATTTCACAATTTGAACTTGTCAGATATTGATATGACACAATGACTTGTGTTATTTTTTGTTTTTTATTTTCTATAAAATATATTAACTCTTTGTAGTATGCTTTTTTTGTAGTATTTAACACTTTGATTTTGAAAAAAATGATTATTTGTAGTGCACAATTGAATGAAGAGCAAACAATTTTGAATCGATCCGAGCAGTCGGAACGTCTGCGTGTGAATAATTCGATGCTGGGTATTCGGCGACCGCAAAGGCTGCCTTGGTTATGGTTGGGGTTGTTCTGGCTTGGGACTGACAAATGTTCCACCGATTAGCGATCTTAAAGCGAAACAACTGAGAGAGAGAGAGAGCGAGATTATACGTTTTGTTTTGGCATTGTTTGATAACAGCGATATCAAATGTTTAGCATGCATATATAGTACTACTGTATTTTTTAAATGATGCGCAATTTTATATGCCCGATTAATCAAATAAAGTTCAAGAGAGAGAGCCACTGATAAGCGTGCATATTTAATATACACGAACTGTGTATGGAGCTATTAAGCTTTCCCCCAACAACGATTCCATTTGCAACTTGGTTGGCAACGCGCGCTGTGCAAAGCCGGTTGGAGCCCCGTGCGCTGGCACACGCTCAAACCAAATGCTCCTGTGTTCGAACATGCTTGCAATCGAACTCATACCAAACGTGAGCTGTCACTTCCAACGCAACACTTTGTACACTCTGACGCGTCGTTTGGACCCATTGAATTTGGGTCCAAAGTTCGAGCTACGTTGCCGTCGTCGTCAACGTCAACGCCAACGTCGACGTTTTCGTCGCTTGCCTGTGTTTGTTTGTGTGTTTGATTCTTGACCAATATTGATATTGATATCAGCTGAAAACGCTTTCCCTTGCGACTAATTGCTATTTTTAATCATTTATTTACTTTATTTGTTGTTTTTGGTTTTGTCTAGGCAGGATATGTTGTCAACAGTTGTTCCACATTAATCTTTACGACGTCTTTTCAGCTTACAAATTAAGTTTATTACTAATTATGATTGATTAGGCTTTTATTGCCACATTTAACACGTTCAGTATGCATGTCAATCATCTTGATATTATAATCTACGCAAATATTTTGAATATTTTAACAGATTTTTAATTCTTATATAAGAGCAAGGTAGGAAATTGTGCTTTAGCTAAATCTTTAAATATTCCTAATTAAAATGTAAGGACCCTGTAGTGTTAAACTGGGAGTCTACTTGGTTTGTTAAAAAGAAGTATGCATATGTCTGAGCTAGAGTTACTTGACGCACTTTCTGCAAATCGTGATAGAAACGTATTCCAAATCTCATAACACGAGCCGTCTTTGAGATATCTTAAGTAAACTCATATATGATTTGTATTATAGTATTTTACATATCCAATCTTAAATTGGTTAAAATCGAAAAACTGATTATATCATATTTATAACTACAATTTAAAAATTGATTGAAAATTTATGTTTCGTAAAAAAAAAACATTTCTTTTTAATTTTTTTAACTTTCAAAAATGTTCATATAGTATTTTAGATATCGAAACCTAATTTGGATCAAATATTTTTATAATATCTCAAAAACTTTAACATTGTATTTTTATGTACAGGGTCTTTTAAAGCTGCCACGTTAGACTCTTCCTATGCCAACTAGTTTGTTTTTTTTATTAAACTTGAAAGTCATCAAGAGCCAAGATCACAAATGGGGGGAAATCAACAAGTTCGAAAGGCGCGTGTTTTGTCAAGAAGGCGTTGAGAGCTTATCTCAGCCGCGCCTCTTTATGTTCTTGGTGTATATAGAATCTCCTTAGTAGTTTCGTGTTTTTAATAAAAGTTTAGCGAATACTCTAGCAGCGGGTATCACGATTACAGTGTCAGTTATGCAACACATACGCGTTCAAATTGCGGACCAAAGAAAGACTGGGGAATAATTTGCTGTAAGCAAAATATGTTTTTCAATATTGAAAACAAAAGTGAGAGCAAGTGAATTAATACAGAAAGAGAAAGAGTCAGTTGGAAAGACTGAGGGAGAAAAAGTGAAAAAAACATTCGATTCCTTGTTGGCAACCGGAAAGTGACCAGACATGCTTCAAGTGAACATTGATAACCATTTGATAACACCCACGACTTTAGAATTAATTAAAAACAAAAACACAAAGAAATCAAAATAAAAATAGAAAAAAAATCAAAATAACCTTAATTAAAAACAATAATCTAGACTATTTAACAAATGGAATCAAAATGTTTTAGAAATATTTTGTTCTGTTGGCATAGAAAGCAAATTAATATACTTAAGTTAATTGCATAAACTGTATGAGTTTTTGTGAAAAACATTTGAATTAGAAGAAAAACATAATTTTTTCATCGACTGTACTTTGGGTAAAAAACCTGAAATAGTCCCTGAAGAGGTAAAATCTGGAATCTTTGCATTCACGATTAATATAATTTCGGTTTTTTTTTTTCCAATATTGAACGACGCCTTCACCCTCTACCTACATATGTATATATGTAATATGGGAACAATCGGTTGAAAAACTGTTAAAAACTGAGACTTCGATTTCGACTTTTTTAGAAGTTAAAACAAAAGCAAATAAATTGCAACTTAAACAGTTTTTTTTAAGACTGCTGAAAATTTCCATAACCAAGCATTAAACGATTGACTTACGAACACAGTGTGAGTATAAACTTAATCCTATTATTTTGCTAGTAAATGCTAAGTCATTGCAATTTATTCCAAAAACTAACAATCTCATATTGAACAAAATTTACGATTGTTTATATTTAAATTTATTATCTTTGAAGAGTGATTGCTTTATTCAACGACAAAATATTAAAGTATTTTATTGAATATTTCTATAAATGTATCATATTTCTGTAGAACTGCTATGCTATACTCCATTTCTGTGGAGTAATTAACACATATGTGTGTTAGCTATATCAAACGGATCAGGGCCAAGATACGAGATGACACACGCGCCTCAAAAAAACTGAATCATTTTCACGGTTCGTGCCGGCAATCAAAAGTATTTAGCATGTGTCTATGGAATATCCCCCACAAAGGGAGGGATAACGGGGGGAATTACGGGGTGTGTGTGCATGTGAACTTGGCGTGAATTCTCCAAATCATAAAAGATAAATGAACGCTAAAAATATTTTACATGGGAATTGTGGCTAAAACAAAAATAGGGGCCAAAGGTTAATTTGATTTTTTTGCAGATGATATCTCTGAAAGAGCATAAAGAAATTTTCCACGAAACAATTGAACATAAGTAATGTTTATAAAGTGTGCCTAATTAGTGTACACAGCGCGAAACAATGGTGTATTTTATTTAAATCGCTAAGAAAGCACCAATTTGGCTTTATTTATTTCACTTGGCTTTAATAGTCTTTACTCAAAATGGCTTATAGGTATTGAAATTAGTAAATTCGCGGTAACTCTGCTTTTTCTCGCCGTGTATGTGACGCGGCAAACGATATTGAGAATGCTCTACTATAACCAATCGATCGATTGGACTTTGAAGCCATTTGCCGATGCCGATGCTGAGGCTGAGGCTGATGCATTATTGCCAGACGCCTGACAGACAACCAATCGGGGCTACACATATTGTACTTCTGTCTACGTGATGCCAAAGTCCATTCACGAGTCATGCGCCAGACGTGTGAACCACTTACAGACCCAGAACAGTACTACTACATAGTACAGCCCAAAATACATACAACAAAAAAATGTATCTGAAATGCGTATGCGCTCAATTTGATTCAATTTGAATTTTCAGTTACAGTTTCAATTTCATTTTCATTTTCAATTACAATTTCATTTGCTCATCAATGCACTACCCACTGATCAATTAACCGAACCCAACCCGAACTGAATTGAACTTGGAACACGCATGCAACTCGTGCTCTTTTTCCCATTCAGTTTTCACGCCGCCGAATGTGGCAATGAGGCAAACAGATAAATCTTATGGCGTTCAGCTGCACAGCTGACATCATAAGGAAAGCAAGATATCATGATCAGTTTTCTATTAAATAATATACATTATATATATATAAACTATCTCTTTAACAAAAATTCTAAATTTAGATTTTACTTTTTTTTGTATCTCTCTATTAGTGTTAATTATCAGTGTTGATCTTGCCGTAATTGTTAACACAAATAATAGCTTATCACTAGGCCTATAACAGCCACTTTTTTGGCTAAAACTTGTCAAGTGTTAAACAACTCACAAGTTTAGTTAGCGGGGAGTCACTGTGCCAACTTGTGAAATGATCCAGCAGATAAACAATCTATGTATATAGAGAATATTCTCATTATTAAACTATGGCATAAGAACACATGATTTTTTAATAGTTGTAGCACTTTACTTTTGTCCTCTTTCATCTGGTTTGAATCAGAAGATTATCGATGCTCGAACTTAAGTAGGAAATGTAGTAATAGATTACGACTCATCCAAAGTTTGTGCGATTTCAAGCAGCAAAGTGATAAGAACTATCACAATATTAGAGTGTTGCCCTTTGAAGTGAGTGCAATTGGCAATAATTAGCCAATAGATTAATTATTATATTTTATTATGTTGTACTATGATCATATGGCAAACAAATAAGTTAAAGGCACACAAAAATTAAATGACAAACTTAAGTATACCGCTTAATTTTCTCAATTTCAATAACTTTTTTTAGAACTGCTGGGAAAATTTTAATAATGTTCAATAATCCATTAATATTATGCGCCTTATATTTTACACTTTGAACTAAGAAAATCAAGCAGTTTTTAAAGTAGCAACAGATATTTTGAAAATTTTCATTTATGTTTTGAATTGAAAGTGTTTCACAACAAAAATAAAATTATTTTTAATAGAATATATTTTCAAATTTCTTGCATGCAGTTTTTTTTTTAAATTTGTTTTTAATTTTAATTAATTTATTTACTTTAAATATTAAATAATTTTGAAATATTCTGCCTCAAATAAATGGAAAATATGTATGTGCTTATATACCCTCTGAGGAGTATATTGAATTTGTTTAAAGTATGGAACAGCCAGAAGGAGGCGTTGCAGACAACATAAAATATTTAAATTCTTAAGCAGAATCGATATAGCATTGACCGTCTGTCCGTCTGACCGTATACACGAAAGGATCTCAAAGATGTTAAGAGCTACAAAAGCCAAATTAGTCAGTATGAACTCGATATTTAGTCAGTAACAACTATGAACACCAATATTAGCATGCAGATTGCTAGATACAATATAAAGACAATGACATCTTAATTTTTGGGATGACACGCTCCTTTTGTCCACAAGAAACAACACAAATATAATAATTTGCATTTCTTTAACTCACGTATTTCTTAACGTATATTTTCGAAACTTAATATTCGTTTAGAGGCAAACAGTAACGAACCATTTTGAAAATCCCATTAAGATCGGATTATAATCAAGAAAGTTATCATACATCCAAAAACGAAAACTTACAGCAGAGCTCTGCTGTATCGCTGTCGTCGCAAGCAACTCAAATAATCGGAAATGAAAGTCTGAGGATATTACACGACCGTGCGTGCTTTTCTTAAGTTATTTTTCACGGAAGGCTACAATGTAGCTTTAACGCATATACCCCACAGCTAACTTTGGGTGCGCGGTATAATGATTCACACTATGAGTTGACACAAAGACTAATTACTGTCGAATTATCAGTTTCTAGAAGTTGAAGTCCAAGATACGCACAATAAATTAGCACAATGATTAAAAATTTGGCACGGTACTCAACACAAGGCAAATGATTATCATGAAATCGTATAAGTAATGAAAAAAAAGAACCAGAAAAAAAAGAAGCAGAAGCAAAACAAAGCAAGATAAGTATTTGAGAAAAAAATTCAAAACAAATTGCATAAACGTGTAGCTATTGATGTGTTTCAAAAATGAAAACATACTGGTTAAATCCTGAATAAAGACAGATTACCAAATTTAATTTACTGCTTTAAGTTTCAAAGTTGTTTTTGACTTCGATGACAGGTGTTAGTTGGTTGGCCCGTGCCATTATCTCTTATCAGTGATTGCCAAGAAACCAGCAAAGGTTCATGATTATAGTGTTTTCAGTTTGATAATGAGTGCGTGCTAACGATCCCACATTTCAATCACAAAACAGAGTAGTAGTAGTAGTAGTTGACAGGTTGTTGTCTTTCATTGCCTTAGTGGGAAATTTCGGGGCAAATCCCGAAAGATCTCAGATAAAGTGTTATCTTTACGGAGTGTAATAAAAATCATGGCATTTAATAATGAAACCGGCATGTCAAATTGCTGATAGTGCCGTGATTTTGCCTATAATATATCATGATTCAGATTTAATAATGCGAAATGTGTGTGCATTTGTATAGTCTAGGGATATCTTTCAATTACAATGGCCCATGACTCAGTGATTTGACGAAAAGAAAACAAGAATTTTGGTTTATTTGTAATACTTTTCATTTTATTCTCATTCATCATTTCATTCTTTTCATTTCAATGTCATCTCTGTGAAACAAATTTCACTTTCATTTCAAGTATATTATGTATTTATAATATTTTTAGTACTCCCACCTGTTTTTTGTTTTTTATTAATCTTAAGTTGTTTTAATTGTATTATTTAAGTATTACCGATTTACTTGTTGTTTATAATTAGAATAATGAGCAATTTTATATTAATTATAATTAATTATTTAAGTATGCATTTTAATCTTAATAGTTAAGTTTTTGTGTTCGAATTCTTCTGCTGTTTCTTCAATCCATTTTTTTGTTGTTCAGTGTGACTTGTTTGGTTTTTCCGTTTTATTAATTTTATAGTAGTTAAACTATTAGGTGAAATTCTTTGTAGACTTTCCATACAAAATAACACAAGCTTTTCATATTTATGTATGTATGTTTGTGTATATATGTATTCTTGTTTTCTATCTGTGTATGTGTGTGAGAGTAATGGAGTATGTGTGTGTGTGTGTGTGTGTCTCGTTTTGGTGGTCATTGATATTACAGCTTTTTCTTTTGTATGAAAAATTGAGTGAAAATCAAAAATTATTTTATATTTTACAAAGTTTTAAAGTTTCTTAAAATCAATGAATAAGTTAATATGTTTTTTGTTTTGTCTTTGAAATATACAGTTGTATATATAGTTAGTATATGTTAAATATGTATATTTCTTAATGGTTTTGCATTAAACATTTATATTTCCTTTTGACAAATTTAATGAAACAACAATTCTCTCACATATTAAAAGTTGTTTTCAATGCTTTGACAACAATAACAGAATTATTTCTTTATTTATTTTAATTGAAATATTATTTTGACTGCATATTTCATGGTTTTTGTTGAATTTTGCATTATGGTTTCCTAGTTTATTAATGTGTATATACTTATTTTTATGTATGTATGCGTAGTTGCCATTCCAATACTTATATTTTGGTCTTTTATGCACCTTATTATGTCTTGACAATTCTGCAAATTAGTTGAAACAAATGAACGGAAAATGCTGCAAAAATTAGTAAAGAAATATGCGAAATTAAAGAAATTAGTTTAAGAGAGTTTCTTTTTGTTTATCATTAGTGTCTGAAGAGAGATTGAAGGATCAGTTTGTTATATGCTTGTATGAAAGTTCGATATAAGTATGTATATTTTATATAAATGTTTTTTTTTTTTTTTTTTTCATATAGAAAGTTGCTTGTATATAGGGTTTATAGAGAGCAAAAGTTTGATTTATAATTATAGTTCTTTGTGTCGTATTTCTTAAGATTTTTCTTTTCCTTTTTCTTTACTTTTCATTTTGTTTTTTATAGCAAAAAGCACGATTTCCAAAAAGCAAAAATCGCATTGTCAAAAATTTGATTTAATTCGTAAGTTAATAATGGTAGTTGTTATCATAAATGTCTTCTCCATTTTCACGTAGTTTTTTATTCTTTTCTTCCATTTAGACCAATAATGTGTGTAAGTTTGGTTAAATATTAAATTTTTTTTTTATATTAAATATGCATATACCTTTAGAAAATTATGGACTACACATACAAACATTTCAAATTGATTTTTGGTTTTTCACGTATTTTTTTTCTCTCACTTATAAAAATAAACAAACATAGAAAATGTTGCGGAACAACGTTTTCATGCATTTCTTTTTCAAATTTTAAATTTCAATTATTTTGTTTTCATTTGTATTTTGATATGGAATTGTTGTAAAGTACAAATACATAAATGTAGGTACTATATACATATATGTATTTATTATTCATTTATTTAGTGATTTGTGAAGGAAGTAAATGCAGTTTTACAGTGAATTAGTTGCAGAGAGAGAGGGGCAGGGGAGAGCTTATCTGAATTAATGATAATAATGGTGTTATTGGCCAGTTGCGCAAGGGGAAATCGTGAATGCATCCCATATGAAGTGTATCTTGGCCTACCAGGTATACTCGTATATTATCTAGGTAAGAATTACGCATACGCCAGTTATACAAATTGAACTCGCACTCTCTACTACAAACATCAGTCCATATTTTCAATCGTACACACAGGCACACACACACACCCACACCCAAACCCACACGCACACATACGCACTCAAACACTCACACCTCTGCTGCAAATATTTTGCATACGCACTGTTGTACAATCCCAGCACAAACAACGTTTAACAAACAGCTTCTTATCGCTACGAGCTTACGAATTCTATTAGTACGTTAATCGTATATTTAATTTTTATTATTATTATTACAATTATATATATATATATTCGGCTAATATTTTGTCTAATGCATGCATTGTTGTTTTGTTGTGGTTTTTTAAATAGCTGCTTTAACTCCGTTCTTTTTGGTTGTATCTGAACATTTGCCTAAAGACCCGATCCCACCATGCCTAACTACATACATATACTATATTATGTACTATGCATTTATATCAATGCTTTAAATAATCATTTAAATGTTTGGTTTTCTTGTTTTGTTTTTTTTATGACTTCTCTTTTTTCCTTTTGCTATTTTATTGTCAGCTTTTAGCTGCGTTTAAAATGAGCCGAAAACATTTAAATTCTTAATGCATGGTTAATGAATTTTGTTCGAGTTAAATATTAAATATAATTTATTAGTTAAGTAGTAGTTATTAAGTTATAAATTTTTCATTTTTTGTTTTGCTTTGTTTTTCATTCGTTTAAGTATTTGTAATGGAAGACATTTTTTATACAAGTTTAAGACACAGAAAATATTTTTTTCTTTTTATATATTGTAGAGATGTATATATATGTATGTGTGTGTGTGTGTGCTTGTGTATGTGTTGGTGTGTTAATGTGTTTAAATAGTTATCATAATAGTTTTTGTTTTCAGTAACTTTAACGCAAAGTTTTGCCAAATTAACAACGATATGTGAAGTTCTATAATTTTATTTCTGTTTTTTTTTTTTAAATTAAATGCTACGCACATCTCGAATATTCACTAATTCATTTCATTTTAAATAAATTAAATGCAAATAATTCCCAAATAATTGTTTTTAATATGCAAATGCTTCTATGGCTCTTCGGGTTCTTCTGTTGATCTATATATATTATATTATATAATAATTATTTGTTTATACTTCTCTCTTTGGTTGTCAAAATGATGTTGTATAAAAATGTATATAAAATAAATGTTATTTCTTCTGCAAAACTAATTTGTTTATACATACAATTTATTATACATTGGTATGCATTTATTTTGTTTCATTTTTTAACATATTTCTTATTGAATTTGTTCTGCTTATTGCTGTTCAAAATTGGCTGCCATGCATACATATATAACATATGTATGTCTCCGATATGAACTGAATTTCCATATACATTTTATTTGGTTTTCATTTGTTTTATGTGCTTTTCGTTTATACATTGCTGTTGATATTTTCAAGTCTTCTGTTTGTTCAGTGATATTTTGGTTTATAATTTTTGTTGTTTTTTTTTTGTAAAATATAATACTCGATATTTTGTGCGTACGCAGTTAGTGCAAATTATGAATTTTGTTTTACAAAAGTTTCTGAATTATTGAATTAAGTATTTCGGTAGGAATTTTGTTCTGTTTTTAAATACTTTCACATGCTATTTACATAAACTGACTTCTATCTTCTTTTAGTGTGTTTCTTTAATTTGTTGAGTAAATTGTGAAAAATTAGTTAGCCTTGGTTTTGGTTTCGTTTCATTTTTTTTCCTTGGTTTTTTGAAATATTTAATTAATAAATTGCATGCCTTAATTTAGAAACAATAAGTAAGTAGGTAAATTAAGTATTTCATTTTGTTCTACTCATAGAGATATTTGATTTACTTTGTAATTCTCTGGTTTGCTGCAAAACTCACACAATATTAACAAATATTTAGCTAATAAGTACTTTGTCTAATTGTCAATGGAAATATATTCTTTTGCAAATTATTGTCTACAAACATATAGATATATTGTATATTAACTTTTAACTTGTTAGTATTACATCAAGAATCAATCAAAAATTCTATGATTTCATTTTTGGCTAAACCTTACACCTCAATGGAATTGCTTTCTCTATCTGATGAAAATTAAATCTCTTCTGTTTTTATTTTTTTGTTGATAAGAAACAAAACAAAAGTCTTAACTTATTCTGACCAGTTTTGCATTTAGTGCTCGTATCACGCGTTGGCCAACACAAACGTCACCGTGACCATGAGAAGATGCGCCGCTATAACCGATGCCGACATACGTAACAAGGTACTGCCACGCCCACACTGCTGTATTTCAATCTCTTCGGGGTGATAGTTGATGCATTTCTTGGGTCGACGGCGAGACTCCTGTTCCTGACTCTGCCGTCGCGTGCTACAAGCGCCTGTTAACACAGTTTATCATTATTATTAACACTTTTCTTGAGATCTTAGTGTTAATACTTACCGACAATACCCGACTCCTCCATGGGTTCTATGTCCAGCTGCTTGGAACCGCAAGGACACAGCGTGTCCACCACTAACAATATCAGATTACTGTGCGGAATCTTTTGCACACTAAATGGACGCTCACAGCCCGAAACATGGCAGTTGGTAAGTTTACCCTGTAAATAGAATAAGTACAAGTGTTGAACATAATTATTAATTGTGAAATAAATATATAAATATAATTTTCTTACAACTAATAAACAAGTTAATTTATTTCACACAAGTAATTACCTTTAGTGGATTATTCTGTCCACCTTGATTAAGACGTTCTGGTTGTAGCATATAAAGATCGGTGCGTAGATCACAGCGACGCGCATTCTGTGGATCGGGCGTAAATCTCGGTCCACTGTGCGGCTTATGTTGCTTGGGTGGTGGTGTCGTATATTCCTGAAAATAAAATAGTTAAAATAATTAGTTGTAATAATAATTTAAGCAAAAGGTAGAGTAACAACATACCACATCGGCTGTGGTAAAGAATTCATCCATTTCCTGATCCACTTGCATGTTGTAATCGTGCTCGAATGTCTCCTCGTACTCCTCCGAATAGTTGTTCTCTACAAATACCACATCGCCATTGTCATATGTCTCGTAGTCGTCCTGCGGCCAGGCGCGTAGTGAAGCTGGCATAAATGACAACCAGGTGGCGCTTAGTGCCACCAAATGCTGGAAGAACCAACTGCCTACGCGATTTGGTCTCAATAAACCACCCGCTGCCGTATAGGGATTATCGGAGTCGGAGCAAACGCCCTGATAATCATTCACCGTCACACGCTTGTAAATGCGATCCTGTACCAAGGAGTCCATAATGGTGCCATCAATTTGGCCAAAGAACTTGCCCGTATGCTCCATTTCCTCAGAGATGATGACAAACCCGCTATTATCCAAAACATAACAATCGAGATTATCCGAGGCACAGCTTCTCTTGCAGCCCGTCATCCCAGTGCACTATAAAATATTAGAAGTTAATTTTAATACCAAGAAAAATGTGTGTAAATTTCCACTCACTGTCGATGTTATGTTAATAAAGTGCTTGGCCAGCGAATCGTGTTGAAATTGCAGACCAACAACACCAGCTGGTGCCTTGTGTCCACGATGTTCCACGAAAATGGCATGGGATGCAGTCACCAGAGTAGCATTCGATTTGATCGCATAGCCCGATCCAAAGGGTACACTATACACAAAGCTATCCGGCTCCACAGTATGCTGATCCACGGCACGCTTGTACCACGAAGTGTCCATGGCACGCACATTGTCCTCGCTGAAGTGACTGTGGAGAAAAATTGGGGAAAGGATGTCAATAAATCAAAGCTCAGGGACGCTTATCTAAATGCATACTCTTAAGAAATACATGCACGCATATTATATACTCAAAAAGTCGTAAACTAAATTTGTTAGTTTTTTGTCAGAGAAAGCTATTATTTCAATCCTAGATCTGTTTTCTATGACTTTTTAAGTGCCTTAATTAAGTCTAGTCCGTAAAATAATATTCAGTTCGTTAATCCGTAACTTTAATTTACTTCACGCACTGTACTTACGGTTCTGGTGTATCCTCAGGTCTTTTGATATGATCAATCCAGCGTAAAAGTCCCGAACGTGTGGCAACAAAAGAAGTGGCAACCACAAATTTCTGATAGCCTTGCCTGTGGTAAGAGATTATAAAAGCGATTAGCAAAGCCAAGTAATAATGATCTAAACAGCGGGGAATCTAGCAATAGCTGTTTACAATTTTGCTGTAAATTGAGAAATCTTTATAAAAATCTTAATTCAATATCAAGGGGACTTGGATCCGAGCATCTTTGTACATGGTATAGTTGGTTCCTCGAAGCAATTGCATTTATTCAAAAACTACTTGACCAGGTTAAAAACTCATGATTTACCTCTTCAAAATAGCCATCAATGTGGCGATTGGACTATATACATAAATTCGTATATATAGATTTTATAAATGTGCATTTAAATCATGTTATAATATTGCATTGTAAATAAAATACATAAATTATTTTTGCAGTGTGGAAAGAACATATATTTTTTTATAGTTTTGATTATATAGAAAAGTTGGTGAATGCAAAGAAACGATATTTGTTTTTGCATTATTAGAAAATAGAGTGAGGGAAATATATGCAAGAGAAAATATATTTTGGTGCTTTAGTGTTTGAAAAGAAATTGTATTAAAAATCTCCAAGGAAATAGAACCCAAAAATATAAAAAGTATTAAATTAAAGCAAATATAATTATAAAAGTAAAATCAAATTCAGATTATTAGAACTTAAAAATTTAAGTAAAATCAACAGTAAATCAAATTTAAATTCCATAATAAATGTAAAACATAAATTTTAAAAAATAATAAGTGCGTTTTTTAAAAACGAATAAGTTAAGTAATAAATAACAAAACTTACTGCTTATCCTCCTTGCCACTTGAGGTGCCAGTTGTATTACGATCCAGACCATCGGTGACCATTGCATCTCGCACCAAGCTCTGAATGAGGGTTCGATCGCAGTAATAGGGTTCGGCCTTGCGAGAACCCTGAACATTCAGATGCTGCGCCCCAAAATGGGCAGCACTTTGCGAGGTGCCATGCAAATTGTGATGCGGTTGTGGCGATTTGGGTCGCACCTACACACAACAAGATAGGGAGTGATTAGTATAATAGTTCTAACAAAGTTTGATCCTACTACAGTTAGATTGCTTACCGACATCCATTTCCAGCCGGGACGTCCAGCGCGTGCCAGAAAGTGCAGTACCTGCTCCTCTGGCGACCCAAAACTGGGCTCTTGATCGCGCGATGTGTATTCTCCAGAGCTCTCACGCTCCTTCTCCAAATCGCTAACGCTATTGTACTCACAGTAAACCCAGTCGGGATTTACGCGCCAGTTGTCCCCCTTGAAGTATTCGGTAACTAGAAAATTATATAGAAATTTATCATTTAATTTACATAATTTGTTTGTTATCAATTGAAAACTCACCGTTGTTACGCGAATGACGAATCTCCTGTTGGGAGACCAACTCATGGCTGCCGTACTTCTCTGGCAGGACAATAGCAAGCGTGAAGGGCGTGTCCTCGATGGGACCGTAGAAGTAGCGATGTGTGCGAGTCGAAACTCGCTTCGATTCATCATAATGATTCAACACTGTGAACTCTGTTTCGCCCTCCTTGGGACGAATCATGTCACTGCGCATCTACAAAATAATATAAATTAATATTTACTCTAAATGTAGCTTATAAGAAATAGTAGGCAAATTAAATACATAAATAAACAAATGTATACTTAAGCAAACAACAAGAATTTCTTTTACAAAAAAATAAATAGCCTTAAAAATATCTTTAAAATTGTGAAATAAAATGAATTTTAAGCGAAGCTGTTTGATTTCTGAATTTATTAATTATACGCACCTCATTAAGTAAATTCTTGTTCATTTCAACTACTTCATGGTCATTGCCCACTTCCGTTTCCGGCAGTTCCAACTCCGTAATATCGACTGAGGCGTATTTTGGACGTAGCTGATCTATGTACTGATTGCCATCGCTGAGAGGCCGCAAATCCGGATGGTACAGCACACGCCCATTGTTATCGACGATAAACGAATATCCATTCGGTCCAAGCTTGTGCTGTGGTATCATTTTACGTATCTCCTCGATGGGCACATCGGTGCCAACGACACCCAACAGATTCGCCACGCGCACCGAATGATTTCGTCTATCGAAGACCGGAGTTGAAACTGTCGTAACCAAACGTCGCTGATACTCCGAGTCGCGTCCCAATCCACCCGATTTGCCAGCCACAAAGACGGGACTCCAGTGAACCGGATGATCTGCCTGATACATAATCATTGGCCGTGCCATAACCAAAGCATAATCAATGACCTTTCGTCGTGCCTCCTCGAAATCGTTAATCTGCACAAAGAATCCCTTATTGGTGCAGGCCATCTCGTGCAAATTACTCCGACTGCCCGAATCACTGCCTATCAGATACGTGAAGATTCGCACGGGCATATGTGGCCAATTGTATTGCTTGATAATTTCCTTATGCGACTCCGAGGTGCTCTCTGTTATCAGCATAATGGCCTGATTGCACTGACTTCCAGCTCCAGATTGATTATACTAATGAGCGGAGAGAAATATGGGAAAAATTTTAAATAATAATTTAAAAAGAGCTTTAAGCTAATATAATATGATATGTTTTTTAAGTGAAATAATAGATATAAATATTAATAAATTAACATTCCCCATTCTTACCTTATGTAGGAGACTGAAAGCGTACTCCAATCCCGCCGTAAAGTTGGCCGTATCCTGCAGTTTAACTGCCTTTACCGCAGACTTAATCTCCTGGACATTATCGGGAGTGGCACGCACCATGCGATCCTTGAAGCAGGGCACCGGAGTCTTGACCACCTCCGAGAAGGTAATTAGATTCACATAATCATCCTCGCCGAGAGTGTCGAGTATATTGAAGGCAGTAGCCATGGCCAAATCAAATGACTTTTCCGACATGCTCGAGGAGGCATCCAATAGAATCATCTATGGCAAATATGAATAGTGTTTATTAATTATAAAGAATGAGCATAGAGCCTAAAGCTACTTACAATATCCTTGGGCGAGGAGGCGGCCTGGACGAACCAATTGTGTGTGCGAAAGTCATGGATCAATTTGCTGCCCTTGGAGCCCTCGGGGGGCCAGGCGGTGCCGGGGAAGCGGCGCAGGAAACCGGAAGAGGAGCCAAAATATTGCCAGGACAATGCCGGATCTCGCTCCAAGTTATTCTGGAAGAGTGGATCCAAGTGGGCGCTCCACTGCAATGCCGATTTCACGTCCGTCTCATCCAAATCGACGCCGTGCGGCACCAGAATCGAGCTTAGACTGAGATTCACCGGCAGACGCTCGAAGCGCCGCATGAATCGTATATCCATGTGACGTGCTCCGTCCGCCAATTTGCCATCGGCATTATACTCATTGATGCGTCTAGCATCGTAATGCTGCTGTCCCCCCACAGAGCCCGACTCCGAGCTGCCCTGACCCTCCAGCTCCGAAAGTGCTGCCTGCTCTGCCGAGTCCATTAAACGCTGCAAAACATGTAGATATATATATAATATAGATATTAGTTGTATGTACACACTTTTCTTATATGCACTCATCAATCTGTTTAATTTGGCCGCTAAAGTTTTTTCCCCAAATTTGCTTTATGCAATTTATTCCCCTGATGGCGCCTTAAATTGCTCAAAGCGCTCGCAGTTCGATGAGCAGAGTTTACTTTACTCTTTCGCTCTATCTTTCTCTGTTTAACCCTCTCGCTCTTTCTGTCTTTATCTTCATGTGCGTTTGTGTTTGTGTTAGTTTCTGTATTGAAAGCAATTCAAACTACGTGGCATATTAGTGGAAATAAATCGAAATGCACACTGCAAGCAGTGAATTCTAAAATGAGTTAAAATATTGAGATTGCGTTAAATTTTTAAACACTTTAATAACAGTTTTTAAAACTATTTAAAGAGATATTTTGGAGCAAGGCTACTTTAGAAACAATTTAACCTTTTTTTAAACAGAAAATATAATATGTGTGCTTGTAGAAAATGTATTTAAGCCAAAAGAATATAAGAAAGATTCATTAATTAAGTCCAACACATTAACTGTTAAATGCTATAAAAATATTGATATCAACAGAAATAGATAAACTAGGATTTCAATACTTTAATAGCATGGACATTATAAAATAGATAAACTAGGATTTTAATACTTTAATAGCATGGACATTATTTTCAAAGAATTTTACAATTAAATTCTTGTGCTCTTAAAATAAGTAATTTGAAAATATAGAAAGACATTGGATATAATAACTTTGCATATTGCTCAGTAGATTTTATGCTTTGAATAAAATTGTTTAACAAGTTAGTAAATCAAAGTGTTATAGTCGTAAGCTTTCAATTTTTTCTTTGCGTTTTTAATGGATTCGTTTGTTTTATGCAAAGAATTTTGTAAATCACCTGTGAACCACTGTGCCTACCACATAGTCACAAATTTTGCTTTTGCAACTTGGCGCACAAATTATTTTCACAAGTTTTACTTGGATTTGAGTTTGTGTGTGTGTGTGTGTGTGTGTCTGTGTTTTTCATAAGAAACAAACAAGAACTTTAGCTGCAGTGAAATTAGACGCGACGAGAAGAAGGGGGCGGAGAAGGATTCGGTTTACGGGTTGCGGGTCAAGACGATGGTGGCTAACAAACACCTGCAGTTACAGCCACTGCACGGATGTGTGTGTGTGTGGGGGTATAAATGTAAGTAAAAAGAAGAAGAAAAGTAGAAGAAAACAGAAAAACAACAGAGACTGCCTTTTGCTTGCCTGGCTGCACCTAAAGACGCTGCAGAGCAGCAGGTAAGAGCGACTTTCCACTTTCAAGGAGTATGTGGGTGCATTTTGGAATAGTTCAACTGCTTTTTGCCAACAGTGCCAACAAAAACAACAACAACAATAACAAAAAAGGAGGTACAGCTTCAGCTTGAGCTTTGGAGTAGAAAGATTTCAATGTAAATTGGCTGACGTTGGGCAAAACTCTTCCGCGCCACGGGAATGTGTCAGAGACTTAGACAAATGGTGGCCAGGTTAAAACTTAAACTCGGTCAGACTAGACCAGACAGTTGCACCTGGCTTAGCGGAATGGGTAGGGTGGTGTAGGAACAGTCAATGGCACTTTAGATTCAAAAGTGGGCACAGCAAAAGTGAGGGAAAAACGAAACTTGCAGTGAAAACTTTACCTTTAGCACCGACGCAAAGTTATTCGAGTAGCCAAATTAGTTAAGGAGTCTTTTCAAGTTTAGCCAAGGTGTTGACTATCAGACAGTTAAGGCATTAAATAATAAACACTAACACAGTTACCACAGTCACTAAGCAGAGCCAAAAGTCTATTGAATTGGCAAGAGTCGCCAGCAGCAGGAAGAAGCAAGATTTCATTTTGTTCATAGAATGCAAATTAAGACATTATCTGCTCTCTCTCATCCTAACTAAAGTTGTTACTATAGCGATATTATAAATTGAGAGACAACTTTTCGTTTTCTGTTTCATTGATTCAAGTTCGGAATAAAATGTACATGCCTAGCGTATGTCTAGTTTGTTATATATAAGCTTTTCTTTTTCGGACAACATAACTTTGCATGGTTTACAACTGCAAACACACTTGTACTCGCAATTCGTCCAACATGTCTGAATACTGCATATTATACAAGCATAGAACAGAATGAAACTAGACAAAACATGGCCGTGTACCATAACATATATCTCATATATATACATTTTTTTTTAACAATATTATGCACTTATGACAACAGTTGGACAAAGGTCGTGGCTGTTGCCAAGAAAGGGTTGGGTTTTCTTCATCAGTTATTTCTATTTTTGGTTGAAGTGGAAGAAAGGGGTTTGTCTCGCTGTTTGAGTGGAAGCCAGAGGTACTGGTTTTGCTGTGCAATGCCCTCGCACACAATTCTCATTTGACACCAGCTGCTTGTCTGTCCCGGCGTCAGCGGCTGTCGACATCTTAACATTCAAAAGCCAACAATGACAACGACAACGACGACGACAGCGACAAAAACAGCAACAACGTATAAAAAAGGCGTGGCAAGGGCGACTCGCAGACCTCGTTCAAATGTCAGAGAGTTTGCCGGAATTAGCAAAATGCAGCTACTTGCACAAGTTATGCAAACCTTTTCCAAATCTCGCAATCAAAACAATTTCGCAAAAAATATAAAGTAAAATAACTTCAGATTTATACTGAAAAATGTATAAAGTATGCAAATTTCTTAAGATTTTACCATAATTTTATATGGAAATGTATTTTTATTCTATGTGTCTTGCTTATTGCTGACAGTTAGAAAAAAAGCGTCGTTATTTCAATAGAAAAAAATCCAAGCAAACAAGATTTTTTGTTAACATATTAAAAATACACACAACTATATAATATATACTATAGATAAATCAAATTCTTTATTTTTTCAAAAGATTAAAGGATTGTTGAAAAAATGTATAATAATCTAAAAAAATATTTATAATTTTTCTCTATTATAATGATTCACATCTTTTTTTTTGTATAATTTAAGATTGTTAGTAACTTGTGAATATTATATAGATAAATCTTGCTGTAATTAATTTTTTACATCAATAAAATTAGTTCTGAATATTTACCAAAAACATTTTAAGAAACATTTGCTGAAAATAGCCAAAATCATTCATATATCATAAAAATCTGTGGTTATTTTATGTATTTAACAAAGTGAAGAACACGTAGTTAAGTTTGTTATCGCCCTTTATGCAATATTTAAGTACCCATGACTATGAGAGACTAATGCATCAAACTGTTTTTCCCACCCTTTGAACGCATACCTCCAGGGTAACTAGCTTTTCATATGATAACACACGCAATGCGTTCAACGACAGACAATGACACACACTCTCAAATGGATAGAAAAAAGAAAGCGCAGTGAAAATGACAGGAAAAAGCGAGATGAAAGAAAGACGCAAAGTGCGTGACAAGTGCAAGGGCGTTGGCTGCTTTGAGTTTCTAAGCAGCAGCCTGAAAGTATGCAATGCTAAAAAGTCAACGGACGATGGGGGAACGACAATTCGCATTGACCATTTGCCAAGTCAACGAGCAGCTGTTGTCGTATGAGTGATTTTTTAAGCTTTCCTTTTACATACTTTGTGAATACTCTACAAGTGATAATATAAGTTTTAAGAGGTGAACAAATTTTGAACATCTTTTCTACTTTCCATGGGAACCTTCGATTATCGTTTGAACGTAAAACATGAGTAATAAATTAATGAATTTTGGGACTCCTCGAAAAAAAAATATATATAAAAATAAAAACATATACAAATTTAATGTTTTTATTATTATTTTATTGTTTAATGAAAGCAATTAGCATTTCTTTAAATTGCTGTCTGCACTAATAGATTTTATCACACATTTTGTACTTGATGCTTATTCATAAAAGTGTATATTAAGTTTCGTTATATAAAGTTGTATTTGAGTTTAAACATAAGGCAGCTATGATTTCAACTGTCTGCTACTTTCAGCAGACTTCTTACATACATAAATATTTGTAAGGTTTCTTTTTAAAATGAAATTTTTTTCTATCATTTGCAATATATATTTGCCGTCAGAGTGCACGTGCCAAATGCTGAGGCAATAACTTGTCATTGAAATTTATATAAGGTTTTTTTTCCAAGAGATTAGCTAAACATTTGCGTCTTTAAAATAGCTGCGATGACTTATCTTATATATATATATATACATACATATATAGCCACATAATAATAATGTATAGCAGGCAGGCGGCAAAAGAAACGTCTTTCCTGTGGATTATGCCAACTTATTAGACGTGACTCGAGATGCAAAGACTGCAAAGAAGGTGGCTGTCGAGTTGGCGAGGTGAATAAGCAACTGGCAAATAGACTGACATCAAGTCCCCTACATGACCCTGCCAACCGTACCCGATCCCTCCCTACCTGCTGTCTGTTGGGCATTTTGTTGCTAGACTGACGCGGACTCTGACTGTAAGACTCAGTTGCTGCAACGACGACACATTCACAGTTGATGTGGTTTACTTTAAGGATTATTAACGCATTTGGAGACCGTGTTCATGGCGTTACATAGATGGTTATCAAGCTCTTTTTACTATTTTTTCAACGTTTTACAGTTTGTTTAAAGTCTCAACTCCAAGTGTTCTCAAATAGTACGTTTTGAATGATAAAAACTACTATATTAAATGCGAGTTTCTGTTCCTAAATAACCTTGGAAATTACAATTATTTAAGTAAATTATGATTGAGTACTGACATAGTAAATTTGCTCAGAATAGTTGCAAGTTGTTAGTATTAAAGAAGCTTTAATGATTTTATTTACGTAAAATATTTAATTTAAACTAACAGCTGTAAAATTATACAATTGGTTACAACTAGTTTTTAGATATAAAAGTAAGATAATTTCAATATGAAGAACTTAATATTTTAACCGCATTGTTTCACTCAAGTGCTAATTGGATATAGTTTCTAAAACGATTACAGCAATCCATTAATTGTTCATATATTTCGAAGCATGAGTATTACATAAATATGCTACACTATTCAGTTAATAAACATCCACAACCAATTACAATTCGATATGCCAACAGTTGTTGTTCGAATGTGATTGTTGTTCGACTGTGAACTGATGGGCACTTAAATGCCCATACAACAGAAACGCCCCCTCAGGACATACATACATATATAATATACATATACATTTGCAAACACATGCATGTATAAAATAAACAGCAAGCACATCAAAATTGCAGCGGGGCAAATGTCAACATTGGACAATGTGATTGAGAGGCAGAAGAAGGAGAAGGAGCAGTTTGAGTGGGCGAAGAGAGGAAAAGGTTCGGAAGAAGAAGAAGAATTGCTGGGATAGGTCTTGTGTTTGGTGCATGGCAATGCTTTTAGTGTGAAGACATTTGCTAGGCGATGCTGTTTTTGCCTTTTTACATGTTTCTATTTAAGAATGAAGAGCTTTTCAATAAACACACACACATGCATGCATAGATAAAGAGAGTCCAACCCTCGCACAATGTCAACGTCAAAGTGCAAGTGGCATTATAGCAACGGAGTCAGCAACAACAACAATAACAACAACAACAGCAGCAACAAGGATGATGACGAGCAACGAGCAAAGCAGAGACACCAAATGACAGCCAACAAAGGGCTAAGAGAATGAGTGAGAAATGGCACAGAAATGGGCGACCATTTTGCGCAAAGAGGCAGAAAGAGACAAACAGAGAGAGAGAAAAAGAGAGAGAGAGAGATTGGAAGAGAAACTATGGAGAAAATCCGGACAAAAAACTGCAAAGCTTTTTGCCATTAAATGCAATTTTAAAGTCAATTTAAACTTCGAACTTAACGCAAATAATGTCTGTCAGCGTCAGCTCTTTACCTCTTACGCACTTCTTCTTCTCCTCTGCCTATCTCTCTCTCTCTCTCTTTCTCTCTCTCTCTCTGTCTCTCTCTCTCTCGCCCTCCCTGTCTCTTTTAGTAGTCCTTGTTTTTGGGCAGAACATAAAACTATTAGCGCATGCTGGGTCGTGTAGCTAAACTGTAACGGCGTATTGACAGCACGCCGAGAAATTGAATTAGCAGCATTCGCCACGTTGGCCACCACATCAAAAATTACGCATACGTTGCGTGTGACAGGACAGGCAGCAGCAACATGGTAACACGGCAACACCTGCAAATGACGCCTCCATGGTAAAGGGCTGTCAACAGTGTGAGTGTGTGTGAGTGTGTGTGAGTGTGTGTGTGTATGTGTGTGAGTATGTGTGAGTATGTGTTGTTGCAGTTACCTTTATGTTTACAGGCAATTAGCATTTTAATGCCGCCAACAGACAAAGGCAACTGCAGGTGCCCAAGCGAATAATGATGATAATGATACCGATGAATATGATGATGATGATGGAGTTGCATACCATACGAAGAGAGGCGTGCAGGCAGCCAGAGTGCTGGTTGCCAGTCAGTCGTTGAGTGTGGCTTGTGGGCGAGTTCTTGCCACGCACGGATCGTTTGCCTTTTTCATTATTTTTCATGTTCGACATGACTGCAAATTGTTTGTGTGGCTCAAAACAATACGGGAAAGGGCAAGGGAAACAGACAAAAGGCAGGGAGAGTGCGAAAGCGATAGAGAAACCAAAATAACAGCAAATAGTTGTAGAAGTTCAAGAGACGTCTTAAAGTTATCAATAACAAAGGCAAAGTCTATACCTAACTGACAATTTGTTATTTGAATACTATATAATTAAAAGTATTATTCACTTATTTATTCACTTACTTATTATTCACTTTAAACATGCACACATTATAAACACTATTTTTTCTCTTTTTATTGAAATTATTGTCGTGTCATTTCTCTGGTCAATTGTGCGGGTATCGTATTGTATGTTCGAAAACAAACACGTATACGTGCCGTTGACAAAGCTCTGTTTATGGGTCAGCTTTATGCGTGTTGACAAATAGATTTATAATGTGCTATAGATTTATTTATATACATATATTGATAGGGAGCGTGGAATCAATAATTATTTGATGTGTTTTACCTATTGGAGCAGCCCATTTACACAGATCTGATAAACCCAATTTGTTCTAGCCAACAATTAAGCAAACAATGGAACAATCGAATATCAAAGGTAATGAAAGCAACAATTGAAATAGATAATATAAATTATTAAATAAAAGCAGCCCGAGAAAACATGAATAACTATTTAGCAAGCAAAATATTTCCCGAAAATTGGGATTTTTCAGGATGTTACGAGGTCAATAAATGAGCTTCTTTTATTAAGAGCGATAAAATTTTAGGTATATTGTGTTTATGCGTAGTTTATTCATAAAACCCAAGATAATTTATGATTAATAAATCTTTTTTTTATAAATATTTAAAGCTTGCCATCTTAGTTTATTATATCTTTATATCTTTAGTATCCTTAGTCATTTCTGATTTTTCCTGCTCATTTTTTCATAACAGGCGAGTTGCGCTTCTAATTGGTCGACTACTATTAATGTATTATTCTCTTTATCCATATAGACGCCCATCTTATGGCACGGCAAATCGAGCGGGGTAGCCAGGATCGATACGCAGCTGATCAGTAAAATGAAAAAGATCGAAAAATTCATTTTGTTCTTCTCCAAGTGGTTTTCTTGTCCCTAGAAGACTAAATTTGTACTGTCATTGAGAATTGAATAGCTTACCTTTTTATACTTAAAGTTATGGAATTTTTGTGGGAAATTTTTTTAATTTGGGAATTACCAGCGCGTAAAAATTCAGAATTTCAATATTTTTGTGAAATTCCTAACAGATGCAAATAAAATCTTCTCCCAACGCAAAGTTTTTGGATTGAACAAACAGGAAAAGTTAAAAAAAGTTAAAGTTAATTTCAAATAATCTATTAAAAACATTGCCTTAAAGCAATATAATAATAAATTAGAAGCAACTGATTATTGGTGAAAATCAATATTTTTGAATGGTTTTTGTTATGTTGCGTACATAAATGCGTTAAGTATTGCTTACAACTTGACAAAATCCATGTTTCATTAAAATTCGATAAATATCGTTTAAGCAGTTTTAAACATTCATGCCCAAAAGTAGGCAACGAAATTATGTATACAATTGTTATTAACATTAGATCTGGCAACGATTCACATCAATCGCTCCTCATACCTGTAGGTTATACAATTTTACATATTTTGCTGAATTCATGTGCAGAAAGCATGAAAAACATGCAGACAATGTAGTTAATAATTGCATTTATATACAGAAACCAGTCGATACCTCATTGCATATTTATGTAATTAGTTAAAATATAATTTATATTTATGTAAAAAATATTTAATATTTATGTTAAAATATATTTTTATTTTTTTTTTTTATTTATGTAAATGTAAATTACATAATTGTATGTTGTAAATTATTTAAATATAATTAGCTATCTTCTGAATATCAATTTTGCAAATCTGCAGCTAACTCTGGATTTAATTCAAACACATATTGCGTTAACTGAAACTTACTAACAGTTTAATAAATAGCAATTACAATGCAACCAAGAAAAATTCCACACAAGCTTAATCGCTTTTTGTTTATATGTGTATACTTGAACATGATAAGCAGTTGTTAACACATTTATTAATGCAAAGAATTAAGAATTGTATTTTATCCACGATTCCGATGATCCCGTTCCACACATCTGAATATTGCATCTAGATTATTCACATCGATCACCAAATTGCCATTTTGAGCATAGAAACCATCATTGCAAGCTGGAGCAGCCAAAGAGACGATCATCAAACAGCTAATCACCACGAAAAAGATGCAAACTAGTGTCGAGTTCATTTTGTAGATGATTTCAATCAAGTTGTGATTCGCTCAAAATCCAAATAGAAACTGTTTGCAAAATCAAAACTGCTGACCGCATTATATGAACATTACATCGACGCTGTAATCTCATCGGGGCGATTCCCAGAAACAAGTTTTTACGTATTGCAAATAGAAGATTACAAACACCTTCCACTACTTACAGTTAGTATGAGTATTAGACAATTAGATTTACATTAAATTAATTGGTCAAGCATAAAGTTGATCTGTCTACAATTAGCTTTTGTACCGGTTTTATGCGTTGTTTTGTTACACTTGAACTGCTTTCGTCCATAGCGTAGAATGCCCTCTACTATAATTCTATATCAATTTAAGCGTATGATTATTTGAGGACTATGTAACACATGAATAATACTACTTTACAAGTATATTGAACACATTTATTCAAAGTTATTAATACAGAGTGTACTCAGTTCAACTTTAGCCTAAACTTTTAAACAATTCTCCCACACAAGTGATCACCGATGCCAAACCATTACCGATACTTCGGCCAAGATCACAAGCAGGAGCGGCCAAAGAGACGGATACCAAGTAGCTGATCAATACCAAGAAGTAAAATACGATCGTAGAGTACATTTTATATATACTTTTAATGCAATTGTGATTCGCGTCAAATCCAAATGCAGACTCATTGTAAGAACTGAATGCTGACCGTATTTAAAAGAAAATGTCATCCAGGGAGCATGCTCAACAATGCTACTACTCGAATAAAAATTTCTAGAGAAAATGATTCACAAAATTTCATTAATGATTAATTTAAAGTATTGACAAGTAGCTTAGATACCAGTTTTATGTGCACTTTTTTTACACACATTAATTGTGATTTATGCAACAATTTCTGTAGTATGCGTTGACACAGTCATACTATAGTCCATAATAAGTTTATTAGATTATACAATTCAAATTCATAATCTTTATTACAATCAATACTTGAGTGAATATCTACAATGAAAATCGCAATCAAAAGAATCTCCCAGAAAAACATAACTTTAAAGGAAAACTCACAATTACAATGCTGATCACCATTACAATTTCCTAAGCACACACACTATACGAAGATCAGCAAGATAAAAGAAAGTTTAAGTACAGTTCACAGTCCATTCATTGCAAATAGTTAGCATGAGTTCACTGTTCATGAACAACTAGATTTACATTAATTAAACTATAGAAGCATGATCTTGTTGTCAAGACAACTAGCTTATAACCGGTTATATGCAAAATTTGTCTTTTTGACTGTATATACCTTTTCTGTATTAATTTTACATTAATTGTACTTTTTTATATGTTTAAATTGCTTATCTATGATCTATTACAATGTTTACTTTCTGTTTGTAATTGATGTTTTAATCAGCTTTGTATATTTGAAATTGACACTACTCAGAAATATGAGTCATGATCAACAATGGAATCGCTGTCATAGTTACCTCAATGTTTATTATTCACATAAAACCAGAATTGACTTTATAAGTTATGCCGGGTAAAACCCATGAGGGATGCTCAAACCACTTGTTGGATAAGCAACTATTATAATAGCATTTACATAAACATAAATATAGTTCTTGGAAAAGTTAGTGGAATAAAAAGCGTAACTTTGCAAATAACAAAAATAGATCTTATATAAGACTGGGAAATTTTCAGTAAACAATTCTAATTATAATTTAAGAAAGAGAACTTCTAATTATTCAAGTGGAAGCTGCATAAAGAAAGTATTGTGTTTAAAAGATGATTTGAAAAGAATATTTCAAATCATGTTTTTTTTCGAATATGCATAAATTAATTTAAATTTTGAAAAACTTTCCAGCCAAAAATCACTAAATAATATCTATAATGCGTTAGTCAAATAAAAATGTTATTCATTTTCACTTCTATCCAGTTAATTTCGTTTATTTTAATATAAGGCAACACTGAAAGTTAAATTAAAATAATATTGATGATTAAAAGCTATTTGTGATCAAACACAAAATTAGTTTGACAAGCAAATAATAATATTTAATTCCAAGACAAACGCAGCTCACAAAATAGATTGTGGACTGACAACCAAAAGGTCACTTAATCTACATAAGAATACGACAGAAAAAACCTCGAAAAAATAAAATTGAAAATATATATGAATAAAACAACAATCTGCAAAGTCAAGCGAACAATAACAACAACAAAAATACGTTTGGTGTGTGTGTATGTGTATTTTTTGTTTGCTTGGATCACTTGTGTTGCTTTTTTTTCTACACTCTCGTATAGAAGGTTCAAGCCTTAGTGCGTATACGCCGCGTGGCCACGCTGAAACTTAAGTCAACGTATGCAAAAACGATAAAAGGCAACTATGTACAGAATACAAAGCGCAATCTGTGTTTCTTTCTATCTTCTTCTCTTTTTCTTTCTCTCTATCCCCTTTGGTGCGTATTTCAATTGGTGGGCGTTTTTGGGGGCGTGGTTACGTGTGTGTCACTTTTGCAGCTCGTTGAACTTCCAGAGTTTTCAGTGATTGAATGGCAAACGTTTTGTTTTGCCTACGTATAAACCGCTGAATATCTTTTTATATTGGACTGTTTGCGTGTGTGTGTGTTTGAGTGCGTGGGTTTTTGTGAAGGTGTGTTTGTGTGCATTTCATAAATGTTTCTAACATTTGTTGGTCAATCTTTTATTTAGCTGGGCAAGCAGGTAACAACAACAACGCTAACAAAAATGTCGCTGCTCGCGTTCCGGCTATGGTGTCAGTTTAAACTTTTTGTTATACCCTGCACTCAATTGCACTAAGTGGGTATCTTTAATTATAGTGGAGCTTATTATGAATTAGCTACGACAGCTGTGAAGCTTCGAAAAATTAGCTGTTAACAAAGAGATTGAGTATTATTCATTTACTTCATACAAAAAGTGCATAAATTTGTATGCATTTATTATAACAGGGTATTTACTAGCAGAGCTATTGCAGTATCAGCGCTTGTTTGTTTGTGCCTGTTATTGGCCGTTTTGCTGTTTTTGATGTTACCACACTTGTTGTTATTGCTGTTGTTGTTGTTCATGTGGGTTGATTTTTAATTAATGGTGCTTCGTATGCGTTTTGCGTCAGGGCCAAAACATCCGGACTGCAGTACAACAGGACAACAGAGCAAGAAAAAGCGGCAGCTGTGCTCTCTCTCTGTCTCCTATACATACATACACATATATATATTTAGTATATATACATATTTATATGTATGCGTTTCTTTATGTATGTGTGTGGATTGGCCATAAGGAGCGGAAGTAGCGGCAGATTCATTCGCCAAATAAACCCACAGGCAGAAAGAAATACAAAAAAAAAAAAAAATAAAGCCAAAAAAACAAAAAAATTAAATCGATATTTTGCGGAAATCATAAAAAATTATTTATGTATACCCACGCACATGAACGGGAACATGGACATGGGTGGCCCATGACATGAATACAACGTGGACATGCGGCCACTCACACACACAGCATACTTATACAAATGCTGGACGGCCTTATGCCTTGATTATAACATTTAATTGTTTTGCGCCGCGTTATTAATGATGACTGTACGTGTTGTTGTTCATGTTGTAAATAATATTCCTTGTCGCCAAAAACTGCCTAAAGGGAAATTTTCTCATAATTAATGGAAAATAGAGTGTGAGCGAGGACGCATATGAAAATAATTTCGCGACAAATTAATTTCAACTGATGAATTTCAGGGCACTTAACTTAGTCCTCAGTCCTCAGTGCGTCCAAACCGAAACAAATTTTGTTTAGGGGGAACTCACACAAATCTGGTAAAAGCCATAAAAGGAAAATTGCGAATGTACTAAGTGAATGTGTAGATACTTTAGCAATCAATCAAAATCGAAAAGATGAATCAGTGTGTACTGCAAATACTGAAAGTAGCTACAGTTTTTTAATAGCAAAGTGCTTTTGGCATTTAGCGCAGTGCACAGTGGTCTAAGAGCAGCCAATAAATCAATGTAAAATTAAAAATTATTTAAACTTAATTAACTTTCAGTTTTATTATTTAAAGCAATATTAAATTTCTATATAAAATAAATTGTATTTTTTAAAAATTTAAATTTGCAAAAAATTATTACGTTAGCAAATTTGCATTAGTTAATAAACAACTATTTATCATTGTGAATAATTGATTAAAAATCATTTTAATATTTTTAAATAATTTTGCATTGTCTTGAATAGAAAAATTACCAAAAGGTTTGCTTCAAGTATATATATTAAATAACTTGTATTAACTTGTAGTAATAATATTATTGTATATTATAAATAACAAATATTTCTGTTAAATAATATTATTTATATATTTTTATTCTGCTATATTTTATAATTTGAGCCTGTTCTTTTATCTTTTATATTGTGTCGAATTGTAAAAAATTGCAAATAGTCAATTCTCGAATTTGTCGGTAGTTAATTATGAACTCAAGCACAATAAAATTAAAACCTTCTAAGTCTTCTTTAAGCCAGCAAGCTTTTTCGCTACTCGTGTGACACTGTGCCTTGTCTGATGTGACGCCTGCAGCAAATTATCCTGACAGTAAACGAAGTCTATTGATACACAGGACGCGCAGGACTGGCAAGCCACAAAGAGCAGGGCAAAGACCACAACACCGCAGAGGTTCATTCCGGCTCTGGAGAGACTCTGTAGACTGTCGACTGTCGATTGGCAAACCACGGGCAACTGGCAACTGGCAACTTGGAAGTGGAAAACTGGGAAACTGGCAGATTGGTAGAAACTGGGAAACTGGGCAACGATGGGCACGCAGTAGCCGCAACAGCTGCGGGCACCATCAAAACTTGTCCTTGTGGCTGGCGCACTTTAATTTCAATTTGTCGACCCCTCACACAAACATACACACACACACACAAATACACACTGACACAGCTCAGCTCTTGAGCTGTTTGTTGTTGTCTTTTTGGCCCACGGCAATTTATTGTTTTCCACTTTACGCCAATGTCCCACTGAGCATTCTGCCTTCCTGTTATTGTTTTGTTGTGCGTGTGTTTAGTGTTGGTCCTTAAATTGTTAAGAGTATTTTTATTTTTGTTTTTGGTTTTGGTTTTGCTTTGTCGCGTGCGCTTTGAGCTATTGAGCCACTTGTCAATTGTAGACAGTGGTCGGGGCGGGGGATTGATAAGAAATAGGGGCCACACTAACGAGGGGAGTTTTCACACTTACCATAACAGCGTTTCGCTTGAAATCCATAAAGTTCTTCACCTCCGCGGCCAGTTCACGCAGCAAAATGATGCCATCCTTGCGCTTCACTTCGATATCATTGTCCTTAAAGCGCTGCAAAAAGGAAGAAGCAGACAAAAAACAACCACGATAAAAAAACAAGCAAAGCACGGAATATAAAATATATTTACATATATATATAAATATATAGTATATTAAAACAATTGTCAGTAAATTCCCGTTTCTTACTGCAAACAATAAACTATGAAATTTATGTGCAAGTCGGACACGCCCACTATTCCCCGTTTTCCCGTCTTTGTTTTGGTTATATAAAAGGGGTTAAAGGGTTATAAAACTTTTCCATTTGCCATTTTCCATTCCATTTTACCGTTCGTCCGTTTATATTGTCGCACATAAAATTCTTATATACTTTGGTTCGGTTCTTCAGCTTACTGCCACTTTTAAGTTGTTATAAAATTGATTTTAATGTATCTTATTAATTTAATACGACTTTTGATTGGACGCGCGTGCGACTTGCTCTGCAAATTATTTCAGTTACTTAAGACTTCAATTGTTTTGGGGTTGGAGGCGTAAAGCGTTGGACATTTTAAATTGATTTGGGTTGGGAGTTCAGAGATAAGCTTCAAGTAATTTTAGGAAAATTACAATTTGTTATTTGCTATTGCTCTAAGCTATTTACAATCTTATTAACAAACATAACTGAAAATTGCTTTAACTGCGCACAGAGCAATTGATAATTATTTTATGTAAATAGTTTTAATTCGTTTTTCAATTGAAATTTAATATTTAAATACTTTTGTGTTAAAAAGTTTATTACTCCCAAAGCAACTAATAAAATGAAATAGAATTCTTTCTTTAAAATGAATAGAATTTATCCTTTAAAGTTAAAAGTTAGAATAATTAAAGTTTAAAAAGTTTTCTGTTGGAAAGTCTAAGCTACTAAGAATCGCTCAGAGAAATTAATTATTATCTAAAGGAAATAGGTTCAATAGTATTTAACTGAAATTGAATATTATTAAAATTTAAAATTTTTAATTTCTGTAGGAACATCATTTAACGACATTAGTTGTGTAATTGATTAATTTTAAATTAATATAAATTCTACATTTTCATGAATGTATTCAATTCAACAAATAAATAATGAATTACAAATTTAAATCAAATCGTATAAAATTATTAAACTATTAAAAATGATATAACATAAATTTTATAAAATTATTTGATTACCAAACATTATAAGCTAAAGACACTCAGAATATTATTTCTTAGCAAATATAGACCTTAAAAATTTATACTACCAACATTAATAATAAATTTCCCTACTTGTTTGGCCTTTGTAAAATCAATAAATTAATATCATAATCTTTTACTTGATTAACTACCAACAATTTGTGAGTTCAATAACATCAGCTTCAGTCTATGTTCGTTTTCATTATATTGCTGGCACAGACGAAAAGTCAAAGTCTCTGAACCATTTGGCAATATCCGGCTAATGGCTAAAACCGTCTCTGCCAAATGCAGTGAACATAATTTGGGCGTTTTAAATCCCCATGTTGAATTTACAATGCTCTCAAAAGATACAAGCAACGATTGCTACATGCATTTGTGCCACTTTCTTTTTATCTTTAATCTACACGCACACACACACTGCTACAATATATGTTATGTGAGCACTGACATTTTCTTCAGTGAACTAATGAATGCCTCAAAGACTTTACCATGCAGTTTTACTTTTAGTTTTAGTTTTGTGGCAGCATTTTGGCTCAAACCGCAAATGTTTGCACTGTTTCTTACATATAACTATATATCTGTGTATGTGTGTGTGTGAGTGTCCCATGTGTGTGTGTGTGTCTGTGAAAGAGAGTCTCTCTGGCTGCTTCTATGCGAATCTCCTTTCAAAAAGCGTTCACTGTATCTCTGCCTCTGCCTCAGTCTCAGTCTCATCCTGCTGCCGCTGCTACTGGCACTGAATCAGTTAAGAAAAGTTTTCTAATTAATTCCCTGGGTATGCACACTCCCATTGCACCCACACTCACACACAGAGTGTGGAGTCTAAAAATATGCTCGACGCGACGTTGATGATTACAAATGCGACGCCCAGTTACGAAAATATAATTTAACTGACAGTTTTGTTGGAAAAGTGACAATTGTAATGCGAAATGTAGGCGGTCGGCCACGCCCACTTAACAGCTAATTGGTTTGCCAGCCGAAGTGCAGAAAAGTCATAAAATGCATTTGCAGCTTCAACGAAGCGGCTACGTAATACAACAGTCCCCCGAAAGTATGCTACACGTTTTTATCATAGCAAATGATATGAAAGAGAAAATAACATGAAAAATCTAAAAAATGAGAAAAATTCTCGGATGAAATAGTAAAACAAAAACAAGAAATAAAATGAGAAGAAATGTAAAAGAAAAGAGAAGAAAAACTCATCAAATCTCGTATGAAAATGTCATTTTGCTCGACGCCTTCGAACATTAAAACAAATGACGACACGTTCAATGGAAAGATGATTATGTTTCGCAATAAGATGTGTCTGTTTCTCTTCCACCCGCTCTCACCATCTTCATATAACAACACTCTATTTCCATCTCTCAGGTCTCTTTGCCACCTTCAAGCCATCAAATCAAAAGCAAAGCAAAGCAAAATGTGTCAGCCATTAACATGGCCACTAAATGCGTGTCTCGTAGCAGTCAGCTTCGCGTGCATGTGTGCGACAGTGTGTCTGTGTGCGTGTGTGTATGTTTTTAAAAGTGTGGTAGCAAATGTTCAGGAGAATGATGCCAAACTTGCTTCTATTCATACCGAAAGACAAACGGTGAGAAAAGGAGAGCGACAAAGACATAGACGAAAAGAGAGCGAGAGAGAGGAGCAAGAATGAGAGCCAGAACTGTCTGCTGTGCAACGGCATGTGAAATTTAATTAGACACATTAAGCAGCAAAGTGATTTTTGAGAGGAAAACATGTATATAAATATATAGACCTAGTCAATGGGATGAAAAGTCAAGTGTCTTTGTATGTCTATCTATAAATAATTACTTACACGTCTGAATGATCAACTTAATTTCATTAACAAATATTGATAAAAGTCACTTGAAAGATCAGAGTTCATAAAACTGCCAACAGGTTCATTAAACAAATTACATTTTCAGTAATTGACAAATTATTAAAAGGAAACCCTGATATACATTTTAGCGTATAGTCTTGAAACTATTGTATTCACTTAGAGACACTCAACATCAATCTTTATTGAAAATCTCCAAGAGATCGGATTATAATCACGAAAGTTATCATACTTGATATATGTATAACGTAAATTTTTAGCAGAGATGCAGCCTGCCATAAAGTATAGCATGGAGCTTTATTGCAGCGATGCCGTCAACGAAAGCTTGTGTGCGAGGTAGAAAGACATACAAACACATGTAAATGTTAAATTCTGGCATCGATTTCTCCGATAATTGGGAATGAAAGTCAGTGGGTATTACACGGTCGGCAAGACCGCAATTATACGAAATTATCAAAACACACATTAAATACATAGAGAATTTACTATACAAAAGCAAAAATAAAAATTAAATCGAATGTAAACAGATAATCAAAAACATCTTGCAAAAGTATAAACAATTCTTCAAAACCATTGATTTCATTAAAATTTCTTTGTATTCAAAACTTACATTATGTGAATTTTTGTGTGTACATGTCTTTTCAATGGCTATAAAAGAAAGGCAATTTATGAAATCATCCGCAGTTGATTTAAAATGTTTCTTAAATTCGTGTGTGCTTTGCAATTATTCGGATTGCTGTCTGTATGTATGCCATATAGACTATATCCAGTTATTACACCGGGTAAACTGCTAGTTAAGTAATTGATAACTCAGTTCATTTATTGGTAAAATATATGTAGATATTCCAGCGAATACCAATGTGACAACGGGTCCATTTGTTAAAATTACCTATGGATATTATTTCTTTGAGAGGAATCTACAGAAAAACTGGTTTGATGCTTACGAATCTTGTCGTAAAATGGACGCAGAATTAGTGTCCTTTGAAACACTTGAAGAATGGAACGATGTTAATGCATATATGCAAGAATTCAATATAGAGAACTTCTTCTGGACATCGGGAACAGATCAGGCACATCCAGGAACACACGTTTGGTTTGTAAATGGAAAAGCTATACAAAAACCTATGTGGGGACCCGGACAACCTGATAATGCTGAAAACAAAGAACGCTGCGTTGAATATAATTGGGCAAAAAACAAAGTATCATCGTTTATAAACGACCGACCATGTAATTTTCCAAACAGATATATTTGCGAGACTCGTCAGCCAAAAACGGCATCATTTGTGGTGTGGTAAAACAATAAACTAAAAATGTTTCTAATGTTCATTAGAAATTTTACTGCGCATTCAATATACTGTTTCTACTAAAATTAAATTCAACAGTTTTAATAATGTTCCATAATAAGTATTCATTTTAATGTTTAGATATTTGCAATGAAAAAAAAATATACGTTATTGTTGTTTATAAATATAAATTTAAAAAATCTAAACAAAGTGTTAAAATAAACTTTGATGTTCCGTAATAATTGGCAAACAATTCAATAAAGTAAACAAATATACAAATATTATCGAGAAAAATAGTTTCAACACAATTTTTCAAATTGTTTCAATGGAGAACAAATAACAAAAGTTATGGATATTTGCAAAATTTCTTTCAATATTTTGTAAAATTTCAAACTAAAATTTCTTTAAATTTAATTGTCCCGGCATTGACTATATAAAAAAGGTTTTTGTATAGCATTTTCAACAGTTGAATGAAAATGTTTCTTAAGATTGTGTGTGTTCTGCAATTATTCGGATTGCTTTCTATATGTATGGCATATAGACTATATCCAATCGTATCAGAGGGTAAGTTAAAAGTAGAAATATTTTCGAATCAGAAATTGTACTATTAAAATATTTACATGTAGATATACCAGCGAATACTAATGTGACAACGGGTCCATTTGTTAAGATTTCCTATGGATACTATTTCTTTGAGAGCATTCTAAAGAAAAACTGGTTCGATGCCTATGAATCTTGTCGCAAAATGGACGCAGAGTTAATATCGTTTGAATCACTAGGAGAATGGAACGATGTTAATGCATACCTACAGGAATTCAATATTAACAACTTATACTGGACATCGGGCACAGATCAAGGACATTACGGAACACACGTTTGGTTTGCAAATGGACAAGCTGTTATTAAAGAAATGTGGCCACAAGGACAACCGGATAATGCGCATAATAATGAACACTGTGTAGAGTACAATAGGTTAAAAACCAAAATAGCATCGTTTTTAAATGATCAGCCATGTGATTATCCAAATAATTATATTTGCGAGGCTCGAAAGCCAAAAACAGCATCATTTATAGTTTGGTAAGAAAACGCATTTATTAAATAAGCTGTTTGTAATAAAAACAAGTAATGAATACCATTCTTTAATTACAATTTTTATAAAACTTTCAATATAATAATTTTAAGTCAAACTAGCTAAATATAATCGACAAGAAAACAAATGGATTACTTTAAACATTTCTTATGCAAAAAAGCTTAAAGCAAGTTACAAGTTTATCCTTTAATGCTATATACTATATACATAAAGAATATTTAAATTTATATAGCTGTAAATCAGACGCAAAGCTGATAATGTTTTCATTATGTGCTGCGATTGAAAATGATTTATAGCATCTGAAAAACCATTAGCAACATTTCAAAATCTAAACGATAATAGACGATGGTGGATGGAAAACTGAGATGTGTGTTTGTATGGGAGTGGGTGTGGGTGTGGGTGAGTGTGTAGTTGAGGGTTGAGGGGGGACTAAATTAAAAGCATGTCAAACAACAAACCGCAGCAGGAATCAGAAAAGCAAACGAAAAAAGTAAGCATGAATTGGTAGGAAAATAGTATAGGAAAAGTTGGTAGCAAGATGGTCGCATCGATGGCCACGCCCACACACCACACTCCCCACCACACTTCCCACTCCCCGAACTTGTATGCGATGGCAACATTTTATAAAGCAATTTCCCCGGGAGCAACATCGAAATGCAATGCATGCCTGAAGGACATACGCGTGCTTATGCATATACATATGTATGAGTGTGTGTGTGTATGTGTGTGTGTCCTGCCAACATGCTGGCAAAAAACTATATACAATATCAGGCGGAATGGGGCAGCTTGTGGCAGCAACAGCGGGTGCAGCAGCAGCAGCAGCAACAGCAGCACCACCAGCCATAGAAAGTTTTTCATTTTGCGGTTGACTCTGGAATTTGAAAATGTTGCGCAAGGAGTTGCCCGAAGGCTACACTAACCAATCTTCCCGCTCAGCGCACACCATCTTCCATTCAGCCCACATGCCCCAACTCTGGTTGCATGTTGCATGCGTGTGCAGAAGTTTAAGTGGAGCAAGGACAAACCGGGAAAAGGTGCAGCTGCCACAGCTGCAACATCGAGCATTCCTGAGCTGAGCTGCATGCTCTTCAGTCTCTGACTGCTTAAATTCCAGCACAAGTTAAGCAGCTTACGCTTGCACAGCTGCCTCACCTGCTGCTGCTGCTGCAACTGTCTCACCTGACTGATTATGCTTGCATTCCTTCAGCCGTACCCCAACCATCCACCTACCCTTCAAGCAAAAGTCAGCGTCAAGTCAAGTCTCGGCTTTCAAGAAACCAACTTTTCCCACCCAGCTATGCGCTAATTAGATTTTAATGAAGATGTCGTCTGCTCCATCTCCAGCAGCAACTCCATCTTTAGCTCCATTTTCAGCTCCATCTTCAGCTCCAACTACAACTACAACTTCAACTCCTTCTGCTGCTGCTCCCTTGTCTGGCAACAATGTTGAGCATCAACGCGCATGTTTCACTGTGCATTGAAGCGCAGATTCCTTTACACGTTCCTTAACTTTCCCTATATTTAAACCCGTTAAGTATTGGGTATTTTACACACAGATCTTAGAAAATAAAATATGTGTAGTATTAAGTTTTAAAAAATTGATTTCTATGAACTTTCGAAAGTATCTAAAAGACACTACCTCAAAAGACAAATGGTTTTTGTCTTGCACTTTTCCCAATTTATAAAAAATAGCAGCATTAGTTTATATGTTATTTATAAATGTAGGATATCAAAATCAATTTAATTTAAGATAAACTTAACTAAGAGGTATATTTGGCTAGTTTCCACTTGTCTTGTCCTCTCCTCTGTCTCCCACTCGCATTTTTTTTTCTTACAGTTAATAGTTTTTTCTTGCCACTTTTCACGCTTTACGCATTTTTTCATTTTTTAGTGTTTTTTTTCTTTAACTTTAAAACTAAAAGTTTTAATTGGCAGGTTTTTGCTTTCACTATTTTAATTGCCTTAATTGCAAAGTTCTAATTGCGCCCCTTAAAGTTCCCAGACTTTTATTAGCATGTCGATTAATGTGTTGCGAAAAACAAACTAACTAACTATGTTTTAATAAATAGATAATTTATATTTTAAATTAAAAACAAAGTACTTTTCTTATTTTTATTGCCTGTAATATTGTATGCACAATTTCAAAAAAGTTGTTTTGTAAAATTAAATAGTAAATAAAATAGTAAAAACCTTGTCTTTAGTTTAACAAAATTGAATTGAATTGAATTTCATGTTTCCCACGCGAATTGACTGAGGCACGCTGACAGATTCGTTGGGGGAAATCTAATATCCTGCAGTGCTACAGCAAGTCCCATCACACATTGATTAAATTAAATATTTAATTTGCTTTATATTTTCATTAAGAGCTCATGCTCAGTCTACTACACACACACAAACACACACACTCACACAGCCATTCAGTAGGCACTTAGTAATGCCCTTTTGCAGTTTTCCTCTTGCCACAAACTGCTTTCATTTACATTTGTTTGTCGTATGCCTCGCTGTAGTATGTCATGCTCGCAATTTTCGCCACCAAACGACAACAACAGACTTAAATATTTGCATAGACAAGCACTGAGTATACTTTATATGTACAACACACACCACACACACACACACACACACACACCTACAGATATATTTATATACATATATATATTTAAATGTGTGGGTGAGTGCACAAACCAACTGAGCTTGAGTTGGAGCCTGATCCTGTGCCTCAACTTAAATGCATTCTCGAGCTCACCCTGCACCGCAAGAGGGCACAAATCCATAGAGTGGAGTTACCCTACTGTTAGCATTGGGGGCACGCCCCTCAAGTGCCTCCACGTCCTTGTCGTCGTGGTAGTCATGCCTTGATTTACGATTGGTCTCTTTACAGCCCGCAACTCTGTTCGGCCACACACACACACACACACATTTAGTTGGCCAAACACACACTCAGCACACAACCACAACCATTCTTAGCCCAAAACGCTTTTGGCCTTTAACAAGCGCTTTGTATTTGTCACCAAAGCCTACTCATGAACAAGCTGGAAGCTGGAAGAAGCTGCGTATGGGAGAAGTTGGAAGAAGAAGCCATGGAGCAGTTGATAACTCCAGCTGCTGTTAGCATTTGCACAAACAAATAGCCAACCATCTGCATTTTGGGTTACACCCAAAAATTATAATTGCATAGAAATGCAAAGACACAGACACGCACACAAAACACACACACACAGCTATAGTATGCAAATTTAATTTTTGTTTGTATTTCAACAGCACAGACAATTGACTGCCACTTTTTGTGGCAAGCTACGAACCAAAACATACAAAAATAAAAGAGACAGCACATACCCGCTAATATTAAATTGCTCAACTTTAATAGAAACAAAAATTTCAATTAATTTGTTACATTTTATAGAATTATAACATTTTATATATATATATTCGCACTATGGAAACGAAATTAAATGCACTACTAGTAAATGAATTGAAATAATATCCATGAGAATTTTAGTTCAGTAATTTAATTCAGTTATTTGATTGCTAACAATTATATTTATTAAACACTTTTAATTCCACTTAATTTAAATTGTTTTCTTATAGTAATTAATGTTTGCTATTAAATTGTAAAATAAATTCTCATTTACCTCTTAAACAACCATTAAGTAAAAATACATTATTAATTTAAAAATATATCAAACACATTAAATTGAATTGAATCAATTCGAATACACATATTCGGATTTAGTGATCCAGCTAGTTTCTCATCTTCCAATTAACTGAATATTATGTGAAGCTACTAAATTCGCCAAATATTCAAATGAGCTGCATTGTAGATAAAATTTATTGCCAAGGGCAAATTCTAGTATAATTTTAACAAGAAATAAGGTTTAGACGAGCATGTCCAAGCGTGTAATACCGACCGACTCTTAACCTCGATTATATGGATATTAAAAATGCACACATGTTTGTATATCTGTCTCGCTTGCACACACGCTTTAACATTGCGTTTACGCAGAGCTCAGTCTTATTTACTGTGTATTGGCTGCGCCTCAGCTGTAAATTTGCATTTTTCGATCTCTGATAACTTTCTTGATTATAATACGAT
Organism: Drosophila tripunctata; assembly: GCA_035047385.1. Lineage (NCBI taxonomy): Eukaryota > Metazoa > Arthropoda > Insecta > Diptera > Drosophilidae > Drosophila > Drosophila tripunctata. The sequence goes on from JAWNPS010000163.1 coordinate 468,086, forward strand.
CTAAATACAATTTTCTGGCCAGATTGATATTGATAAATCATAAATTTTTCCGAGGTATGTCTGGCTTTTCTGAGTTCCTTCCTTTTATACAGACTGACTTTCAGTCAGACGGACAGACGAATGCACATGGCTATATCAACTTAACTTGTGATGTTGATCAAGAATATATTAAAAATTACGAATGCTAAACTTATTTTAATTCTAAAGCTTTATAAACCAAATTATGTTAAGCGTTTACGAATTTGTAGCTGAAAGATCTGCTATAATTGCTGCATAGAAAAAGAGACCTGGAGGTGTAATGAGAAAAGCATGAATAATTATTCTGAAGTCACAAAATAAAGAAAATTAATAAAATGACTAGGTAACAAAAAAAACGAACTGATGTATTTGCACTTTTACTAATTGTGAGAGAAGCAAATAGTTTGAAGGTAAAGTATAAAGAGTATGAATAGAAAGCTGAGTACTACTCAGTATAAATAACAAGAAAATTGATTGAACTTGTTCAACGGTGCTCATCTTATGTTTAAGCCTTTAAGTACTCACACTTTAATATGCTGCAATTCCAGCAAGATTCCCACTTGTGCCAGTTGTTTTACTGATTAAGTCATTCAGCAAACACTTAACTAGCTGAATACACTCACACTCTCACTTAAGCATCCAGAGGGCATTTGCAATCAACTCATCGCACAGTTAGTTTACTTTTACCTTCGAACCGAATGCCAAGTACACAAATAGAGAACAATTTGTTAGCTACTTTCCCGATGGGCACACAAAAAATATTATAACAGAAATGAAAATAAAGGAGAAAAAATTAGTGAGCACGAAATGGGAAAAAGGTGAAAAGGAAAATTCAGAAGAAGAAAAACGACTGCACGCGCCGCTTTTCCATTTTGCCAGTTTTGCAGTTAAAAAGTTTTGTATTACGTGCAAAATGAGCGCTTGCTTAAATTTATTTGCATGCGAATGCAGAGAGAGAGACAGAGAGAGAGAGAGAGAGAGAGCAAGAAGGATACTAAGAAAGAGAAAAAAGTGGGTACCGTTAAGGTTGGCAAAAAGAAAACAAGACAACGAGGCAGGGAAATGGCATTGCTTTTCTTTTTGCAATTTCGACTTGTATTTTTGACCCATATTTCATTGCGCTCAGTGTCGAGATAGAGTCGCGGGCCTACAAAAAATACGACCAGGTCGAAGACATGTCGATAATGATTACACAAAGAAAGGCACCAAAAACAACAACAAGATGAAGAGTAACAAGGACTTCATCATCATGATCATCATCATCATCATTAGGAACGCATCATCATTTGCCATCGATGTCTTGTCTCGACTCGACTCGACTCGACTCGCTTCGTCTCATCTCATTTCATTTCGTCTCATCTTACTTCGTCTCGGACCATTTTGCAGCGTTTCGACTCATTTCCCATCGCACTCTCTATGCCTACGTCTCCTCCCCCTATCTCTCTATCTCTCTCTTTTTTGTCTGCTGCCATCACAAATGTGCTTCAGTTAGTGTGCTTTGATGCCAACCGTGTGCAGGCAGTATGTGTGCTCGTCCGTCTGTTCGAGAAGAGTATTATTTGGCTTGTAGTGCTGTCAAGTCAATTGATTTCCCAGCAGAACTGTTCAAACCAATTAAATTTTAAAAAAATTATTTAAAATGTATATTTTATAGGCTTACGACTGTTATTTGAAAAACAGCAATTACAAAATTAATTGCAATACAATAACAATAAAATTCAAAACTTTCAATTTATATAGAATTTGAAATTTACATAAAAAATTGTAAATTTAATTTATAAGTTTATTTATAGGTTTTAACTAAAGTACCTTCAAATCTAATACAGTATTTAGATTTGTCAAAAAGTTAAAAAAAAATTGTATATCAATTATATTAATTTAATAATTTATTAGATACAGCTACACCTGGTTAGAGTAGTTTCAGCTTCGGCTTGTTTTGCTATACAATACTAAAGGTATACTATCTGCATATACACATTTGTCTGTCTCTCTCAGTGTGTGGGTGTATTTGTGTGTGTATATAGGTCTGTCTGAGCAACATATTTCATGGTTTAGGTATATATTTTTTTTAGCTAGTCAGCGTAAACGTTTAAAAAAAAAAGAATGAAAAAAAAAACAACAAGAAAATAAATGAATATGCGACACGCACAGGCATCCAAAATACACACGCGTACACACACACACACATACAAAATACTGAAATACACAAATGAGCTAGCTATCTCGCTTACTCCTAAGTAGTATAGCATAGGCATTTTGTCTATGCCTGTTGTTGTCCTTTACGCCTCTCGCATAACTAAACGTGTACACTGCATTTGTTTAACATTTTATTATGCTACTTTAAAATGAAAGCAGCACAATAACAACAACAACAACAACAACAACAATAACTGAAACGAAGGAAATGAGCACAAGCAATGAAGAAAAGAAAAGCAAAGGTAGCTTCCATATCTACAACCAGCAAAAAAAAAAAAAAATGTTCAAATTTCAGTCTTCTTTTAATTTCTTTCGTTTCTTAACTTTTTTCCACTCAACTTAAGCGGCAGTCGTAAACTTTTATTACAAAATTTTGAAGGGCAACTGTCAGGGGAATTGAATGAAAGCAACTGAAGGAGAGAAAAGATAAACGTTTTGTCCATAATTGAATTAATATTGTCGCAAGTATGTCGTAATGCGCCATGTCAATACTTTTCATTTTTTCGTTCTCCATTCTATCTCTCTCCCTCTCACTCTATCATTGTGGCAGATTGTAAACTGGCTCAACATGAAAATTCAGGGTCAAACTTAGCTGTCTGCCTGTCAAATGCCTTAACGTTGCCCAAAGTTAGATAATAACAAGCAAAAGCTGTTATCTGTGGCACACAATTGACATGATACCCTTGTATATTTAAAAAAAAATATTTTGTAAAATAAAACTATTTTTATTATGGATTTATTTACTTATAAGTGTTAATATATGTAAATATTGTATCTTGTAATACAATATAAGTACTATAAATCAAACATCATGCTGAATAACTTAGCAGAAAACCTAAACATATATAACTTTCCCAATCGGTTAAAAATATAGCTAGAAACTGTCTATCTATCTATACTATTTATATTAATTTTTAAGCCGTTTTAACCTTCTAAAACTTTACTTTTACAATTATTTAATAAAAGCTAAAGTTTTCAGCAACATTTCCAGCGAACTTTTTTAGGAATTTTACAAAAACAAACAAACGAACTGCCGACTATAACGAACCCATGTCAGCAATTCTCAATCCTTCTTCATTCTCTGCTTCTTCTTATTTTTTTTTGGCATGCCAATAATTTTTAAACACACAATTTATTTGTCTTGCTGAGGGAACGCGTTAATGTCGAACAAGGCGAACACGCAGACACAAATTTTCACCCACACACAGACGTTTCGCTATACATACATACATACATATATAGTGTACACACTCACACATTGTTGTGATATTATGTTTATGAGACATACGTACACACTTACCAAAGCAAATAACACTTCGCACACACGCAAGCACATACCGGGACAGACAAACAAAGCGATGCAAGCAAAAAAGTTTCACGCAACAGCACAGCAGTGCGTATACTTGATATTTAATTCAATCTGGGCGTAGATTTTCATTTTTTGTCGCCTGCAGAACGCGACGTGCGCTTTAAATTAACACACACACTGACACAAACAGCAATGGTGGCTGGAAAAACTGTGCGTGTGTGTTTGTGGGGGAGGCAGCACCTACCAACAAACAACAACAACAACAACTACGCATACAACAAAAACAACCAGCAACAAAAACGAGTCACTTGACAATTACAGACTCAATGACAGTCACAGCCAGCAAATTTATTTGCATTTGAGCTGTGCCTCTCCCTCTCCTCTTTACTTACTCTCTTTCTCTTGTGCCCTTCGTCTTTTTCACTCTATTTCCCTTCATTTTCATACCCTTTCAACGAGCAATGCAAACCTTTTGGCATAAGAGAAACACTGCACCCAATTTAATATTTAAATAAAACTTTAATAAAAACATGAAACAAGAAAAAAACATATAAAAAAACTTAATTAAATATGTATTTTCATCGATATTTTTAATTATTATATTTAAAAATTATTTAAAAGGAAATTATTGTATTTCAATTTTAGTTTTATGATTAATTTGAATTAAGTATAAAACGAAAATTAAATAAAAGTTAATGTATAAAATTGTTAAAAAGCTTCAATAAAATTCTCAAGTTCTTTTGGGAAAGAAAACTTTATTAAATAACATTATGACAATTTAGTAATTCAAAAGTTATTTGAATATCTAATGCAAAACTATCAGATGCTAATATTAAATATTCTGCGGAATTAAAAAAAAGATTAAAGTAGTAGATAAATTCTAAAGAATTTCAGCAGTATAAACATAAAATTACTAAACTTAACTTACCCCAAATAATATTATACATATTCAAATAAAAGCAAAACTAAAACTATAGCGCATTTTAACTTCCTTATAGCAAATGTTACTATCGATTGTAAATCTTGTTGTGTAAGCAGTGTGTGGCATACATGAGCACATACAAACAGATTCACTCACTAACTCATGCACGTCTGATTAAACGCAAAAAATACGCGAATGAGTGAAGAGCTGGCGATGTTACACCGCAGATCCGGCAGTCAACCAAAGCCAAACTGCCATGCTTATTAACACAGATATACCCCTACACACACACACACACACACACACCCATACACACACATACAACCACACTCTGCCACAACACAGCGAGCCTTGCCTCAATTAGCCTTATTTGTGTTTAAATTGCATTAGAGCAGCGTCAGAACAACAAAAGCCAGAGCAAAAAAGGGCACAGAGACAAAGTTGGAAACTGAGAGGGGAGAAGCGCTTTAGGAGAAGCAAAAGAGAATTACATTACATGAGCAACAAAAAATTGACGCATTTGAGGGTAAAGCCAGCACTAAGCTGCCATCGTCTGCGCATTTATCGATAATTTCTTATCGCAGTCAAGCTTAAATGTATTTGTTTAACTAAGACCCAACAAAAAACCACAGCACAAAAACCTATGAAGCAATCACAGCTATTTACAAATGTCACTAAGGCCTTTAACCAATTTATGTTAATGCTCACTCTAATATGTATTTGCTGCTGATGTTTCAGATATTTATTTAGGCTTTTGCCACTAAAATACAATACATAGTAATATTAACCATATACTCACACTTTTGATTTCATTCATTTTGGTAAATTGTCGCCCGAATTCCCATAAATCAACGCCAAATTTGAGGGCCCAGTTGCGCACTCTGTAAAAACGTTAAGATAAAAGGGAAAAAAATGTTAATTAACTTGGATTATTTAAAAGACATGCTAAGAAATATTAAGATAATATAAGATATTAATATAAGATTAACAATGCTTATTTTAATATTAATAATTAGCCATTATATATGTCTTCAATTATTATTAAAAAAAAATAGTTTAATTAAAAAATGAATAAAATTTTTTAAATATTTACATTTTGTTTTAGACAAAAATAGATTAATAAAATACAAAACAATTTAAAATTCTTGTGGCATAAAGAATTTAAAAATTTTTAAAAATTAGTTTCAGGTTTTAAAACAAATTTTGCCTTATCTTCAACAACTTTAACTCTCTCTACCCCTTTTGCGACTTATTAAAATAAAGCCATGCCTTAAAATATTAATTACATTTATATTATTAAAATAAAAATAACATAAGCATATATAATTAATGCTTATTTAAGTTTTAATAATTAGTAATTATATTTTTGAATAAACATAGCTAAAGCTGGCGAACATCAGTTAAAAAGAAATATAAAAAAACTTCACAAAATTTTACATTTTGCTTTTAACAAAATTTCACAAAATTGAAAAAAAGGGAATTGCTTGGCGAACATAATATTTACAATTTTCTAAAAACTATTTTTATTTATTAAACTTTCTTGAAACAACAATTTAAGCTCTCCCTTAACTTTTTTTATACCCGTTTATATATTTTTTCTTTATACTTGTTAACTTTGCAAAGAAATTACATTTGTGTTCATCCTTTTACTCAACTCTTTTGATATTATGTTCTTAACATTTCGACCTTTGCATATACATTTTCGCTGACTTCCGCTTGGTGTTGCTCATTAAGTGGCCTCCATTCACCATTTCTGACCATTATGGCCATTATCCAATTTCAATCACTTGTTCGCCACTTTATATCGCTTCATTGTTTACGCCTCATTGCCAACGCAGCGGGCAAAATAGAAGCAATCAGCAGGACGTTCCTCATTCCGCCAATTTCAGTTTCATTTCTTTCTCTCTCTCTCTCTCACTCTTTCTCTCTCTCACACACTCTTTCTCTTTCATTCTATATTGCCAACAGTTTAAACAACTTTTGTCGTTTCTGTGGTGCTTGGCATAATACAATTTTCATATAATTTAAATCATTTTGGGCTGCGTCATTGGCCATAAAACTTTGTCTGCTTCTTTTGGTTGGTATTCTTGGCCCATTCCAACTGCAGTTTCGCCTGACACTGTAGCTCCTCATTGCTCCTCTTTGCTCCCATCTCACCTCTCTCACTTGCTCTCTGCTTCCTTCTTTGTCGAGTGCATATAAACATGCGCTTATTTTGTATCTTGATGGCAGTCAGAACGACAATAACGATGTTGAGAGGATGAAATAGCTCGCTTTGCCACTGCTGAAAATAATCAACATTGCGTATACGCAACGTTGACGCTGCCATCGCTGTTTCAGTGGCTGTTGCTTCTTTTGCTCTCACAGCTATTGATATTGCAGATAATGTCATAAAATTGAGCAAATATTTTTGGGTAGCACTGTTTTGCATGCTCTCTTCTTTCATTTTATGAAATAATATTTCATTTTGGTTTTATCAACGGTTGTGTGTCTTGCTTGTCTCTGAGGTTGTTTCTTTTCTTTGTTTTGCGTTTATACTTATTCAATTTGCTATTCCTGTTCCTGTTTCTTGTCTTTATCTTGCGGCTACCGTCTGTTTTATGAGCTCCTACTTCTATGTTTTGCTTTTGTTTTGCTTTGACTTTCGCGCTTAGATTATAAATGTTTGGCAAATGTTTTCACAGTACTTGTTCTTGTACTTGTAGATGTTGTTGGTATTGTTTGTGCTGCTGTCCTGTTTTTCTATTATCCTACAAACGCAGAGTGCTTAATATAACTTCCACATTCATTCTCACTCTCTTTTCATCTCTCTCCCTCATTCTTTCCCAATTCCGTTTCTGTTTATATGTAGACTGAACTTGTAATGAGTTTTACTGGCTTTTTAATTTGCTCAAGTAAGCTCAAGCTTTGCGTTTCTGTTTCTACTTCTGTGTTGACTTTGTTGCTTTGACAACTTGTAAGCAAATACTGTAATATCAATATGTACTCACATAAAGTGTACTCCAAACATTAATAAAATTTCATAAAAGTGTTTCGAAATAAAAATTATATATTTACATATCATAATGTTATTCAATGACCAGTGAAATACTTAAATAATTTTGTTTTATTTAAATAATACATACAAAAACTTTGCTACACATAAGTGGCCAAAATTAATTTAATTTAACATAACAATTATGAATTATAATAAATTAAATTAAATACAAATAATGTTTAAAGAAATGTATTAATATATTTGATTATTCATATTATTCAAATAAATCTAAAAACTCTATAAAATATGATTTAGGCTTAAAAGTATTGAAAATTTATCTCAAAACAGACAAGTGTGTAAAAAGCTTTAAGAATCATATTTAAATATTGAGTAACTAAACCTAAATTTTCCCTATGAATTTTTCATCAAACAAATTTTATTCTTATGACATTTTGCTGGCTTCTACGCATTAAGTATACGCAATGGTACATATGAATATAATCTAAGCGAACTTTTGATTAAAGTTTTAGCAACTTTTGTGGCATACTTTGAATATAAGATTATAGAATTTCGGCTTACTTAACAATGCCACAAAATTTGTACTTCGTTGAAGAAGTCTGAGAAAAAATTTTAGAAAAAACTAAACAGAAAATGCAACACACGTAGGACGTAGGAGCTACAGACACAGGAAGCACCACAATGCACATATATATATATACATATAATCAAAACCAAAGAAACCACAAAAACATCGACATGCAGACCACAAGCACCAATGAAAGACCATCAACGTCGTCTTGGAACGCTTGGCTGCAGGTAAGACAAAGAAGGCAAATGTCGGAGCAAACAGAGAGATAGAGTGAAAGAGGCATAGAGAGTGAGAGAGAGACGGAGTTAGTGGGAGTGTAACGGAATAAAGAGATTTTCGTGGCCTGAAAATAAAAATTCGCATTTTGTTTTGCCATTTTGGCAGTTTGTGCACGACAAAACTTGACAATGACGAAAAAAGCACTACGTGATGAGGGACGAGGGGCAAACCTAACAGATTCTCATTTTTTGCGCTTTTTTGTTGGCTACATGACAACACAGCAGCTTCAGGTACATCTAGAGATTCAGTTCAGGTGTATTTTGCATTGTCTTGTGCACCTTTTTGAGCACGAACCACGTGTATGTCATGCTCAAGCATCATCTGAGCACAAGAGTAAGCCATCGAGAACTAGTTTTATTTTCCACTAGTTTTCAGATTTCACTTTTAGCTTGCTGCCAAGTTTATATGCCGATACAATGGCCCAGGTAATAGGTCAATGGGTTTTACAGTTTGCAGTTTCTATCATTGAAATCGAAATGAGGTTTTCTTGTCTTCAAGAACATTTTCAAGATGTGCGCAACAATCTGAAGGACTCGTCGCTAAAGCACGTACCTTCTAAGTGGTTTTCATACACATAATTTCAAACCTGATTTAAGTGTGTGATTGATCAAAAAGTAACAAAAAACCTAAGAGTTTAAATAAAAGAATCTAAACTGTATAGAATAATGTTAAGAATATTTATTTTTAAATTGATTTTTAAGCAACAAAGCGTTAGCTCAATCCAGAAAAAACTTACATGAAACAGTTTCTGTACTTAATTTTATTTCAAATTGGATTAAGTTTATTTTTGCATACATCTTTATACTATATATTACACATATATATTTTTTTTATAAATCTTTCCAACTTCCATCGTTCTCAGTTTAATTAAAATGTATATTTGTTTCAGTAGTTTTCGTTATCATTCTGCTGCTTTCTGTTGTTTGATGCGTAGATATAACTAATGGTTGTCTGTGCTTGTGTCTGTGTGTGTGTGGCAGATCTAATTACAGCCCCGACAGCTTAAGTGAATAAATAAAAAAAAGTAAAAATAAAAATAAAAACAACAAGAACTGAAAAACAAAGCGAAACAAACAAACAAATAAACAGAGCACTCACTACTTATGACAAATGACAGTGAAAGTGCATTAAGCGGTAACTACGCGACGAAAGAGTGAGAGGGGGTGGAACGTGTTAAATAGGGGCTGACTGCAGGGTTGCATTTGAGGGGGATGAAGAAAGTTGCTTCTGGCGTATTATTTGGTTTTTATTTTGCCTTTCAACTGCCTTTCTCTGGGCGTCGCACTTGTGCTGCAATTAAGTGGATTTTGAATTTGCATAGAACACGACAAGTTAATTTATAAATAGAGTAAAGCGGCGCATAAAGTGCAGGCCGGGAAAACGACGTAAACATAGAGAGCAGGAGAGAGAGAGAGAGAGAGAGAGAAACAGAAATAGAGAAGGGGAGTGAAACAGTGCAAATTACATGAAGCAGTCAGGTTATGTTGAGAAGCAATTTGTGTAAATTAACAATGGCAATGTGAGGAAGAAGTAATATAACTCAAACACAATTAACGCTCATCTTAACAATGCTGAAACTTCATGTAAGTAAATAGAACTCTCTTTAATTAGTAAATATGATACATATTTTAACAACTTAATATTCATAAAATAATTTTTAACCAAATATAATACAAACATCGAGTGCACAAATAAAAAAAGATTACATTTATGTTAGGATGTGGCATTCTGGTTGTACGGAGTGTGGCACATTTCTAGTGCTTAGCGAAAAGGCGAAGAAGAAAATAGAAAAAGTTCTACAAATTTAAATAAAAATAAACCAAAAAAAGTTATGATAGTTCTAAATGTTACTAAGTTACTAAAAGCTTTTCCTGAAATTTATGTAGCACATTTAGTATGAAACACTAAAATTAATAAAGCAACATTGAAAAAATATAATAACGAAAACAATTTTTGAAGAAATTTCTTCATTAATTAAAAAACATTTCTAAAAAGCTACTTATAAAGTATTAGAAGCTGTTTAAAATAAAGAGATTATATATATATATATTTTTATATTTTTTTTTATAGTTGGGTATTTTGCGGTTTACTCAAAATCTTTCATACAATTGCAATGAATTTCATTTTTTGTACTGGAATTTTAACTCGGTACACAAGTTGTTCAAAGTTGTGACTACCAAAAAATTAAAAAAAATTTGGATTTTTTTCGAAGTTTGCAATTGTTTAAAACTATCACTACTACTACTACTAAAACTTCTTGTTACAGGTGCTGGTTAAAATAAACTGTGAGTCACTGTAGGTAACGACTAATACTTGAAGAAAGTAGACCTAAGTTGGATTCGTATTTATGTTCAGTTCAAATTTACAAGCAGGTCCACATGCTCTTTAATCTCTGGCAATGGCACGTGACCAACGAGTTGAGAACAAGTCCCAAAAAAAAGCAAAGCAAAAAGCACTGTTGACCAGCTGCTAACAAAGTCGAGAAATTTTTAAGCAAAACGGGCATTGCATTAAAATGGCAATGCTGCAACTGAAAATGAGCCAAATGAATGGGCACAACAACTATAACAACAGCAAGAGGAACAGCAACTACAGTAGTAACTACGACAACAAGAACAAGCCGTAGCTAAGGAATATTCCGTTGAATGAATGAAGAAGCAAACGAAAAGAATTCTAGTACTACCACCGAGCATAAACACGATTTGGGTCAGTAACATCAAAAGCAATGGCATGAAGGACGAGGCCAGAGCAGAGAAGATGGTGGTGGGAAGGGGGGAGAAAGGAGGACCAACTTCATCATCATTACATGGCCCAAAACATAATCGTCAAAGCTGTTGGGCCAACTACTTTCCATCCACTTTCCAAACCCCAAACCCACACCCCAATCCATCCTTGAGGCGTTCTTTTTGTTGTTGTTGTTGCTCTTCTTTCTCATCGTTTGCTGGCAGCAAAAGTTAAAATAAATTTAATTGAATTTCTGCAGTGACACACAAAAGCAACAAACAACAAAAATAATAAAATAAAGAAGGCCAAGCAAAAAGTTTATGTTTCAAATTAATGAAATTAATGTGTGTACGCATGTAAGCATGAAAGCAACTTCAGATATGCATTTGAGCGATGACATAACTGGTATAGTATATTTTTAACCAACTTTTATGTACTTAATTACAAACATGCATGTTCAATGTAATTTAATTTATTAAAAAAAAAGAAAAACAATAGACCTTTGAAAGAAAAGTTGTAATTGAACAGAAACAAACAGCACAACTTGAAATTTAGCAACCAGCTAACTAAAATACTCAAATAGAAACTATGAAATACTTTTTTAATGCATATTATAAAATAGTATAATTCTAGCTTTATAAAAATGAACTAATAATTTTTGTCGCCTATCTTTTTATTTGAAACAAATGATCCTAAAAGTATTACTAGTCTGCAGAATTAAATATATAAGCAGATAACTCTGGTTTCGTACATATTTAATATTTCATACATATATTGAAATCAAAACTTATAAAAAGATTCTCATTCTTAACTCTAATATAAACTTACTATTTGTTCTAGAAATTAATAAAGGAATAACCCATTATACAAAGTGTCGTGAAACTCAACAGATTTTTCGAGGTAAAATAAAATCCCAACCAATCAAAATATCATAATTAATGCTAGTAAAAAGAGTATTTGTTGTCAACCCTATTCGAATATTATATTACACATAGTAATACCCTAAGATAAGATTAATAAGAATAAACAATGAAAGATAAAATGTTACGAAATGCATTTAAAAAATTAGGGGCATATTGTATTAAGAGTTAAGAGCATTAGGAGCATTAGGAGGAAAATGTATGTTTGTCAAAGTGCCAAAATGGCAGGAAAAGATAACAACAATAAAAGCATGAACAGCATGAACAACAAAAGCAGCAATAACGACAGCAAAAACGAATGCTAAATCTAATTTCAATAAATAAAAGTGACATTAGACAAAAAATCACTTAGTTGCCAGGCTGTCTAACTTCCTTCCTGCCTGCCGAATTTCCTGCTGTCTGTCAGTCCGTCCGTCTGTCTGTTTGTCTCTCTTCATATACATATGTTTGTATATGTATGTATATGGACTCGGGCCTGGACTGCAAATGGCAGTTGGTTCTGGGTTAATTAGCCAAGTGAACGTTGCGGTTACGTGACTGCCATTTGCTCAGTTCCACAAATACACACATACACTCATACTCACATGCTCACATACTTACACACTCACACAGTCTTTCACACCAGCGCACTAATTGCAAAATCCTATTATGTATCCATTAGATACTCACACAAGCACAAAGTTACTTCAGCAACATATGTAGAAGAGCTCTTTAGCACACATTTTGGCAAATATTGGAATTGAAATTCTTTCATACCCTTGTCATTTAGGACGTCTGCTCAAAAAACGTATACTTAATATGGCAATCTATATATTTTATTGCTCATTATTTTAATGCTCGTTTTTTATTGATGCTGCGATTTCATTTTTGTTTGTAGTAAACAACACAATTGTCATAAATATAATGGGTTATTAATGAAATGAATGTGAAAAGTTTTTGGCATTATGTCTAGAAATACAAATATGTATAATATCTATATAGAATGGTCTTCGTTGGGCATTGGCATCTGTAAACTGAGCTCGTAAACCAAACTCATAAATAGAAAAGTTATAAGTTAAAAATTAAATGAAAATCGTAAAAGCCATTAACGAAACTCTTTTACATATAGTAAACATTAATTTTACCGATAAACGAGTGGCTAGAATAACTCGGATTATTAGTAAACAAATTATTTAATAAATTATCTTACATTATTTATTAACTCGCTTATTTTATTTGCTAATAAGAAAAATCTAATCTTAAAAGAGGAATAATGTTCTCTCATCAATTGCATAAACTAGCTTTTGCTCTATTTCAAATCTGCACCTAAAAGTATGCAATACTTTTTATTGCAATGCTGCTCTAAATTCAAAAGTAGACTAAGTAGTGTATCTTTTTGTGGAGACAAATTCTCAACAACCAAAGAAAATTGGATTTGCTTTACAAATCAAATTCTTTGTTTTTTTTCATGTCATAAATAAGACAATATTAATTAGAAAGCATTTATATATACTTCACTTTTAACTATTCATAGTAAAAGTTAAGCGTATTGCTAAACATCAAATATCGGGGTGTCGCTATTAGCTTTCTGCAGATTTCTTCAACACTTTTGCCTATTAGTGTTAGAATTTGGAATGTCTGCACTACAACGTACCCTCAAATTTGCAAACGGTTGTTGTTCACAATTGCTTCGAGCAAACTTCTCCGCCAGCACCGTGTTGGGCGACAAGATATGCGTCGGACCCGTGGTTGATATAGTTGGCGATGAGATGACCCGCATTCTGTGGGAGTCCATTAAGGAGAAGCTATTGCTGCCCTATTTGGACATTGAGCTGCACACTTTCGATTTGGGTGTTGAAAATCGTAACGAGACCGACGATCAAGTAACTATCGATTGTGCCGAGGCCATTAAGCAGTATAATGTGGGCGTGAAATGTGCCACAATTACGCCCGATGAGAAACGAGTAGAGGAATTTAATCTGAAGAAGATGTGGAAGTCACCGAATGGCACCATTCGTAATATACTAGGAGGTACAGTTTTCCGGGAGTCCATTATTTGCAAGAATGTGCCTCGTTTGGTCACTGGCTGGAAGAAACCCATTATTATTGGCCGTCACGCCGATGGAGATCAGTACAATGCTGTCAACTATAGGGTGCCTGGACCGGGGAAGTTATCTCTGGTCTGGAAGGGCGAGAATGGCGAGGTCATCGACGAGGTTATTAGTGATTTTAAGGGACCTGGCATTGCACTCGGCATGTGCAATACAGACGAGTCCATCAGGGATTTTGCTCAGGCTTCTTTTAAATTGGCCTTGGAACGCAAGATGCCACTATATTTGAGTACCAAGAACACCGTTCTAAAGAAGTACGATGGTCGTTTCAAGGACATCTTTGCCGAAATGTACGAATCGGATTACAAAAAGGATTACGAGGCACAGAAGATTTGGTATGAGCACAGATTAGTCGATGATATGGTTGCCTATTGCATGAAATCCGAGGGTGGCTTTGTCTGGACCTGCAAGAACTACGATGGTGATGTTCAATCCGATGCCGTTGCCCAAGGATTCGGCTCTTTGGGTATGATGACCTCTGTGCTTATGTGTCCCGATGGCAAAACCGTTGAGTCTGAGACCGCACATGGCACGGTCACACGGCACTATCGTTTATATATGGAGGGCAAAGAGACCTCCACCAATCCCATTGCCTCGATCTTTGCCTGGACACGTGGTCTGCTCCATCGTGCCAAGCTGGACGACAATACGGCATTAACGAAATTTGCCGAAACACTTGAACAGGTGTGTATTTCCACCATTGAAAGTGGGGTCATGACCAAAGATCTGGCCATAAGTATCAAGGGCAGCGCAAGTGCAGTGGAACGCAAGGACTATCAGGAGACAATGGAATTCATGGAAACCCTATCCAAGAACCTGCAGACCGCCCTTGATTGCAACAAGTAGAGACAATGTGTCAAATTCTCCATTCAGACATTCATCAAATATTTAAAGTGCGTGTCCTTTTCGGTCTATCGCTTTTATGTCCATTGCTTTATTTATACATTTTATAAATAGCACTACACGAGTGTCTAAATTGGTAACAGAAAAGCGTTTACTCATTACATAAAGTAACTTTATCGAATTATTCACTTTTAAAATTTTACTAAGCTTTACAACTATTACTATTATTTATGCTTTTTATTCCAAACTTTTACAACTATTTTAAAATTTTTACTAATTTCAACTGATTTTACCGTGTTTTAGTACAACTGAGAAAATTTATTTTACTTTTTCCTTAAAAATTTTAATTTATTTTTCAGAAATTCTAAAGAAAACATGCTCTTTAAAACTATTATTCTTAACAAAATCAACAAAGTGCACCACAAAGTATTATTGGTACTACTCTTCGGAGATTTATTACAACTATTTCAGGAAATTCTCACAATGTTATTCTAAATTATGCTTCTATTTTCGTACTTTTATTTTTATTTTGAAATTCTTACTAATATTTCTGAAATTTTAACTACTATTACCGTGTATTTACTATAATTGAAGAATTTATTTTATTTTTTCATATATAATGAAGTTTAATAATTATAATTTCTATTTCTGAAATTTCAACTATTTTTTCCAATTACAAATATTTCTTTTTACAATCTCTTCCAATATTTTAACTAAAGCTACTCCCTACAATTATTTAATACTTTTTTATATACTTTCTACTTTCATGCAATAATTTTTTGCTATATTTTATTTATGGTACAGAAATAAATTTTAAGCTTTAATTTTTACTACTATTTCCTTATTCTATTTATAAATTTATTATTTTTATTACTTTTTTTATAATTTCTAATTACTTAAATTAAAATTTTTATTTTAATGTTAGATTCTTTAATGAAGTTCTTCAGTTCTTTAACCACTTACATTCCTTGACTAATCCCACTCAAAATATTAAGAAATGTATTTAAAGTGTAAACATTCTGTCTGTAATTTGTACAGCTAAAAACCATCTTAGGTTGTAAAACAGTGCTATAATTATTTATATAAAAACACGTAATTATGATAGACAAAACAAATAAATGTTGCAAAAAAGTCTGTTTAAATTTGCATAATCATTTGCAGTATAAGTGATTTCTGCTTGTTTATATATTTAGAAGCATTTGCAGTTGCAGAATTACTATTTATGCAGTAGCAATCGCAATATATTGTATATATTGTAGTATAAACAAATTTACAATTAATTTCCTGTTAAGGGAAATAGCACAAGCGATTTGTATCGATACCATATAGAAACATACATTCATATGTAGTTTATATTCAATTATGCATAATTATTGAGCGGTGGGTAAGCGGTATAAAAGTGAATTCGACAGCAGATGCAGATAATGTATTGTACAATATATAGTGGTATGCATTCGTATAAATATAATTGGGTGTAACTGTTACTCACTCATTGTGTGGAATATCCTCATCCTGATCGCCGACAGCTGTGCATATGTGCATTTTGAATATTAACACGCCCAGCAAAAGGGCCACAAAGCAGCTCAAATGTTTGCCTTCCATTCTGTGGCTGTTGTACGGCAATTCACGTTGCGATTTGATTTGGTTTCGATTAAATCTGCGGCTTCGCAACCGACACTCAATAAACTATTTTCGATTTACTGGCACATTTGCAATTTTATTATTTTATTTTGTGTTTGTGTTTGTTTGCTGTTTGTTTTTTTATTTTTTATTTATCCGCTTTTGTGCGATTGTGTACGAAAGCCACAAAACAGTTTACCAAATGAATTTCGAATTCGTATCGCTACTTTTTTTTTATTTATTGACACTTTTTGGTTGAAAATCACGATTAATGAAATCAATTTCAATTTCGGTTTCGGTTTCGCAACTTATTTATAACTATTCAATTATGTACGAATGCCATACCATGCTATAGTTTGATATTTATTTAGTATTTGGTAACTAGTAAATATTAAATTTCATTTATTTATTTGCGAGACGTGAGTTTGGGCCATTTTTGAAAGTAGCCAACAATTTTTATAGCATTTTAGTTGATTGCTTAACATTTTTGCAAGTTGTTATTTGTAATTTTTTTTTTACGATATGTATTACTGCGAGTTCTTAAAGTTGAGTTCTGCAAAGAAATAAATTTATTGAAATAAATTAATTAGTCAAGTTGTAGTTAAAAATATAGTGTGATTCTGATAAACACTGCATAATAAAATTAAATATTTTAATACATAAACAGTACTTTTAAAAATTTAAATAATTTGAAAGCCAGAAGAGTTTTTAAAAAGGCTACCTAATGCTTAGTAATTAAGCATCCCGACCGTGTAATACCCTTTGACTTTAATTTCCAATTATATGAGTTCAAATTAGAGTAAGTTGGACTCATTGCCATGCACGTGGCTAAGCCTCTGATCTAAATTTACGATTTTCGATGTATGATAACTCTGTTGATTATATTCCGATCTAAATGCGCTTTTCAGGATGGCTTGACATTGTATGTCTCATAACGAATATGACGTTACAAAACTATACGATTTGAAATACATGAGTTCAGAGGCATGCAAATGTTCAATTATTTTTGTTTCTCATGGGCGAAGCTGACTTGGCACCCATAAAATTGTGACGGCATAGTCTTTATGTTACATCTAGTAATCTGCATGCCAATTGGTAGCCCTAGCGATATAATTACTGAAATTTACGCTGAAAACATGTACTTTTTCCGAGGTATGTATGTCTGCATTATTGCTTATTGTGGGTGAATGAAAACTTTATTCAATGAGTTCATGACTATTGACTAAAACATAATATTAGAATTGAAATCGCATGTATAATGTATGTATAAAATTTATTATATGTTGAATAAAATATAATAACGAAGTTCAACAGAACAATACTTTGCTCGTCTTAATAAAATTCTGATCCTCTTCGAGGTTCAGACAAAGGATCGCAGCATATAATCTGACATAAAACTACAAAAAATTGTTTCTGCAGTTGGAAACCTTTATTGAAATAGCATAAACAATGTCCCAATGTTCATCAGCTCTAGCGTAGTTGTTGTTTAATTGTTGACAAAATAATAAACTTGATATAATAATAAGTAATAAGTAATTGAAAACTTTGAACTTTAAAAAGATGCTGCAAATGTAATTTTGCCTTGCATAAAACAGTTGGAAAGGCGATAAAAATATTGTATGTTTGCAATGTTCATTTATTGGACTCCATTTCGGAGGTTGAGTTTGACCTAGAAATGCGTTAACCAACACATACGCATAAACACATATCTGCCTCAACACTCACACACACACACACACACACCCACATACAGTCAGACAATCATATCGTTATGCTCTGCTTTCGAAGTCGAATCCTTTTCGTGGGAGATCGGCGCATGCGCAATGATAATGTCGGCTCATTCAGTTGTTCCACGTCGTCCTCCGATGCCAATTTTTTGTATGAGCATGCCACCCCCAAAAATGGGCGCACATTGCTATACATCGAGCGAGTCGATGTATGTGTGTGTGTGTGTGTCCCCAAGGATATCGCGTAATAATTTTCATTAAACATGGCGCAAGCCTTTGCGGCCCAGCACATAACTTTGCACTCGCCCCCAAGTCCTCTCAGCGACCACATCCGCATGAAATAAAGACAATTTATTGTGACCGATACGCACACACACACACACACACTCAAATACACATATATAGTACATATATGTATATACTTATATATAGCACGCTTTTTGTGTTGCCTCTATTTTTTTATCTTCTCTTTTTTTTGTACGCTGCACGCTGCACATCAAAAACTTTGACAGAATTGGAGCGGCAGCCACGCACAGGATGCGGCCCACTGTGCGTTGTGAGACTTCTGCGACGCCTAAAAGCATGCAACACATATTTATGGCTAAATGCTAACCAACACATGCCATATGCACATAGTATGTATATTCTAAATGATAGTGAATCGCACTAAGCTAAGTTCCAACGAATGCAGCATATACTTTTATTTAGATATCATTTATTAAATATATAAATATTATTTACCTAAATTTAAGTCAGTCTAAATTTCAATTCCTCTTTATAACAACTGGCCAAATATTCAACTGCTCTTATTTTATTTGTTAGAGTTTTCAGAAAGATCAGTGCAGGCTATGCGTTACATAAGGCAAAGCAAAGCAACAGAAAATTTGAAACTAATTTAAACAAGTGCTTAAAATTAAATTGATAATGGTAAAAAAAATTAAAAGTACTTGTACTATTGATGTGAAACTAATCTTTCGTTGTGAGCAAACTGAAAATTTTGAATATGACTATCTAAACTTAAAGCCTATTCTGTAAATACTAAAAGTACTTTTAAATTCTCGAAAATGATAATAGCTTTTACGTTGCTTAAAACTATGTAATGAAAAGTTTTCAGCTATATTTTATATACTTTTACTTAAAATCTAGAGCTAATGGAAGCCCTTGCAAAAAATTAAATGTTATATGAGTAAAGAAAAACAGCAAAAGTACGTTTAAATCAAAAAAGATAAGAGCTTTTTAATTGTTTAAATTTTAATAATGGAGTACATGAAAACTTTTCAGATTTATGTTATATCTAAAACTGATTTAAGCTCTGTGTAAATTTGTTGAACAGATGTTATAGTTATAAGTTATTAGTAAAAGTGCAGAAAAACTTTCCTATTAGCGAACGAATATAGTTTTATACAAGAATTATGTATGCAAAATTAAAAAACTAACATATATTTTGAATTAAAACTCACGCAATAAAACCACAAACGTTTTGGAGTTGGCAAAACTGTCGATACAATGATAAGCTTTCCTAATAATAATGCTGCACATATGGAACATCTATGTATACTCTGCACGTTTCATTGTAAAGTGCAAATGCGTGGTGAGTGGGAAGCATACCATGTAGAATGTAAGTAGCAGAAATAATAATAGTTATAAAAATCGTAAAAGCATGTGCAACATGGCGTATACGCAATGTGGAAACGGACAGCGGACACAGAGCACTATGGGCTACTGTTGAAAAGTGAAAGTTTATAGTTGGCGCACGTTCATAAAGTTTTGCGTGTTATACAAAAGATTTATTATATCGCATATATCGCTAGCTGTTGGTTCTTTTGTTTCGTTTTTTTTTTTTCGATTTACTCGTTTTTTTTTTTGCTTGTCTTTCTTTCTTTGCGGGCTGCTCTCTCTTTTTATGCTGTGTTTGCCTTTTGCCTTATACTCTTTTTTTATGTTTTCTATGGCTTTTTGCTTTTGCTGGAACAAGAACAGCAACGACAACAACAATAAGACCACAACAACATTAAATGGCTGAGCAAATATGGCCTTGGGAGTTTTCGGTAACGGGATTAATGTGATTCTGAAATTTTCAATAGGCAACGGCCAAAAGTTTCCACTACATGCGTGTGTGCGAGTATTTGTGTGTGCGTGGGTTATATGAAAATTTTTGATAAGTTATAAATCAGTTCACTCAAATGTATTATGTGCTCTGTGTGTATTGACAGCGTTTTATGACTTGTCTGGCGATTGAACTTTTGTTAAAAGCAGCTTACAACAATAAGACTGTTAATAGTTATTATATAAGCGTTTAGCAAGGCATCTGGTTCGACTTATTTATGCATAATTTCATCGACAAACTGTTGAGTTATTAATTTGAGGTTTTTTATTAAAATTTTAATAAAATTTTAAGTTGAAAAAAAAACTAATTTATTTTTAGTTCAAGGGTTTTGACTAACAAATTTAAATAACATTCCATGTCCTTTTAAAAACTGTTAAATCTATTAAAATTTACATTATTCTTTGATATATATACAAAATTAGGATGTGTACACATCACCTTTTAATGTGGACCACCTTAAACAACTCAATCAATTTCTAATGTCATTATTTGCTAAGTCTGTTGAAAATACACTCACAAATCCTTGACATGCAGTACTCGTAACGCATTTGAAATTTAAAAAAAAAAAAATAAGAAAGCAATCCTCAAAAAATTAGCCACAGCCAATTTGTTTGCTGCAGCTTTGGGTAGAAGCTTAGACCAAAGGATGCACTTCAAACAGAACACACTCACAGTGACAGGCGGCAATTAATTGAGCTGATGAATGCAGGAAGCAGCAAAGATAAAGAACAACAACAACAGCAACAACAACAAGGACAATAAGAAATATTGAAGGACGCAGTAAAACCAAAACCAAGGATAATAAAGATTCTGTTTGCCAGTAACTTTATAAGCCCCCACACGCCCTTACACACATTATGTAGGTGAACGGCTTAGAGTAGCTACCAAACTGTGGGTTAGTTGTTTGTGGAGTGGGATAGGGAACCCGAATTGGTTTGAAAGGGGGGTGAGCAGAGTGTTTGCAGAGGTTACGAGGTATTGGTCAAGCCTTGAGATTTTACGCAGCTGCGTAAGCTGTGTGGCAGTGTAGTACACGATAATACCGTTATTATGTACAATACATATACCTAACACACACACACACACACACACACACACATGCATAGTGCGTGCGTGTAGGTGTGTGAGCGTGCGTAGTAGTAAATAGTAAAATGCCATAGCATACTTTTTTGGGCGCGCAACACACAACACACAGAAAATGCGCACAACTCGCACACACAAAAAATGACAAATAATTTATGATTTATGACACCGCTTCAAACTTTTCCTAATTTATGTGATTTTAAAAAAGAACCAAAAACAGAAAAACGAGCAACTAATGATTTCTAGCGGGTTTCTCTTTGCTTTTTTTTTGTGTACTATTTGTTGGTGTAATTTTATATTGTGCAATCAACGAGTGCAGCTTCATATTGAGAGAGAAAGAGAGAGTAAGAGCGCTCTCTCGCTTAATACAGACGCTCTCTTTGGCGCTCTCTTTCTCTCTTTTTCTCATTCTCGCTTCGTCTGTCCGTCACACTTACACTTGCTGCGGCTCAGCGCGCCAAATTCGCAATTTCGAAGCTTTAGTGCGAAAAGCGCTCGTTGACCAAAAACAAAAATGTTTGCTTGTAACGGAAACAACGCCTTGCGGATTCCGTACATACGGGGAGGGGAAAAGCAGGCGCAGCGTATTCCTTTTCTATGTGCAGCGAAGCGCAGCACAACGGCGACAGTGACAGCGACAGCGACGTCAACAGATTTGCCGACTAAACACACACGCTACGACGTTTTTACTACGTGTACGTTGAGCAGGACTCAGGACGAGACGAGGTGGACGACGTGTATTTTCGAAATGCTCGCGAGACGAGAGAAACGAGAGACGATTTATATGGCTGCGCGGCGTTGGCGTTAACGTCGGCATCGGCGTCGGCGTCAGAGTTGGGGGTCTGTTGAGTTGCTCTTCGGCTTTTTGGCGCTCACAAATATTGTACTACTACATACATATGTACATATAAATATGTATATATATATATCTATATATATTTATATACATATGTAATGTACAGCTAAATTTATATATGTATATATAACTTTTTTCTACATTTGCTTTTTAAGAAATTGTGGTGTACAGAGATTTTTCACGTTACTTTTCTAAACTGCAACCGCAACTTTTGTAATTTTATGCTTTATTCTCCATTATTTTACAACACGGCAATAATTTTCCGATTGCTGTACATTTTTGTGCGTTTGCTGCTCAACACTTTGGATAAACACAATTAAATCTTTCAATTTGAATTTTAAGTTTTGTCAATTAAATTCAATATTTTATTGCACTTTTTAATTGAATTATTAGTTGTTGTTTTTGTTTTCTTTTTGTTTAATTATGTAGGCGTCGCGTTTAAGTATTGTTGTTTTGTATTTGCTTTCAGTTAAATTTTATTTAGCTTTTGGAGCTTCGCGCAAAAACGCATCCACACTCGCCAGGTTCACGCACCGAACTGAAACTGAACGAGAGAGCGGCGCGCTCTTTGGGGCCTCTAAAGCCTTTGCTGCTCTCGCCAGTTCGAAAATGGCAATTGGGGTTGCGGTGTGTGCAAAGCTTAACTTGTCACTTGTCATAGAAACGCGCGCCAAGTGTGAAAGTGAATAATCCAATCAATTTTTTAACATTTTAAACGAAAATGCAGCATTACTGTTAATACCTACCCTGTTACATTTCAAAAAATTGCTTAAGAATTTCTTTATTTAATCGTAATTGTAATCGATAGTTGCCAGGAGTTGCTGTAGTCGCCGTTATCAGACTGGCACCCACGCAACGACGTGTCACGTGCACATTGCCAATCGGTTTGCCTATCGATATATGAGCGCACAAATATTGCTCGCTGACAACAGCTAAAGTTCATGGACAAAACCAGCTTTTGCTTGCATGCAGGCCATTGTGAATGTCAATCTACATTAACCAAGCTAAAAGCTCGCAGCTTTGTAAAGTAGTATATAAAGCGACCGTTAAATATTCAAACAGCTGTATACTCAACTGCAGTTAGTTTAAGAAAAAACATTTTGGAGTTTTGTTTGGTTTTTATATATACAAAAATATCAATATATTTTTTTGTTTTATTTAATTTTTGTTGTTGTTTGTTTTTAGTTGACATTAAATCATGGATAAGCGTACTTGTGAAATTATTTAAAATCAATTCATAACTTTAAAATGATTATTGCTTTAAAAACTACAAATAAAACTTAAATACATAGGTTTTTGTTGCTTTTTTGTGTTTATAGTTTTTTTTGTGCATTTTTGTTTGTTTTGTTATGTTTTTTGTTTTTCATTCCATCCTTAAACAATATGAACACTTAATGTTTAGTTATGCCTAAGCTATGTGAATAATTTTACTATATTTTGTGTTTTGTTTTTTTTTCTTTTCTTTTCTGTTTTGTTTGTTTGTTGTTGGTTTTTGTGTGTGTGTTAAATATACATGTATATAGAAATTGTACACTTATATAATAATATATTATATGCGTTTCAGTTTGTTTAGATAGTATATATATAAGTATATATAGTTGTGCGTGTTTGTATGTAATTTTTGCTTTTTTTTATTATTATTACAGATTGATTTGCTTAGCAAATTATGGCAAATTAGTCTACAATAAAATGTTTGCAAATACATTTATAGATTTATATATAGATATATGCATTACATAGTATATGTATCATAATTGTTTTTCCTTTTTTTTTGTATTTTTTAAATTAATATTCATATATATTTTTCCAATTGCCATTTCTGATATATTTCTCATATGTAAATTTATGTCGTCTGTTTGTTAGTTTTGTTAATTGTTGCATAAATAAATGATTGTTTTTGAATGATTCAATGAGTATGCTGCATTTAAGCATTAGTCGTTTTAATTTCTGTGCAGTTTGCCCTCAACTTATCATATAATATTAGTTGATTAGTCAAGAGAATAGCGCTTTATAACTGATTAGTTGTGTTAATATTTGTCTATGATTGTTTGATTGATTGAATGAATGATATATGTGATATATGTGTATATATATGACTGACTATATTCAAGTGCGTCAGTTTATATATGTTTGTGTGCCTGAAGTCTAGAATAAATACACTGTCCAACTTATAGTTGAGTTTTGTAAATGCTGCTGAAAATACAGCACACAGCAAAAAAAAGGTATTAATCTAAAATGTTCAATTCAATTTGTTACCTTATTCTCTACATATATTGGACATTAAAATTATATATATTTTTTTCGTTTGTTTCTTTCTTTGTTTTATATAAATACAAATTTTTAAATAGGTATTTTTAGCGGCGAGTTTTGAGCGAAAAAATCAAACTAATTAGAAGCAAAAAAAAAATACATAAACAATTAAGAGGCGCGCTTTTAGAAATTTCAGTTAAATATTTGTTTTAAGCATTGGAATTAGGCAACTAATAACTTTTCACTTAACATAAATAATTTATAATATTGTTTTTATATGCATAGTATATATATATATATATATATGTATATATTAGAAACACTTAACGTTTAGAACTGTTAGGGCGGGCGTATGTGTGTGTGAGAGAGAGTGTTCGCAAACAGCGACACGGCAACGTTGGCTAAGCGCCATTTCCGTTTCCGCCGCTGCCACTGTTTCCGCTACTGCTGCTGATGCTGCTGCTGCTTGTGTGACTGACCAATCGACTTGAGCTTGAACTATCAGCCGCATCTCTGGCTGTTACCGTTGCTGCCACAACCTCCTCATCCTCATCGCCCAGATACTCATCCGGCTTGTGACTAGAGGCTGGAGGCGTCAACAGACTCTCGGGTGGACGCAGTGCCGTCGCTGGAGATGCCTGTGTGCGTGCACGCATTGCATGCAATGCATTTTGCCTCATCAGCAGTTCATCCTATAAGAAAAGAAAGAGCAAATTAGTAAATTGTATACATAAATGTTTAAAATTTAAAGATTCTTTTAAACCCTTTTGATACTTACATACATATCCATTGTGGTTGTGTGCGTTTGAATGATGTGCGAGTCATCGGTGACAATATTGGGACAGACATGGGCCAGTCCAAACTTATTAGTCACCTGCTCGTTCTGTTCATTCAGCTGCAGATACGGTGCCTTCTGGGATATGACATGAAAGAAGGGCTCCATCCAGCGTGCACAGGGCTGCACTGTCTGCCAGTCCAAGCCAGAACAACGCAAAGCAGTCTCACTGTAAATAGAAGAAGAGGAAAAATAGAAGATGAGTATGGCAGATAAACGGTATGTATATGTCAAGTATACATCATATATATACAATAAATCTATATCATATATTTGTCTAGCCAACTTACCGATTGAATGTATGACTTATGGCCGCCGCGGCCAACACCGAATATGGATAGTTGGCCATGCCGACATCGAGTGTGCACAGATCAAGCAGCTGTGATGTCTGCACAAACTCAAAGCCAGAGAATTGTGGATAGATGAAGGCATCATCGACTTGGCCAGTCTCAGCAGCTGCCTGTTGGCCAATTTGAGTTAATGATGCCGGCGTCCGATTGTTCACATTCAACTGCATATAGACGCCCAGCCAGCCGGTTACGGTAATGGGACAGATATCCCAACCCAGAGCCTGCAGCAGAATCTGTTCGTGCTGGAGAATATCCCGTTCGGTGCAGGCGCCATCGGTGACATAAGCAAATTCGCAGATTTTTGGCGGATAGATTTCCTCCACTTTGGCAGCGACAAAGAGACATGTGATGCCAATGAGTTGGAGATGTGTCTTTTGCACCTGGTTCTCGCCGTGCAGATAGCGATCGAGATAATCGACAGCCAGATAGAAGGTCTCTCTGTGTAGCTTATACACCTCGCACACCTCAATCAACCAGTCGAGGAGTATAGCGCGCATGCGTGGCTGCAAACCGGGATGCTGTTCCAACATGGTGCTGCTACGCAGATGTGAATCCTGCTCATCCCGTTTGCACATCAGCATCCACACATCGCCGGCATTGCCCCAGGATAACGCGGGCAGCGGACACTGACGGTACACAGTCTCCATGGCCGGTGAACTGCATTTGTAGCTGTTTTGTGATGTTGCACCATCCAATGGATTCAATTTGTAAACGCTGCGACTGCCGCTGTTTGCCTCATGGGGCAGATGCTGTTGCTGCTGCTGCAATAGCTGTTGTTGTTGTTGTTGTTGTGTGCCTGGCGTCCGTTCGCCATTCTGACTGCAAGCGGTTGCTGTGGACGATGCTGGGGATGAGCTCGATGAATTGATTTCCTCATCATCATCATCATCGTCGTCATACGAGTATTCCTCGCTGCTATCATCCACCACCTCCTCCTCATCCTCCACCTCTTGGGCATTCAGCTTGACCTGTTCCGCCACATCCTCAGCCACATAGCGCACCACAACTGGCTGCAGCTTGTTGCCACGATCTGGACTTGGCGGACTGTCGGGACTGTCGGGCAGTGGACTGTGTGGCACCACCTCCTCAGACAACTCCTCGGCGGGTGAACTGCGTATGCTTAACTCATCCTGTGCATTCAGCGCATCCCCCAACGCACTCACTGTCACAGTCGCTGTAGCAGCAACTGTTGCCGTCACCGGCGAGGTGTAAACTGAGGATGCCTCCGACGACTGATTGCTCTGATCGCAGCCATAAACCGCGGGCAAACGCTGCTGACGCTTTGCCAATGGTGGTTCAAAGCCAAGTTCAGGATCCTATAAAGAAAAAAGAAAATTAGATATATTATTAGTGATGAGATTTATAAAGGTAGTATAAATAAAACTATATGCTTAACATATAAATGTATCAAATTATATACTTAATGCTAAGTAGAATAGTATCTTTAAGTTGATTGTGATTTTAGAGCAAAATCTGGGAGAAATCGAGAACATTTTAAGTGATCTAGAGCTCTCAAGATATTATTGATTTATTGAAAAATCTATAATTTTCCAATCATAAACTTAAATAATAATTAAAGTATTAAGATAA
The DNA here is from genome assembly GCA_035047385.1 of Drosophila tripunctata. Lineage (NCBI taxonomy): Eukaryota > Metazoa > Arthropoda > Insecta > Diptera > Drosophilidae > Drosophila > Drosophila tripunctata. The sequence goes on from JAWNPS010000163.1 coordinate 495,371, forward strand.
TTTCAAATATAGTTTTAGTTTGTTTTTTTGATTATTACCATTTCGATGAATTTGCGCTTCTGTTCCAGCTTCATAATAACATGAACAACAATTTGAAGAATTGGGCCGAAATTAAAAGGAACAACGATGAAACGACGAGTCCGAGAAACAGGAATACGAATTCGTGTTCAACTAAGTAACAAAACAACACAACTAGCAACAATAACAGGCTTAAACGTGTTTCGAATTAATTGGCAGACACTTCTCTTCAAGGATGCCAATGAAATTGTGAATTTATGTGGGTACGGCTGTCAAAAAAACCGACTGGCTTTAATCCTTGTCGGCGATTCTATTATAAGAAACACCCGCACAAATCGAAATAACCACACACGATACGAAATGATGAATGCTGGTTCCACCAAATAGTTTAGTTTGGTATAGTTTCGGTTTCGGTTCCAGTTACAGTTATAACAATAACACTTTTGTCTCACAATATATCTTTAGCGTGGGAGAGGAGTCAAGTATTCAAGATTGAGGTTATGTTGTTGTTGAGTGTGTGTGTGTATTGCACTTTTGCTTGATGATTTATTTTGGTATATAATTTAGCAGCAATCTTTGGTTAATCGTAATTACTTCTTTGGTATGATAAAAGTTGTTGCGACAGTTATCTGTATATTATTTTTATTTGCACTTTAAAACATTTATTTTTTTTTTTTGCAATCGTTGATCTTTGCAAAAATCCGGTTTCCTAAATTAGTTTTTTGCACTCGGTTGTTCAGTCTTTACAATATACTTCTTTTGTACTCTCTTATCCGTTTAGTCTTATGATTATTATAATTTATATATATGTATTTATATTCGTTGGGTTGGCAACAACGGACGATTTTCTTCGCTGTTAATTTTTGGTTATTGCTTTAAGGTTATATTCTTGCTTTCTTCTTTTGGTTTCGAATTATTATTTTTTTGTATTGTGCTCCGCTCGGTATTTTATCGTGTACCAAACGCGTTGGCTTTCGCTGTGCAACTGAGCTGATCGCCGCTCGTTCCAGATCACCAATCCCCGAACCTCGTGCCCCGAACCCCGAACAGCCGAGACGCCTTCGTGCACGTCGCTGCTGTCGTTATCCTGCTCAACGAATGCAACGGCAAATAGGGGTTGCAGCGTTAAAGCAGTAACGATAGACATCTTCTCTCTCGCTCTAGCTCTTTGCGCTTAGGTATCTTGAGACGCTTGAGCGTTTTTGCATTGCATTTTGCAGTGTCAACAACAACAACAAATCTTCACGACGGCTGCTGTTGCTGATCCTTTTCACAATTATTTTTGTCAACCTTTTCAGGTAGACAGACAGACGAGACGCTAAGAAATCACTGCTACCTACTACCCTAAAACTCCCTACTCCCTACTTTACAACCAATGGTATTATCGCCTTTTTGGCTCGAGCTGTCAAGCTGCAGCCTTAGATCTTGGCTCTAGTCTTTCAATTTCATTCTCCATCTCACTCTCCTTCTTCTTCATCTCTGTTGGCTTTAATAAATTATCTTTTGGCATTGCCTTCAAAGCGGTCCGGTCAACAAATACCGTTTCTTTGCGGGGCGTTACTGCAGCCAAGATGTAGAGCGAACCTAATGAAACTACAATATCGGAGAAACAAGGAAAGGTACAACAAAAGAGATGGCAAAAAGCAACCAAGAATACTGCATAGTTGGCAAAAAGAAGTCAAAGAAATTGCACAAAGAAATGGCAAACACAAAAATCCAGAAAGAAAAGCCAGTTTTATCCTCAAAAGATTCGATCTAAAAATTTAAAACCTAAAATACATTGCCAAAATGAAACAATAGCAAACAACTAGCAGATATTTCCAAAAGATATAGAAAATATTAAGAAAAGAAAGCTATTTACTAAATTTCCTAGCTATTTCAATTAAAAAATTGCTGAATTAGCAAAATAAGTATCTGGAAATGCTATTCATAATCGTTTCTCATCTTTAATACGATATAAACTTTGTAAAACTATCTCATGCTTTTGAAATACCAATTTAGTAATCTGCAATACGTGTTGTTCATTAACAGATTTCAGTTCAAATACAACCCCCCAAAACAGAAGAAAAGACAAACGTATCTGTCAATCTCACACATCATAAAAGCTTAACAATCTCTGCTGCTTTGCTCGGGCAAACGAAGTCTCATTAAAGATTTTCACATAATTTGTAGGAAAATAAGTTGCAAGAAAATGAGGGAAAATAATGTGCATTTTTATGATATTTATGTGACAGATTTAATTGTTTGAGTAGGTTTTTGCCAACAACTGCAGCACCCCAGCAAAAGAAGCAACCGAAGGCAGTACAGATCGAGTAGGTAAAGAAAGAGAGAGAGGGAGATGGAAAAGCCTATAGAACCGTTTACCTGATGTATGTACATACATATAGCCGACGACGGTCCAAGGCGCATGACAAATTTAATTTCTTATTCTTGGCATAAAATACAACCCTCCAGGGTAAAATGGCAAGATGGTAAAATGAAAATGGACACATGTCATGGAATGCAATGTAATGTAATTAAAATCAAAGCGTGCAATGGCATAAGTTACTCAATGCTCGGACGGACACTCGGGTATAATTCTGCTGAGAAGTTTAGTTCTTGGACAACATCTGTCACTTGGGTCTGTTGATCTGGTCAAGCATAGTACAAATCTGAAGATTACTTGGCAAATGAATAGGGAAAAAACTAGTAGCAGAAAAAGCTATAAACGAACGAGCTGACTGAATAGAGACCATGTACTTATTCTGCAGACATGTTACATGGTTGATTTTTAACAAATTTCGACAGAAATTCAGTTAAAATATTAAAATAGAAAGTTTTTCAATTTCAAAAACCGTAAGAGGAACGGGTATTTCTGGAACGGGTGTTTCTGTAATACTCTGCATTAATTTAGCAAATTTTTAAAAACCATAACTTTGTTAAAACGCAGCAGATTTGAAAAAGAAACGTATTTAGACCTTGACGTGTCTAAACGATTTTAACCAAATTTGAACCGAAATTTGAAGTTTTAATAATTAAAATAATTAAAAAAACAAAGCTTTTTATACTATACAGATTTGGCGTGTATATAGAAAATGATATAATGCTTACGACTGAGTTTGGTAGCATAGCAAACTACTTCTGTGCATATTAAATTTAGTAGCTATGGCTATTATAGTACCTAAAATCTATGATAATAAATATAAATCAATCACATATTATATATCTACTGTTGTACTGCATGTTTCTTAGAATACCCTTTCCTTACTTATATAATACCCTTCTTTTATGACAAACTTAATAGACCACTGTACCTAACTTATGTGCATGGTCTTCTAAAACAAAGTTGTTTTGTGAATCCAAGTGTGATTGCATTGATCCCCGAGTTCTCAAAAATTTAGTGAACTGTAAAGTCTGGACCAGAGACACACACGCACACACACATAGATTTATAAGAAGTAGGAAGGGTTGTGTTGCTGTTGTTGTTGCCACAAGTTTAACAAGGGTTAAACTGGGTTATGCCCCCTTTTAAGCAATTCTCTCAAGATTTGCATTTCTGTTATGCATTCCGTATGCTGCAGCTGCTGCTGCTGCCGTTCTTGATCTCAAGGTAAAACTTTTTACAAAGACTTTGAGACAGATTGTAGAACCCACAACAACGAGGACTTCGACATCGGCACCCATAACATCACTCGAACTAACGCTGTGAGTCCATTTTTCCGAAAAGCAGATGATGCAATCGACAATTGTGTCCCCCGGACAGCAATAGCGACAGCAACAGCGACAACGTCAACCGCATATGTCCTCAACGTTATCCTTGTATTGCCTAGTCCCTGAATTGTCCATTGTATTGCACTTCATACCCCTAAAAGTCCTAGAGCGCTTATGTGTCGTAATCTTTCTACCGTCTACAGTCTTGTAAATACCGAAACACCTTTCCTTTTGCTTTACTACTACTCCTCCTCCTTCTCTTCTACTGCTGCTTCTCTTTCCACTTATTTTTTTTTCCTATCGCCTTGCAGGCGTCGCTAAGCGTACGCCTCATATACCTTGTCGTGGATCCAGGTGTAACTTTGCTTGTGTATGAGTGTATTTGTGTGTAATATCCATTGTATTCGTAGTTTGAGTTTCTTTCAATTCGCCCCCGTCCAAGTTTCTTTCATAACATTTAATTTCGTATCGCAGTTTGATAATTGTTAATATGTTGCAATCGGCAGCTGCAACATAAACAAGCATGAGCTAATTTAAAAAAAAAAGTCTTAGAAAACTTGGCAACTCTAGCTACTTGTAACTTTCCTTATGATAAATGACCAGCGCACGTTGACCATCTTCAACATTGGTTTAGGGAATTTCCATTTCCAATTTCCTTGTTATAAATGATATGCAAACATGACTCAATGGTTCCCAAAGGATGCACAGTACAGCATAACAAACACTCATATTTCTTTTGGTTTGTACGAAACTGACCACAGGGGTCAGTTTGCAGTCCGAAAAGGGGTTAATGGGTGACTTTTTCCTCAACATTTTCCGCGGTTATCCGCATGACACTGCAGGATATTCTGTTTGACATCATCAACTTCATTATGAAAATTCCTATTATCCTTTTATGGATAATGCGACACTCACTGTCCGAGCAGAGTGGCAAATCGCCTCGTGTCCCCGACGTGGAGTATAATTAATCATGCAATTGGTTAGATTCCATGACAAAACGGATTAAGTTAAAGGTTTTGGTTTTGCGGCTTCAATTGTTGCGGTAGTTACGCAAAATTACTAAAGACTTAAAGGGGAATGTTGGCAAATGAGTTTTGAATATGTGTAAGCAACCTCAAGATAATTACCAAAGAAAGTTGATAAAGAGTTTAAATTTTGCAGCTGATCTTTGATTACGAAATGTGATGATAAACGAGTGCAAAATTTCAAGAACTTATATTTATTTGTATAGAATTTAAATATAAAAAATTAAAAGCCGAATCAAATACTATTATTCTCAAAAAAAATAATTAAAACATTATGACTAAAGAGATGTTGTAATTAAATTAAAACAACGAAAAAACTTGACTACTCTACGTGCAAAATAATGTTGTTATGGGCATTAAATCGAGAATTTTATAAAAATAAATAAAAAGAATTTCTCTGATAAAAAGGAAAACTCAAAATATGGCATATTTTTGACTAGAATTGAAACATAAAAGTTCAAAGCCGAATTAGGTACAATTATTTAAAATAAACAAAAATAAAATATGAATTTCGAGATCTTTTAAGAATCTTCCAATCGAAAACCACTATGTAAAAAACTTGAAATGCAAAGAACTGCTTACAACAATAAAATCATGAATTTTATAAATGAATTTTATATATTATGAAAGTATAAAATAAAATCACTAGAAATATATGATATAATTAAAAATTTTAATTTTATATAAAAATAATCAACAAAATTTAACACTTTTTAGACTCTGAGCAATTTAATCATAATACTTCACTTACTAACATTTCTATTAGACAACATATAGTTTATCTATAACGTAGGAAACTTGCTGTCTAGTTTTTTCCTCAACTTTCACACGCCATGCAAAATTATCTTTAAGTTTGTGTGTGTTTACTTTTCAAGCTAAATGAAATCCTCTTTAAATTACAATATAAAGGGAAACACGTCAAATTACAACAATTTTTCCATGTCCATCCCAAGTTGGGATGCATTTTAATGCCTGGGAATTGACAGCAAAAACAAAAAAGAAAACAACATATGATATATATAAAGAACTCAAGCTGAAATCAAGTTTCTTTCTGCTGACTTGACAGAAATCAAGCAGAAGGTCCTCTCTGCACTTGATTGCAGCCAAGATGAGCTGCGGTGATGGAAAAGGAAAGGAACGTGAATTTCAACCCGCAGCGTGATTCAATAAATATCCCTTTTTTTCGATGGAAAAAAGTGTAGAAAACACAAAGGACTACTACTACTCTGGGTCTGGGTTGTGCCGATTTCATGCTTACAAGACATAAACAAAAATTAAAGGCAAGAGGAGAAGAAGTCTTCTGCACATATCACGCACAAAAGGGTTACATTACACTGACAAATTGGTAAAATAATACCATAATTTTTATCCTTTTGCGCGAGCTAAACAAATATTGTATAATATTTCAAGCTCAAAACAACAGAAAAACAACAGAAAAACAAAAAACACAAATGTTAAGGAATCCCCCGAACCCTCTTTGGAATAATTAAGGATGAAAACCATAACGTCCCATAAACAGATGACACACTACAGAGCACTACAGTAGTTGGGTTAGCCGTTTGCGATAAGAAAATGATTTGCATAAAAGTTTAACGGAAATCTAATGAGCAGAAGGATCCTTGCATTTGCATAAGGATACGATCGGTTGCTTCTTGTCCCGTTTTTTAAGACCGGTAATGCAACCTTCTCCAACACTGACGACGACGACGACCATTTTTCATTTGCTACTGCACAAATGTCGTCTCGATGAATATTTAATTAGATGGCAAACATGTACTGGGATCCTTCGTGGAAAGGATAAGTGCAACCCCGTTTGTACAGTGCGTTCTTGTTGCGGTTAAGGCGTCTTCGTTAGCCAACCCATCCCATACCATCCCGTCTTGATCTAGTTCCATCTTTTTGAGGGACGCTTCTTCACGCACGACAAACTCGTCTAACCTAACCTAAAAACTATCGCAGCAATATACAATTTTTGAAAAACTTCTTTTTGTCTTGGCTTAACGGACATTTTCTCTTGGCCCAAGGCCTTGAGTTGACTTTAGGTCCTGCAAAATATATATATGTATGTACGTATATATGTGTGTGTGCATTTGTGTATATCGAAAAACCCACCCCTATAACTTTAACTCAAGGTGTGCGCGCATGCGCAACGTCCTCAACTTTCAACTTCTTCAAAAACGTCCGTCTTGCTGTCCCTTGTCCCACTGTGCATATGCTCAACATATTGCAAGAGCATTGGAATTCTTAGCTAACCGTGGCTCTTTGGGGTGGAGAGGGGGAAGGGGGCGCTGAGGCAAGACAAAAAAAAATGTGGCAGGAACAACGAATAAAATGACATTTGTTTTTGCAGTTGTTGTAGCACAAAACTGGGGTAGAGTTGTTTTGCAAAAACAACCCATGGCTGATATGAGTTTCTATAAAAATGGAACTCATACCAACAATTTCTGCAAGTTCATTGCTCGCTGTTTTTTAAGGCTCCCTCAGAAAGTACTCAGAAAGCAGTTTGCTTGAAAATCCTTTGCACCAACACAGCTGCCCGTCTGCCCGTCTGTCTGTCTGTCCACATATCTCACATCGGCAAAAACCAGGAGCCCAAGACCATTTCAGGCCCTATAGCTATTGTTCCCTATGATCTGGTGATTGCAGCTACTTGAAAACGCAGCAGCAAGCAGAGACGTGAAGGAAAAAGTCCTGACTTTCAAAACAGCATACCGCTAAATGAGCCTTTTCATAAGTAGCATCATTTATTTTTGGGCTCAGTCTATTTGTTGTCTGTGTTGTCTTGGGCTGCATCTGGAAAAACTAAGTGCTCAATGGCTGAATATGCAGTATGTACGTGACTAACGGCTTATTTGATTACAATTCAAGCAAAACGCTATATCTGATTTGTTAACAAATTTTCATTTACATTCTTAATGCGTTTGCATAGGATTTCTTCAAATTGTTAGATAAAGAATAGTTTATGGTATTCAAGTTTTAGTTATGAATGTAATATATATTAATCATCTGATAGTTTCTTCTCAGTTATGGCTGATCTACACAACATTTCAGATCAGTGATCTCTAAGCTAAGGCCTAAACTCTGATGAGTTTAGCGGTTCAGCTTTAGCTATGAATTTCATTTTAATTAATCAAATAATAATATTCTGAATAATTTTTGCTGATTTACACAACATTTCAGATCAGTGATCTCTAAGAGATCTCATCAACGGCTCAGCTTTAGCTAAGAATTTATAATAATAAGATATTATTTTCTAAATTATTTTTGCTGATATATGCAACATTTCAAATCAGTGATCTCTAAGCTTAAGCCTCAAATTTTGTGATCATTAAGAGATTTTTACAACTGTTAAAAAAAACTGTTAAGATATTGTGAATACTTTAGGAAAAGTGCTTGTGAATTTCACGATCGATGATCGTTCAGATTAACCCTAAAAAGCTATAATCACTTTGAAATCGTATAGATTTTTGCTGCCAAACAAACTGATGTAAGAAACTTAAAGGCGATCATTATAAGTTAACTTAATCAGCATTAAGCTTAAACATTTCTTAGTGATGACTAGATTTTACTTCAGGTAATATAGATTATTTCGACATGAATTTAAAAAAATTTATAGTTGAAAATATTGAAAATGCACAAAAACAATAAATGAAATTTAAATATAAATCACTTAAGATGATAGCAAGTTAATTCTTGAGTAATATATTTTATGTTGGAACAACGAATTAGAAAATTTTTAAATAAGTATGTTTTTAATAAACATAAGTAAATTTCTTGATACGTGAATTACTATAAAGATTCCAGAGCTTAACGGAAGCTAAGTAAATATATTTTAAATCAGCGTAGATCAGGTTTTGACATGAATGAATATTTAAATATGTATGTTTATGCCTTTAAATTAACATTATCCTTATCAGCAATAATGACTTTTAAACAATATTTTAAACACTCACTCACAAACACATGAATGATAAGATTAAACATTTTTGACGAGTAATTCCCCAATATAAAGTTCAGGTGTGGGGGTAAATGTTTGAGTAAATAATCTAAGCTTTATAATCGCTAAACAAATACATATATTTCAAGCAAATGACACAACTTTTTTTTTGCCAAACTAAGCAATTACATAAGAATTGTATATAACATATACTAAATAAATATGTGAAATACATGTATTCTCAGTAAGTTTCCGGTTTCATAATGTTAAACATGCAAAAACACATTCTGTTTGTACAGATGAATTCAAAGTCTAAATTGAAGAATATGCCAACTATTGCACTATTCATTCATACATTGAATCATATGTTGATCAGCTTCATGCCAAGATCGTTAGGGTCACTGACAAGACAAGTATAGAATCTTGTCATTTCCTTGATAAGATTGCGCTGCTCGCAGCTCATAGACATTGATATCAGTCCAGAGGCGCCAGGCAAACACAGATACAGATACAGATACAGATATAGCGTGTAACTAAGTTACTTTCAGTTTTATATAGTGGTGCATCATAAAGAGCTTATCGATAATTTGCTAGATTGTACATATGTTTTAGACTCACCTTTGTGGATGAGCGACGTTTGCGTTTGCCATTGCAGGTTGTTGCATTTATTTGACTATCACATGAACACATATCCGATTTGCTGAATACACTACTGCTCCAATAACAATTATGGGCTGAGAATGTGCTGGTTGTGGTGGTGGTGGCTGTAGTTGTTACTGCTGCTCCGCGGCTGCTTTGCTCCTCTTCCTTCTGACTGCTGGCGGGGATGACTGTCTGCTCCAAGGGTGCATTGAAGTCGATGCTGTTCTTTTTGCTGCTGCTACTGCCACTGCTACTGCTGCTGCTGCTGGTTATGTTGGCACTGCAAGAAAAAGAAAGCGTATATAGTACAGTTAGTTAAGAGAAATTTGCAATGCCAGAGGAGGGAAATTCAATGCCACTCAATCAAAAAAAAAAAAGAAATTGTGCCCATAGGGGCGTTTTCTAAACTACAAGAAAGATACAACGAACAGCGCATAAATTCATTGAATTTTGACAGGCACCCATCGGCTACATTAATATCTAACATCCGGGAAATTGTAATCGAGAGGCTAGCACTTTCTCTCTCTCTCTATCAGTCTTCTTTCACTTCATCAAAGACCCTTTAAATTAAGCAATTTTGGCAAATTTGCATGCACATTATGCATAATGCAGTAGGAAGTGCTTTGCCGAATCATTCTCCATTCAACCTATTTCTTTTCTTTATCCGGCAGATGTTTATCTATCTGAGAATACGGCTGCAACTGCACTTCAAGCAATTCGTTGCGCAAAATTTTTGCAATTGGAGAAGTTAACCCTTAAAAAAGAAGGAAACCATGGGGTTCATTAAAGAAACGTCTATGTTTTCGATACAAGTAAAAAATAGATATAGTGAGAAAGAGAGAAAAAGATTGGGTTAAAAAGGGGCTGCTGCAGCACATAAATTCAATAAAGTGCCAAGAACAAGAATCGTGTGTTTTGAGTTGCTCCTTTATCGATCCCGTTTAATGGTTTAATGAACAAGAAAAAGTAATCACGTAGTAAATTACAAGGAAATGGAATCGCTTAGAAATGAGTTATGATCGACAAAAAAGACAAAAAAAAAAGAGAAGACTAATGGCGCGTACGTGCTAGCGACCGCACAAGTTTCCTCTTCTTCTGCTCCTCTCGCTGTATGTCAACCTTATAGAGAAGGTCAACAGCAAAAGGGTGTAGTGGCAGTAGTAGTTGTAGTAGAAATAGTAGTAGCAGTAGAAATGTTGCCTGTGTCTCGTTTAAAGGTTCAAATCCTTTGTACCACAAACACACAAAAATTTGTCAGTTTTGCTCGCGGTGAAAGTTCATTCAATCAATTTCCCAGCGTGGAAATAGTTTTCTTGATCTCGACTGGGTGTGAAAATAGTTAGGTAGAGAAAGCGGCAGCTGTAGCATCTTAAGGAGCAAATATCCCCGGGGTAGCTTATCACAATCATACGTGAAAGGTAGATAAACTTCAAGCTGCCTGTACGTATGTAATGCATATTGATTACCTAGATTACTGGAGGGAGACTTTTCAGCAAAATCGTTTGCCTGGATTTACCAAATCTATGAGTATACCTTGAAATTTTCCGAATTCCTTGATCAGTATTCATGCTACATACTTCAAATGAAAATTTTTGCGACTGAAGTGTCTTTAAAGAATTCGACGTATAAAAATTAAATACTAATTTATCAAGATAATATATTTTTTTTAAATTTCCTTACAGTTTTAGTATCCAATTATACATATGATTTTACTAAATTCTATTCCTTTTATCAAACGATTCTTTATTAATTTTAAAAACAATAATTTAAAAAATTTTTTTCGTCTAAAGATTCTTTCTAGCTTTATATAAAAAGTTTGATTATAAATCATGTCTTCAGTTGCTCCTTTCTCTACTAAATTTGGCAGGACACCTACTTTAATCCCTTTAATCCTTTTTAAATCATAATATATACACATTCTGTAGATTTCTGCAAATATTCTACACATTTCTTAAATATTTATCTTCAATCTTAACTCAAAACCAACTAACGCTCAAAAGTATGCAACACAATTTGCGCATAACCTCAAATAACATAATGTTTAACTCGATCAGTGGATGATTGAGAGAATTCCGTTATAGTTTTGATCCGGACAAAGGGGACATATACACATTTTGCAACATATATACCAATAATTATGTCGCACACATGTTGACCACGAATTATGTCCATAAAATGGACTATCACTTAAATGATCGGGACTAAAATAAAAGGGTCGCAACTGACGATGCCAAAATGACTGGGCAATTATGCAATTATTTTGAAGCGCGCCCTACGCCTCGAGGGGGTCAATTAATTGTCCAAACTGGCCAGGATATGACAAAAATGACAAAAAGTAAAAAGCCACAAAGTATATGTACATGTGAGTGTGCGTTATGACAACATTATCAACATGCTATAACAGAAAATGTAGGGCGTTATGGAATGATGTGACAGTCATTCAAACTCCCCTACGACAGTTCGAAGTCCGGACAGCGACTAAACACTTTTCTAATGACTTTTTCGCGCGCAATTATTTACTAATCACACGCAGGACATACGCACAGGACACAGGACACAGGGCACTCCTGCTGCATCGGAATGCGACGAGTGTAAAGGAATGCGATGCGCCACTTGGTTATCAAATGCGACTTATTTTAACACCTACAACAGCTGTCTACTTTTCAGAGTGAAAATGCATTTTAGATTATCGCACTTGGCTAGAACAACAACTGCGGGCAGCGGCGACACTTGCGGGTTGCTGTCTCAGTAGTTGTCAGTTAGTCAGCCATAACCAAGCCAAGTTTGGGAACCCGTCACTTTATAATTACGAAAATGTTATTAGATAAACATCAAGATCATCAGTCAAGATGTCACTAATGCGACTAGGAAGTAAAATGCAGGAAGAACAAAACTAATTATCAAACTAATAGAAATATCTTGACAAACTAATCTAGACTTTTGTCTAATTTAAAAATTAGTTAAAACCTGTAAGCTCTTGTAGTTTTTTCAACACTGAACCGCTAGGAATAAAATCTAGAAAACCAAAATCTTAAAAATAAACAAATTCAATTATAAAAATTATATTTAAAACTTTGTAATACTCTTTATTAAAAACAATTAGCAAGACTGTTCTTTAATTGTTCTAAGAAATGTTATACAAAAATCATATTTTTTACATTTGTTTTTATTTTTTGTAATATTTTTAATCTGAAAGCCTAAAATAGAAAATGTAAAATACAAAAATCAAATATTTTAAATAATAGAAAAATAGTAGCAATTAAATTTAAAATGTAATATAATGCAAATTATAAAAATTATATAAATAATTAGAGACTAAAACTTACCTCTTGGCATATAAATCCATAATTGTACGGCCTTGAGAAGCCGTTGAAGTTTTGAAATTATAAGTTAATAATATTTGGAATATGTTGAACTGCTCGTTAAGCAGTAAATGTTGTGCAGATTATGTAAAGGAACTGAAAATATAAACACAAAACATAAATAAATTAAAATAAAACTATATGAAAAACTTATCAGCTGTTGTTTAATGTTTTAAAAATGTACAGAACTTATCGCTTGTAGGACCCACATAAAATCTTAAGGAATAAACAGCATGTGTAACTAAGGACACAGCATGTGGTCGTGGGTCCAAGGGTTTCGACTCTGTACGTACAGATCAGCAAAACGAACGATAAAAAGGAAATCCAAAACAAATTTGTTTACGTGCAGCAGAAAATGTTGAAAGAAAAAAAACTAAAAGAAAAACATTCCGCAAAAGACCAAAGCAAATATTGAACAGCATTTTTATGATGATGTAAAATGAACGTAAGACGAAGCTAACATATTCAAATTACATATGGCCAACAGATATAGGATATAGGATATACATATGTAGGTAGTTTGGGTCAAGTATTGGATTAGACAGGTAGCTGCGTAGCTTAATTTATAGAATTTCCACGAGTCTCGATTAAGCGTGTTTTCCTGTCCAGCAGACGATGATGATGATGATCATGATGGTTGGTTGGTTGTTGGTGCTACACGGTGCTGTTGGTGTCAGGTGTTCCTCAAGAGGCGACACTAAACGGCGCATGCGCAACGTCAACATTAAATGCATTTTGTCTCTCATTGTCTTTATACTATCTACTATGCTATGCACTATAAACAGTGGAGGTTTTACAACCAACGCATAATTATATCGAGCTCTAATATGGGAGAGAGATCAATGCACCTGTTGTTGTCTGCGGGCAGGCAGCAGGCAGCAGGTGAATGCCACAGCAGCTGTTGATTGTTGGCAGCAACGGCAGCAACTGCCCAAAAGGATTCCTGCTACATGTCTCTGCGTGTTTTATATATATTTTATTTTTTCCATTATTTTTTTTTATAGACATTACGTCTTACAATTCGTTGTAGTTGCAACTTCAATTGACTTCCCCTGCGCTAATTGCTGCGCGCATTTGTATCCTGTCGCGTTTCTGTTTCCTTGTTTCCCTTTGCTTCTTGTTCCTGTTCCGACTTTTCTTTCATTTTTCCTCCATTCTCCTGCTGTTGTGTTGTGTGTGACATATGGGACGGCGTTATTTTTGCCACGATTTATGTGCCTGGCATTCAGTTTTTGACACCTCTCTCTATAACTACCCCATTTTTACTGCTTTTTTAGTTAACGACTTTCTTTTCTCACAATTCTTGCACAATTTTGTAGCCAGTTTTCCTAGCTGCTTTCTCAATTCTTCAACCATCATTTTCACACTAATTGCGGATATGCCTACTAATTAATTGCTGCTTTTCACTTTTCTTCCTTTTATGGGGTTTATGTTTCTTCAGTACTATTGTCAATTATGTTTTTCAACCCTCCTTTTAAACAAGAAACAGGAAACTGTTTGCTTTTTGCTTTCCTTTTGGAATATTTCTTCTATTTTGCAGAAAATTATGTTGAATTTTGAGAGAATCGATCACAGTTTAGTATCTGTTTGTCAGTATTCTGGGGATTTCCCCGATTTTCATTCAAAAGTAATTCGTATTTCAAATTATACAATATCTATGCGAATAAATATAGCATAAGTGAAGTCGTTATAACCGAATTCCACTGTTTTCCTTTCCCAATGCTGAAACTCCAAAACGTTTGAATTAAAATAAAGCTAAACATTTTGTAAATGATATTTATAGCTTGTACTTTCTACAATAGTTTTAACTTAATTAGTTCTGAGTAATGTGCACAACCCAATAGTTTAGCTAAATCAAAGATATATTAATAATACCCATTGATTAGGATCATTAATATGTAGTAAGGTGGTCATAATAAAGGACTAACCATAACATATCATATTGATGGCTTATTTAGTTCTGAGAACTGTTGAAATATATTACGATTAATAGCTGCAACTAACAATAATAAATGACTTACTAATTGCAAACGCTCACACGGCCACACAGACTCCACAAAATGGGGGGAAGGGAGAAGTCTTTGACTAGGATAAAACCAAGCAGACTTAATGAAGATTAAATTGTGCTCTAAAAGAGAGAAACACAACTCTCTCTCTCTCTCTCTCGCTGAAGTTGGTTATCATTTAGTGAGAATTATGCGGCGACAGGTATACACACACACAAATATGAATGCATATGGAAACAGGAGTAGAAGTAGTAGTAGTAGGAGGAGAAGGAGGAGTAGGAACATGAAAGGCGCTTCCAATCTTCCCAGAGCCTAATTAGAGGATGCATGAGTAAATTGTTTACCTGGAGGCCAAGGTCAACAACAATGAGATGCGAACGGATTTAACTGGAATTGTTTTCTGGGCAAGAGGAAGCAAATTGTTTTGTACTATTCATATTTATTTTGTATTGTATATGTATATATATAGAGCTCAATGGGCATATATATATATATATATGTGTGTGTGTGTGTGCCACACACAATTTCCCACAAGGAAATGATAAAGATACGCGAAGAAACTCGCAACTCGCAACTTGAGGCAAAAAAAAAAAAACAACAACAACAAAAGCAAGCAATAAACGTTGAAAAATGCGCAAAATGTGCAAACTGAGAGAGTCATGGAGAGCAGCAGAGATAGAAGAAGAGAGCAAGAGATAGAGAACGAGAGAGAGAGAGAGAGAACGAAAGAGACAGAGAGAGAGATGAGAGAGAGATGAGACAAAACAGGTCCCTGTTTGCCGGTTCCCTTTGCCGAATTCCGAGACTCGTCTACAACTTTTGCTGTCTGCGTCTTTAGTTGCTGCAATTTTTGTGCGTCCTTTTTCGGTGTGTACACTATGTGTATGTGCGGCTTGTATTTTGAGTTGTTTGTCGTGTTGTTGTTGTTGCATGCATTTTGGGCTGCGCTTGCACAACGAGAAAAAGATACATTCCTGAGATACTCGAGATAAATGCATAAAAATATATATATTGCATATGTATAAGTGAGTACTTGGGTATATGGTTCATATGTACATATGTATCTGTAGCTTGAATTGTCTGGCTTGTCAATGCCAGTGTCTCCTTCTCCTTCTCCTTCGCCTCCTCCATCTCCTCCACCTACTCCCGTATCTCTTTTCTTCTATGCTATGTGGTCGCCGTGGTGAACGTCTGCAATTAGTTGGAACTCCAAGTGCCTAGGCATTGTTCCAAAATATTGCAAAGTCCGCATACACAGCAAGAAAATTGTGTGCAAACATAACTATACTAAAACTAATACACACACATACATATATATATATATATATATTTATATATATCTAGAATGTTAATAAATTACCAATTTCATTTGCTTTAAAAGTCTTTAATAATTTTAAATTTGCTTTAAATCAAGTATAATTCTTTTTATAATCAGCTTTTTTAAGCATATTTGAGCTTTGGGTATTGAAAGCCGTTGAAAGCTTTAATCTGCTTTAAAACCAAATAAAAGTTACTATTGAAAAGTGCTTTAAAAGCGCATGGAAGTCTTTCAAGTATTTATATAATCAGCTGAAATCTCTAAAGCCCTAACAAATATTAACTATTATCCTTAAAGTATATTGAGAATCGAGTGTAATTAATTGCTTAAGCAGCTTTTGTAAGCAAATTAAAGCTTTAGGAATTAAAAACTATTGAAAGCTTCTACAATTGAGATCTGAAAAACAGCTTTAAGAGCACATGAAAGCTTTCCAAGTGAAACAAGTATTGATTTGATTGAATCAGCTTAAAGCTCTACAGCCCCAATAATATTTACTTTGATCTAAGCTTAAGCAACTTTTATAGGAAAATTCAAAATTTAAGCTGTGAAAACAGTTTAAATTGAATTAATGGAAACACATTCATTGGATCAGTTAATAGTAGCCTATTGAATGATATGATATTTTAAATAAAAATCAGTTCACTATAGTAACCTGATTTCTGTAACGATTAAATATTCGTTTTTGATTTGCTTGGCCATCAAATATGGTCACAGTTGGAATTTTGTATGGATGAAATCAAAATGAAATCTAAAACTAATCTGTAATACTTTTATTTGTGGGACTAGTGTATTTTTATTGTTTAAAAACATTTATTTAAATTCAAAATCCTTTAATATTTTGAAAAATATTTTTGGAAAACGAAAAACTTGTTATTACAATAGAATCAATTAGTATCAGTAGCTTTAAAGCTCTTTCAGTAACTTGGCATCAAATTAAAGCAAACAAAAATTTCTCTCAGCGTACAACTAAGTAAATGTATCTGTGTCCGTATCAGCATGTGTAAGTGTACATGTAAAAGTATCTGCTGCAAATCGTGTGAAAGTAACGAGGAGCCAAGACCAAAAATGAAATCAAATCAAAAGGAAACGACAGACACAGAGACAGAGAAAGAGAGAGGCAGAGGGAGAGGGAAAAAAGTTCGATCTTCAATGGGCAGCCGTTCCAGGAATTGGCGGCCTTGAAGTAGCCGTTAGGCCAGACAGACACACAGACAGAGAGTCGGACAGAGAGACGGACAGAACGATGCGCTCAATTGATTATTTAGTTTATATTTAGCAGAGTCGTTTTAAAGGATGTGACTGCTTCAAGTGTTCGTCGCCACATATCCATATCCATAGCTATCTCTCTCTCGCTCGCTCGCTCTCTCTCTCTTTCTCTCTCTCTCTTTCTCCACTCTTCGTCTGGCATTTACTTTGTGGCCGCTATCCTTTTGCGCCTTTTGTCCATACATATGTGTGTGTGTGCGAGTGTTTGCAAGAGAATAACTGGAAACTGTTTATCATTGTTGTTTCTGCTTTCGACTGGCCTTTGGTGTTCCCCACTTTGTCCACACATCCACATCCACATCCCTATCCATATCCATACCCACTGCTAGGGCTTCCTTCTCTACACTTCAGACAATGAAAAATGCTTTTCGATACTGTATATAAGATAGTCACGATGTGTTCTCCTTCACTACCCGTCCTATTCAATTCTAGCATAATATAATATTTAAAAAAAAAAAAAAACAAATACATAAACGAAGCAATCTCTTTCTTTTACTCTGCATATAATTGCGGCATAGTTTTACTCGGAATTATCTTTTTAGGCCAAACAAGAAATTATGGGCAGGTGATCTTGAAATTATAACAAATGAGTTTAATATGTGTAAAAATATTTTTCTTTTGATTTTGTGCCGCATCATTTGCGCAATACACAACCAATAGAGAAGTTGTAGTAGTATTTGAGTTGGGAAATTAATATTATAATACTAAAATGGCATATTAATATGGGAATTATAAGATGTATTACTTGAATTGGGTTTGGTGTAAAATATTATTTTAGTCCTTAGTTTTCTCAGGGAAGTTTTTCTCAACTATAGTAACTAAAACAGGCTTTTACAAAGTAATCGATTTATCGCAAAAAACCGATATTTTTCGCAAAGCTAAAAACAGTGTTGTAAAGGATTTGCATATAACCCATTTCGGTTGAGTGACTTTTCTAGGGTAATTTACATAAGAAAATTATACCTATTTTAGTTTGGTCAGGATCAACTAAAGTATGTTCAAAATCGAGCAAAATATGACCAAATGTTATGGGCACACTGGAAATTTTACATCGATGAAATCGAAAACAAATCTAAAACTATACAAATTATATAAATACCAAATCAAGCAGTTAGCAGAAGTGTGAGGCTGTATAATTGGAAACAACCTGTAGTAGTGACAACTTGCAAAAAAAAAAAAAAAAAAACTAAAAATTTGTGAATGAAAACTTAAAATAATCCAAAATCATAAAAAGCAAATGCACATAAACATGGCAATTAAAATTCAACACTACTCTTTAAAGATAATTAGGGTTTTATTTTGGGTTTTCTACTAGATTTAAGGCCTAAAAAAACCAAACTAACTAAATCTAAATAAAAGAAAAAAAAAGTGAAATTGAGTACTAGAAAAACTGATCTACACTTAAGATACAGAGAAAAAACACATGTATTTGTGTATTACAAGCGTGGATGACACAACCTTCAGATCTCATAAACCACACCGATCCCGATCCCCTTCCCCATTCTCATCCCCCTCGCTCGCACTGCCGCTAAAAGCAACATTTATAGCCAGTTTTCGGCACAGACCCCCCCCGAAAAAATACAAACAAACATACTGAAATACATACGAAAAATACCAAATAATGCCTATATAGTAATGAGCACAACAAAAACCAAAGAGAAGACAAGTCAAGAGGCACAAAAAAAAAAACAAGTATTTTTGCAAAATGGCAAAAACAACAAGAAAAACATAAAGAAAACGGCAAATTATAAAAGCAAGACGCAAAAAAAAGCTACAAAAACAACAACAACAGAAAATGCTAAAGAGCGCAAAGTGTGTATACAACAACAACAAAATATAAACGAATAACAACAAAAAGAAATTCGCAAAAAAAAAAACAGAAACAGCAACAACAAATTGAGCAAATTGTAGCAGGTAAATTGAAACAAGAAGCAATAGCAAAAAAAAACCAACTGCTAAAACACACACACACACATGTACATATGTACATGAAAATATCAATGAACTCAAAGCCGTAGCCCAAGCTGCTGGTCGCTCGCTGTCTACAAGAAGATTAGACCCCACAAGTACACAAGACACACATACCCAAGCCTCCACTAGCCGGCTTTAATATTACGGCCCGTCTCTGCCCAGTTAACTCCACGTACTACTACCAAAAATGTTTTAGATTTTAATTTTTATTTTATTTTGACGTAATTTCCATCACTTGTCTCTATCTCTCTCTCTCTTTCTATCTCTCTCTCTTTCCCGCTTCGCCGCTTACTCATTATTCGTTTCTTTCTTTTAGCGTTTGCTTCGTTTTCGTCAAGTTTTCAAAAGGTTCGATTCGATGTTTTTTTTTTTTTGTTCTGTTCTTTTCGTTCGCTTTGAACTTTTCACGTCGCACACATATCTCAAAAGCACACAGGCAGCCGCTCGCGTCAACGACGCAGTCGCAGTCAACGTCAGCGTAAGCGTCGACGCAGCCCCATGTACTAAAAAAGTTTTTGTTTGTTGTTTTTGTTGTGGCGGCGGCGGCGGCGGCGGCGGAATGGTGAAAGAAAAAGTGGACGCCGAGCAGAGTGCGCTAACGTCAACGTCGACAGCGACGCTTCATGCTTCTCGTTATTCTGATTGGAACGGAAGAGTGCCTTTCGTTGTGTGCGTGTGTTTGCAAGTCAGAGAGCGACAGCGAGAGAGCGAGCGCAAAAGTGTGCCCCGCTCAGTCTACGCGGCGTGTATGTGTGTTCGTGTGGGGAAAAAATGGAGAGAAATGAAAAAGAAAAAGAGAGAGAGAGAGAGAGGGAGAGAGAGCACACACATTTAAGTAAAGTGGCGCGAATTGGGCGTTTGGTTGGCGCATTTTTGTTTTACCGCCCAAAATCTATTCGGATGGCGGGAAAAAGTGCAATCGGGCGGGACAGCATAAATCATGCGAATCGATTAGAAAGTGCTCACGTACTCCAAACACCCCCCTCCCCCCACCACCAACATGAATAACCCAAGATCAAAAATAGTTGTACCCTTCAATGGAGTTCTACATATGCCAAGTAGGTCAAACTGAACCTTTTGGCATAAACTGACTTTGGTCTAATTGTCTGTTGTCTGCTAATTACCCACAAAAAAGGTTCACTGAACTTGCCAATACAAAGTTGTAATACAAAGTGTAAAGTGTGTTTGCTAATTCCAACTAGCAGCATCATTGTGTCCAATTGGTAACTGCACTCGTTGTATGTTGCTTATCTTTGCAATCCATTTGCATGCGTTAATGAGCGTGCGTTCCAATTGGATTGTAACGGTTGCTGCAAAAATCAAATAAGAGCAATTTTGGCAAACGTTTCTGTTTCTTTTTTGCTTAATCGTATTTTATACTTTTTTTTGTTTTTTTTTTGTTTTATATGATGGTGTCTCTTGTTGTATTTGTAGCAAAAAATGCAAAGACACGACGACACACTCTCGACACACACACACACACACTCGCACACACACTCACGTAGTACATGTGTGTATGAAAGAGACTCGCACATTAGCGGCAGTCTCTATCCCCACACTTGTCACACGCGTAGGTTTTTTTTTTTTATTTTTTCTTCATTCTTTTTTTCATTTTTTTACACACACATTTGTTAATCGTTTCGTTGATTTTACCTTTTGAAATGTTATATTAATTTATAGTATTAAGACAATGAGATTTACATTTGGAAATTAAATTTGATTTGCACTTGAAAAAATGGTTTTAATACGTCGTCGTCGTCGTCGTCACACGCCGGCCACGAACTTCACCAAGCAGCAGCTGAGCAGTGATCAAAAAGAATTGGTGGTAAGGCAATGACGACGACGACTCGCCGCTAGCAGCAGCAGCAGAGAGAGAGAGCGTCAACGTCGACGGCGACGCAAGCAGCAGAGACGCGAGTGTATGTGCAAGTGAAACGCGCCAAAGCAAGCACATCCAGCGCCAAAAAAAATGCAACAAACACACGAGCAAGTTGTAGTGCTTGTTGTTGTTGTTGTTGGTAGACCAACTGACATTTAACAAGAGCGGCGCAAAGCGATCAGAGCGAGAGAGGCGCACACACAGCACAGCCATACAATCGCGCGCACACATAAAAGCTGGAGAGCCAAAGAGAGCGAGAGCATCTCCCGCAAAAAAAAAAAAAAAATCAGCCACGCAGAGGCGAGCATGCAAAGCTGCGCTGCTTGGAATGCGTGTGGCAGCAGCAGAACTACAATATAAAATGGAAGCCACTGTTCATCTCTCTTCTCTCAATGGAGCAAAGGAGTCATTTTTTTTTATTGAATGAAGCGAAGTGACGCTCCTGCCAAAGCGCCAAGCAGGCAGTTGACCTGTGTGCAAGTCTGTATGCCTGTGTGTGTGTGTGAGACAAAACAGCTGTTTGTGGCGCTCGTTTAACGGGCGTTGTGCGCGCTCAACAGCTGTTGAAGCTGCCACCTGGGCAAAGAAAGATATACAAATTATGCATATGAAAAATTCAAATTTAACGCTTTCTAAAATCACCACAAAAAAGTATTGCAAAATTTTGCATTTGAAAAATAAATGGAATTTTTTCGACCACTTAATGCGTAAATGAACGCAGTAAACAACTCCAAATTGTCCCACATTTTGTAAAAAGTTCAATTGCTAAACTTAATAAATGCAAAGTTATTGCAAACCAATACAAAATTCATGAATTTAGGTCAATTCAATGCATGTTTACGTTCGCCGACTTCGTACACATGAAAACTCGCAACCTGCTGGCAACGCCGCTCACAACACAAACAACATACCATAACATTGTTGTTTTGCGCGCCTCAAAACTGGTCGTTTTGGCACCAACTTCAAGCGATTGCCGTTACGTTATTCTAAATGAAACAATAGGCATGCCTATATGCAATGCAAAGGTGAAAGCACACAGAATCTAATTTGATTATTAGTTCAAAAATCATTGCAAAACTGGGCGAGTTATGAATGAACAAAGTTGCCAATTTCCCGCGCGCGGGAACCAAAGTCGACGTCAGTCGCTCTCTCACAAAAGTGACAGCTGAGTTGAGTGCGCAGTGCGCACTTGGAGAGCGCGAGAGTGCGACGTTGACAGCGACGTTAACAGCGGCGCCGACTGAGACTACATTTTTCGTAGAACACAAGGCAAGGGCAAAAAAAAATTACAAAAAAAAAAAAAAAAAAAACTAAAACTGAAAAAAAAAATTAACCAAAAGCCAAAGCAACGGCATCGCATGTGATGGGGAATTGCAAAAAACAAAAAGAATGAACGTAGCAAAAACTGGAGTCGATAGAACGGAGCTTTGAACTTGCATATAGTAGAGCGGAGATAAGGAGAAAAAGAATTGCTCACTCACCTGTTCCGGATGAAGACTTTTCGAGCTGCTCGAGTTCTGTTTGTTGTTTTTGTTGCATTGGGGGTTGTTGGTGTGGTGAAATGTAGTATGTTATGTATGCCGTATACCTGCCAGCAAGACACGCGTACTTTAGGCTCCGCCCGGGGGGGGGAAGGGGAAAAGTGTGTGTTTAATGCGCTCCACGCGGATGAAAAATAAATTGCACACATACACAGAGCAACTCTCCGGGTTTGTAGTATTTGTCGCCAGCGTTTTTTTTCTGTTTTGTGTTTTACCTTATGCCTTTGCCACACCGCAACACACACACACACTCACATACAGACACACATGCACACAGAAGGAGAGACAAAAAGCCAAGGCCAAGTGTATTCCAATTGTTGTTGTTTGTTTGTTTGTTATGTGTGCGCTTGTTGTGTTCCGTGACTGCAATTAGATGATCCACAGATTTAGGGACACCATCAAACCTTTTTACAGTTTCAGTATCAGAAAAATTAAAGTGAGTTGCGCTGTGTCGCTGTCGCTGTCACTGTCACACGGCGAGAGAGAGTGCGTTGTGTTGATTCTCTCTCTTTATCGTTATCGTTTTATAACAAAGAGCATTTAGTTAGAGATGATCGATACTCAGCACCGTAGTACTCAGCCGCTAACAGCACTGCACGTTTGCCATTCACAGCGAAAAATGTAAACATTGTCGGCGCAAAATGAATGGCAAAACTAGCGCGGAAATTGGAATTGTTGTGTTTTTATAATTATATATATGAGCACAGGATGTGCATATTGAATGCATTACTTAAAACATATAGTTTCGCAGTGCTGCTTTGAGTTTATAGTGCGCCATTATAGCAAATACGAATTTAATTTTTGATTTACAATAGTCTGGCAACACTTTAGCAGGAAATGTTAAAAAGAAACTGTTAACAAAAAATCACTTTAAGTCGCGCCTCTTTCAAATTCCACGATCCGTAAATTTGATGCGCTATGATTAACCGCTTTGCAACTACAAAAATCACAATAAAACAAATGCAGTAATAGTCGTACGAAATGAGCACAGCTGCTAAAAAATGCTTGAACAGCATTAACATATATAAAAAAAGTTGAGTAAATTATGCCAAACGCAGCACATTATTTGTTGTTGCGCAGCCATGACAAAATTATATTCCACTTACGACTGGCTTTTTTTTTGTTGGGCTTTTGAGGTTTTTTCTGTCTAAGTGTTCCATGTTTATTACGAATTCGTTTTGCTAACATTATCAATAGTATAGTGTATACGTTTCAAACTTAAGAAAAGCGAAAAACCGATGCGTGCAGAGTACTTCCTTCCTGTCTTCCGCTCTGCCTGGCTTTTTATATGGGCGACTGCTTGAAGCCACGCGCCGCATAGTCCGAGGGCGCCGAGCGATCGGATAGACGGGGGAAACCCTCGTCGCCGGGCACACAAGCTTTACGCGAAGAAATCACACGCCAGCCGCCCTTGCGAGTCCAGTCCTGCAAAAAATTAAATGGAAGTATAGATTATGCTGCGTTCACACTAGTGATCTAACTAAATATCTACATATATTATAAATAGGAATTCAAAAATCGACAACATATAAGTCTAAAAATTTGACACCGATTCTTCATATAAGCTTTTCAATATATGTACATAGATAATTGCAATTTACTATTCCTTAATATTTCCTTAATTAAAATATTTATTTTCTTGGATTAAATTGAGAACGAATTAACCCGATTCCTTAAACGAACACATTAATTTAAGATTTTTTTTTTATTTGATCTAAATTCATATGTATCATTTCCATAATTTGGGCATATTTTTCTCAAATTTGAAAAAAATTTTATGGGCAATGGGAGTGAAATCGAAAACTAATAATCTGTATTCGTTTCAGAAATGGGAATATTATGTATTTTCTTCATTACTGTTACACAATGAAATATATTGCATTTTGGAATGTTTTTTTAGTGAATTTGTTGACTTAAAGACTGAAAAAACCTCAATGAAACTCGAGGTTTCGATAACTAGTTTACACTGCATCTTAACACACACCAAATTTATCGATACCCAAAACAGTGCAATCGATTGTGTGGCACTGTGTTAAGTTTCATACTTACGTTCTGATTATATTTAAAATAATAGGCTGCCGCGTAGATGCCCGTCAGCGCAATCAATGCCTTGCCAGTCCAATAGCGTATGGTAAAGGCGCGTTGGAAGCCCTGAAAAACAACAAAAACACAAACATGTTGCATTTGCTGGATTACATAACACACAACACAATTCTTACCAGGGCCGGTGTTAGCGCCTTGGTAATTGTATCCAATGGTGCACGATATAGTCGCTTAATCGGATTGTTAAGTTCCAGCTCTAGTGCTGGCACTTTGCGTGCACCGTGATGCAGTTCCTGATCCTTCAGCCACTGTTTGCGCCAAGCGCGTTCTTCGGGTGTCATGCCAATGAGACGCTCGCGTTCACGCACCATGCGCCCCGCAATGGCCATGGGCTTGACGCCACCCGTATCTGATGCACCGCCGGCAACCATTTTCCTTTTTATTTATCTGTCCGGGCTGCAAAATTTGCAGGAAAGGTATGAAAGTTAATACAAAGCCAAATTATGTTATGAAAATGATATACGCAACGCACCGATGGGAAGAAAACGAAAACAGCTGTTTTGCTAGGGATGGAAATTGTACCGTGTTATTGTATGGTATCGATACCGAGTAACATCAAATCGATACTCGTCATCGGTACCATGGCACAAGTATTTGATAATTTATCATTTACCGATAAACAAAAATTCAAATATCTGATATGTGCAAATATTTTTCTTATTTGTATTTAATGAAAAATGTGTCTAGTAAAACTAGTCAAAAACATACTGTTGCAAGACTTAAGCTCTAAATTCTTATAGAATGGTAATGTATCTGTTATAAAGTACTTCTCAGCTGACAGCAATCGATACATCTTGGGTATTTTAGCGTTACTGCTGCTGGCGAAGTAGATCAGCATTATTGGTACTCCCAGTAATTTAAGTGTGTATATATTAAGCTTTATTTTATTTAAATAGCTATTTGCTGACTTAAAACCCAATTTTAAATATTTGCAAATAATTATTGTACACCAGTTAGTTAAACTCTATGTATAAGCAGTGAGCTATCGATACAACATCGGGTAGATTTATCGATAGCGATAGCTGACTTTTGGCGCATCTCGAAAGCCAAAGCGTAAAACGTGTGTTTGTGTTTTTGTTTTAACAATATTTACCTCGAGATAAAGTGTATTTTTAAGTTATTCCATGTGCGAGTAAGTGCATTTAATTAATAGCACTGTAATTACAGAGCAAATAACAGAACAGCACTTGAAATTTTTAGCTGTTTTGCAGAACATGGAGTCCAAATACATGATAAGCAACAGCAATGGTGGAACTTCAGGAATGAGTTCAATGTTCCCGGTCAAACGAAAGCTGGAACCCATGAAGGAGCAGAATGCTATTAAAAAGCCCAACTACACACCACTGCCCAACAAACAGCAGTCACCATTCAAACCCAATCTGTTTGCAAGCAACAAGAAGAGCAGCTTGGAACAGGATCGCAAGGCGCTGCCAGTGTACAAGTGTCGGCAGCGCATCTTGCGGGAGGTGGAGACAAATGACACACTGCTGATCATGGGCGAAACGGGTTCGGGGAAGACAACACAGATACCACAGTTCTTGCTGCAGGCGGGCTATGCCAGCCAAGGCATCATTGGCATAACACAGCCAAGACGCGTGGCTGCCATAACGATAGCAAAGCGTGTGGCTCAGGAACTGGCCAGCAATATGGGTGATGTCGTGGGCTACACGGTGAGGTTTGAGGACACGACCACGGAGCGTACACGCATACGCTATCTAACGGATGGCATACTGCTGCGCGAGGCCATCGGGGATCGTTTGCTGAGAAAGTATGCGGCCATAATGCTCGATGAGGCACACGAACGCACTGTGAACGGAGATGTGCTCTTTGGCATCGTGAAGGAGGCGCAGCAGGAGCGCAAGAAGCAGCGTCTGCCCAAGCTTAAGATTATCATTACCTCGGCCACCATGGACATTGATCATTTTGGCCAATACTTTGGTGTGCGTGGCATGTATCTGGAGGGACGCACACATCCGGTTCGTGTGATGCATGCCAAGGAGTCACAGGATGATTATATACACGCTGCACTCGTCACACTCTTTGATATCCATCGCCACGAACCGATCAATCATGATGTGCTCATCTTTCTCACCGGCCAGGAGGAGATTGAAGCGTTGGCTCAACAGATCCGTCAGCTGGCCAGAATTAACAACTCGGGGCCATCCGATGTGCGTGTGTTTACACTCTACGCACAGTTGGCCCAAGGCAAACAGCTGGAATGCTTTTTGCCGGTGCCCGCAAATACGCGCAAAATTGTATTGGCCACCAACATTGCAGAGACATCGATTACCATACCGGGCATACGTTGTGTCATCGACTGTGGCTTTGTAAAGGAGAAATCCTTTAATCCCAGCAGCGGTCTGGACATACTGAAAACGGTGCGCATCTCACAGGCTCAGGCCTGGCAGCGCAGCGGTCGTGCCGGACGTGATGCACCCGGTAAATGCTATCGCACCTATACGGCCAGCAACATGGACAAGTTTCGTGCAGCCGCACAGCCGGAAATTCTACGTGCCAATCTAACGGCAACGGTGTTGCAGCTACTGGCATTGGGCATTGATTGCAGCAGCTTTGATTTCATTGATCCGCCACAGCAGGAGGGTGTGCAGACTGCACAGAAGGCACTGGAACAGTTGGGAGCCATTAAAATCAGTAACGCATCGTTGCCCCCAAGCATTACATGTACAGGTCGCTGGATGGCACAGTTTCCACTGGATCCACGCTATGCCAAGCTGTTGCTTTCAGCTCCCAGTTTTGGATGCATGGAGGAAATGCTTAGCTTGGTCGCTGCGCTGTCTAGCGATAATGTGTTCATTGGCCATGCCGATAAGAGTGAATTGGCTGCTTTGGCTCATGCCAAGTTTCAGTCCAAACATGGCGATCATCTTACGCTGTTGAATGTGTTTACAACGTTCCAGAAAACTGATAAACCAAAGATCTGGTGTCATGATAATTTTCTCAATATACGTAATCTTACCTATGCCAGAAATGTGCGTCAGCAGCTGGCCGAGATTAGCACACGTTTGAATCTGGCCAGCAATAGTTGTGGCGATAATACGGATGCGGTCAAGAAGTGTCTGCTAACGGGTCTCTTTGATAATATCGCCACACTTCAAAAGGAGGGACACTATCTGACGTTAAGTGGTCGCGTCAAGGCCAAAATCCATCCATCCAGTGTGCTCCATGGCAAGTACAAGCCGCAGTGCATCCTCTTCACGGAAATGGTGCAAACCGAACAGAATTTTCTACGTCAAGTCACCGAAATAAGCATAGAATGGATTGAGGAAGTTGTGCCATCCATTAAACATATTATTAAATAAGAGCAAACTGTTTTTCTATATATTTATAAGTAAGTCTGCTTGTAGACTTCCAAAGCATCCAACGTGAGACTCTCTTCTAATTACAAGGCCCCATTTGTTAAATATAATTTAACCGCACTTTCGATAAGAAATGTTTGGTTTTTTCTAACTACATTTGCTCTATAATCTAGTTTCTAACTTTTTTTTTAACCTGCTGTTCTAGTTAAAACAAAATACAGTTATAAAATAATAATAAAAGGATATTCAAAAAAAAAAAAAAGGACAGAAATATTCCGTCGGGCATGCCGACCGTGTAATACCCTCTGACTTTCAGTGCCAAATATTTAAGCTCAAATTGGAATAACCGCTGCAAGAACTTAACATGCACAAGTGTTTTTATGTCTGTCCCGCTCGCACAATGTTTTAGGTTTACACTGCTGTTTACGCACATGGCTGTGCATCGCACAGCTTTGATGTATGTTATCTTTCTTGATAATAGTCCAATTTTGATGCGATTTCCAGGATGGTTTAATATTGTTTGTCTCTAAACCAATGTAAAGTTGTAAAACTATACGTTAAGAAATAGTTTTCGACTTGTTTTGTTTCTTATGGGCGAGCGGGACGTGGCATTCAAAATATTATGATAAAATCGTCTTTATATTGCACCTGGAAACCTGCATGTCAAAAAATGTTATTAAAGTTACTGAGATAATCGCTAAAAACATGTTTTTATTTTATATATATTAAAAGGTTTTTTATTCATCATAATATATATTATATTATATGTATGTAGTATGTAAACTTCATATGCAAGTAATTTCCATTTCAAGTGCATTTCTTTAGGTTTTCTTCCGTTTTATTGTTCTGTAAGTGTAAGATATATTATAATTAGATATATTTTAGTGCTTAAGCAAATTTGATATATACTAACCGTAGATCTTCATAGCTGATCGTCATCAAAAGCTTCGACACTTGTAAGAGCAGGTAATTCCCGATTGATTTGCTTATGGGGCATCGCATAGAACAGTTTCCTCCAGAATTGCGGATCATCTCGCCTTAGATAACTGTTGAATTTCATGTAGACCCTCAGCTCAGAGTCTAGTTTATCCAAATCAACTTCTGGATATAATATGACAATCAGTCGCTTCTCCTTGTCCATCGAAGTGGCTCTGATGGCAGTTCGGAATTCGAACATACCCCAAGATGAATTGATAAAGTTATTGGTCATCAAGAGGATAATCCTCCTGGAATCTTTAATGGAATTTAATATGCATTCCGGAATGGATTGTCCAATTAACCAGTCTCTTTGGTAGAAGCAAAGTTTATACTTCCGATCTCCTTCCTCCAGTTTCTCCACATACTCGTCCACCAGTTCCAGGTCCACATGGGAAAACGCAAGAAATCCATCGAATTGAAGGCGCGTATCAACCATGGGTTCAGAACAGGATACCAAGGAGAGACAAATATTTCGTTCGTACAACCACATAAAAATTGACTTCTTGTAATAAAGGAGTGTTAATACAATGATTGTAAATCCGAGTATTAGTCCAGAAGTTAAATAAAAGAATGGATTACAAAATCCCACATTGTATAAAGCACTCCAAAAAAAATTATTTAGACATGTAATTCGAGTATGATCAAGACCATCATCCTGTAATTTGAACAGTCCGCAATAACATTTCCAGGGATTTTCTGATAGCATGATCTTCATGCTACCCGCTTGTCTTGAAAGATAATCGAGTACTTCCGAATCAAGAGTTTGTAGACTATTGTTTCTGAGATCCAAATACGTCAAGTTGTTCGGCAATTGATTAACAGATATACTGCTCAGCATGTTATTGGCCAGATGGAGTTGTTTTATATTCGAGTATCCGTACAAAGTTGAGTTAGGCAACAGAGTAAGGTTTTTATTATTCAAGTAGAGGGATGCATTTCCAGTAATCGGAATAGGTAGCTCTGGAAACTCCATCCCAAATTCTGCTTGGGTACAGTTTATTACAAACTGTAATGTTGAACGAACCAAATAGCAATCGCATCCACTTGGACATGGTTTTTTATGTATGTCCAAATAGAAATTACATTTATTATATTCCTTAAAGCAAATAAACCATGAGATGTTGAATTTACGTTTGTGGAAATCTTGGTCAGCATTCGATATATCCAAAAATATTAGTTTATTTTGTATTACTTCATAACTGAAATGATATGCAATTAATAAATTATACATTTTTATTTCAAATTATAATTATTCATTACCTCAGCAAGGCAATGTCTCGAAATTGTTCTCCTTCAATCGAAAAAGTCTGCGAATATTCTGGATGATTCAACCAATATTTAGGATGTTTATCGATGTCGCAGCTATTTAAACTTAATATTATCCCATTTTCTTTAAAATAAAACATTGTCGATTCTGGTTCACTGAACTCAAATGTTCTTTTTATATATATATTCTCATATTTACTAGCACAGATGATTTTTGTTTTTGTTATTGTATATAATTCGAATCGATTATGATGTTTGAATCCCATGGAAAACAAATCATGTCTAAAAACATTGAACATTCCGCGAAAATATTCCCTTTCTTTTCGGGTCCATTGGAATTTGGATATGTTAGGAAAATTTAAAGATATGAAATCCAGAGCTGTGTGGATCGTTAATTCTTCGTCATATTTATTTCCAAATATTCCGATTGTATCCACGTTTTTATTTGTATTACAGTTAGCAAAGATACGTCTTTGGTAGTACTCCGTGCTCATGTTACAATCGCTTGTGCTTCGAAAATTTACTTTATCGTTGTTTTTTGAAAGGCAATTATAAGTTGCTATAGCTTCTTTATCTATCTCGAAAGATCCTTGAATAGCAATTGTATTTTCAAAATTCTTAAAACAATCAAATTTTAATGTTTTATCGGATAGATTTAGTTCACATGCACTTGCAATATCTGTTTTATTGAGTTTCGACTTAAGAATGGAGTCAATTAAATTAAGGCAGCTCAATTCGGTTGAAACATTTTGTATAGTAAAAAACACTCCAATGAACAAAATCTTAAGAATATTTGTCCACATTATTGATTTATATGGCAACTATGCTGCTATAATGTCAAGTTCGAACTAATGAAAGGTTCGAATGTATAAACACACTTAACATCTGAAAAGAATTATTGAAAAAAGCGGTACAAAATCGACAAAGTCGACTTATAAATGACCTACAATACTTTTCTAAAACAAACTAGTTTAATAAAATTTTAGAAACTCTAGTTTATTTTTATAAACTTAATGAAAATTGTTACAGAAATCGTTTAAAGCATTTTTGATTATTATTTTTATTGATTTGTATTGTAATATTTAATATCCTCTACACACTGCCATGGGCATTTATTTTAGCTTATCGTAAAAACTACCAATACATAACATAATTGTTTGATTCGATACATTTTTGGGCTATGCATTGGGCAGCTGAAATAATTATTTGCAAGAATTTAGAAGCGATAAGAATTTAAAATACATAATTTTTGTCCCATTATTATATTTTATTAAAATTGTGTATCCGCAGCTTTTTCATGCTGCTCAAGGTTGTCAAAAATATCATGATTTGCTAAGAAAGATTTTTTCATTCCCAACTCCCGAGGTATTCAATGTTTTTAGACCTAGAGCTCTTTGAAAAAGAGCAAAAGGGACTAATGAATTTGTGCAAAAAGTTGTCTGTCTGTCTGTCTGTATGAACGCCTGTTTCGCAGAAAGTACAATAGCAAGAAATTCCATTCTTTTCGCAGAAGCTTCGTTGCCCTGTTACGCTGATCAAGTTTATTTTCATATATGGATGCCACACCCAATTTCCCCACAATTAGAGAAACAGTGGGACTATCTCAATTTTTGACTTTCTTAATATGAATGCTAGAAAGGCCAAAATTGGTATGCTGAAGACTGGATACCATATAAACACATTCCGCTTTAAAAATTATGGATACCACGCCCCGCCCCCTTTGCCCACAAATTGTGAACTAAAAGCTGTATAATTAACATTTTGTAGACGAAATGTTTATTTTAAAAAGAAAGAAAGCTTAAAAATACAAATCAGTCGAAAAATAATCAAAACAGTTCAATTCAATTTAGTTATATTAGTTAAGTTCACTTTCTTCGGAAAAATATTTCAAAGAAAATCATTTGACGATGATTTATTTGAATTCTACTTAAGTATGTATGTATTTAAGCCTCCACTCCCATAAGAGTGTGGTATCGTAGGGAGTGAAGTGAACTGTAATCTTCCTTACTTGTTATTAAATGGGCATCGGCAGTGGAAGTGCATATGTATACTCTTGAATAGCATCAATTTAACGATATCGATGACCGTTTGTGTAATCAAAATGATATCAGCTATGGTCAGCGTTAAAAGAACATTTTCTTGACTGTATTTGTTGTTAGATAAATATTTAAGTTGCTCAACCTTATGAAACAACTTTTGTGACTGACTGTATGTACATATTTATGTACGCATATACAGTGTTCAAAGTGCAAATTAGTTTTATTATACCGTTTAAGGGGTACATATGTATGTATTTAGTCAGGCAATACAAGATACTTTCTTTTTTTCGATGCCACACCCCTTTCGCCCACAAGAAGCGAAAAATATCTAAGTAACTACTGCACCTAAGGAAACCAATTTTGACGGTCAAGTTGGTAAATGCAACATAAAGATAATGCCACTAACATTTTTTGGATGCCACGCCTTCTTCGCCCAAAAAAGGCACTAGCTGCGATTTAGCATAAAATTAACGCAAATCAATAGGAAAAGTATTTCCGACCTCATTTCAATAGTTAAAAACAGTGCTCTACACGTTTTGAAAATTAAATTTCGACTTTGAAAACAATTTGTTTTAATCTGCATTGAAGTCAAATTCAAGTGCGGTAATCGAGTGGGCTCGACTGTAAAAGCCCGGTACTTACATATACTTATTTGCCATTTTATACTTAATCAAACTCCTAAATCTATGAGATTATAATACTTTTTATAAGCGCTCAAGTTCAAACTTATAAAGCCACAAAATGGTTTTCCAAAAACATAAAAGACTAGGTTATTTGTTCAAGCCGGTCGATAAGAATCGTTTAGTATATGTACATATGATTCCTTAAATACATATA
Source organism: Drosophila tripunctata (assembly GCA_035047385.1). Classification (NCBI taxonomy): domain Eukaryota; kingdom Metazoa; phylum Arthropoda; class Insecta; order Diptera; family Drosophilidae; genus Drosophila; species Drosophila tripunctata. The sequence continues at coordinate 528,566 of JAWNPS010000163.1, forward strand.
TCAATATACCCGCAGCTTCGCTTGCGTTAGAGTTTGTAAACATGATGATTGAAAAAAAAAAATTGTATATACTTAAACAAGAAAGAAAATGTCAGTCGGGCATGCCGACCGTGTAATAACCTCTGAGCTTCGTTTCCAACTATGAGTTCATTTTGGACTGCTTACAAGCAGTGCACTGCTTACATTTTATACACACAAGCAGTGCACTGAGTAAGTTTTAGATACACAAGCACTGCTTGTGCACTGCTTGTAAACACTGCAGCGTAAACGAAAGCAGTACACTGCTATTGCGATAAAAATATAAGTTTGTATGACAAACTTTTTTAATTATAGTCCGATTTTAATGAAATTTTTACAATCGTTTGATATTATTTGTCTGCAACTAAATGCTAAGTTACAAAACTATACGTTAAGAAATAAGTGAGCCAGCCGCTTGCAAAGTTACAAAGTTTAGTGGGCGAAGGAGGCGTGGCATCCAAAAAATTTTGATGGCATTGTCTTTGTATTGCAAGTAGGAACCTACATACCAAAATTGGTGACCCTAAGAGTCATAGTTACCGAGATATTCGCCAAAAACATATATTTTTTACGAGGTATGTCTGGTTTTTCGCTTATTGTGGGCGAATGGGGCGTGGCATCAAAAAAAAAAAGATTCTTGTATTGCCTGACTAAATATGTGATCGATACTGACCATGTTTGAACTTGTAGCTCTTACCATCTCTGAGATCTGTTTGTTCATACGGACGGACAGACGGACAGACGGGCAGAGGGACAGACGGACATGGCTATATCGACTCGGCTTTTGACGCTGATCAAGAATATATATACTTTATGGGGTCTGCCACGCCTCCTTCTGCCTGTTTCATACTTCTGACAAACCCAATATACCCCTCAAAGGGTATGAAAAATTATATATATTTAATGGATAGAAAATTGCATATTATATTCCCCATGTTTTATTTATTTTTCTTTTTATTTTGTGGTTTCTCCAATAGGAATATTTCACAACTAACAACGCAAAGAAAGTCCTGATCAGTACAACAATTAAATATATATTTTATATTCGAATGCTTTTTTTAACAGCTCTGGTACTGATGTGTATTTATCATTGCTCGATGCTTAATGTTTGTCTTATGAAGATCATTTTATTTGTAATGTAGATCCATTACAAAGTTTGCTGCATCGTTTCATGCTGTTAATATAGCGCGCCTTGATACCAATTTAATGACTTTCTACATATGTATATTTAAAACGTATAGAAATATTTTAGAAATGAGCTGTTCGAAAGTTGTTATAACAATTCTCAAACATATTAGAATGATTGGGAGAAATATCTGCACGTTTGTATTTCATCGTTTTGGCAAAGTTCACCAGTTATTGAAAATGTAATGCCAACCGTTTTGTCCCTTATGTCCTTTAAAGTTCTGTTAATCGATAGTATAAAGATATTCAACGGACAATTTTTTTGAACGTAACGTAAAAAGGCAAAGATATTAGCGAGTATCGATACTTGATATGTTGACAACACATGTTGCTACTTTAACAAAGAGTATCAAATATCGTTATCGATATATCGATATTACATTTTTATATATTATGTAGTGATATCATGTTCAATGAGATATACAAATATTGATGAATACCTCGTAAAATTACATGATTTTGGCGAATATCCCGGTAACTATAACACCTAGGGTCACAAATTTTGGCACGCAGGTTGCTAGATGCAATATAAAGACAATGCCATCAAAATTTTTTGTTTGCCACGCCTCCTTCGCCCACCAAAAGCACAATTTCGTTTTAATTTTGAATGCCGCTGGCTCACTTTTTTCTTAACGTATATCAAACGATCCTGAAAATTGGATCAGTGCACTGCTTGTTTATTTAAACTTACTCAGTGCACTGCTTGTGTGTATAAATTTTATGCACTGCTAAAAAAACAAGAAAAAAAATGTCAGTCGGGAATGCCGACCGTGAAATACCCTCTGAGCGTCGTTTCTAATTATATGAGTTTAAATTGGAGTAGCTGCTGCAAGAACTTAACATGCACACCAGAGACCTGCAGCGAGGCACCGCAAAAAAAAATACACCCTAAAATCACCATGCACTTTTCAGCAAGTGTATCAAAAACACCCTCAAAAATATGGTGCGGTGTTTTTTGCCCTAAACGCGTTTATGCATTTTACGATTTTCGTTGTTTAAGAAACTTTTTTATTTATAGTCCGATTTTGATGAAATTTTCACAATCGTTTGATATTATTTGTCTTCAAATATATTCTAAGTTACAAAACGTTATGTTAAGAAATAAGTGTCATGCCACGGCATGCAAAGTTACAACGCAATTGTGCATTTGGTGGGCGAAGGAGTGGCATCCAAAAAATGTTGATGGCATTGCCTTTATATTGCATCTAGCAATCTGCATGCCAAAATTGGTGGCCCTAGGTGCGGGGCGTGGCATCGAAAAAAAAAAGATTCTTGTATTGACTGACTAAATATGTAGTCGATACTGACCAAAACGGATATTGTAGCTCTTACCATCTCTGAGATCTGTTTGTTCATACGGACAGACACACAGACGGACATTGCTATATCGACTCGGCTTGTGATGCTGATCAAGAATATATATACTTTATGGGGTCTGCCACGCCTCCTTCTGCCTGTTACATACTTTTCACAAACCCAATATACCCCTCAGAGGGTATAAAAATTTTAATTTTTCAGTTCTTATATACAATTTGTTTTTTTTTTTTCAATTAAAAAAATTGAATGTGAAAATAATTTGGTGTCAAACAATTTGGTTCTTATTTTTAAGTTAATTAAAATGATATTTGGTTGTAACATTACTTTTAAGGGAGTAATTATTCATATATCATTCACTCATTCTCCAAACACAAACTCTAAAATTCGGTTATGTAAATTAAATCTGAAAATTTCTAAAAAAACGCAAAAAAGGAAGAACGTAAGTTGCATTTGATAACATATTAAAATAGAATATATTTTATAAATTGTACAAATAAATATATAAACAATTGCACAAAGAATAATGTATATACACATATATATATATATATATATCAATTTATAGGTAAATAGTAAAACCTTACCATCTCTGAGATCCTTTCGTTCAAACGGACAGACGGGATATACATATGGGCATTTCCGCGGTCACTTACACGACTTTCGTAAGCAAAATAAAATTTTAAATGTTAAATATATCAAACACTGTTAAATTTTTTACAATTCACCACTAATAATTTTTTGTAGTATTTTGAGACTACTATAATTGGTAAAAAAATTGAGAGCCTCCAGTTTTTATCTTTTGAGATAAAAGCCACAAAAGAGCGGTCACTCACGCGACTTCAAATATACATGACTTTAGACATCATTGCTAATAATCGGCAAACTCTGCGAATTGTGTGAAAATTTTAAACTTTAAATATTTTTGACATAAATAAGAAATATCAAGCTTTATTATTAGACTTATGATTTTTCAATATTTGGTCTGTCCTTTTTTTGCGAAGGATTCTTCTAGGTCACTCACGCGACGTCACTCACGCGACATTGTTCAAACTGCAGTTTTGTTTGCAGTTATATATACAGTTATAGTCATTACATTAGTATTTAAGCTAAGAAGATAAAGAAAAAATACAAAAAGAGTTGTCCATGAGCTGCAAACGACTAAAAAAACTCTATATTACAGAAGAAATGAAATTTGTTTTTGGACTCTTGGTTGACCTTTTCGCGGAAATGCCCATATGTATATACATTATGGGGTCTGCCACGACTCCTTCTGCCTGTTACATACTTTTAATAAACCCAATATACCTCTCAAATGGTAAAAAAAGGATAGAATAATTTAGTTGGGAATGCCGACACTCTGACTGTCAGTGCTAAATACTTGAGCTCAAATTGGAATTACCGCTCCAAGAACTTAACATGCACAAGTGTTTTTATATCTGATGTATGTTATCTTTCTTGATAATAGGCCGATCTTGATGCGATTTCCAGGATCGTTTGATATTGTTTGTCTCAAAACCAATGTAAAGTTGTAAATCTATACGTTAAGAAATACGTCAGTCAGAAGGAATGCAAGTTTTCGACTTGTTTTGTTTCTTATGGGCGAGCGGGACGTGGCATTCAAAATATTATAATGAAATCGTCTTTATATTGCACCTGGGAACCTGCATGTCAAAAATTGTTATTAAAGTTACTGAGATAATCGCTAAAAACATGTTTTTATTTTATATATAATATATATTATATTATACGTAGTATGTATACTTCATATGCAAGTAATTTCCATTTCAAGTGCATTTTCTTTTAGTTTTCTTTCGTTTTATTGTTCTGTAAGTGTTAGATATATTATAATTAGATATATTTTAGTGCTTAAGCAAATTTGATATATACTAACCGTAGATCTTCAGAGCTGATCGTCATCAAAAGCTTCGACACTTGTAAGAGCAGGTAATTCCCGATTGATTTTCTTATGGGGCATCGCATAGAACAGTTTCCTCCAGAATTGCGGATCGTCTCGCCTTAGATAACTGTTGAATTTCATGTAGACCTTCAGCTCAGAGTCTAGTTTATCCAAATCAACTTCTGGATATAATATGACAATCAGTCGCTTCTCCTTGTCCATCGAAGTGGCTCTGATGGCAGTTCGGAATTCGAACATACCCCAAGATGAATTGATAAAGTTATTGGTCATCAAGAGGATAATCCTCCTGGAATCTTTAATGGAATTTAATATGCATGCCGGAATGGATTGTCCAATTAACCAGTCTCTTTGATAGAAGCAAAGTTTATACTTCCGATCTCCTTCCTCCAGTTTCTCCACATACTCGTCCACCAGCTCCAGGTCCACATGGGAAAACGCAAGAAATCCATCGATTTGAGGGCGCGTATCAACTTTGGGTTCAGGACAGGATACCAAGGAGAGACAAATATTTCGTTCGTACAACCACATAAAGATTGACTTCTTGTAATAAAGGAGTGTTAATACAATGATTGTGAATCCGAGTATTAGTCCAGAAGTTAAATAAAAGAATGGATTACAAAATCCCACATTGTATAAAGTACTCCAAAAAAAATTATTAAGACATGTAATTCGAATCTGATCAAGGACACCATACTGTGATTTGAACAGACCGCAAGAGCATTTCCAGGGATTTCCAGATAGCATGATCGTCATGCTACCCGCTAGTCTTGAAAGATAACCGAGTACTTCCGAATCAAGAGTTTGTAGACTATTGTTTCTAAGATCCAAATACGTCAAGTTGTTCGGCAATTGATCAACAGATATACTGCTCAGCATGTTATTGGCCAGATGGAGTTGTTTTATATTCGAGTATCCGTATAAAGTTGAGTTAGGCAACAGAGTAAGGTTTTTATTATTTAAGTAGAGGAATACATTTCCAGTAATCGGAATAGGTAGCTCCGGAAACTCCATCCCAAATTCTGCTTGGGTACAGTTTATTACAAACTGTAATGTTGAACGAACCAAATAGCAATCGCAACCACTTGGACATGGTTTTTTATTTATGTCCAAATAGAAATTACATTTATTATATTCCTTAAAGCAAATAAACCATGAGATGTTGAATTTACGTTTGTGGAAATCATGCTTAGCATTCGATATATCCAAAAATATTAGTTTATTTTGTATAACTTCATAACTGAAATGATATGTAATTAATTAATTATAAATTTTTATCTTAAACTATAATTAAACATTACCTCAGCAAGGAAATGTCTCGAAATTGTTCTCCTTCAATCGAAAAAGTATTCTCAAATTTTTTTGGAAGATTCGACCAACGTTCAGGATGTTTATCGATGTCGCAGCTATTTAATCTTAATATTATCAAATTATTTTTAATATAAAACCTTGTCATTCCTGGTTCTCTGAACTCAAATGTTCTTTTTATATATATATTCTCATATATACTAGCACAGATGATTTTTGTTATTATTATTGTTCTTGGTAGCAAATCAAGTTTAAATGAAAATGATCTATAATAAGGATAATATACCATTTCTGTTCGGGTCCATTGTATTTTGGATATGTTAGGAAAATTTAAAGATATGAAATCCAGAGCTGTGTGGATCGTTAATTCTTCGTCATATTCATTTTCCAATATTCCGATTGTATCCACGTTTTTATTTGTAATACAGTTAGCAAAGATACGTCTTTGGTAGTACTCCGTGCTCATGTTACAATCGCTTTTGCTTCGAAAACTTACTTTATCGTTTTTTTTTGAAAGGCAATTGTAAGTTGCTAAAGCTTCTTTATCCATCTCGAAAAATCCTTGAACAGCAATTGTATTTTCAATACTCTTAAAACAATCAAAATTTAATGTTTTATCGATTAGATTTAGTTCACAAGCACTTGCAAAATCAATATCTGTTTTATTGGGTTTCGACTCAAGAATGGAGTCAATTAAATTTAAGCAGCTCATTTCGGTTGAAACATTTTGTATGGTAAAAAACACTCCAATGAACAAAATCTTAAGAATATTTGTCCACATTATTGATTTATATGGCAACTATGCTGCTATAATGTCAAGTTTGAACTGCTGAAAGATATGTAAAAACACATTTAACTTCTGAAAAGAATTATTGAAAAAAGCGATACAAAATCGACAAAGTCGACTTATAAATGACCTACTATACTTTTCTAAACGAAACTAGTTTAATAAAATTTTATAAACGCTAGTTTATTTTTATAAACTCAATGAAAATTGTTACAGATATTCTGTAAAGTATTTTTGATTATTATTTTTATTGATTTGTATTGTAATATTTAATATCCTCTACACAGTGCCATGGGCATTTATTTTAGCTTATCGTAAAAACTACCAATACATAATATAATTGTTTGATTCGATACATTTTTGGGCTATGCATTGGGCACAAATAATTATTTCTTATTTGCAAGAATTTAGAAGCGATAAGAATTTAAAATATATAATTTTTTTCCCATTATTATATACTATTACCATTGTGTACCCGCAGCTTTTGCATGCTGCTCAAGGTTGTCAAAAATATCATGATTTGCTAAGAAAGATTTTTTCATTCCCAACTCCCGAGGTATTTAATGTTTTTAGACCTAGAGCTCTTTGAAAAAGAGCAAAAGGGACTAATGAATTTGTGCAAAAATTGGTCTGTCTGTCCGTCTGTATGATCGCCTGTTTCTCAGAAAGTACAATAGCAAGAGATTCCATTCTTTTCGCAGAAGCTTCGTTGCTCTCTTACGCTAATCAATTTTATTTTCATATTTGGATACCACGCCCAATTTCCCACAATTTGAGAAACAGTGGGACTATCTCAATTTTTGAATTTCTTAATATGAATGCTAGAAAGGCCAAAATAGGTATGCTGGATACTGGATATCATATAAACATATTCCGTTTTAAAAATTATGGATACCAATTATGGATGCCCACAAATTGCGAACTAAAAGCTGATAATTAACATTTTGTAGACGAAATGTTTATTTTAAAAAGAAAGAAAGCTTAAAAATACAAATCAGTCGAAAAATAATCAAAACAGTTCTATTCAATTTAGTTAATGTTAGTTAAGTTCACTTTCTTGGGCAAAATATTTCAAAGAAAATCATTTGACGATGATTTATTTTGAATTCTACTTAAATATGTATTTAAGCCTCCATTCCCATAAGAGTGTGGTGTCGTAGGGAGTGAAGTGAACTGTGATCTTCCTTAGTTGTTCTTAAATGGGCATCGGCAGGAGAAAGCATATCAGACCCCATAAAGTGCATATGTATACTCTTGAATAGCATTACTTTATCGATACCGATGTCCGTTTGTGTGATCAAAATGATATCAGCTATGGTCAGCGTTAAAAGAACATTTTATTTTTATTATTGACTATATTTGTTGTTAGATAAATATTTAAGTTGTACAACCTTATGAAACAAGTTTTGTGTCTGACTGTATGTACATATTTATGTACACAGTGCAAATTAGTTTTGTTATACCGTATGAGGGGTACATATTATGTATTTAGTCAGGCAATACAAAAATCTTTTTTTGATGCCACACCCCTTTCGCCCACAACAAGCGAAAAATATCTCAGTAACTACTGCACGTAAGGAAACCAATTTTGACGGTCAACTTGGTAAATGCAACATAAGGATAATGCCACTTACATTTTTTGGATGCCACGCCTTCTTCGCCCAAAAAAAGCACTAGTTGCAAAAGTATTTCCCTCGTCATTTCAAAAGTTAAACAGTGTTCAACACGGTTTGAGAATTGAAGTTGGACCTTGAAAACAATTTGTTTTAATCTGCTTAGAAGTCAAATTCAAGTGCGGTAATCGAGTAGGCTCGACTGAAAAAGCCCGGTACTTACATATACTTATTTGCCACTTTATACTTAATCAAACTCCTAAATCTATGAGATTATAATACTAATTATAAGCGTTCAAGTTCAAACTTATAAAGCCACAAAATGGTTTTCCAAAAATTTAAAAACCAGGTTATTTGTTCAAGCCGGTCGATAAGAATCGTTTAGTTTATGTACATATGATTACTTAAATTCATAAGCAAGTATATACATATATAAATGCCTGTGTACGCCGAAAAAATGTGCCTAAGAAATAAATCGTTTTATCTACTGATAACACAACAACGCAATTTTTTCGAGGATCCTCTGGGGATTTGCTGCCTCGAACTTATTTTTATACCCTATCAGAGGGAATGTTGTTTTTGAAGGTGTCTTGGCAGACCTCATAAAGTTCATATATATTTTCCGTATGTAACTGTATCTCAGCCTTAAAGCTATCGTGATAAAACTTGCTACACATGCAGGTTCCCTCTGCAGACAGTTCATATGTTATAATCGACCAGATCTGATCAGTCATACATATGTCTGCTGAAAACTTTTGTGTTTTTTAGGCAATTGCAACAAAACTAACGTTTTAAGCTTTAAGTACCTAAATTTATGTGCAAACAAGATTTCATTCTGAGTCGACCTATATATCATGTAGCTGCTATAGGAACAATCGGCTGGAAACGCTGAATACAAACACATTTTCATTCTATTGAGCATTTTTAACGAAATTCACATAAAATGCATTTGCAATCTTTCTCAGCATAATTTACTAAGTAAAACTGTTGTAGCTTTTGTTAGTAATTACAAACATATTTTAAAGATAAAGTACATCTCCTTAAAGTATATCACGTAAATTCATACAGGGCTCTGCAAGGGTATCCAGTCTTTGTTGTGCCAAAGATAACATTTCTTTCTTGTTTAATATGTTATTAGATTAAAGTTCTTAGAAATACTTTAAGTGTATATGAAACTAGCAGCTGCCCGCATCTTCGCTTGCGTAACAGCGTAATAAAAAATTATTCAAGTTTTTTAATAATGTTTTTCATTTCCACAGCAGCCTAGGAGTACAAGATTTGGAGCATTTTTATACCCTCTGAGGGTTATATTGGGTTTGTGAAAAGTATGTAACAATCAGAAGGAGGTGTGGCAGACCTCATAAAGTATATATGTATATTCTTGATCAGCATCACAAGCCGAGTCGATATTGCCATGTCCGTCTATCTGTCTGTCCGTGTGAACAAACAGATCTCAGAGATGGTAAGAGCTACAATATCCGTTTTGGTCAGTATCGACCACACACTTAGTCAGTCAATACAAGTTTGTTTCCTTTCTTTGATGCCACGCACCATTTGCCCGCAATAAGTGTAAAACCTGACATACCTCGTAAAAAGTACATGTTTTTGGCGAATTTCTCAGTTAATATAACACCTAGGGACTCCAATTTTGGCAAGCAGGTTACTAGATGCAATAAAAAGATAATACCATCAAAAATTTTTGGATGCCATGCGCATGCCACGTGCATTGCACTGTGCGAGCGAGATAGACACACAAATATGTGTGCATGTTAAGTTCTTGCAGCAGCTACTCCGATTTAAACTCATATATGTAATTGGAAACGAAGCTCAGAGGGTATTTCACGGTCGGCATGCCCGACTGATATTTTCTTTCTTGTTTTTTTTTTAAGTTAATTAAAATGATATTTGATTGTAATATTACTTTAAAGGGAGTAAATATTCAAGCATCATTCACTCATTCTCTCTAAAATTCGGTTTTGTAAATTAAATCTGAAAATTTTTTCAATTTCTAAAAAAAACCCAAAAAGGAAGAACGTAAGTTGAATTTGATAACATAATAAAATATGCATATATATAGAATATATTTTATAAAGTATATATATATATATATTCACACAACAATTGCACAAAGAATAATGTATATACACATATATATCAATTTATATAGTACATTTTAAATAGTAAAACGATAGACAAAACATAATTGTGGCAACACAGAGAAGATATGTTGCGCTTAAGTACTGAAAACTATGGAATTTTTCTTAGCTTTTTCTTGTTTCTTTTTTTTTTGCCTTAGTTATTGTTGTAATTTGAAATTGCAGCAAATCCAAATTTGTTTGATTTTTGTTTGTTTGTTTGTTGTTGTATACAGAAAACTATCCACATTCATCAGTCTATATGTACATCTATATGTATTGTGTTTTTTTTTAAGTAGAGTCTAAAATCCTAGAGATGTCCTTGCATGGAATCGCATAGGTAGACGGGACTGCTAAACGATTTGCCCTCCACCAGCTGGGCGAGATTCTCTCCGGCGTAGCTGACAAACGGTGAAATCTCACAGATATCACCGTGCACAATACCGCCGGCATTTTCAATATATTTACGATGCAACCGATGGAGATCGGCACGTGCTGTACTGGGGCAATCCTTGCCAGCGGCATCGGCATTCTTCAGAGCACTGAACTCCTCGTCACGTGGCACCTCCATGGCCACAAATTTGGCAGCAAACTCAAAGACATCAAAGACAAACTTCTCGATCTTGATGCCATTGGGTTTGTCGGGTGTCAAACGTTTGCCGGCATTGTCCACAAATGGAATCTTCTTTTTGGCCACATGCAGCTTCAGTTCCCGCTCAAAGGTTGTGCCAATCTTCTGCAGAAAGTCGGCCGTAAAGAAGTGATTGCATATATTGCCAGCACTGAATGTCAATCGTCCGTTCGAATTGCGCATCTCGGCTGTCTTTGCCGAAATCTCACTGTACTCCACCACTTGGTATTTGCCATCGACCATGGCCACCACACCGACTGCCTCATTGGGTGCCGACTTCTCCACCACCTTGGCGGCACAATCAGCTCCCTCCTGCACACAGTAGCCAATGAACACTGGATCCGCCACCTTGATCAGTATATTGTCCACACTGTGTGCATGCAAATACATCACTCCACGTTGCTGCATATCATCCAGTATTCCTGCCGTCTGCATGGCCCGGTAGATGCCACCATTGCCATCCGGAGAACGTGACACGCGATGCTTTTCGTCCAAAATGATGCGTCCATCGTAGTCGAAGCATGGCAACGATCCCTGCTCAAAGAGCCGTATATTCTTCTCCAGCAGCCCAAAGTAATTGTTTGCCTCAAAGTAATCCAATGTCGGTTGCTTTGTGTGCTCCGATGTCATTATATACCACACAATGTGCCCCCTCTTTCCGCTCAACTGTTCGGCCAACTGTTCCAGCTTCAATATACGTTCCGCCTGTATGCGAAACAGCGTCTTCCGACTCTGCAATCCCACATCGTACATTCCCTTTGGCTGATCGAAGCCAAGTCGTGTGCCTGCAAAGAATTCAATGCATTAGATACGCAAATAACGAAAAATTTGAAATATTTATAAAGAAGTCAGCTGTTCAAGTTAATTTCCGCTGATATAAATTGGGGTATTGTAAAGTTTTGCATACCTTAATTTGATATTCTACCAATCTTTCGCAATTCTATTTAGTTCTATTACTAAACTTGGTCAAAATGTATAAAATATATAAATAAATACAAGTTGCGTCATTTTATACAATCCACTTGGTTTTTATAACTTAAGAAAAATTTGAATTCTTCATACAAAGAGTTGATTTTCTACCGATTTTTCCTATGACTTCGAATCGCAAATAACATAAGTAAATAAATGTTATGCGAGTGTGGTTCGAATAACTTACTTAATTAATAAAGTTACCAATTCCCAGCAATAAAATATAAACATATGTGATTGCAATTGCATCTTGTGTTAGTTTGGTTTGGTTATGTCAATATTTAAAAGAGTTAATCATTTCCTGATTCATGTTTAACCGATTTTTGGTTTTAATTTTGTTGCATTGTTTAAAATATAGATAAGTGTACATGCTTTTTGCATTTAATTGATATTACACAAGAATTAACTAATTTCTACATATATTCAAAAAGTAGATTTTCGACTTATTGTTATTATGGCAGCTATATTATGTAATATAGTATAGATATATGCTGATTGAGTTAGTAGTACAGGGTATGGTCACACCCTTCGAAGTTCGAATATGATACTTTGACATTTATCACTAAGGACAATATGTCAATATATAAACTAACCACATTAATCATGCCAACTGAACTCATGCAGAAATATACGTCTCTTTGTGGCGATTAACTTGGTTTGCTGTGCTCCCAGCCGGTTGACCTTAAAAACTTGTTTTTTTTTTTGTACTTCTTTTTTGTTTTTGGACTATGGTTTTGCTTTCAATAACCGTTGTTTTGTTGTAGCTATTTAGCATTTAAACCTGCCATAAGGTCAGTAGTATATGTATGTTTATACTACCGGTTTTTCAGTTTTTAAATTAATAATTAGTGTTTTGTTGTTGTTTTTGTTTAGCGTAAAGACGCTAGCGACAGCATTGACGTACCTAAGGCATTGTTATCGATAGGTAATAAACCAAACGACAGTTGGCAACGCGACACCGCCTACCATTTTCACCGTTAGGTCTATTACGTTACGTGTTTGAAATACATACGTTACGACGTGTAGCTAACAAAATGCCAAGCGGCAAATTACGTGTCTGCGCCTGCAGCAAAAAAACAATAAAAACGGGAAATGTCAAATGCCGCGCAAGTTAAAACAAAACACAAAGAGCTTAAAATTAGCAAAAGCACAAGTCTACATATAAGATACAAAAACAAACGAAAAAAAGAAAGGCAAGCGCAGACTGGGAATGGCTATAAGAACGGCTTTTGCTTTTGCTGTTGTTGTTGTTGCTTGTTGCTTGCTGTGGCGTGTCTTGCACACTGAATTACAAATTACAAACAGCAGCAGCAGTAAAGAGAGCGGCAAAGAGCGCAGCAATGACCGCTGTATGAGAGTGAGTGGGCAGCTGTTAGAGCGAGTGCTTGCAATTGGGTGTGTGTTTGTCTCTCTGCGTATGAGCTTTGCTTCTCAGTGTTTGAAGCATTTTCATATCAAACTAATTAGCTTTTCTACACGCTTACAAATAAACTTACAAGTCTGCAATATGTTGTTATTGTTGTTGCAGTCTTTGCTAACGTGTTTATAACCATACATACATATACATTTTCTTTATTGCATCTCAAGGCAATTGCGAGCAGAAATTGTTGAAATTAATTTTAACAATTTTTTTGCAATAACCAAAAATAAGTAACACTCTTTTGTATTGTTTTTGTTGTTGTTTGTCTATATGTTCGTAATATCTTAAAATGTTGTGCAGAAAAACAACACACAGTTTTATCACACAATCTCTATTTGATTATTTGAACAAAAATAGTGATTGAAAAAAATTAAAAAAAAAAAAACTGAAAGATAGGAAAACTATCTAGGTGTCAGAGATTGTATTAATTTTATTTTTTTTACCTAACAAATTATAAAAAAGCGCTAAATATTACAAAAGTTATTTGATAAAAAGTTAAATATTCATCAATTAACAGCTTTCGGAGTAAAAAAAAACAAGAAAAACTTAACAAAAGTTAAGTGGAGCACCTCCGACCGTGTAACACCCTCTAATTTCCGATTATTCGTATTCCATAATAGTCCACAGAATTTCTATTGAATTTCTTTATATTATAGATAAGCAAAATGATTCATAAATCTAACAAATATACTTTATACGTTAGTTTAATCAAATTCCAGCTAAAACTGAGAGAATACCCATTAATCTATTTACTTTTCGGCAGTTTGAAAAAAAAATCATACCAATAAAAGTGTTTTGTTCCAATTGGAAACTAAAATGTACATGTTTTTGAATAAGAAACTATTATTATTAGAGTATTTAAAAAAGCAGCAACTGCATTAATAGTCTTTATGTGAATAATTATAAATTAATTATTCTACCATAGTCTAATAGCATTTAATTAATTGTGCACCAGTTAATTGAGAGCTTTTTATCTTGTTCACTGAAGCAAACAGCATTTACATAAAAAGCTCTTTAGCCTGTTGTAAGTAAACGGACAGAAAAGCTTTTTTTGTGCAATTACTTATGTATGTCCAGCTCCGTATGTATTATATTTTATCATCTCTATTTACTCACCTTGTCCGCCCGCCATAAGCAGCACAGCGACATGTCCATCGCTAATCTGTTGCAGTCCCTCCTCCCGATACGAGTTGAGTTTCTCCTCACTGGTGCGTGCAATCGATAGGATTTGGTCATCGGGTATCGGCTGCAGGCGATCATCCAATTTGATGCCATTCTCATTCATCGAAATGGTTGCCCGATCGAAATACAATTTTATCTCATCCAAATTGAGTTCGCTAATGTCACGCTCCAGAGCCGAGCGTTCGTCTGTTGTCAGTTCTGGCCAAAATTTCAATAAATGCTCCTGGCCCACCTGGGCGAGTCGTGTGTGCAGCATCTGATAATCGCTCATTGTGGTTGTCTTTGATTTAATTGCTGTTGCAACATGAACGCAGAGGGAGAACGAGCACAGAGAGAGAGAGAGAGAGAGAAGACAGTGGTTAATTAGCTGGCGAATGTGTGTTTATTTTGTTGTACTACTTTTGCCTCTCTTGTTGCGTTGTTATTTTACTATTTATTTTATTCTATTTGTTTAGCGCGATAAATTTCTGTTGTTTTTGTTTTTTTTTTTTTTTTGTTGATAATGAGAAAACGTTAAGTGAAACCAAAAGAGGAAAGAGAGAGACACCAACCGTTCGTTGTACGTGGTAACCAATCCGCAACTGAGCGACAACCGATCGCCCTCAACGGTTTTTCTTTGCTTGCGCTCACACAAAAATGTGTAGCTGTCTGTCGGCGTTGGCGTTGGCGTTCGCTTCGCCGTCGACGTCGGCGCTGACGTGCACATTGAATGGCAGGCGCGCATGTGTGCAAACAAGCTTTGGATATTTATGCACAAGTGTGCGTGAGCTTTGACGTGTTTGCAGGCAAAAATGTACATATATTAATATGGCCAATGAGTATTGTCTAATACCCATTAACCTTATGAGCGATTCAAGAAAGCGTCCAAAATGAGTCGCCTTTATGATCAAAATGCGATTAGTTCAAAGCATAACAACAAAATGCACAGCAATCGCCAATTGATCGTACTGGGGATTGAAACGCGATCGTTTGCATTAGAAGACTTTGAAACGAGTCGCGTATGTTTTAAAATATGACTCGAAAGTGAGTCGAAACTGATCAGAAAAGGGGGTCATAGGCGACTCCTCAAGAAGAGTCGCGGATAGGGTATATATTTTTCTCCCAGCGAATGAGTCATTTATGATCAGAAAATTAGCTCATTTATGATCACAAATGTTTGGTGGGGCTATTGTTAAAATGCGATATTCAAATTGTCAGAGGCTTTAAAAGATACTTTGTAGTCTTGAATATAAACTTTAAGCATTTAAGTTCGTGAATTTAATTAAATTCAATAATTATTTACTAAATACAGCAATCAAAGATCCCTTAACACAAAATTTTTAAGGAAATTTCCAGCAGAAATATATAAAAATAAAAAATAAAAGCTCTATAGAGCACACCCGGCCGTGTAATACTCTCTGACTCTCATTCTTGATTATATAAATTAAAATCGAGACTAGCGGTGCAAGAACTTGATACGCACATGTAATTCGATTTCAGAAGGATTATATTCTATAAGTACCACTATACATACATATATAGTTAAATCTGACCCAATAAAACATTTTATTGTACGCTTAAGTATCGCAATAAATAAGAAACTTCTTTTAATATCTAATATAGTTATAGTTATGAGATTAATATAGTTATGAGATTAATTATCTCCAGTAGTCTAGCGTAAAATCGATTTTAAAAGTAGTATCTGTACTGTATGTACCACTGCACGAAATTAGCTGTGAGACACTTTAAAATTCATTCAACTATGTGCAACTGCAACAAATTGAATAAAAATACCGTAAAATTAACGTTATTTAAGACGACTTCCGTAGCACTGATTCAAGCCCATGACTGTGACCGTTAAAAGTCTACATATTGATTAAAAGCACATAGGAATTTTGGCTTAAAACATTGCATAGAAAACTTCACTTGTGGTGGTAACAGATGTTTAGGTTTACACGCAAATGTTTACATTAAAAATCTGTTAAGCAAAACACTACTAAAAATAACAATTTTAACCTTGTATGTACATTTTGTTTGATAAAATAAAAAAAGCTAAGTATCAGTATTAAGGATATTAATTTAACATTCAATTTAATACAATAAAATTTTTCTTGTACAGCCATAATTAAATAAGTACATATATGTATACATATATGCAAGTAAATTTGGGTGCAGTGATTTAGTTACTTTTAAAAGCTAAGAAAAGTACAGTTTAAGATACATATAATTTATTTTGATTATAGTCTAAATCATTTAATAAAGATATATTGTGTAATATATTTAATATATTTTGGTGACCAATATATATGTTAAGCCAAATTAAACTACATTAAAATAATAGCTAAATTTCTAACTCTTTATAATTTTTTTAAAAGATAAAAACAAACTATTTTCTTGAAAAAAGATTAAATTTAAAATGCTTTTAAAAAATCTTTATATATTAATATTTATTTAACTGTGATAATAATTCATATATTAAAGATATAATTGGTTTTGATTCGATAATAGTTTTGTTATATTTTCCTGTCAATATATATATAAAAAAAAGCTAGATTTCTAGCGCTAAAGCACATTTAGCTTATAAAATAATAACTATTTTTTTAAGAAGTGCTAATTAGTTTTTCTTTTCAGCATTTTAACATTTTCTTCTCTTCCACAATCTAGCTTTTTTTAGCTGTTGAAATTCTGGCAACACTGTGGCAAATGCAAAAACCAAACGGCCCTGAACATTATTGACGCTAGTGAAAGTAAACTGAACGTTGGTATTTGGAACTAAACAAAGAACCAGAAATGCTTAAGGGCGGTTCAAGAGCAAGCAGACTAACTACTCTAATTCCAGTTCCAGTTACTGTTCCAATTCCAGTTCCTGCTGTAAACCAGTTTCTGCAAGTGTGAAACTAGTTTTGCGTACGATAATTATGAGTTCAAATCATCTGGCATTTAATTATTAATGTATATACGAGTATATGTAAATCGAAATTCAGTCATGATATTGTCAAAATCAGAGTTGAATTGTATTTATGGGAAGGCCGGTTTTGCAGCCACGACGCGACGCTGACTGCATTACACGTAGGCAATAAACCGCAAAAACCCACATGCCGACGTTGACGTTGACGCCGACTGCGACTCACACCGACAACGCTAAAAACGGAACAAACACAACGAAGCGTCCGCTGCGAACTTTTTCCGCTACATTGGTTGGCGTCTTATCATTCGGTATTTTTTTTTTTTTCGTTTTAATTGAGTTTTGTTTTGCTTGACTTGTGTGCTGACATCTTATCAGAAGTTTGAACTTACCATTTCGTATTAGGCGGCCATTACTGCTGTGTGGTTGTTGTTGCGCAGTGTTGCTGTTGTTGCGTCCCATATTTGGTTTTGTTTTTGTTTTGTTTGAATTGTATTAACCTACATAGAAAAGGCACCCGTTATGCATCCCCAAACGTACACACATACGCACACCCAGTATTTGCAGAGTGTGCAGCCACTTCTTCTTCTGTCGGTTTCTAAGGCAACATTTCAGTGTTTACTTATGATGCGACATTAAAAAACGCACTTAACCATATAATACTTTATTTAAAACAAGTGCCGCAAACACACACTTAGGTATTCTAACTTAAAAAAAATCGAATGCGAACACGACTAACGATGGCCAAGCAGCAGCAGCCCCTATGCGAATCCAATTGGAGAATCGATACTAGCGATGTGCGATAGTCATGGCCGTGACTGTGCACAGAAGTATTCTTAAGTAGCAGTCACTGTTCACGCGTGATGCTCAGTTTGTTTTTGTTAAAAAAAAAACAAATTAGTTTTTGGTTTGGCATATTATATTTAAATTGGCGCGAATTAACAGTAAATACAGTTTCTTTTTGTTTTGGGCTTTTTAAATATATTTACAGTAATTGTTGTTATAAACTAAATAAAGCATTTTTCTTTTTTTTTTTCTCTCTCAATACATGTAAAGACTACAACAAAATGTATGATGCATGTAAGTGCTACATTCGGCGCTAACTTGATGGAAGGTTAAATACAGTTTTTTTTTTTTTTTTGGCGCACATTTGTTCCAGTTATATACACACACACATTACACAAACAAATAAATAATCATTAGCAGATTATTTAAATAATGCGAACGAAAAAGAAAAAAAAAGAAAATCCAAAAATTCAATTCAATTTACGTTAAAAGTAAACACACACATTTCTTAGGCTGTCGACTCCCCATCGTCCTGCAAATCAATGAGCATTGATGATGCAGCAGCTGCTGCTGCTGCTCCGCCGCCGCCAGTAACTGCTACTGCTGATGCACGATTCTCATCGTTTTTGGGCGGTGGCGCTGGCATCGGTATTGCAATGCTGCTCATCGTGCTGATCATACGTGGCTCGGCGCGTGCCGTTGTGATTGGCAATTGCTGTGCAGCAGTAGCTGTGATTGGCTTAACAAAGTCAGGCTCAGCACCATGGCTGTGGCCATGACTGTGCGCATGACCGTGACTATGCCCAGTGCCATGACTGTGACTATGTCCCGTGCCATGACTGTGATGCTTGTGCTGATGCTGTTGCTGCTGTTGTTGCTGGTGCTGGTGTTGCTGCAACTGCTGCTGTTGTGGAAAGGATTTGGGCAGCTGTGCATGTCGCGTGGAGTCCGTTGCCTTAAGTCGTTCGCTAAGCGCCTTTAGAGCAATTTGTCTATAATAAAAAAAACTGGCTAATTATTTGTTTTTGTGTAATAAACAATTTCAATTACATACCGTCTACGCTCAATATCATGCGGATCAACTCCAGGCATCTGCACCGACACCGAGGTCAGACTTGCTGTGGATATGCTGCGCAACGGTGTGGGCGTTTTAACCACGCCCACACGCAAACAGCAATTGTATATGGGATTCACCAGTATGCTGATAAACGGTTGCGTTACATTCGGAAAGAAGCTGACAAATGTGAAACTCTCTGAGCTATCACCGCGTCCATTCGGATGATGTTGATAGAAGCGCAAGTAGATCCATGAAACTATAGCACCCGATGCAAACATTGCCGGGTATGTGCCATCCAGCATGCCAATGGCCCAGCCAATTATGGCAAAGATGAGCACGGTAAGTGGCACATTACTGCATTAAAGAAATACATAAAAATCAACTTTTTAATAAAAAACAAAATAAATACAAGCTAATGTAT
This sequence comes from Drosophila tripunctata, assembly GCA_035047385.1. Taxonomy (NCBI): domain Eukaryota; kingdom Metazoa; phylum Arthropoda; class Insecta; order Diptera; family Drosophilidae; genus Drosophila; species Drosophila tripunctata. The sequence continues at coordinate 548,194 of JAWNPS010000163.1, forward strand.
TTATATACTCCTAAGAAAACTAAAATAAATTGCAGTAAATCATGTTTAAATATATAAAACAAATAAGTAAAAATAGTTTTAGTTAGAATGTGCGGTTAGAGTGTGCAAGTTACTCTCTCTCTCTCTCTGTGTGCACGTAGAGCTCTTAAGCAGTTTGACCAGTAATAGAAAATGCTCTAGAAAACATCTAGTTTCGAACCGCAACTTTACCAACTAAACCAAACTATGCTAACCAAACTTAATCACGAGTTAATTGAATTATTACAAACATTTTTAGTAGTCACCACTAGTGATGGCAAAAGAATATTAATGAATCGATTATTAAATTAAAAGATTCATTTAAACGAATCGATTTAAAACCGTTTGTTTAATATAATTTAATCGATTTTTAATCGTTATTAATTGACGCACAATAGTCAATTTTATGGAGCAATTCCAATGAGGAAATCAATGTTTCATTGTCACATTTTTCCAATCCACTGATGTAACGATTTTTAAATTGGAATTGAATTGCTCTGTTTAATTTCAATCACTACTTTAAGCTCATCTCATGCCTTCTATTTATGCTTTTTGAAGCTATTTTTTAAATAACTTTTGTGATTATTATTTGTAGAAACAAAGTTCGAGGCAAAATATAGTTTAAAATCATTTTTGTTCATTAAATTTTACAATATAAACAAAATAAAATAAATAAGAGTTTAAAACATTTTGGTACTTTAGTATTTATGTTCTGAATTTTAACTGAAACAATTCTATTTCATTTAAATTTGTTCTCGAGTTTTGATATTAAATACTAGAAATTGACAGTAATTGACTTCTATGTAAACTGAATTTAATTCTATCGTATTAAGTAAAAATAAAAGCCTTTCGATTATAATAGATGCCTAAAAAAGAAATCGATGCATCGCGATTAAAAGATAACATCGTAGCTTTGAATATACATACACGTATATAGTTCGAACTCTAATCATTCGATCGTGATCAAAATAACAGGTTACTTGTTAAGTATCTCAAGTAAATTGTCTCTTGCCTGCTACTCACCGATTGGTTAAACGTCCATAGCGTGTCTTGAAGATCAGATGATCGGGCATTATTTGGCGTACGGCGACACAGATGCCTGCAACATAACCGGCCAGGCCATGGATATGTACATCGAATAATATGGTTGGATTTTTGGTTACCATATAGTAGAAGAGATAATAGATGCTCGTCACCAGCGAGACACCGAAATTGCTTAAAGCAAAAAACTTAAACATCTCATACTGGCCCCAAAGGGGTTCCAACATTTTGCCACATAGTCCCACGGTGACAATGTCGACAATCACCTCCCACCAATGCAATTCGATGAAACAGAACGTGAACGCTGTCCATATCCAAAATTTGCCATTTGGCAAAATGTATCCGGGCGTGACGCTCAACAGCAGCACTGCTGTCTCCGAGAAGGATAATAAGTAGCCAAAGGTGGTAACCAGACAGATCAGTGTTATCACCGGCGATGTGTTGTGGAGCAGCGCAGTCAGCTGCTGCTTCAAATACGGCACGTTTCGTGTCAGTGGAGCTGACATGGCAACTCTCGCAGCTCTCGCAAAAACTCTCCAATCTCTTCTCTTCACACTTCCCCAACACTGTTTGTTGATGCTTTGGCAGCGGATTTATTATTGCTTTGCCTAGACAATTGTCTGGTAATTGGAAATTGTTTTACTTGACTGTGCGTTAATTCGCATTAGTGTAGGTGTGCGTGTGTGTGTGCTGCGTTTAAAATTGTTTGTACAGCGACAAATTGCTTATTTTGGTTTATGATTATTTTTCCATTTTACAGCTACACAAAGTGTGACCAGATGCGGCGAGTGCAAAAATAGCATGTATTCTTCTATCGATAAATCAAAAGTAACGAGAGCAGCGGAATTTTAATAAAATTAAAGTAAATAATTGCTGAACAGAAGTTTTATAAATTAAAAATTATAAACACGGATTTAAACAAAATAGTAATAATAATTCAAATTTAACAATCGATAGTTTGTAGCGCCCACACAAACGCATAGGTCCGCGCTGCCAACTATCTATGAATTATAGAACAAACTGTCTCTTCAGAAATGAAATACTTAAAAAAAAGTAAAGTAAATTAAATTAAATTAAAAAAAAGTAAAATAACATAAATGGTAGCAAGAAAATTAGAGAAATTATATGAAAGATAGTTTATAGCGCGAAACACAACCTAGAGCATAACAGCTGGCCACTGTTGCCAACTATCTATAAAATATGGAGCTCATTCTTTTCATAACTGAAATATTATGTATCCAAAACGCATTTATTTTCAGTTAAAAATAATTTTATTTAAAAAATTACCACAACTGCCACTAGTTTGTTCCATTTTTTCTCATTTGTAGCAAATTAAACTTAATATAAAATACAAGTTTTGAATTAAAAAAGTTATCTAATTTACGTTTTTATTATGTTATGACAATTTTTGTATGATTTAATATATATAGTTAATCATCGTGTCGGTGTAAACAATATTGCTAAATTCTATTATTACACACACTCTCAAGAAATCTTCTTTTGTTTTTATTTTTTGCATTAAAAATTCAATCAATTTTCGGTGAATTATTGAACTTAAGCAATATAGTCTCATAAATTTGAATACAAACTAATAAAGTTTTTATCTGTTGTTTTTTTTCTTCTATAATTTCTCTTTTTCAACACAAATGTAATAACTATTTATGCCCTAAAAAATTATGCGATGAAATAATTTTCCAAAAACTATAAAACAATAATTTGTTTAAATGGAAGGGAAGGGGGCGAGAAGTATGATGAAGTATTGTTGTTGTTGTTGTTGTTTCGCTGTGTGTTTTTTATGGACTGCTTAGAACAGCAGTGTTCCCATGCCACCCATTTCGGACTGCTCCTTAACGAAAATCTCAAAGTATTGATAGATGATCGTCACAGCCAGCAGAATACCGGTGCCAGAGCCGATGGCGCCCAGGAAATCGGCCATAACGGACAGAGCACCAATGCAGAGACCACCAAAAGCAGCTGCCGTGGGAATATAACGATTCAGTTCATGAATCATAGAGTTCTCGCGATGTCCACGCATCACCATATGCTGCTCCTTAAGCTGCTTGGCAACCTGTTGAATGGGGATATAATATTATATAGTAACATATAAAGACGCTCGCTAGCGCGTTTCTAACTTACATCCTTGGCTGAGCTGCCAGAGACATCGATCCATGTCTTGGAGAAGAACGCACAGGAGCCCAACATGAAGACAATGTAGAGCAGTGCGTGAATGGGATCAGTCAGAATGTGACCGACACTCTCGGGCGGCGACAGATAGTAGCACAGGCCGCCAATGGGATACGAGCGAGCTGGGCCACCGCCTCCAACATCAGCCCAAACGCCAAGCAGATTGATCAGGAAGTTGCCCTGGAACTTGACGGCCAACATCTGAGAGATGACATACAAGTTGGACACGAGTGCGGACTGCAGAATGATGGGAATGTTTGAAGTGTAGAACAATTTGATGGGATAGCTGCTGTATTGGCCGCGATAACGTGCACTCTTGATGGGCAAATCGACACGGAAGCCTTGGAAGTAAATGACGACAGCAAAGACCAGAATGGTGGCCAACAGGTTCATCAGATTGGGCAGATTCTGGCGATAGAAGGCCTCACGCAGAGCGCGCACCTTATCGTTGCGTGTGGCCATCAGATGGAAGAGCGCAATCACAGCGCCCTCGAATTCAGTGCCACGTCCCGTTGTCACCGTCGTGGGTGAGAATGCCTTCCACACAATCGTCTCGCAAATGTTTGTGGCAATAAACAGCGAAATACCGGATCCCAAGCCATAGCCCTTCTGCAGCAGTTCATCCAACAGCAGGACAATCAGACCGGCAGCAAACAGCTGAATGATAATCAGCAGACAAACGCCAGCTCCAATCTCAGATGGATCACCGTACATGCCAGTCATCACATAGACAATAGCCTGGCCAATTGTGATGACCATGCCAAAGAGCTTCTGGGCACCATTGAAGAGCGCACGATCCTTGGGCGTATCACCGACCTCAATGATCTTGGCGCCAGCCAACAGTTGCATAATCAAACCAGATGTCACAATCGGGGAAATACCCAACTCCATAAGTGTACCACGATTCGAGGCCAAAATCACACGAATCCAATAGAAGGGATCTGCCGAATCGGAGCTCATGATGCCGAACAGGGGAATCTGACAGCACACCAGGAAAATGAACAGTGTGATGGCAGTCCATAGTACTTTCTCTCTGAATTGAATCTGCAAGATATCAAAGTAAACAGTTACAGAAATTTAGTTACAAAATATTTTAAGAGTTTTAATACAGTTACGTATAAAAATTAAAAAAAAATTGTATAAATAACTAAATAGAATAAGGCAAAATTTTAATTTTTGATTCAAAATTGTAAAAAAATACGTCATTTTCTTCTTTTCTTCATTTCTTTTGGTATGAAAAAGATAAATCTATCAACACTTAAGCATCGAAAAAAAAAAAACAATTCTTACTAAATTAATTTCATTAGCGATTCTTTTTCAATGCTAGAGCAAAATAATTTTATTAGATTTAATTTTTTCAATGCTAATCAATAAGTAATGAAAATGATTAAACACACGACTTTGAAAAATACTTAAATTCTTGTTAATAAAGATAGTTAATTGTTATAATTTATATTTAACAAAAATATATAGCGAATTAAAAGCAAATAAAGTCGCAAAAGTGTATATGTTTGCTATTAATAATAAAAAAAAATTTTAATGCAAATTAAACAACTTTTGCAGGCAATTTTAATACAAAATCACAAATTTATAAATATATATAACCCAATTAAATTATTAAGAAATAATTTCTGGGATGTAAAAATATTTTAATTTATGTCTTTTAAGATTTTCTAAACAAAATAAAACGTATGTCTGTTGACTACACACATATATATATAAGCAATGTATTTAACTTTCTACAAAGTTTAACAAAATTTAGATATTAATAATAACTATGAAATAGAGCAAAATTTAATAAAAACCATGGCCTCGAAAATACAAGAAAACTACCGTTATTTTGACCTACATGAGTGTGCGAAAGTACATACGTGTGAACGTGTGTAATAAGTTTAAACAAAAACAAAAAAAATGAACGAAACAAAACGAAAAAGAGAAGAAAAATAAAACGAAAATCAAGTTTTGCTTATCGTGGCGCTCATCATATGGTCGGTCGGTCGGTCGTGTGTCAACAACAACACGAAGCTGACGTCGCAAAGCGTCGCGTTCGCTTCGTGTGCACACAACACTTCGTGCGGCCCGAAGTTTGACGTTTCCACGTAGTATGCGCTCTCGGCATTGATTAGTATTGCCTAGCACAAAAAAAGGTAGTATGGCAACAAGTAGTCTACGAATAGTACTTTTTGATAAGAATAGTAGTGAAACAAACGGAACAGAATGTTTTATGAATGAAAACTTGTATAAAAAGCAGCCCAAAACTTTTAAAAAACAAACTTAGCATATGGTAAATTGAAATAGCTAATTAAAAAGTATTTTAATTTAATTTAAAGCTAAAAAAGAACCAAATTTTACAATTAATTTGTATGCGTGAGGCAGCGACAACAACAACTTGCTGCTTCTATTGCGCCTACTACGAAATACGAAATTACAAAATTGTTTGCGTGGCGCATTCGTTTTGACAAGTGAAAGCCAAAAACGCATGCGTTGGCAACACTGGCCGCCGCACTGGGAGAGCACCACTAAACCGAAATAATATTAAAAAAAGGCACAAATAATAACTTATAGTAAAAGTTACTATTTTTACTCAATTTCTTTTGTGTTTAAATGAATGAATAATTTGTTGAGTTAATGTTTTAATACATACCTTGCGCTCGGGCTTTGCAATTTCTGGCAGTATACTGCAGAAAGGTTTGATAACTTCCAGGAATTTGACTGCAAATAATGAATGAAAACCAAAATTGTTGTTAACTCGATTGCCAATACAATTTTTGTTCGTTTTAAAATTTGCACTTAGCACAATTCAATTCAACAATTTTTTTTTTTTGTATACGTAAGCAAGTATTAGGGGTGCGGGTGTGTGTGTGTTGCCGCCGCTACTTATTGGAATTGGTTAGCGTTGCGGCATTTTTCACATTATAAAAACTGCACTTGAACTTGTTTGTTGGCGTTGTACTTACTTCCCATTGTGTTTTACTTAATATAACGATCGGCAGGGAACTAAACTTATGATTTGTATTGCAGCACTTTCTATACAAAATTTAGAAAGTTTTACGCCTCTCTGGTAACTGACTGCAGCGGACAAAACGACCGCTTGAAATGACGAAAACCGAATGAACGATGTTAAGCAGAATGATAATATACGAAGTCAGCACGACGTGTCACTTGCACATAGTGGCGACGTTTTACAACACTGCAAGACAGATTACTACTATCGCAACCATATATTGCAGCTGTAAACAAACAATAGATTTTGAATTTGATTCTATATATTTAATAAATTAAAATTTAAAAAAAAAGGTTTAAAATTTAATTTAATTAATAAAAAAAAGAGCAAATGTGACCCTACTGTTAAGATAATGTTAAACAACATCGATAGGTGGCGATAATCGATAAATCTTTTTTAAGTGAGGAGTCAAATATGTTAGTATGGGCGCTGCCACTATTTGAAGCCGACATGGCAGCACTGTTTGTGCCATAGAACTCTACAAAAAGCAGAGGCAACCTAGCCTCTGTGAAAACAAATGCAAAGCAACAATACAAACACAGGCAAAATCAAATTATAAGACACAGACGTAATATATGCGTGAAAAACTAACTGGCAACAATCAACGTTGCCTGTTCTAAGCCAAATGTCAAGAAAAATTATTAAAAAAAGACGCATTAAATAAGAATTGAGTGTAAAGTGTAAATTTAAGTATGACTTCGGTTATATATGTGAATTCGAGCTCAGATTCGGAGGAAGAGGTAAAAGCGCCAGTGTGACGGTGACGGTGACAGTGACGGCGGCTGCGACAGCAGCGCTAACGTTTAGTTGGTGTAGAAAAGTACAGTTGTATTTTTAATAGGTTTTGTGCATTGGTGTGCGAGTATTAGTATTGGCATGCGTGATTATACATATGTAAATGTGTGTGTGTGTGTAAGAGTGAGTGTATGCGCGTGTGTGTGTGTATATTACAAATTGTGTGTACGAGTCTTTTTTCGCGCTGCTTTTATTGTTGCTCACGCATACAAATGCAAATGCACACACGAACAACACAACTCGACACGAACACACTTGCAGATTGATTGGTCTGACAGCGTTGCCACTTTGTGTGCAGAAATTTTTGCTGCACTTGAAGCGCGTCGAACGAACAATTAGAAATGTTAATTATTCTAACTGAAATCCGTTGGCTATGTGTGTGTGACTGTACCTAAAGTGACTCAAAAGTGTGTCAATTTGCGACGCAATTTCCATTTACTTACCAATTCAATAATTGTTTACACGTTCAAACGTGAAAAAAGTGTAACTCTACACAGATTTGGCGGCGCGCTTTAAAACTCTACACACACACACACATACAGCTACATCGGTGTATTTGTTTTGTTTTGTTTTTAAATGAAATTTAAAATGCAAAAACCCAACAACAGGTCGTTTCAAAATACTATCATGCGTATTAGTACTTATATATATATATATATTGTTTTTTTTTTGTAGGGTCCACCTGATGCCAAACGAGCACGTCGCGAACATGCTAAGCTGTCAACAGTCACAACGAAATCTTTACCCTCCAAACTATTGCACATACCAAAAGCATCGATTACACAGTTTCCAGCGGGAATCAAAACCACAGCTCCAATTGGAGCATCGATAACTGGTAGCAGGACAACGGTAGTTGGATCCGTTAGGTATGTAAAAACAAAATTAGTGTATACACTGGCACCAAGTGTATACACTGGCTAAATCGAATAACTGCTTAAACATTAAAGATATTGTTAATTATTTGAAAGTAGTATATTTATAATTTTTTAATCCTCTAGTGCCCAAGACCGCCTCTAGACGGGTAAGGTTAAAAACACCGTTATTTTATTCATTTCATTTATTTTGACTCGGCTTTGCGTTTTTTCTAATTCGGGGAAGTCCAAAAATTAAGTTCGTTGCGTTTGGAATACATACTAGAGCTTGCGCAAGCTGCTGTAGTCATTTGAAGCAATGAAAATTTGTGACAACTCGGACAAAAATAATTATTTTGTAAAAAGTGCAAAATATAAATATTTATTTAAAATATTAATAAAAAGTTTGGTGATGGAATAAAAATTGTACCGTGTTGCTGATAATCTCAAGGACTCAAAATACTCAAAATACTCAAGCAGAAGTCCTACTCCTTTTTGCTTTAACTGCCTGCTGAGTCATAATATTGCTCATGTTAAAAAAAGCTCAATAGCTGAATGTGTAGGATCTATCGACCTTGCAAAATCACCGCATTTCAAAAATTTGTTGTGGTGCCAAACGAACCTAGTCATGGATAAAACTGCAATATCCTTTACTGAGCCTGACCCCGGAGTACTTAAAAATCTGGATACGCTCATTTCAAGTGTTCTCCCCATTTCAATTCTTTTTGAATGACTACTATCATTGAGCATATCACCCAGGAAACAAATTTGTATGCCGCCCAAAAGGATTTCAATACTTCGTTTTCTAGAAATTCGACAATTTATTGGCATTTTATTTTTGACCTCAGTTTTTCGCTACCCAAATGTTCGTTCATATTGGGGGGAGTACGCATTTGAAACAATTCAGAACACAATGTCAAGAAATCGCTTTGAAAAAATACGAGGTAATTTGCATTTTAATGATAATAGTAAGTTGCCCTCCAAGGATTCTGCCGACCACGATCCTTTATACAAAATACGGCCGCTCGTGAATCACTTCAATGAGAAGTTTCAGTCAGTTCCGATGCGCCAACGCTGAGATTCACCTAATTTTTTGTTGGCCTACCTTCCCAAAGCCACCTCTAGGCGGTCCAAGGATATAGTACAATAAAACTCGATCCGTGCAAAAGTATAAAGTTTTTCTAAAACAAACATTCACTTTTGATACATACTGAATCCAAAAATAATTTTTAATTCTTTGAAAGAGAAAATTTGGGCACTAGAGGGTTAAATTAATATTAAGATGCTGAAAAATTTTCAAAATAGTGAAAATAGCAAAAATATAATATAAAAATTATTGTTCAGCATTTTGAGAATAGATAATATTCAAATTTACTTTCGATTTAACTTACTGCAATAAAACTTTAAATTTATTAATTCAATAAATAGTTAAAATCATTTAATTTTTTTTTAAACATTTTCATACATTGAATTAAAGAAATAAACAAAAAAAAAAAAACATCAGATCGTTAAAAAAAATATATACACAAATTAAATTTTCGGATAGCATTGTATAATGAATTATAAATTGTATTACTAAACCCCATGCCTTTTTTTAATTAACAACATTATAACTTTGATTTAATTATAAGTAGTTTCTCGGATTATAAACATTTAAGATTTTTTTTAAATTTATTTGGCAATGTCTAAATATTAATTATTTTTTATTTTTTAATCGAAAAATCTTTCTACTAATAATATTGCTAAAATCTTTATATAGGACATTTTCATAAGAAAACTTTTTATAAATATCTATTAAAAAAATTGTTCATTAAAGCTTACTTTTCGTTAAACTTAGGCCGTAGATAATCGATTAATCGATGTTTTTAATTTGTAAGCATTGCTTCTAATCGAAATCTTTTCTTACTTAAATTAAACTTTTCTTTTAGTGTAAAAAACCATTTATAGGGGAATATTTGTACTCTTATTTTTTATTATTTATAATAAAAAAAAGAATATATATGAAGAAAAAATATATTAAATGCAATTAAATATTTTACTAACAAAGTTGTAAATATTAGCAAAACAATATTTTTTAATTAATTTCTTTATATATTCTAATTAAAATCAATATCTATATGCAAAATTGTGTTATCGATATATCGTTATAAGTGATTAATATTTCTTTTCGTTACTTTCTCGTTAGGTCCATGAACATACCGAGTGGCATAACGGTAACCAAGCACAACAACATCAATGGCAGCATTAATATTGTCAGTCCTAAACCGTCCCTGGAAAACAATAACAATAATAACACCAACACCAACAACAACAACAACAATAATAGCTTAAAGGGCAAACCGATAAAGTTATCGACGGGCGTCTGGTCAAAAACACCAACAACTTTGGCGACAATAACAAGTGTGCCGAGTCCAGCGCCCGTCAAACTAACAACGGTAACAAAAGCTTGGCAAAAACCAGCTAACACAGCAGCAGCAACAGTTGCTGCAAAAGACGTCACAGCAGCAGCAGCAGCAGCAACAGGCACTACAACAACAACAACAGTTGCCGCAAAAGACGACAATAATACAAAAGCCGCTGACATTGGTGCAGCAGAAAACCGCATTACAACAGCAACAGAAGCTAACAGCAACAATACAACAACAACAGCAGCAGCAGCAGCAGCAGCAACAGCTGAAACCGCAAATGCCTCAATTGCAATTGCAACAACAACAGAAGCTACAACAAAAACCCACTCTATTGCAGCAGCAGCAGCAACAACAGCTCAAATTGGAGGCAGCAGTGCAGCTGTCAATGACACAAAAACTAACACCCAAGCAAAAGCAACAATTGCTACAGCAGCAACAACAACAACAGCAACAGCAACGTTTGCCCACATTGCAGAAACCAACGATAACACTCACGGCAGCAACAGCAGCAGCAACAGCAATAATCAAATCAAATCAGTTGCCAGCCACAACAACAGCAGCAGCAGCAGCACAGAAGCAGCAACCACCGCCAGCGCATAGTGCCACAAAAACCGCACTCTCATTGCATAAAGCGAAACAACAGCAACAACAACAGCAGCAACAACAACAGCAGCAGCAGCAACAGTCGCTGTTGACTGCAACGCCACCGCCAGCACACACTACGTTGTCGCCACCACCACCGCCACTGCTGCTGGCCAAGTTAACACCAATGCCCATGCTTAGCAAAGCCAGTCAGCAGCAGTTGGTCAAATGCAACAGCAGCAGCAGCAACAGCATAAACATTAACAGCAGTGCAGCACGCACTTTGCCATATAAAACAAAGTCAACTGTAGCACATTCAGCAGCAGCAACATCAACAACACCAACAACAACACTGCGAAATGTGCATCAGCAGCAGTTGACAACAACGGCCACGCCCATACAGTCAATGACAGCAGGTGCAACGCCTCCATTGCGTCTGCTTGCCACACCACCGCATTGTGCTGCGGCCCTCAATGAGCCGCTGCTGCTCAATTTGCCATCAACCACAAGCATAACGCCACAATTGACGCCAACAACAACACCGCCGCCATTAGCAACAGCAGCAACCAACAGCACAACAACAGCAGCAGCAACAGCAGCAGCAGCAGTAGCAGCAGCGGCAGCGGTAACAGCAGCAGCAACAACAGTAACAGCTTTAAAAATGTCATTTCCTGGCGCCAGCATATCGCCTGTAAATAAAACCATAGCGAAACGTGTGCAGCCCATTACAGTGCTTAAGAAATCGGATGATGAATGGCGCAAACATATAGCACAACAGCAATTTCAGCAGCTACAACAGCAACAGCAGCAGCAGCAGCAGCTACAACAGCAACAGAAGCCAAAGGAGCAGCAGCCTACAATTGTGCTGGTTGAATCACCGCCCACAACACCGCCCACAGACAAACTGGACACGGAACCAACCAAACGCAAGACGCCAACAGAAGCTGCCAACACAACAACAACAACAACAACAACAACAACTGCAGCAACAACAGCTGCAACGCCAGCTGCAACGTCAACTGCACGTGCAGCACTTGTCACTGAATATGCCGCATTGTTGCAGCTGTGCCGTGAAATTGATAAATCCAAAGATATGGAGCGTTTAATCGACATTAAGCTAATCAAATATTATTACAGTGTACATGAGAATTTTGTACGTTCACGTGGCTTTCGCAAGCAGCTGGAACAGATAATGGAGCACATACGCAAGGAACCAGATATGATATATTTCCATCTCAAAAGCATTGTGGATGAGTTGAAGGTGCGACGCAAAGCCAAAGCGGTGCCATTGCTGCAAGAGGAACAATTAACGGCGCCGTCAGCGGAGGAGAAAGCGGTGGCGGAGCCACAACCAACACCACCACAAGCAGCAGCAGCATCAGCACCAGCTCAATCAACGCAATCTCAAGCAGCAACAACTGCTGCTGCTGCTACAACTGCTGTTGCAACAACTGCTGCTGCTGCAACACCCACTGTTACGCCCAGCACTGGCAATAAACGTACGGATGAGCGTATACGTAAATTGAATCGCACGTTGTACACAATTACGAAACGTATTAGCGCCTTGGAGGAGGCAGATGTCGATTGGAATGATGATGATGATTCAAGCTATCTGCAGGTGGAACGCTACAAGAAGCGCGCCTGTCAGATCTATGAGAAAATCTGTGATCTAACCGGTGAAAGTAAAAGCGCCCATCGTCAGATGAAACAACCCATTCTGTTTAAGGATTCACCGTATCCACAATTTAATCGCACTCTATCCGCATTTGTCAATCGCATGCATGAGTTTCCCGACTATCACGATGTTTTGCAGCTTCTCGAACATTGCAATAAGGATAAGGATCTGGGTCTGGCTACATTCGAGATGAAGCGAATAGGTATTAACTCTAATGTCTTTGTTGTCTAAGCAAACAATTGGACTAATTTCGTTACTTGATTTACAGCCCATGATGCCTTCGTTAAGGTGGGACGCTTGCTGCAAGCGCGACGCAAGACTGATCTCTACGAGACCGTAACACATTTTACGGCCAACGCTAAGGATCCGGCGTCCAGTGATGCCGCCTTGTTGGCCAAACTGAATGAGAACAACAAGAAGCAAACCAAAATAAGTGATATATTGGAAAAGTAAGTTAAAATTTACAATGATATTAGAGAATAGAGAGATAGAACTTGAATTTAAATTTTAAATGCATTTCCATAATTTAAAAAGCTAAGTAATTCTGCTGTCAAACTTTTAGTAAAGAAATTTAAGGAAAAACAAGAAAGGTACTTTGTCTGATATTCAAATCGATTCAAAGGTTTATATAATTGAAACGAAGATGTTCTTTTTAGTAACAAGTTTACAATATTTTTGTAAAAAATTAAGATTAGCTTAGTGATCAAATTTTAACTATTTTAGTCAATTTAAAATTAACAAACTGGATAAAAGAGTAAAATATTGGTACAACCAAGAATAGAAAAGTTAGATTGTTAGGTATGTTAAATTAGAAGATTTGTTAGTCTCTGAAGATCTTACGAAACTTATCAAGCAATATATGTATATATGTTATATGCTATGATAAAAGACACTTAAGATTCAAAAAAGTTAATGTAATGGCAAGTTAGATGAACAGTTCTAAAGACAGTGGAATAAAATGTCGAATGATTCTTACAGGAACATAGAAAATAATATTTTCTAACAAACTAGTTGAGTCTATTAGATTCCGAATTATTTTATGCAAGAATATAACTCCGTCTAGTAAGAGAAGAGAGACTTTTTAAAAGGAATCTACTAGTCTTAGATGGTAACCAATTTCATTGAATTAACTCGTGTCTGTAAGATTTCTGTTTTATGAATTTGTGTACTAATTTTGTTGATAGAGTAGACAATTAACCTTTTTCGAATGGTTTATAAAACAAACTTTTCAACTAATTCTTTGTTAACATTATTTGTAGATTTGCGCGCGAGCAGGATCTCACCACAGAGGAGCAGCGAGAGGCACGTCTGAAGGAGAAACAGTTGCAGGCTGCAAAAGCGGCGGCGGCGGCAGTGGAGGCAGAGGCGTTAAATGATGCAGACACTGCTCTTGCCGTCAACGATGAAATTGTGGATGAAAAACCCAGCACTAGTGCACAGGCAGCACAAGCAGCACAGGTGCAGGTGCAGGATCAAACTGCGGAAACTAGCAAAACTCCAGAGATTGTGCTGACCAATGGCCTCAAGAAGCATCATGGAGACAGTAATGGACATGAGAATGAGAATGAGATTGGAAACGAGAGTGATAGCGAGGACGAAGACGGTGATGATGATGATGAGGAGGATGATGATGATGATGATGATGACGATGATGAAACGGATGAGGATGTGGATACATTTGTGGATAACTTCAAGGCAAATGGTCTAAACGATCTAAGTGATGCCGAGTCCGAAACGGAATTAAATGCAGCACCAAAGACACTTGAAGCGGCTGCTCATGTGATAGTTAATAATGTAACGAGAGTCAAGACTGCTGCGCAAATTGATAAACTTGCAATTGATAGCGATGATAAGGCGCTGCCCAATGGCAAACTCAAGTCAGATGCTGCACCAGCTGCCCAAATGCTAAAGATAATGTCCGTCTCTAGTCTTAATGCCAGTGTCGCCGCAAATAGTAGCAACAACAACAACAACAACAATAATAACAGCCAAGAGCAGCAGCCGCAAAAGCAAAAACTGCAGCAGCAACAGCAACAAAAACAAAAGCATCAACAAAAGAAACAGCAACAGAAAATTGTTATAGACACTGAAATTGTCATTTCGGACGAGGAGTCATAGATATTCCTTATTTATAAACACACATATATTGTATATATTTGGTTCATTCGATTTTTTTTATAATTGCAGCATATTAGTTTAATGATTTAGTTAGAAATTTATTTATTTATCTTTATCATATTTTGCGCACAATTTGTTATAATGTATTAATTTCTGTTATTAAGTACTTGATGTATCATAAATTTTCATATATACTACGTACAGCACGTTGTCGTTGCTGTGATTTGATGCTTATGATGACCTATGACCTTTAGTTAATTGTGCGCATTATAACGCTTAGATAGTGTACATATGGAATACAACTACAACTACTACTAAACTTAAGTAAATGTTTTAAAAACACACTAATTGTCATAAGTAAAAATGTAATAAATGAAACGAAATCTTCAAAGATGTGTAACTTTTTATTTACAATTTTTAACTCTAAAAAAGCATAAATTCAAAAAGATTTTATTAGGATATATTGGCAACAAAATATTAAAACCGTGAAAACAAACATAATTTCACAAAACTTTTGCAACTAGTTTTCCTTTAACTAGATATGTATGTTTGAGTGAGTTATATATTCTAAAAATATACATTATTTAAAAAAGTGTACAAAAAGTAACAATTATATATATTTTTGATGTGGAGAAAATAAAGCAAATTAAAGGAATCGGATTATCAATAGATTTGTTTCGGAATTGCAACTATCAAAGTTGTTTCTAATTAATTACTTTTTTCAATAAAGTAATCATATCATTAGCATTAAAAAAAGTGATATTAATAAAAGTTTTCCCTAGTATTTAAAAAGTAACTAATAATATAACCTTTTAACTAGTATTGGATATATCTATTGCTACTGAAAAGTTTTATCCAGCATTGATTAATGACAAGAATGAACATTTTTTTGGGTAGCAATAATGAAATTAAAATTCAAAAGCATTATAACTACGTATTGTTTTTAACCAAATTTTAAACATTATGATTTTGTAAAAAATTTTACTAGTTAAAAAATTTTTTATCAACAATTTTATTAATGTTTTGTTTAGTTGGAAATTCAAATATTTCAATATGTTTATTTGGATTTCGCAATCTCTAATAAACTCGACAGAATAAATTTAGTATATTTTTTATTTTGTGTTGTATAAATATTTTTATATATTATACACTTTTAAAAATTTTAAATAGGGTCAATTTAATTTAACAAAAAAAAACTATTTATAATGCTAATGATAAATAATTTCATTGACATTATTTAATGCTTACCGAAAAGATTTACATGAGATTTAATTTTCAATGACTGATAAAAATAAAACTTTTTTAATTAGCATTAGTTTTTTTAATGCTGGTGAGTTGTTAATTTCATTAGCTTTACTTTTCCAAAACAATTTCATTAGAATTACTTTTTTCAATACTAATGAAATGAAATCTCAGGAAATTATTCGTTTGAGTTCTGCTGCAGAGCTGCCATTAGGTACTTGGTAATGCGCGAGTTATCATCAGCCGTTTCTTCGATAATATCGAAATGATCGTAATTATCGAAAAGCTTATAAGTAACGCTAAATCCAGCTTCACTTAAGTTCTTGGCAAAAATGCGACTTTGCTCCACAAATGTAACGCTCTCATTTTCCGCTGCTATCACAAATGATTGGATGCCCGACCAAGCTGGACTATCAGTTGCCCAATTCCAAAGCATGGGCGAAACTTCCTTGGCGCTTTCGGCTGTAAGGCCGAAAATATTATTGGGATTGACATCATGCAATTGCCAGAGCTCGCGAAGATCATAAACACCGCTTATGAAGAGCAGAACATTAACCTTGCGACGACGCTCCTCCGATATGAGCTTAGGAATGTGCAACAATTGGGCCAGAAGATGAGCCCCCGCCGAATGTCCGGCAAAGCTAATCTTAGTCGTTGGCGTTTTCTCAGCATAGTCAAAGATCCAGAACAAGAAACTCGTAAACTGCTCCATCAGTTGGGGCAACGTTACTTCGGGGCAATTGTTATAGTCCATGACGGCAACCCGATAACCGCGATCCAGCAGTGGTCCAACCATGGAACAGGAGTGAGACTTATCCAGCATTTGCCAATAACCGCCATGAATATAGACAACAAGTGGAGTGGGTTTTGCTTCCATCTCTTCCTTATAGAACACATCGACCACTTGACGATCTTCGGTGCCGCCATATCGCAAGCTATGAACTTTAACATCGGGCCTGCTAAGAAGATCAGTTCGATCTGTTTTTCGGGGGAGATAATAAATGATTTAGCTACATAGTATATACTTGGTAGCAATCTCAGTCATAAATGTAATTGTTTTGACAGAGTAATAATATTTGTTTTAATTTTCTTTTCTTTTCTTTAAATATATTTAAACATAATATTTATATTATTCAAATGTTTTTAATTTAAAAACAAGCTGAAAAGTGATCAGTAAAAATATGTTCCAATATTTTTTTTAATAAAAATAAGTGTTTAGTCTTCTTTTCTATGGTATATTTTTTATATTTTGATTAAATACCATTTTATAGCGAGAGATTTTTTTTGATCTAAAGGGGAAAATACAATTTTTATTTGAGAAACATACTGATTATAATTTTAAACAGACTATGATTATTTTTGTATTTAAAAAAAATGTAAAAACTTTAAGTTATTTATATATTTAGAATGTTTTTGTTTTTAATCAAATCAAATCAAAGAAGTCTTAATAGCTAATAATTTAAAATTTAACTAATTACTCTACGATACTTAGTTTAGATTTATTTGGGCAATATATTCTTATTTTTTGAATGTTTTAAATTTAAGAAAAAATAAAACTGATAAATTATTTGTACAAAAAAAAAAGAAGAAATTTTAAAACCAGAGATAAAAGTGATATTTTTTATTGAAATATTAAAATTTTTTAAATTTGTTCTATATTAATTTTTATTTGTACTTATTAATATTTGTCAGAGTTTTTGAAATTAATCTATGTCAAAACAATTACTTGACTGACTATATATGTATTGAGATTGTCTATCTGTTGATAACACATGACACTTACGTTTTGCTGTAACTTCTAAAAAATTATCTTGAACCGCCACATTCGGCTCGGCTTGATCTTGGAATCTTTTGGTATTATAACTAGGGAAATATTCCCGCAGCATATCAACATTTTTCTCGTTTGGATTGTACATTATTTTGAGTATGGACAATTAATTGGCTTAACTGCAATAAACAAGTGTTGTACAATAAAAATGAACTTGTTTGTTAACTTTGAAGAAAAATAAAACTTAAGCCTCACAAACCTGACTTAACTAAACCGATATTGTGGCAGCACTTTACTCACAGTGAGGGAGTAATTCAACTGGAAACTCGAAAATTGCAAATGCGATCGCGACTGGAAGTGTTGTGAAGAAACTATCGACAAAGCTGTGTATCGATTGCAACTTAACAGTTTTGATACATCGCTATTGTGGCGCTGTAAAAGCTAACGAATTTAACCGCTATTTAAAGTTAAAACGCTTGACTTTATTTATATACAATATGTGTGTTTTTATTGAATTGATTACCAAGTTGATAGCTTATGGAGAATTATTGTCTAGCAGCGCCACTGTTAGGTTTAACAGACACTCTTGGCACAGCTGTTCGCAGAGTTGCCACACTATTTTCCATTAACTAACTGGCAACCTTACGCCCGAAAAGCCAACTCAGCTCATCGTTTATATTTCATTTTACAGCAGAAAACAATAAAAAATCGTAAAACAAAATGAGCAGATCACAGCATAACGATGACGATGTCAACTCATCGCTCTTCGATGCACGCAACGAGTATTACATTGGCAATTTCATGGGCTCCATCAACTTTGTGCTGCCCGAACAGGGCACAGCAGGTGCCGAGCTGCTGTCGTACATGTATTTGTCCTATTTGGCCATTGATTCGGGACGCATCATCGCCTCGGACATTAAGGAGAATAACACAACGCCGCTGGCGGCTCTGCGTCTGGTGCACGAGGCATTCGAGCAGCCGTCGCGCACCGAGGAGCTGCTGGAGAAGCTCACCGACAAAGTAGCCGGAGGAGAGAATGATACCAATATCTGGCACATTGCCACTGCCATTGTCTACTGCTACGATGGACAGTTTGAGAATGCTCTCAAGATACTACATGGCTCCACAAATCTGGAATCAATGGCCCTATCCGTGCAGTGCCTGTTGCGTCTGCAACGTGTGGATCTTGCCAAGCAGTTGGTGGCCAAAATGCAGGAGATTAGCGATGACCATACGCTCACACAATTGGCCCAAGCTTGGGTTGCTCTGGCCCAGGGCACCGAACAGATGCAGGATGCTTTTCACATCTACCAGGAGTTCTGTGAGAAGTTCAAGCCAACGCCTGCGCTGCTTAACGGCCAAGCAGTCGTCCATTTAGGATTGGAACGCTATGAGGAAGCCGAGTCGGTGCTACGCGAATCACTGACCAAGAAGCACAATGATTACGACACTCTTATCAACATGATGGTGTTGTCGCATCTGACGGGCAAGTCAACAGAGACAATTGCACGCTACTGGGAACAGTTGAGGCAGTTCTATCCCAAGAGTGACTTTGTCACCGATCTGGACAAGAAGTCGGCCGAGTTCGATAGACTCTGCATGGAATATGAGCCGCAAGCTGTTTAAATCTAATAATCCTCCAATACAATATTACATTCATGTATAAAACTTTATTACAAATACAAATTTATTAGCGATATATATGAGAGGTAGTCTTCGGCTTTAATAGCTGTTAAAAGAAACAACATTTTAAATTGGGTCAAAATATTAATTTTATGAAAACTTACTTTTGCTTGAAACCATATTTTTTGCGCTCATAGAACAAATCTGTCTTGGAACTGCCCAGGTTCACAATCTTGGGGCAACCGTCACGCTATTAATTAAATTGTTAATATATTTATACATTTATTAACATTTCTATTGACGTGAACTTACATCCTTTTCCTGTATGGTGCAGGATTTGCAGTAATAGGCATCGGAGACACCGGGACCACCGCAGATAACACAACGTCCCTGATAGGATCCATAATTGCACTCATCACAAATGCGCACCAGTGTACAGGGACGCACATATGAGTCGCAAATCACGCACTTGCCATCGTCCTTTTCGCACAACCGGCCAATGGCTGAGCGCACGTGAAAAAAAAACATAAACGTAAACAATTAATCAGTTAGCGTTGCTGTTAAATATGCCTTATCTTTGTCTACTTACCAACGCCAGGCTGTTTGCGGCAGAAAATCAAGTCAGGATGATGCTTTGCCATATTTAAATGCTATTGATTCTATAAAATTCAGCTAAAAAACAATAGTTTTGCTACTAATGCAATCTTGATAACTCAAACTGTTAGTTGCAGTGTGACCGTCGCGGGCTAGTCAAAAATACCATAATTTTTTAAGCAAAATACTGCATACAGCATTTTTACTTTTACTGCTTGCCAACTAGTTTGCTCAAAATTTTAAAGCTCAAACATGTTTAAGCTGTTTATGTTTATTATTTTTTAAGTTTTGCAGTTCAGAGATTAACACTAACTAATTTGAAATGAATATAAATTGTATGCACTAAATATAGCTGGTCACACTGGCAAAACATCTGTTTTCTTCATTTTCTGTATACAACTTTGTTAAAAAGTGCATTGGTCAAAATGCAGCTCACCTAAACAAAGTGAAACCAAGTAAATAGGTATTTAAATAATAACTGAACTAGCTGCTAAAATGTCTCAAGTGACATCGTCGACGACACAAGGTGCTGCCGCTGCCCAATCGGGCAGCAGACGTCTGCCCAACAACGACTCCGCTGGCGTTTGTGTGGGCGTCGGCGTCGGTGGCGGTGGCTATGGTGAAACGGAGTGGGAGGCGCGTGAGGTAAGTTGCTATATTGTTAAAATATGTACATATATTTTATTATAAACATTGTCCCACAATCAACAGTCGCAACGTCAAAGGGAATTGCACGAAGCTCGCGCCAGAGCCGCACAAATGGAAAAGACCATGAAGTGGTGGTAAGTTTCATTGAAGGGTGGGCTGAGTCTCACTTGCGATGTCTTTTATACCCTTGCCAGAGAGTGTTATACGCTTGTCAGATGAGCTGAGAGTATGGGTAAATCTAATTTTGAATAGATTCAAGCAGAGCTCTATTATTCATGTATTTTCCGGATATTTAATAATTATAATTAAATCCATGAATAATAGAGCTGGGAACAGTTTTAAATCATTTAATTAATTTAATATTTTTTGTAAAAAATTTTAAGTATTGTTTTAAATATATGTAAGAATATTATTAAATCTTAGTTATTTAATTTGTTCATTTATTTGTTTAATTGTATTGAATGAAAATCGAATTTTGAACAGATTCAAGCAGAGCTCTATTATTAATGTATTTTTTGGGTATTTAATAATTTTAATTAAATTCATGAATAATAGAGCTGGGAAATCATTTAATTAATTTAATATTTTTTGTAAAAAATTTTAAGTGTTTTATATTTTTCGAACACCTGATTTTTAAGAAATTTCGAGTTTTGTCTGTTAATAATAAACTTTTAATCTTAATTGAGTCAACTAATCGCATTTGTTATAGAAAAGTGATTCATGTACAATATCTCTTCTTTGTAAAGCGTGCATACAGCGAGATTTAAATTACCCGAGCGAAAGACTCTAAAAACTAGCCAAAACAGATTCAAACCGATATCTCAATAAATCTCATAAGTAAACATAGCATATACTGCTCTACAAGGGTATTAAAGCTTCGGCGTGCCTAAAGTTATCTCTGCTTGTTAATTAATCAACTGTGAACCCGTGTTCCTTACAGGTCGGATTGTACTGCCAACTGGCGTGAAAAGTGGAGTAAGGTAATAGTTGTCATGGCAATCGTATAATCAATATAATTAATTTGAGTTGTATTTATATTTGGCAGGTTCGCAACGAGCGTAACAAGGCGCGTGAGGAATCCAAGCAATTGAACATTAAACTGGACGTGGCCATGAAGGAGACGCATTCATTGAAACGGGAGAAAAATGATCTGGAGCTGCAGATAACGCAGCTGAAGAAGGAAATGGAGAAGGTGCATTCGCTGATGATGAAACATGCTGGACAGTTTCATCGGGCCGATACTAACGAGGATGCCGAGGCAAATGGACGCGATGCAAATTGTTCGCCAGACATCTCATCCGATGGTCTCAAGAATGTTAACAGTGAGGATGGTTTGGTCACCAAACTGCCCAACGATGTCAAGGATTTGGACATTGAGGAGTTTGCTTTAAAGGGTGCAATGCCCAAGCATTTAAGCGATTTGGATGAAGCTGCTGCGGCAGAGGAAAAGCGTTTGATACAACAATTATCCAAGGATGATTTCGATGAGGATTATCTAATGCAGAAAATCTCTATGCTGCAGTTGCGCCTAGACGAGGCACAGAAAACTCTGCAGGCCGAGCGAGAGTAAGTTCATTTAATGCTCATTTGATTTGTTTTATAACCATTTGTTTTTTTTGCAGTGAGAAGCATGAGCTGCACAAGAGCATAGAGAAGTTGGCGCTGGAGCTGCAGGATGTGCGTGGACGCCAGGAGGAGCTACGTTCCGCCAAACAGGAAGCGGTTCGTGAGCTGCTAACCTTGCAGGCAAGACAATAAAACTCTTCTCTAAGTTCATATCGTAATTAATATGCATTCAAATTGTATTCTTAGGAACAACATCGCGCTGAAATGCGCATTGTGAACAACTCACTTCAAGAGGAAATTGCGGCACGTGAAAATCTGGAGCGTCGGTAAGTTATAAAATTAAAGAAATAAGTGTAATATTCGTACCGAAGATTTAAGCAATTATAATATTTTGTTATCCATCTACATAAAGAGCTGAAAAAGGTTAACAACTTTTTTCCTTTTAATGCAGCCCCTGACTTTTTACATAAACGTATACAGTTTTCTTGGAGTTTCATGTACTTTCATAACAAAATTCCTAAAAATATTAAATTAAAATAGCAAACTTTTACAATGAATATAATATATGTATGTACAATATTAGGAAATTAATTTCTGAATATAGAAATCATTATATTTATATTCGTTTCCTAATTTCTTTCTTAAATACATAAATTGTTGTGTTAATACATAGATATATCAGCAGATTTATAAAAATAGTTATTATTCTTGCGACGAATTTTTATAGAAAGTAACCTATAAGACTATAACAACATAGCTCTTTGTTCCGATTAAGAATATGTATACCATGCAGCATGATGCACAGCATATTTTAATACCCAATTCTATTAAACCATTAAAATTATAATGCAAACACTCTTTTTTCAGTTTAAGTGAACTGCGCACTGAGCTGGAGCATTTACAGGCTGAAAACGCTTCTGAATGGGGAAAACGTGAACGTTTGGAATCCGAAAAGTTGGCTTTGGAGCGGGATAATAAAAAGTTACGTGCCGAATTGCGTGATTATCAGGAACGTTCCGATCGCAAGTGTCGACCGATGCAGGCCAATGATGTGGAATTGCGTGCTTTGCAACAGGAGTTATCGGAGAGAAATAAGGAGATAAGCGAGGTCAAAATGTCACATGCCAAGCTCAAGAAACTCTTGGCCGAAACGAACACAGAGCTAAGTCATGCGGTGCGACGAGCAGAGCAATATGAAGCGGAGGTAAGTTAAGCGCCGTTATATATGAGATATGTATATAATACTACATAGTAGCATAGATTTTTGGGAACTTTATTTAAGCAAATTTTAAAGCGTTTATAGTACATATATTGATGCCATCTGTTGGATATATTGTAAGTTGAAAGACTGAATTTATATATTTTGGAGGGAATTTCAGTATTATATCCTCTTTACTCTTTGCATTTCCACCTCACTGTGATCAGTAAATCAGTAGGCAAAAACAAATAGTTTATTTTGTTTTTAGTTATAGATAATAGACTTGAATTTTATTGATTTTTAAAACTAGTAACAAATGCCTGGAAGTACGTAAGTTGTACTCGTTTCAAAATTCATTTAATTGGCAAATGCCGCCAGTCCAGTAATGGCACGTCCCAGGATCAGGGCATGAATATCATGAGTTCCTTCATAGGTATTAACTGATTCCAGATTCATAACATGCCTAATCACATGATATTCATCACTGATGCCATTGCCACCCAACATATCCCGCATTTGTCGAGCAATATCCAATGCCTTTCCAGCATTATTACGCTTCAGCAACGATATCATTTCGGGAGTATGGAGCTTACGATCCTTGAGGCGACCAACATGATAACACGCCTGCAGACCAAGTGCTATTTCAGTTGTGGCATCGGCTAGCTTCTTCTGGATCAGTTGATTGGCTGCCAGTGGTCGTCCAAATTGCTTGCGATCCAATGTATATTGTCGTGCCATCTCCACACATGCCTCCGCTGCTCCCAGGGCACCCCAGGCAATGCCGTAACGTGCATTATTCAAGCAATTGAAGGGTCCACTGAAGCCCAAGGCATTGGGCAACAATTGCTCCTCCGGCACGTGCAGTTCATCCATCAGAATCATGCCAGTCGGAGAGGCACGCAATGAGAATTTACCCTCAATTTTGGGTGTCTCCAAACCCTTGGCCGACAGTTTGCGATCCACAATGAAGCCACGTAGCTTGCCATCTTCGCACTTGGCCCAAACAATAATCACATCGGCAATGGGTGCACTAGTGATCCAAGTCTTTGATCCATTGAGTATATATGTCTTGGTTTTACTATCGTATTTGGCACGCGTTTCCATACCAGCTGGATCACTGCCATGATTCGGTTCGGTCAGACCAAAGGCGCCTGTAAATTAAGACCGTTAAAAATACGTTAGATAGTGCTGTTAAATAGTTGAATTAATATAAAAAGACATCGGAATTTCAGAAACTATATGACCAGCTGACACAAATTTTGGAACAACTCAGCTATGTTTGGATTAGGTTTTGACTCCCTTTAACAATTGCTTTAGAACCAACATTTTAAAGTAATTAAGTTTATTGCAAACTACTTTGATTTTTTACATTTCACCTTTTCATTTCGATCGGATTTTTATTAATATTATATATATTAATTTTCAAAAATTGTTTAATTTTTAATTCTTTTTAAAAGATCCGCATATGTTTTCTTCTAATTTGGTTTATAAAACGAATGGAAGTAATTCAGTAATTTTACTGAGTAAATTTTAAGGAATTTAATTTATTGCTTTTATTTAAACTGGTTTCTAAAATAAAAAGGTTCTTACATTTAATTTATTCTTTAAAAGTTTTTAAGTTAATTTAAAATTTTTAGAAAATTAATTTGGAGCATTTGAGCTCAATTTATTAAATGAGAATTTATTTTTGTTTGTAATTTACTATACTTTTTATTGATAGTTTTTCAATTTATAATTCAAATTTATTTTTAAAATTTTTTTGCTTATGTTGTTTCCCTTTTATATTTTGTTTACTGAACCCCTGTAAAAGTTAGTTAGTATAGAACGTGACGTGTCTTTTGCATCGCATAAATTTTTCTTTGGTAATTTTATTATTGTCAGAGTATTCAAGATTCGTCATGAGTGTTTGATTGTACGCTTTGTTTTTGTGTTTGCAATTCTGTTGCTTGGTTGCTTTTGCGCTCACTTAACTCACACACACACACCGGCACAACACGATGTTCTGAGCGCAAGGCGAAGAAGAGAGTCGAGTGTTTTTAAGAGAGAGAAAGCTTTTTGCAGAAGCTTTTTCTACAAGTTGTTTGCTGTCATCTGATGCTAATAATTTAACTTGTTTACTGCAGATTGTTGTTATGGACGGACAAGCGAATTGCCCCGCCCCCCTTTAAGCTGTCTAATCTCAATCTTATCAAACTATATAGCCGATAACAGTGAAATCTTTATAAGTATGCTAAAAGAAACGTGGCAGGTGATCATAATTATGAACGCAGTCCTTGTGTAAAAGCTTCAACTCACCAATTAGTTTGCCCTGTGCCATGCTGGGCAAATACCGTTGCTTCTGCTCATCGGATCCATAGTCATAGATGGCACCCATGGCCAGGGAGCTTTGCACACTCACGGCCGATCGGTAGGCAGAGTCCACACGTTCCACTTCGCGTGTGAGCAGTCCGTAGGCAACACTGGACACACCAGCACATCCATAGCCCTGCAGAGTGCAGCCCAGGACGCCCAAGCTACCGATTTCTTCCATAATTTTCTTATCGAACTGCTCGTTGCGATTGGCCAGAATTACGCGAGGCAAAAGCTCTGACTGACAGTAGCCGCGGAAGGCATCGCGTATGGCCACTTCCTCCTCGGTTAGTTGACTCTCCAAGTTAAGTGGATCTTGCCAGTTGAATTTTGGTGCACTGCTGCTAGACTTGGTGCTGGCCAGTCGGCTAATGCACGGACGCAGTTTGGTGATTAGATTTTGTGCAATCATTCTTTGGTTTTATTATGAAATTTTCCAGTACGCCGCTCGCACCAAGCACACTCTCCCACTCACACACAACTGTCGCGTCGGAACTGTGTCGAGAGACTGAACAAAGCGTTGAGCAAAACAAAAGCTTTAATGCTCATCGTTTGCTTTCCGTGTGTGTGTTCTCTTTATTGCGCTCGCACATGCTCTTTCTCTTCGTTCTCTGCTGATTAGTGCTTTGCTGTTGGTCGTGTCTTGTTCTGATCGCAATATATCGAAATATATACATTTCAAATGTTTAATTAAAAAAATCTTTAAAATATAGGGGGTGCTTAGTGTTTGGCCAATACTGTACATAAGATGCTTTCGTCCCTAAGGTGGACTGTCGTCCACAATAATGTTTTTTTAAATATTCCCTATTAGATACAATTTTAACCTAGTATTAACGATTAATTATTAATTGTACTCTTTGCTTTTTACATATATTTACAAATGTGAACTTATTTAATTTTTATTTTATTAGATTTTTTTATATTTTTTAATACATTTTTTCCTTTATCCTCTTTTTTACATACATAAGTTTATTTATAAATTTCTTACTTTTTTGATTTTTTAATTCTATTTTTTTTAAATACTTATACATATATTTTTCTATATTGTTAAATTTTGTTCTATCTATTCTGGAAATTTTTCTTATTGCTTTATTTTAATCTTTTATATAATTTCAAACACATATAATATTTTCCTACAACTTTGATTTCATTTTTAGTTTACGCAAATGTATTTCTTTAATTTTAATTGCATTTCGTAGTAATCCATATATTTATTATAAGTATATACATCTTTTATGCTAGAATATATAATTTATAATTTTTTATTAACAGTAGCATTATTTTTAAATCGCTATTCCTTTATTTCTATACTTGTTTTCTTAATGCAATTAAACAAATAATTCTTGGTTATTTTTTACTGTCTTATCTACAAGTATTTTTGTAATTTTCACAATTTTTTTTAAAAATATATATCTAATAAAATATTATGTTTAAATAATTACACTCGCTGAAAAAATATTCACGACTTTTAATCATTATTTTGCGAATCTTTTCTAGGTGAAACGACTACGTCAACGTGTAGAGGAGCTGAAACGTGAATTAGCTGGTGCTGAGGATGAGCTGGACTCGGCTGTTAACCAGGTGCGACGGTTACAACGCAGCAATGACGAGCTGGTGGGTCAAACCGAGGGGCTACAAGTGCAAATACAGCATCTACAGAACAGGTGAGCGTAAAACACATTGAAATCTAACACCTTAACTAACTGCCAACTAACTAATTTAATGGTGCTGGCTTTGCTATACTATCTTATAACTTAACCCCAAAACTAATCACTAAACCAAACGGATGAAAAGACGTGCTCCAAGTCCACAATTGCGTGGCATGGGCGGAGTTCAGTTGCGTAATAAAATAGCCGTTGAGCTGCCCAACGATTGTCTGCCCAACATTAATGATCTGCGTCAGATCTTTGATGATACTCAGGCGGGATTGCGTAGCTCACATAATGGCAGCGAATCAGCAGCGGCGGCTGCAGCTCATCATGCGGCTGCTGTTAAGCGTTCCAGTCACACGGAGCGCACGTTGTTGCAACAACAGCAGAGCAATGCTGCGGCCGCGGCAACAGCAGCAGCCGCTGCAGCAGCTGCATTCTATGATGCCAAAACATCGCATTTTGAGGAGAACATTTTTGAATCGAAATCAAGAAACTTGGAATTTGAGCGGGCAAAGCAAAAGTTTGATAATCCACATGGTGGTGGACAGCTGCATCATCATCACCATCAGCAGCAGCAGTCGCATCAGCATCATCAGAGGCAACATCAGCAGCGTGCAACAGCAAGTGGACGCTACAACAGCGCTGGCAGCAACAACAGCAGCGGCAATCGTGCCAATCTAGCGCTGCCCCTCAAATGCATGACAAATGGTGCCACATCCAATAAGGATGACATCAACAGGCAGCTGTATGAGGCGCATGATAAGGAGCAAGTAGCATCTGGCTATGCACGCAATAGTATTAATTTAGATGGTCTCAAGGTATCCGACGATGAGGTGAGCTCTAATCTTCCTCCTCCTACTAACGTTATCTGCTGGTATTTGTATTATTTACTCATTTAATTTTTGATTTATTTGTTTAACTCTTTGTTTTGGTTTACTAAACGATTTTCCTTTCTACGTCTTACAGACTCCGTAGCTATGGTTCGACAAGTTTACTGCTGGACGAGGAGGAGGAAACTGAAGGAAACAGCGATTGAAATTTAACAATTAACAGATTACAGTTCTATGGTATTACAAGTTTTAGTATTAACAATTCTCATGCCAGTTTATTGTTCCTTAATTGTAAGTTAAGGGCCATATAACATTATGAGTTTCGCATGGGAGCACAGTTTGATAAACTACATATGTTGTGTTTATTAATGCAGTTAATAGAATATATATATATATACACGTATAGGCAACAAGATGTTGGAACTTATAAATAATCAAAAATACGCCGATGTACTTCGCAAACATTTCACTGCATGTTAAGTTAATCATTTCCATACCGATATCCATTTTGAAATCTCCTTAATTCTTGCCTATCTATGTTTTTTTTTTACAAAACTTAACATGCACAGACTTAGTAGACAGATACATCTATAACATTCTGCTATACGTATACATGTATAGATATATATATATAACATATACAAATCTTTGAATATAGTGCCAGAAATAATGACAACCTTGATGAGATTGACTTTTTAACAGTTTTCCACAATATACATATGCTCTTTCCATAATTGCGAATTTTGCTTAAGAACATTTATATAAATTTCAGTTTATAATTGAATTTCTCTAAAGGAACTAGTAGACTACAGTCGTGTAAGCCGACTGTGCACAGATCATGTACTTATTCTGAAGGCAATAAGTGAGATGTTGCTTCGTAAAATGAGTCATATAGTTTTTCGATTCTAACTAAATTTCGATAGAGTAAAGAAATATTGTCACTCACATAATGTAAATGTTTTGTTAGAATATTTCTGATACTTTCGAAGTTATGCGATTTTGAAATGTTTGGCGAGTAAATAAAGTTAAACTGCCTGTAGTAAGTCTATAGCTCTTATATTATCTGAAACCAGGGTGATCGTACAGACAGAAGGATGTAGCTCGCTATATTAACTCGAATGGTAATACTCATCAAGAATTTAAATGCTTTATAAGAACTTTTCTAATGTGCATGGTCTAAAAATATACGTAAATAGTGTGCCTCTAAAAATTTTTTTCAATTTTCGTTTGGCAATTCTTTCTAGTCCCTGAAACGCTTAGAGTTTTTGCAAAAATTCGTAATTTACGCAAAGAGTATATAGAATATTGTAATAGATTAAAACTGTTGGAATGTGTATTTAAGATGAGAAACAATTACGTATTAATTTATAGCAATATATATATAATAGTATTTTATTAATAAACTCTAATATGATATACCATTTAAAGTACTTACAAATACTTACGACTATATAAACTTTGGTATGTTACAAATAAATTAATTGCTAATCTTACATCAAAAAGAAATAAAAACTGTGTTTTACAATTTAAACAAATTTTAATCCTTCGATGAAACAAGAAAAAAATATTGGTGCTCTGCAATGGGTTTTAGATTTAGAGAACACACACAATATAATATAATATCATTTTCTAAACTATATTAAAATTGGAGTACTATGTCATGTAGCTGTAGAAAATTTAAATTGTAGAAAATTCGGAATTTTGGTATGAAAAAAAAAATATTTTTTTTAATATGTAAGAAAAGTATTTTCAGCTTATATACTACAACGAATTAACTGGTTGTTTTTTGTATAACTGAATATAAATATATTTGTATTTTAAATATTTTTAAGCGCCATCTATTGGAAAAACAGCGCACTAATTAACTTGCGCTTTAGACTCAGTATTTTTGGTATTTTTGTTGTTAAGTTGCACATTAGCTTTTTAGCACAAAGTGTGCTGCGGTCATACTAGAGCCCTCAGCTGTTCATTCTGTTTTCGCTGTTCACGGAAAGCTCTCGCCAACAACTGTCGCAACTGCAGCAAATCACGGGCCACAAAAAAAAGAATAAAGAAGAAATAAATCAAGATTAATTAAAATAAAGCGCAAGGCAAAGCAAATTGCAAATGCAATGCTTGTGATCACGTTATAAAATGTGAAATTCTGCTGCAGTGAATGTGTGTGAGTGTGCGTGTGTGTTAGTGTGTGCATTTCTAATAGAAATATGTAAACAACAAATAGTTTTCATATGCATATGTAATTAATTAAGCGTAAAGTGCAATTTCCAACAACAACACTTGGTTATATAGCATCTAAGAACGAAGCAGACAACAAATGAGCACAACGGACTTGGATTTGGAGTCGTGCTCACTGTTGACCGGCGAATCGGTGGAAGCAGCTGTCCCTGTCAGGACACGCACTAAGCAACGCATCAGTTTGAATCCAAAACGCCGACGCAGCCGAATGTCGCGACGCGCGAATCTGATTGGCATTTGTGGCGTTAGCAGTTTGTGCATACTGCTGCTGATTGCCACCACACAGCATCGACCGCTCACCTCCCCCTTAAGCAGCGGCAGCAGCGGTGGCGGCGGCAGCAGCAGCAGCAGCAGCAACAACAATATTGTTGCCTCCAGTCTGCTGTCTAGCAACAATTTAGCTAGAAATGGCAACTACTATGATAGACAGCTGCAGCTACTACAACAACAACAACAGCAGCAGGCATCACAAACTGCTGCCACCATTTACAATATGACAGCGACCATAGTGGATGTCCTGGCGGCGCAGCGGGCACGCATTCTAACCGAAATGGAGAACTTTGAATATCCGCGCGGTGGACCCGAAAAGCTCAATGATATGACACCCGAAACAGCGGGCACACCCGGTCGCAGCCTTGTCGTTACCAGTTGGCGTTCGGGTTCCACATTTTTGGGTGACATTTTAAATGCAATACCCGGCAATTATTATCACTATGAGCCACTGCTCGATTTTGGCATCAAACAGGTGCGTGATCCCGAGGATCAGCTTCTGGCCGTTCAGAATCTCAAGAATCTGCTCAATTGTGACTATTCCGATATGTCGGATTATCTGGAATATGGCAAAACGCACACATATCTCTTCGAGCACAATCAACGACTCTGGGATGTTTGTCGCGAATATCCAAGATTCTGTTGGCGTCCTGCCTTCTTGACGCCGTTCTGCCGCCTCTTTCCCATTCAGAGCATGAAGACGGTGCGACTGCGTCTTGCTCAGGCCGAACAGCTGCTTCAGGATCAAAGGTAAGGAAAATTATGCCGATAAGTATACTTAAGTGAAATGGATGAGTTAGTTAACATTTTAAATATTCTTTAGTGAGTATTTAAAGTATTTTTAATTGAGGGTTTTTCAGTATGTTTTCTATACTTTTATTTATTTCAAATATTTTCTTTACCGTTTAAATTAAACTAAGTCCGATTTGTTATTTTTGCTAGTTTATTTTTTGTTAGTGGGTAGAAATTTAGCATACATGTGCTTAAGAGAACTAAAAACAACTCTGAAATTTATTTATATGTATAATGTAATTAAATATAAATATAAATATAAAATTACATAAGGAATTTATATATATTTCCTACCTAATAAAAATCTAAACTGATCTTATGTCAGTTTATTTATATTACAGTAAAGCATTAGCTGTTAAAACTGAACGTTTAGGAGGTTTTTCAAATATGAGCAATACAGAGAGAGAGAGAGAGAGAGAGAGAGTGTGTAATGTAAAGAGAGCATGAAAGAGAGAGATAGATTAACTGATCGCCCACAAAGAAAGTGAAAGGCGCATGCGCAAATTGTGTCGTCTCTCTTTTGTCACGCGTCTTAATCTCATTGTACATTCGTTATTGCGGTTTCTCCCAAGTCTACAACAACAACAACACTGTGGTTAGTGATTCAATTGCTGTTATAGTGGCTTTATCTATGGATAGACAAACATATTATAATGAACTTCGTTTGACTTTGCTGATAAGTTAAAAGTAATATAACTGACTAGCATTTATCATGTATTAATGCTACATAGAAGTTATATCAAATGTTTTATTTAATGTTTTGTTTCATTTTATCGTTTCTTATAAATGACAAACAGTATAATAGTTCATACGATATATTATACTGATAAGACCGTGTTAAAAGTGTTTAATATTCCATTCACAGTCAAGTCAATCGCTTTCTTATCAGCAATTTTACGATTTGTTTATTGAATTTATTGAACTTTTGTGGTGCAATTCAAACTAATTTATTATTTTAAAGTCATTAATAAACACTTAATTGATTAATATTCGAAATTATCTTTTTTTGAGTGATTTGTATAACTTTTACTGAAAATCCCAGTAGAGTTTAGTAGAAATCATATTAAAGAGTTTTAAATACTTAGCTTTAAATACACAAATTTCCCCAACTGTTAATTAGCATTGTGTACGAAATCAATCAAAATGATAAGATTATGGAATTTCCGCATAATCATTACGCATTCATCTTATCAGAATTTCCGCTCAAACATAAGAAGAAGCATAAATGTGCTATGACCGCACTTTAAGTTATCTTTAAATGTTTTAACATTAAGTAGTTTCAAGTTAAGCTAGATACTTGAACTATGCAAATATGCTTTCTAACAGTATCCGGATACGAATCCTTTGGGTACACAAGCCAAAGTTAATTCGAATAGATTCAATTTGACCGCAAACAAAGTTTCGTTTACATAATATTCCATTTAAAATGTAATGCAAACAATCAAACAAAACAAAAGTAAAAAATCAATAAAATTAGTTGTGTATGGGCATTCTGGACAAACAATCAGCTAGAATGTAAACAGATACCAAACCGAAAAACGAGCACCCCAAATATATTTGATTGATGTGCTTTCAATTCTCAATTCCTGTGCTACTCTTGTGGTCTGTCTCGGTTACCACACTGAATCCCATTCAATTCGAAACTAATGACATTTGGGACCTCGCATTGTTACACAAAAGATTCAAAAAACATTCCGCCTACCAAAATAAGAAAAGAAATGAATAAAGAGAACATTCAATAAAAGTGTGTGCTGACATTTTGGAGTTGGGTTTAGTCATTGGATTTAGGCTACAATAAATTGATTAAGTTATGTTAAAACGTTGGCAGTGCTTGTAAATGTCAGAAATATATATATAGAATGGGCGTGACATCTGACGTTTAACTTCACAGCAAAAAAGTAATTAACATACAAAATCAAGAGCTTGCTTGTGTCTTTCTACAGTCCCCATTTGCCGGAAGCTTTGAGCAATTCTTTTAAGTAAATTAGTCGGGTCTTCAAGCCTTTTGTTGTACCAACGCATTTCTCTTTCACATTCGCCATTTCTCTATCTACTTGGGTTTCTAGATATACACTCATATAGAACCAAATTTAGTTAGCTATTATGGAAAGTTGGTTTTTTTTGTGGATATTTCTATAGTGTCTAGTTTCACAAATAAAATAAAATGAAACAATTGATATGGTTTTTGGATTTTTTTAAAGTGTTTAATTTAATATTTTATTTAAATATAAAAATTTTTTTAAATAAAATTTTGTTTAATTTTTTTTTGTTTATTGTAATTTTTGAAATTTTAATTGTTTTTGTTTAGGGATTATTTTTTTTTTTTTTTTTTTTGCTTTTAAAATTAAATATTTAGAACTTCCGAGTGTTTTTAATAAGTTGGAACAACACATTCTTCATATCAAATTATATTCAATATAATATTAAATTATTTCAATATTGGAGCAGGCCGGTAACTCAGTAAATCTCAATCAAAGAGCTGTAACTCTCTTTGACTAGTTAGTTCTCTACCAAATTTGAGAGAGAGATGTTCGCTTGCGATATGTATTGAGTTGTGCGAGAAAAAATAATTAAAGAATAAACACAAAAAGACAATTGTAACAAGAAAGAAACTGTCAGTCGGGCATGCCGACCGTGTAATACCCTCTGAGCTTCGTTTCCAATATATGAGTCAATTGGAGAGCGCGGAAGAACTTAACATGCACACATATTTGTGTGTCTGTCTCGCGCGCGCGTTTTTCGTTTTCGGGGGGGGGGGGGGACGGGGGGGGGGGGGGGGTTGGGTGGGAGGGAGGGTTGGGTGGGGTGGAAAATTTTTTTTTTTTGTCGTTTTTATATTTTGTTTGTTTTTTGAGGAAAAAGAAGGGGGGGGGAGGGGGGGGGGGGGGGGGGGGGGGGAATTTTTTTTTAAGAGGGTGGGAATTTTGGGGGGGTGTTGGGTTGGGGGGGGGGGGGGGGGGGAAAAAAAAAAGGGGGGGGGGGGGGGGGGGGGGGGGGGGGGATTATGGGCAAAAAACCAATATTTATAGTTTATTTGTTAGTATTTATTCCTAATAATACCATAATTATTTATTCTATAATCTTAAATCGTATATCAATTTATGGAAATAGCACACAACATAATTTTTCATAATTACCACAAATGAAAAAGTTTTAAAATTCAACTTTCAAATCAACTCGAAATAAATTTTCCGCTGGGTCATATTTCTACCATTATAATGCCGATACAATGACTTGTTAAGGTATCAAATCTTCTGCTTTCTACATTGTGCTTTTCTTTTATGATTTTCTTCTTTGTTGTAGTAATATTTTTCACACTCTATTAACGCAGTGTAGTTGAATGGCTTTGAGCTCCCGGTTTGTTTTTTTTTTGCCACAGTGTCCAGTGAAATGCATCAAAATTCCGGAAACGTTAACCAAGCGCTTAGATTTATGTTACGTTCTTCCCTTTCTCGCACACTGCCCACTGCCCCCTTTGTCGACTTTGAGCTCACACCCAAAAATTTAGGTCAATGTGGGGCGTATGTGTTGCTGTTGTTGTTGTTGTTGTTATTGTTGGGTGACTCACTAAGCGGCTGCTAACTTGGCTAACTTGGTTTCTAATTGCCGGTTGGGCCAATGGGTGCGACCAGCACGAAAACCAGAGCTTCTAATCATTAATTGCGTATACGCCGCATTGCACAGACCTCTTAAATAATGTGTGCCTAATAGGCATTTTATTTTTATATACGACCTTAACTAAACATTCTGTGTGATTTTGTTCTTAAATGATTCGCATGGTTATGTAAGAATTGAGAGATAATTAATGTGAGTTGAAGTGTAAGCAGAATGGTATATTAGGATTATAAATAGTAGGATTAAAAGAAAAGATTAAATCACAGAATTCCATTTTTAACACAAAAACTTGTCACAGACATTTTTCTTAAAATATATTTTAATAATTAAAATTAAATTATTGAATAACAATGAATCAAAAAAAACGTAATTTGTTAAGTAATACAAATTTAATAAATAATAAATATGATTAACCTTAAAGGGTTTTATTTAGTTAAGTGGATTAATATAATTTATTTAAGTTTACTATTTGAAAACTGTTGAAAATTTAATACATTTTTAAAGCATAACAATTGAATAGAATATTACAGATTATTAAAAACGTTATGCCATAATTTTTTAGTAAATTTTCTTAAAGTGTATTTAACAGTTTAGCTGTGCAGAATTTGACAGATTATTTATCTTTCTAGACAGTTTCATTATTGTTCATTCTACAGACTATTCATGCATTTTAGAGTATTCCATGGCTAATATGTACATATGTTCTAACTGCTATTCTATTTTAAACAAAAATTGTTTTATTTTATTTATTTTTTTTTTTTTTTGGGTTTTGAGGCTTCTACTTTGACATGAAGTGGATAAAATGCTGTGAAAATTGAAAGCACCCACAGCTCACAGCTCCATCAGCTTCCAGCGTAAAAGTTTGGAATGAGTCTCTCAGTTGGACGAAAAAAAAAAGAAAAAAAACAAATAAAACAAAAATAGCAGCTGCTGCAGTAGCCGAAAGCCGAAAGCTAAAACCGCAAAAACCGCAAAGAGGTTTTTGGTTTTAGTCTCATTTTAGTTGGCTTATAATGAGCAAAGTGGTCATTAACTGAAAAGTTTTGTAAGCTGCGTTTTAAAGCGGGCCAAACGGACAAAACTGGCTGAGAGTCAAAGCTACAGAAATTCAGACAGGTAGACAGAGCGACAGATCGACAGCTAGATAGATAACAATATGAGAAGTGAAGAGACCCACTTTTGACCAAAATAACAAAAATACTAATAATAAGAAAACCCGTTCTAAAAAGCTTATTGCACAATAGACCTCATTCTTGGCCATGGATGGCATTTAACTTTTTGTTTGTGAACTCTTGACTCTCAATGCGTGACAGTTTTTGACGGAGACAATGTGAGAGCCGAAAGGGAGAGATCGCCGCAGAGTTCACTGAACGTTCAACTGCGAGTAGTGCTTTTTTTAAGGTTTATTTTTTAGTTTTTATTCATGCGCCGTCACTAAAAAAAAAATGAAAAAAAAAAACAAAACCTTAGCGCGGGTGTCTGTCTGGCATACAAAAACAAAACAAGAAACGGAAAATCAAAAACAAAAAATAATGTAGTAGAAATGCTGCAGTTGAGCAAGTCGGCTGTTAAAAGACCCAGTACTTAGTTATATAATAATGCTGAATATTTTTGAATTTTAAAACAATAAAGATATGATTCTGAACTACTTTGGTTATTATTTAAATTTAAATTTAAATTTAAAATATAATTTTAAACTTTTAAATTATTTTTATATTGTAACTTTAATATTAATCACGTCGACTGATCATAGTCTGACATTAAATAAATAAATAAATAAAAAAAAATAAATAAATAAATAAATTAGTTTGTATAGTAATTCTTCTATTGTATGTAACAGTAAAGCTAACTCAGAAGCTGAATACAGTTTGCAGTTGCAGAAGCCTTTATTTAACTAATACGCACATTATTTTCTTGATACCCCTAATATACCCTCTGTGGTTTTTGGATACAGGGTCTAAAAACAACAGCAAAAGCAAATACATTGCGCATTTTGCATTCGAAAACAAGTTTCACACAGAGGCAAAAGGCAAAACTTTTTGGTACGTGTTTTTCTATAGCGTAAATGGGTGAAAAGCGCTAATAAAAATTGTCGGGCCGTTGGCAGCAGTGCCTCAAGACCGGGCCAAAACTACACAGTCTCAGCTACGAAGCAGAGCCGCCAGTCCTCAGACCCCAGTCTCAATCGCAGTCAGCTGGTCTATGACAAACTGAAGCCGGCAGTGAAAGTGATTAATATTTTTGTTGTTGTTGCCGCTTTTTTTTTGAAGTTGTACTGCAAATTTCGCTTTTTTTTTGTGGAGTGCTCTTTTGTTGGGCGTGTATATAATTTCTAATCTATAGTTGGTATTTACTTGAGGTTTTTACGTCTATGGTTAATTGGGTAAAGTAGTAGAGTCTTTGCTTTTAGCCTTGCCAACACCCGATCGCTCATAGATGAGGCATTGACTCGAAAACCGGTCTAAGAATTCGTCTCTCTACAGTATATACTTGTGGTCGTTGTACACCATATTGTATAAGGTTAAATAAGTATTTATTAATGTGTATTGCTTTTAGATGATCAACTGCATGAAATATTTATTAGCTAATGTTGCTACTACTTCTTTTGCTTCTTCGCAAATGTTTTAGATCTTAAGCATTCGGTATATGAACATCTGTTTGCAAGTATGCATTTCGCAGAGTTTGTTTTACAGAAAATAAATTTTTTTTTTAAATAGTTTACTATAATAAGTTTTTAAATTTATAAATTATAGCAACCTGCACGATAAAATTGGTGTCCATAGGTGCCGTAGTTACTGAGATATTCACCAAAATCATGTATTTTTCCCGAATTATGTCTGGTTTTTTATATGGAGAGACAGATCTGCCATCTATATTGTATGTATATACTTATGGTCTGTACTCCTGCTGCCTGTTATATATTTTTAACAGACCCAATTCACCCCTTAGAGGGTAAAAAAAGTAACAAAATCCTTTGATTAGGGATGGAATCTTTAATATTTTCTAATCAATTCTAAACAAGAGAATAATCTATAGTTTTAAAATATATTAATAATATTTCTGAACATAAAAAGTTTATTTAATGTAAACTTGTTTAGAAAAGAATATTAAAAAATTTTAAAATTAAATGGATGTTAAGTAACTTAGCAACTACAAATAAAAATACGAGTTTTCTATTGCTAAAAACATTTGAATTAGTAATGTTAGGAGTTTTTTTTTTTGACTTTAAAAACATTACTGTCATGCACTAAAACTCATTTAACATACTTGTCTTTTAGTTTATTTCTACTAACGACACATTTATTAGTTTAACCTCCAGCTTTAGTTCATTCTTGATTTCTATATCTTTAATATTCTTTTGTAGCTGGTGTTTAATTTAATGTTTCTAATTTTAGTGTTGCGTACTTTGTAGAGAATCAGAAATATTGGATACTTGGGTTTAAGATGTTGTTAGTTTTGCAGTTTTGACATAAGACAGCCTCATTAACTAATGTGCCAAAACTTTGGCATTACCCGACACAATCACCATTCGTGATTTGTGCTAACAATATAATGTTTATTTTTAAACG
Source organism: Drosophila tripunctata (assembly GCA_035047385.1). Lineage (NCBI taxonomy): Eukaryota > Metazoa > Arthropoda > Insecta > Diptera > Drosophilidae > Drosophila > Drosophila tripunctata. Next base: position 586,821 of record JAWNPS010000163.1, read on the forward strand.
CTGACAGGCAACGACAGGGCACAAAAAACAAAACAAAACCAACTAATAGATACTTCGTTTTTAAATGCAAAAACAACAAAAAGAACGTATCTTTTGGGCTTGTTCTTCAATGGTTAAAGTCCGGCAAGTCAAAAGCAACAACTCGTTGCTGACAGCCTTGAAAGAACTTTTTCTTTTTATTTTACTGAGAGAGGGTTTTTTTGTGTGTTGTTGTTGCTGTTGTTGTAGTTGTTTCCTTTTTGGTTTTATATTTCTTAGTTTGTTCTGTACAATTACCAAGCACAATTTATCGTTGACGGTTCGCGTTGTAAATTTTTAAGTAGCTTCGCCTAATGCGATTTCTCCAACTGCAACTGGAAACTGAAAACTGAAAACTTTATGACATTCGTTTTGCTTGTTTTTGTTGCTTTTGTTGCTGTGTCTTCATGGTTCATCAATTTGCCATGCGTTTCGGTGCTGTGACTTTAGGCTTTAGTTGCTTGTTCTTCAAGATGTTGTCAATTTTTGTTTTGTTTTTCCAAGACTTACTTTTCGTTTATACCCGTTAGTCGATGGACGAGTAGGCGTGAAAATATAGGCGTGTAAAAATAGATAAAAATGTATATACTTTTAATCGGCCTTAGCTACTGAGTTAACCCAAAGGATCTCAGAGTTGATAAGAGTTGGACATACTAAATTTGGTATGTAGACTCCTTTAAGTGCACACACAACTATCAAATACTAGTTGCAAATGAAAAACTAGAGCACCTCAATTTAAAAGATACGGCAATTCAAATTCCTATTGTTTCTGAGCACCGGGTATTCCTAAGTCGTGTCATTTCAACTTAAACCTTTCAGTTGGCATAGTTAGCTGCAACAGTTAGATCAATCGATTGATTGATGGCCTCCTTTGAGTGCTACTTAATCATTGCAATTTTCACACGCCGCAAAATCGTCTAGTGTACGATGATGATGATTAGTTAGCTGTACTTTGTAGCGCTTCAGCGGTTTTGATTTTGTTATTAAAAATAGCCCTTAAGGCAAACAGCGATTAAGGAGACTAACAACCTGGTATAAATGCAGATTGCAAAAGAAAATACCATAAGTGGCTTAAACTAAAACTATTTCAAAGTTAATTACAATATTTATAAACTGCTGCTTTTGTTAAATTTTTCCAACACTTTAAAATAAAATAAAAGCTAAAACTATTTAAAATTTAATTATTTATAAGCTTTAGCTTTTCATAACTTTTTCAATATTAAAAATATATTTTCTTATATTCACTTTAAATTATCAGTGTTTATTCTACAATTTTGCACATTATATACTGCATACTAAAATTGCAAACAGAAATTATAAACTTTATATGGAAAACAACACATTTTATCCATTCGTTTGCATCGTGTGCACAGTGTTAATAACATTTTATAAATAATTTAGCAAACTGCAACAAAACAAAATCCGCTTATTTTTATTTTTTCCATTTTAGCCATTGTCTATTTTGGGATAATGCAAGCACAAAGACAACCGGCAAATAGCAGCAGGCCAACTTTGTTTGTGGCTTAGCTCACCTGACTTTAGTAGCAGCAAAAATAAATCAAGAAAAAACTAGAGAAAAAAAGTGGAAAATAACAAAATCCGTTTGGAAAATTATTCCGCTAACCCGGAGTTAATGCTTCTCTCCCTCTTACTTTGCTGGTAGTAAAAGTATTTTATTTTACTTTTAATGACCAAGCAAAAGTATTTTTTTTTATTTATTTATTTAGTTAGTTTCTTTGACTCATTCGCCCGATTTTACTTTTAATTGCATTCGCATTTGCCCATAGAATAGACGTAGAAAGTCTTTCATTTTTCTTTTCTGTGGAAATGTGGCTAGAAAACGAAGTGCAGCAATTGTCAATGCCATACGAATGTGCTTAACGCACAAAACTCATCCGTAGTTTAACAGCTTTGCGAATTTCATGGCTTTTGTTAACGAACCGGAACTCTTGTTTTTATTCACAACCATTCCCAGTTGCATTTCTTTTGGTTTCATTCGTTTATTTTGATTTTATTTGTGGGAAAGTTTATAAAATCTGGTTTCAGGTTTTAAACTGACGCATTTAAATCTTAATGGCCATACCATTAAATGTGTTACTTAGCACAGATTTCAAGACTGTCATGTAATTTTATCTACACTTGCTTACACCTGTCTTACTATTTGATCTGTTAATGCGGTGATAACCCTAAGTACCAGATACTGCTCTGTTTAATTAGACTGATAACAAAGTTAACTTGGTTATAGCGCTGATAACGCCGATAGTTAGGGTATCATCTACTATAGAGACAATATTCTAAGAATCAGTTAATTGTTGTAGACAAAACTTAGCTAAATGCTTTATGTTTTCCGCGTTTAATATCATGTAATTCGAATGTACAAGTTAATTGCAGTAAAACTAATAAAATTGTAGCAAACTGTTTACTTGAGTAAGTTAAAGTCTATGTAGGTTACAAACATAGTCATAACTTGGATAATACTAGCAATTCACTATAAAATTGTTTATTTGTTTTCTGAAAAAAAAGCAGATTAATAAAGATTAATGTGTAAATAATGTTGGTCAAAAGTTCCAAGAATGTGCAGGAAAGTATTTTAATTAATGTTTAAGACTTTACTCATTTAAATAACATAATTATAATATGAATAGAAATTAATAATTATAATATAAATAATTAATAAAAATTATTGTATAAGTTGTCAACAAAATGTCCATAAGAGTTAAATCTAAACCATTTAAATGAAATGTTTTTTGTTTAGCTATAAAGTATTTTTTCCCCACACTGCAATTTCAACTATTTGTTATTCATAACGTTATACAAGTAATTCAGATTTTTCTGCCACTCACCGAACATTTATCAAATTGCAAAGCTGTTCTGAACGGTAGTAGGCACTTGAATATATTTTGAAAAGTGGTTCGCATGGGAATCCTTCTCACATTGTTCAATTATTTAATTTGGGTTATGACCCCAGGCAAGTATTGGCCATAAATCTTTGAAGTGTGGCCTCCCACCATCCTTCCAGTCATTCAGCCAACCATCCATCCATCCGTTCTGTCTGCCTGGTATGGTATGGTAACTATTCAATCTGGCTGGGAACGACCAATTTGCTTGCAGGCAAACAAAAATGTTGTTATGCAATCAAAGCACTTCACTTGCCTGGGCAGAACGGCTTAAGCTAGCGAGCCGCCTACAATATGGCATACAAGATGGCCTACAAGATGGCGCACAAGATGGCGCTCTACCCAAAAAGGAAAAAAAAACTTCTGTTTGATTTTGCTGCATGGATCATTTAAGTAATAAAAAAAGTAGAACAAAAATTGCACATGCATAAATAAATGGCCATAGACTTGACTTAAAATATGTGCACTGAATGTGGGTGCGGAAACATAGAGGTAGGTAAATGGAAGTAGCAAGGGTGGGTCCCCGAAATGTTGCAGCGAACTTCCGACATGGGTTACGAAAGAGCCCTCCCAAGAACAGTAACAACAAACACACCCACAAGAAAACTTTAGTTACAGCTAAAAACTTCTTGTTCTAGGGCAAAAAAGAAAAAAAGTCAGTAAAAAACAAAAATGAACTGAAGACAGGAAATTTGCTCGCGTTGCAAAAACTGCTGCAAAAAGAAAACAAAGAAAAACTCAACGAAAATCGCTTAGCGAAAATGTAGCGGAAATATGAATGGAAAAGCTGAACGTAAGAGAGAGGATGAAAAAGCATAGCCTGGAATTAAAACTGCATAAAGTTCTGAAGTTTACACATATTACGTATACGTTGAGCTATTTAAATCTTTATCAAATAAGATTAGTTTACATAATAATTAAGTAGCTTAAAAGTTGTTTTAAGTGTAATCATTTTAATTTTCGGTTTATTATAATATAATAGTTGTCTAAACAAATTAGTCAAACAGAAATAAATATTACATTTAAATACTACAATTAAGTTTTGCATTTACTTTACATTGCATTAATATGTCTTGTTATTGCATTTTAAGCAACTACGAAAAAGTGATTTTTTTTTTTTTTTAGCTTTTTTCTGTAAACTTTTTTAATGTAATACAAACTTTGTAAATTCCTTGCCACCATTTGACTGTTTTGCTTCTTGAGTTAAGACAGGGATTATCCATATCCGTACTTCTTTTTTTTTGGCATTCACCTAAGCCAACTCACTTAGCTCTGATTGCGTTTAATTTTGCTTGACGTACTAATTTAGAAAATCAAAAATTTCTAAGGCTTAAGCTTAGACCTGTCAATTTGCCGTCTTGTCTTTATTTTTTGGTGTTGGTTGTAAACTTAAATAACCACGGTAACAAATTTCTGGCTCTAGCGCTGGCTGCGTTCTCCCCCACACACCCAGATATGGAGAGCATTTGGGGCTATCATTAGCACGAGGTTGATTGTAGTCTACCCGCTTGTGCCTCGGCCTGTTCCTATCCCTGTACCAGTCCCAGTCCCTGCCTGTGCTCGTGTTTACGCTGGCCTCCCTAACACCCTGTACTGGTGTCTGTGCTAGACTCGCGCCGTTCTCAGCCCCAAATGTTTAACCACTGTAATCTGTTTGAATGGCTGCACTATTTTTACCGCTGCTGTTGCTGCTGCTGCTGCCAGAGAGCTAGAGATATTAGCCTAATTTATGCGCGAAAGTTTTTGGAGAGGGCTACACTTGAATGCCTAAGCAATTTGCGTCATGACTGTTAATGATTGAGTGCCATGTTTTGTGCAGTGTAAGCTTGACTTTAAGCTGGATCGCCATAGTCTCTCTAACTGCAGTGCATTATAAATTGTTTCAAGTCATGACACGCATTTTGGGCCTACATCGCATTGCACTAACTTGACTTTCTCTTCAGTTTTTTTTTGTTTTCTGTGTGGAGTTGGAGTCAATTGTTTGGAGCCTGCCCTGGCTCATTAATTCCATTCACACGTTTGCCAGTCAGTCAGTCAGTCAGGCCGGCAGTCGACTTCTAAGTGCTTTGTCTCTAGCTGTTAATCACAATTTAGCCTCAAACTGGGTTATAGTGTGATAGCAGTTCCCCTGACTTCTACACTGTTATAAAAAGATTAGCTACTAAAATCATAAATATGCTTGTTAAAAGTAAAAAACTTTATGATTTACCACTTGAAGATTGATTTGCTGAAATAATTGATTTAATCTGGAAAAATATGAAAGTACTAATGGAAAAAGAAAAAAATCATAAATATTTCAGACTATTAGAATTTACATCATTTATATTTATATTTATATTTATATTTATATTTATATTTATATTTATATTTATATTTATATTTATATTTATATTTATATTTATATTTATATTTATATTTATATTTATATTTATATTTATATTTATATTTATATTTATATTTATATTTATATTTATATTTATATTTATATTTATATTTATATTTATATTTATATTTATATTTATATTTATATTTATATTTATATTTATATTTATATTTATATTTATATTTATATTTATATTTATATTTATATTTATATTTATATTTATATTTATATTTATATTTATATTTATATTTATATTTATATTTATATTTATATTTATATTTATATTTATATTTATATTTATATTTATATTTATATTTATATTTATATTTATATTTATATTTATATTTATATTTATATTTATATTTATATTTATATTTATATTTATATTTATATTTATATTTATATTTATATTTATATTTATATTTATATTTATATTTATATTTATATTTATATTTATATTTATATTTATATTTATATTTATATTTATATTTATATTTATATTTATATTTATATTTATATTTATATTTATATTTATATTTATATTTATATTTATATTTATATTTATATTTATATTTATATTTATATTTATATTTATATTTATATTTATATTTTGAATAGGTTTCTTAAAAATTAAAACTTCTTAATATATTTATTTTTTTTTCATAATTTTATGTTGAGAAGTCGATGAAACAGAAATACAATATAATTATTAATTAAATATTTAATTAATTCAAGATATAAAAAGAATATTTTGTTAATACCATAGACAAGAAAGTTATGTTAATAAAATTATTTTTATTTTTACTCTCTTAAAATTATTGAAATATTTTTAATTATTAAAAAAATTGGTCTTATTTAAAGTGATCTTACAATTTAAGATATGTTCACTATATTGTAGTTTATTTTGGTTTTAAGATAAAAAAATTTGCAGTATATGTTTTCTTTATTTGTTTTTGTCAGTGTAGAGAGTTTTTCTCTCTGAGAAATCTTTTGACTCTGGCTGTCTTTTGTTTTAATTTTTCTACCATGTTCAATTGCGCTGTGTGGTCTTCCAGTTAGATTTGCTGTGGTTGTTTTTGTTGTTGTTTTGCGGTTGCTATTATTAACTTTAAACATTGTCAAGTCGCGCTCGTTTTTCTGCACTAATTTTCTTTATTTGTTTGTGTCTGTATTTTTTCTGTTTTTTTGCACTCGTTGTGTATCCGCTTACACACAATGAGACAGAAGAAGAGTGCAGAAAAAAAGTAGAAAAAAACATTAGAAAACTTCCGTTGTAACGGCTCTAGTTATTTTATGCCCATTGCTTTATGCTGCCATACATATATATACAAACTATGTGGAAATTGTTGCTAATGTTGTTGTTGCTATTTTGCATGTGGTAGCAGGAACAAAAGGGGAGTCACATGTGACTATTGCTAATGGGCAAGTTGATGGTCGTTACGAGGCAACCACCTGCTCTTCTTCCTCCCTTCACTTCCATTTAGCTTCTGCTTCTCTTTTCGCTGACACAGAAAACTGTGTCGACATTTTCTTTAACAAAGCACTTGTTAAATTAATAAAGACAAAAAGCAAAAAATAACAAAATGCATAAAAACAGACAACATGCTGCAGTCAGAACTTCCTTTGTTATTATGCCTTGCATTTGGGGAATACAACGGAAAAAGACACTCTGAACTGGTCAGAACTAAAGACTACAAATTGCAGACGGGTTTTTTCTATATTTAGAAATGCTGAATAATCGTAAGGTAATCATATGCAGGAACAAAAACAGCTGGCTTAAGGTATTATGTATTATGAAATTATACAGAAAATTTAAGTAATATGTTTGTTACTTCATTCGACAGACTAAGGAAGACAATTAATATTTAATATAACACTTTGTTTATATAGAAGTTAAAGTGGTTAATGATATTATACAGAGTTAAATATTTTTATTATATTTTTTTGTAACAAAAATCTGAGCTAACTCAGCTTATTTATATAGAATTTTTCTTTTCGCAGTGCTGAAATGGAACCTAAATGTTGTTTCCAAATCTTTCGACCTTACTCAACTTTCAATCTGTAACGCAGTCGTGGCAACAACTTTTTGGCGACAAATTGATTTTATTTTTTGGGTTGTGTGGCCAAAACAGATTGCCAACATTTGACCTTGGTTACCTGGGGAGACGCTTTATATTGGCTATTGTTGTTTTATTTTTGTTTTTCTCATATTTCGTGTATGTCAGGCCAAGAAAGAAATCATAAGTATAAGCGACACGAATTAAAGAGAGAGAAAAGAGTATATTCTATAGAATTCGCCTGGCCTTTTGGGACTCGTTAGCAATATTTTTGTTATGAAATAATAAAAATACCTTCTGGTTGCTCTTTGCAGAGTCCGTGTCATGTGTATTTTTGTCTCTTTCGCTTTTTATCTCTTTTTTTTTTTTATTCTCTTTTTAGCTTGCTCTGTCCTGCTTCCTTTGACATTGGCTTTGGGCCAAAAAATTTGTCGTTATTCGTTATGTGGGAAATGCCAGCGCGTTTTTTGGTACTCGCGTTATGCTTGGACTGCGTATGTGTCTTACACTGAGAACAAAATTCTTAGAAAACTTTTAGTTTAAAGTTCAACATTTTAGGTTGGAATATTCAAATATGAGTTTTAAATAAATTAGGAAATTAACCCGAAATAAACGACAAACTAAACATGAATAATTTATTAAAGATAAAATGAATCGTATTCCATACATGATTTTAGAAAAATCCATAAGAAAGATCTTTTGTTATCGTCTCAAATGGAAATCTTTATACCGATATTCCACTTTTTTTTTCCTATGGGTACACGTAAATGCAGATGTAGGTACATTCTTTCTACAAGAGTTGAATACGCTCTTTTATTTCTATCTTTCCGCTACTTTAACAACTTTGCCTAAATTCCGACCGTGCATATTTCATTTGCGTTTTTTTTTCTTCTTTTACTCCATTTGCTGACACGCAAAGCGCTAACAAAAGCTGACGATGTTATTGGGTAAGTGGGGAGATTTTTCCCCCACCAGTTTCCACTCCCGGGAAAACTACCATGTGCGTTTGTGTGTAGGTGAATTCTTTTTTTAAGTACTCGTTCTCGTACTCGTACTCGTAGCTCCATCTGTCAATCGCACGTGCTGACATCAAGGGTGGCCAGAATTTTACGTGGTTTGCTAATTGCATTTACTCACCGAGTGTGCTTCTAAGAAGTACGAGTAGTTCCTTTTATAGATAGCGGAAATATGCAGAATTATGTATGAAGCTGTTTGCACACACTTTTCAAGTCTTTGTCGACTACGTTGTACATTTTTATCTCCAAAGAGTGTCTTAACGCAACAATATGGAGTAATCTGTACACACTAAAACCAATTGTTAATAATCAACTATTTGATTTGGAAAAATAAAACTTATATTTAATGTTTTTTGACTATTGGAAAACTTTATTATCGGTTTAAATGGTATTTACTTCTAGATGTTGACATATCAAACATAAATTGTACATTTAACGTTGCACTTTAACTGGTTTATGGATACCATTGCACACTGTGCACAAAATCAGACTAGACTACATTTTTATTGACCATTTGGAAGCAACATTATTGGTTTCAATTGCTTTGCTTTCTTTTTGGGAAATAAAAAAATAGTTTCTTGCTTTTAAACTTGTTAGTAAGTTTAGATTATGAAGAAGTAGATAGTAAACTTTGCGTATATATTAATTTAAAAGTTTTTTGAACTGCACCTAATCTTTTTATTGAAATTTGAAACATAAATAAGTTTGTACAACTTACAGTTCTTTGTAATACATACTACTTTAGAGTGACAATTGATAATTATAAAATTTTGATTATATTTTATTTTTTTTATATTAGTTTACGAACATGTACAAATATTAGGTAATTGATTGTAGCGGCATTCAATTTGTTCAAAAATAATATACATTTATTCTCATATGAAAAATGTAAATCTATATAGTTTATTAATAAATTATATATGGTTTCCTCAATTAAAATGACTTTAAATTTAAATTATGAAATAGTTTTGAAAAAAAAAAAACAAATTATTGTCCGAGCTTATAACTTACAAATTAAACATTAAATTCGCTATAGTCCACAAGCTGAGTTCAGAACTAAGCGCAACATAAAATCATAATTAAGTTTGGCTAAGCTGGCGGTGAGCAATAAGTAGTTTATTCAAAAAATATAAATAAAAGTATGCCGGAGTATCCTCGTTTCTTTGGTTGTGGTTGTTATCCTTTTTCCGGAATACATTTTGTTTATTTTATTACAATATTCATTAAATATTTATGAGTTTTGTGTATTAGTGTCTGCCACAAGTTTCGTTACATATTTTACGTTGTTTTGTTTTGCAGTTTTTTCTGCCCTCCAGTTTTTCTGCTTTTCTTTCTTGTTTTTTCCTTGTTTTATTAACACCTAACACAAATTGTTTGCTGGCCGGCGTAACATGTTCTTGCTGCCTCTGGTTTTATGCCCTGCAGGCAACCAGAGTGTCTTATATTTATACCCGTTAATCGTTGAGCAAGGGTATATTATAATACCTCCGTGATAATTTTAAGTTCCGTTTTATGTTACGTTAATATTAAATATAGGCATAGGTATACTTGTTCCGGGTATTTCATAGTCGAGACTCTACCACCGCATTCTAGCTTGTTTATTTATTTTATGACGCGATGTAGCAAATATTTGGAGATTCGCTGTTGCTTTGGGTATGTGGGTCAGCTGTTTTGGAACTTCGGTACGTATCTCTTCTAATCTGTAATCTCTTCCTGACAGCCTCACTGACAGAAGGTTGTATACGACGGTAGAGTCTGCCTGACTTTCGGCTAGTAACGTGTTTTCTTTTCGCTTTTCTTTTTTTTTTTTGTGTCATATTGTTAGCCTCATTATGTAAGCATGCCACATGGCATTGCATAATGATTGCAAATGCCACGGACTCTGTGGTCCAACAACAACAATAGCTTTAACTTCAACTTCAACGGGCTTTTGTTGCTCAAATTAAGTTTTAAGCGCGTTGCACTGTCAGCCATCGCTCGTTAGTACGTGTCGGCCCGGACACGCCCCTTTTTTGTCTCTTGTCATCTTGCCACTGCCAGAAGTTTTGCCCCTTCCCCAAGCCCAGTCACGTCCTTTTCCTGTCACACCAAAATCTATGCAATTGCAGTTAAAGAAACGCTTTTCTATCGCTTTCTTCGTTTTTTTTTTCATGTCGGCTATTTTATTGCAATTGCAGCTCGTTAAATTTGAAATGTGTTTTTCGAATATGAAGCAAACTTGGACATTTTCATAGTTGGTCAAATCAAGTCTGCATAGAACTAAAATTCATTTTAACATATCGAGTTGCTTTTACTGTCTAAAGTCTATTTTCACTGAAAATAATATTACGTTGCCGTATTAAATAACAATTTTAATACATCTGCGTTTACAAATTCTTATGTATCAAGTATCTTCAACATTTTCCGATGCCTCTACAACAACTTGATAGCTTTGTGTCATTCGCAAAATCGCTGCTCCAAAGATATCAAAAATTTTTGTTTTAGTTTTCTTCAACCACAACTGACATACAATTTGTTTAAATATTGCCGACTGTCAGACAGTCAAACCAGATACGATACATGACTGTGACACTTTCGCAATGGCAAAAGTTTTCGGTGTTACCAACTGCAGTTATGCAGAAATAAACTGGATATGCGACAGAGGAGTGAATGTATATAGTATATGTACATATTGTACTCTATACAAGTGAGGGCCATAATGTGAGGAGGGTAATGTTACCCCACCTGAAAGTGTAAAAGTTTTTACTTTTTCCATTTCATTGCTCTGAGAGCTTTTTCACACACTTGCTCTACTTTGGCGTAAGAGCATCGAAAATTTGACTGCTTGACTGACTGAACAAACTGAGCAATTGAACATCTGTGCAACTGTACAATTGATGTGTGCTGCATTGAGCTCCAATTCGATATATTATGTACATATACATAGATGTGCACGTTTTCAAATGTCTATGTTCGCCATTTTTGAAAAGTTTTTTTTTTAGAAATAAACTTAATGCAGCTGAAGTTCTAGAGAAATTTGAATTTTAAAGAAAAGCTCATAAAAAGATCTTAGGTATGTAAACTAAAATTTGGAAATACATTGTGTAAGAATTTTCTTTAAGCTCTAAAAATTTCTTATCTTATAAAATTAGGAAACTTACTTAATTTTTCAAATTAAGTAGATAACTGAAATAAATTTTTTAATAAAATACATATAACTTGTGTGTCGACTGTTCACAGTACTGCAATAAGTAATTAATTAACTTTAATATCATTTGAGTTTTTGACTTTTTGGAGTATTTTTATTTTCAATTTTTTTAAAGTTTTCTAAAATTTATTTGTTTTAAATTTATTTTCTCATTTGTTGTATTTAAAAACTTTTAAGTTGTTTGTATTATGCAACAATATGCTGTTGTATTGTTATGCTTTTGGTACTCTTATTAATAAATAAAAAAATAATTAACTTTAATTTAAATCTTGTTTTTAAATTTATTTATTATTTTAGTTTTGTTTTAAATATATTTTTAATAGTTTTACTTAATTTTATATTTGTTGAATTTGTTTCTTATTTTTTTGCATTTTAAACCTTTTTCTTTGTGAGTATTAGTTACTGTTGTGCTATTGTATTGGTGTGCTTTTGGTCTGATTAATTATGTTCCATGCGCCTGAGCTTTGAGCTTTTAAAGCGTCTGCGTACGTGTGACATGTGCATGAGTTATGATATCGCTGAATTGCTGATTTAGCTCTCCGATTGACAGTTATAAGATTCAAGATAGTTACATTAATCGAGGGAAACCCGTTGACGTTGACATGGCCCGGCTAGGCCCGTTTGAACGTCATCATTGGCTCATTATAATTATCCAGCTAGATTTGCCGTAGCATTGTACACACATATGTATATGTACACTCGCATAAACACATACTTATCTAAGCAATTCATTCTGAGCTAAATTGTTTCTGCTTTTTGCTACGAGTTGAGTTGAGTTGGTTTTGCTTTATTTATTTATTCTATTTTTTTTTTCGTGGCACATAGCAAAGGCGTTGTTGCTGCCACAATTGAAAACTGTAAACTGTTGCCACAATAATCGCAATAATTAAAAGCACAATTGCAACAGCAGCGCAACAAATCATGGAAAAGCGGCAACTCACTGGAAAAGCTTGAGCGGTAATTGAGGAAAATGTAGAACAATAAGTTGCTCGACAGCTGCCATACTTTTAGCTCCATCTCTCTCTCTCTCTATCTATCTATATGTATCTTTAACTGTGGTCATGGTGAAAGGGTTTTGCAGCTGCCACAAACTGATAAATAGTCGTAATTAAAATAAATTAGTGGCTCGGATATGAGCTTCAGCTGCTTGAGAACCCCTTAAGAGCTTGTTGAAAACTTTGTGTAGAGTATAAAACTGTAATTCTTATATGTAGAGAAAACTAAAATAAATAAAAACATCAAATTTGCTTACATTTATTAGCTTTACTAAGTTAAATGTTCTATAAGTTCCGCAAAAATAAACAATTTAAATGTATTTATTTATTTAATTTACCATATATTTACTTTAATAAGTTCTATGAGATCTTGTTTAAAACTCATCTATTCTTTGCAACTTTATTTTTTATGAAAATCATTTTTTATTTGAAATCTGATTCATTTAAACAAATAAGTGTCAACTATGCTGTGTGGTAAACAAATATTTTTTGGCTTATCTGCAATGCACTCGCTGTTGCCTTCTGCCGAAGCTCTTTGGCACTTAACCTTGAGGTTGGGCAAATGCTTGGTCGACACCAACGTGACTTTTGCTTAACAACCTGGCCCGAAACGGTTTTAGCCTGATGCTGATGCTGACGGCGACGGCGACAGCGACAGAGACAGTGTCAACTCATCCGGGTGAAACTTATCTGGCGGGGCTTGGCATCGTGGGCGGAGGTAGAGATGAGGAGTAGAAAAAGGTTCGAGGCGATGTGGTCTCATAAAAAGTTACGTGCCTCACTCTTTTTCCTCTTTTTTTTTTGTATGTAATTTGTTTGCATATGTAACGCTTGTTTGTGTCATGCCACTTGAGTTGGAGGCGGTTTGTCTGTAAAAGTGGGCGTGGCATTACTGGCTACGTGCATCTGGTGTGTCGCCAAGCGGTTGTTCCGGTTTCCTTGATGTATAATTAAGGCCCAAAGTCAAGGATTCGCATGCATACGTACGAGTTGTTTAAGTAGGTGCGAATATCTGTATATATATACACACAACTATGTATATACACATTTCCATTCCAAAAGTGAATGTAAATCCTTTATTTATGAATTATATGCATCAGATAATCGCTACACATGAAATGTAATTAATGCATTCATTTTTGACTTGCAGAAACGGATTCAACTCGTTTTAATGCATTTTTATGAAATCATTTAAATCTACAAATGAGAAATTTTCGGTTAATAATATTCATTTTTTCTTTACTAATAATTTTAATGGGGTTTTTAAATATGCAAAATTATGTTCAACTATTTGTTCTTTTAACAAAGCTGACTATATTCCATACTGATTCGTAGATAATTTGTCTACCTTGCTCTAAGATTATTTAAAATTTATGTTTAATATCGAAGGTGTTTTATACTGCTTAATTGTGAGTTTATTGGCAAAACATGGTAAATTCTAATATTTATTTCTACTTTAATGATAATTTTACTGAGTTTTTTTAATTTGAAAAATTTTTTAAGCACTTAACCATTTGATTTCTTAGCTATGCTGACTAAATTCCATACTAAATCGTAGGTAATTCGACATTTACTTTGTTTTAAAAATGTTATTACATTTTTAAAAATTTTTGGTGGAGACCAAAGGTGTTTTAGACATAACTTAAGTACATTCACATTCATTGCTTATTTGCTGGTTTATTTGCTAAATTTAGTAAACAATATTAACAAAATATTTAAAAATAGAATACAACTACAGTTGTTAGTGACTTATGAATATTAATTATATCTTTATTTTTGTTTATTTTAAATTCTTCCCTGATATATTACATTTGAATATTCCACAATTCCCTATTTAATCTTATCTTTTTAATTTTAATGCTGCCTTCTGCATTCATAATAGAGGCAGCTTAGCTGTTCTTTTATTGTGTGCATCGTTCACAGCTCGTCAAGTGCAACAACGTAAAACTGACGCAACTGCTCCTTAGCGGCAGCAAAGTATCTATCAGATGCAATCTGAGTGGCGAGAATAGGGAATGCAAATAATATTAAAGAAGTACAATGAAATTGCCTTTAGTCAGACAGACGGCAAATACATTTAGTATTGATGTTTTTGGGCGTTTATTGGGTGGGCATTCCGTACCTACCCTCTCTCCCACTCACTCTCTTATCGCGATGGCTCTTTCACTCACTTATGTGCACTGCACTCTGGCATTGTATAATTTTTTATTACCTTCGCGCATTTGTTGGGCCGGATCAAAGAGGGGGGGTCCGGGCGGAATGTACGTAGCTGCAAGTTGTTTAAATTAGTTCTATTCTTATGCAATTTTCTACGTGGCACCTTTGTGTGGCGTTCTGAATGCCGCGTTGCACGTCCGTCCATCCGTCTTGGTCTTGCTCTTGGTTGCACATTCTTCTGCCGCCAGCAATGTTGCATTGTTAGCTATGCTTTGGCTCTGCTCTGCTCTGTACTGTTCCGGACAAAGGCATTCGCCAATATTCATACACAGTACATTCTGTATCTGTATCTCTATAGCTGTATCTATAGCTTGTGCAATAGTTGCGTGTATATCTGTCCGTCTCTCTTTCTGTCTGTCTGACACTGTGTGTGAGTGTTTGGCTCTTTATGTAATTTGCGCACAATTCGCAGTCTGTAATAAACGCGAAATTAGTTTTAGTTATTTCCACTTCAACCCAGTATTTTCAATTGCTAATATAATAATATACAGCATATTGTAAATTGATTGCATTTAATTTGATAAACGCGTCTATTTTAGCTAAAATGTTTTAGAATTTGTTTAATATTAGCTTTGCATTGCAGAATAACTTTAGTTTCATGTTTCATATTTTTACATTTTCTAAAATTGTAACAAATCCATTAGCTTATTAGTTACAATCAATGGTGATTTAGCTAGCAAATTTAATTATTTCTTTTTAAAACATTAACTTTCTTTACATTTTATTTTTATTTCATTTAATTTTTTTTAATATTAGTAAATTTTTTAAATATTTTTTATTTATTTTACTTAATTTAATTACTGACTTATTTATTTATTTCATATTAAAATATGAATTGAATTTGAACTTAATTCTTGTGAGTTTTTTATTAAGTCTTTTTATTTCCATAGATTTTTAAAATTTGTCGTTAATATGTATATATTTATTAATATTAATTAATGGTTTTAATATCATTTAAAGTTTTAATTTGAATTTTTAATTTACTTCATTAACAATGATTGTAATTTTTTTGTTTGATTTAAAGTTTTAGTTTTTGAAATAAACTTTTAAAATATTTACAATTTTTTGTTTTTGAACTCACTTCATATTTCTTTAAACTTAATTAAACAAATCATTCTGAAGTCAGTTTTAGTTTATAGCGAATTGCTTACATTACTTTCTAGTTTGTTAATATAAATCAATTAAACTTTTCAATTTATTTTAATTTTTTGCTGTTGAATTTATTTTTGGTGTCGACCGCCTTCACTGCTGACGTTAAGTTAATAAATATGCTTGCAGTTTGCATTCAGGTACCGACTTTGGGTCAACTGAAATTAAGCCAATTTGGTTGCTTACTCCACTTTCCAATTATCCATTACCTTTCACTCGCTCGCCATTTGTCACAGTCCGGCAGCACTCCGTCCCTCGTCCTCCGTCCTCCATTGGTTGCCTCCCTCGCAGTGCTCGCAGAGCAATTTATTGCCTGCAGCATGCAGTCGGGGGTTACCCTTTCGCCAGACTGCAACTACCATAAACAACAACAAGTCGCCAGTCGCCTCACTTTGGCAGTTAATGCCGCCCGCAGTTGCAGGCACGAGATTCGGCTGAGATGCAGATACATGTTGTACTATATGTATAGTATATATAGATGCAGATGCAGACGCAGTTGAAGATGCCAGAATCGCAGATGTGGGCATTCATCGGAACGTGCGCATTGAATTCGTTGATTTTTACAAGAACTCGCAATTTAAATTTATGATTGTTTTAATTCATTTTTTGTGGGCGTTATTTTGAAGGCAGAAACTAGTCGTAATTGCAATCTGAAAATGTTGTTATGACTGCGCTATGCTCAGATTCATAAACTTTTTATGGGTTGTTAAATGTTGATATTTTTACATATTCCATTTAATTCTAAAGCTTTGTATTAACACAATATGTTTTGTTTATTTACTTGCAGGTTTGTACTCGGCTAGATGAATTGGTGTTAGCTATGTCTACATTGGATGAGTATTTTATAAACTGAAAAGTTATATGAAAACCTAACCAACACATCTGAGCTAAGTTATTTGAATTAAAGTATCTAATATGAGCATCATAAATATACAATCTACATATATATGTATGTATATAGTTTAAATATGTTATTATTAATAGAGATCGCGTCAAATTAACATTATGTTAATTTAAAAATGTTGAGCTAATGTTAATGAAAATGTGAACTTAACAGTTTCTTTTTGAAGACGTTAAAACAGGCTTATCTTTAGAATTTTAAAAATATTTAGTTTACAATAGCTATATTTGAGTATTAATTATACATTAGGCAATTAGCAGTTTATAAAACAATTTAAATGATACTATTTTTTATAAGCCAATAAACATAGCCAGCTAACAGCTTTTTACTACATCCGTATCAAAATTATTAGTAGTCGTAAAAGTAACATAAATTAATAAGCTTAATGCTATCCTTTAAAGTTAAAAGCCATTTTTAAATACAGATGATTGACATTGTGTTTCCAATTCCAAATTAAGTGCTTTCATTCTGTTGCTTACTTCATGTAACATTTAAACAGAGCAAACAGGAAAAATTTTTGAGCTTAGTTCATTTCATAAATAAATCTGAACCGCTGGGAATAGGTGTGTCAAAGCTGGGAATAGGGAGTATACGTGCAGTAACATCCCGAGAGTTAGCAAATAAAAATTGTAAGTAAAATGAAATGAAGTGTCAAAATGTGTTGGGTGCGGCAAGGAATCTACAAGCATAGTTTCTTCAAACACGCCCCACAAGGCACCAGCAATTTCAAGTAGAGCAATTTTGTTAAGAGCTCACAATGAGCAAAGAAGGTAGAGGGAATAAGGAAGTTGTAAAGGAAGTTTGAGGGAAAGAAAGAAAGAGAGAAAGAGAGAGAGAAAGAAAGGCGACACATAAATTGCATTTACATGACAATAAAATGAATGGCAGCTGCATTACGAAACCCAAACGTAGCAGTTAACTTTCAAAGCCCAACCATTCCTCATCCTTCATCCTGCCCCTCCAACGCCCCTCGATAAACGAAAGGTGTGGCAATACATATTATTGGATTTTGAATGTCGGCGGCATTATTGTTGTTGCTCTGGGCGACATTGAAATCGAAGTCAGGCCAGCAAATCGCAGTTCCAGTTCCCAGTTCCCAATTCCCAGCTCCCATTCCCAATCCCTGTTCTCAGTTGAAGCAGGCATTCACTTCACGTAGCTGGAGGTCCCCTTTGGGGGGCCATAACTGGTTTTTATGATACACTTGTATTGGATTTAATTACCTTTTGCCTTAGAACAGCATGTAACGTGTTACATCTTAGTTACATCACATCTGCACATCTAACGAATTTATTTATTTATTTAATGGCACTCATAGCACTACTAGTCTGCCAATAGTATAGTTTGTGTCTAGTTAGATATTGCAAGCCATTATGTCTAACAGCGTGAGTTAAGAGTAGAAAGTTAAAACCACAACCAATGTACTCTCAACTATCTACAACTATTTTATGCCTATGCTTTAAGTATAATTGAAATTTTGTTTTACATATGCAATTTTATTTGCCTTTTTCCCATTTTCTATTCATTAGATTTTTTAATTTCTTTCTAAACAATTTGAAATTGTATGTAAAACATTTTTTTTTAGAGTTTCTTTAGTTTCTTAATGCAGCTAATTGCATTTTGGTTGTGCAAGCAATGTGAAAGGTTTTGCTGCAAACTGAATTTATGTGGGTGATGCACACTTGTGACTGAAAGTGTTATGGGATGCCCATCCAAATGTCTCTTGAGGCAGTTTCAGAAAAAAGTTAAATGCAGCTGAACGAAAAGGAGAGAATGAGAGAGAGAGAGAGATAGAAGCTGCACTTGGTTGGCATCTCCTTGGCACTTGAGCATCTCTTTCACTTTACGCTTTCTTAACATTTTAGCCGCAATTGAAGCTGGCCCAAAAGGCATACGAAAGGCAGGCACCGAGGCATAATGACAGCGATAAGTCATTAAGTAGCTCACAGTCAGCACTAGAAATAGCTGAAAAGTCAACAAAATGTAAGTGTGCGCCAGAGGGAATATGGCTGTGCATTTGTGGTGCTGCTTCAGCTGCTGCTTTTTCAGCTACTTGTTACAGCATATTGCACTCGGCACACGCCACTGATTCCACTAACTAAGGGTACAACCAAGTGCTGTCTGAGTGCAATAAAACGCAGGCTGCTCGAGACATTGCTTAAAATTGTAAAAAATTCAATTTGCGTGTTAGTTTTACAACAATGTGACTATTGTCTAAAATTAATACTGACAAATATCTGTCCAAAAAATTACAATTTGTTTGGCAGAATTTATTTGAATTTTGTTTATAAAAAAGGTAGTATCTACAGAGATGTTAATAATACTTGTTACTAATAAAACGTATGTTAAGTTTATTTGCTCAATTCATTTTATTAACTTTTAAAGTGATACTAGGGTAATGGTCAAAAAATTCTATTAATTTTAGTTTGCCCAGTATCTTTTGTCCAATTAGTTGAACTATCAGTTTTGATATAGATTTTTTTATTTATAATTTATTTTATTTATATTTAACTTAAAAGACAATGAATCGAACTATATAACTGTGTATATTAATTTGTTTTAAATATAATTAAAGTAAATATAGAATTTTTAAAAACATACAAAACTTACTGTTTTAAAAGTCAAACAATGAGTCTAAACTAGGATATACAAAATTTGTTTTTACTACAAATATTTTGAGCTGCCCTCGCTTTAATTAAATTTTAAAGTACCTCACATAAATTCTAATTCAAACTCTCTATTGATTTACAAACTTGAGAACTTTTCTGGGTCAATATGCTGCAAAGTGCAAAATTCAATTACACGCAAGTCAATCAAAGCGGGAAATTGTGTAGATATTGTTAAGAATCTATTGATTGAAACAATGCACAAGAGGAAAGTAGTAGTCTAATGGTTTGGACATTTTTAAAATTAGATAACTGTTCATGAAGCCAATTAATTTTTGTGAACTCTTGAAATAAACCTGAGCAGTTTTTACTCAAATTGAACGCAATTAGTACACTTCAGTCGATCTTAGACCATAACTATTTTAGTTAGCAACATGCTGTGCTCCAATACCATATCTGAATCAATAAAATCACATCAATCTTTCTCCATAAATGTAAACTGCTCTTTGATGCCTTTTGGCTAATTTATATACTTCTAGCGCCCACAATAAGTCTTTGCTCTATAATAATTTCACATGTCAGCAATATAGCTCCGACTCTGAGATTTAAGCTCCATTCTCTTGGCATCAGCAAGAGACCGTCTACATAGGATACGTATATGTACGTATATGGAACCCCAGGTTGAATTTTATGGTTGGGGTTGCCTATCAAAAGCGTGGCCCTAAAGGCTTCATGTCAAATGCACGAGCACAATAAATTTCATAAGTTACCAAAGCAGAAAGAGCTACACAACACAACAAAAAGTGGAAAAATAAATACATAGTATATCTACGAGCATATTGTGTGAGTGAAAACTGTGCAGACAATGAGAGCAGCGTCTGTCTTGTGTGTTATATTCCGGGTCCAGAGTTCGGGCTTGAACGTGTCTGGACGTACGGGCAATGCCTTGTCATATGTATATTTTCACGTCATTAGAGCGTCGCTTAGTTTGTTATTAATGAAGTTTCCAAGAGGCTTTTGCACCTTGGCTGCTTACTTGCTGCCTCCTCAAGGGGGCTTCATGTGTCAAGGCGCCAAATAAAATAAGGAGGGAAAATAAAAGAAAATGAAGAAGAGAAAAATGGAAAGAAATAAATGTTGCAGTGCTCTGCAATTTGGCTGCAACGCCTCTTACCTACTGCTGTGTGCGCTTTGTCTATTGTCATTCTACGACTATCCGACTTTCTGCCTTTCTCTTTTGCCACTCAACTTGAATCGTCGTCGCAGTCGGCGTCGCAGTCGCATCCCCAGTTGACTTTGATTGACATTTGCCGTTGTTTGCATTTACCGGCAATTTTTCACCTTGATTTCATTTCGCATTTTGGGTGGCCCCCACCATCGTCGTCGCCGCCATCATCGTCATCGTCATCGTCGTCGCTTTCTGTTTACAATTGAAATTGATCAAGCGCAGTACTTTCCAGCGCTTTGACCCAGTTTTTGTTGACTGTATATCTAACCCAGGCACAGTTTAGCTGGCTGCCAAGTGTTATTTTCAACTATTATTAGAGTCACGCAATTTACCACTAGCACATAATGAATCACATTGTTAGTGGGTGAAGAATTGCCTTTAGCTGTATTTGTCAAGTTCAAGGTATAAGCATAATGCAAAGGGCAGAATTTCTAATAGACAAACAATAAATTGTGTTTTGCATATTTAGAGCTTGCGTGACTATAAATATAGAATTTAGAATTATAGGCATTTACAATGCCTGATTTCTATAATTTTAAAGTAATGAACAATTCAACAAATGACACACATTTTAGAGCTATCAAACTCAACTAATTAAGTCTGACCACAGACCACAAAATAGTTACATTCTGTGGCTTCTAAGGCTATTTGGCACATTGAGAGCAACTGCCATTGCAATGAACTCTGTTGGCTGAAAAGACAAAAAAAAAGAAACCCTTGACCTGAAATGCAAACCATATGAGATACTTTTAAAGCATGGCAATAATGCATTTTATATGGTTTACATGCATTTTGCATTTAATCGCACAAACGAACACCATATGAGTTTTCCGTATTCGTCCTTTATCTTGTCTCACATGTCATGGGAAGTTTGTTAAAATTGCGTTCTGGACATTAAGCCAACTGCATTTTAGCTATCTGGTTCTGTGGTCTTTGACTCTGTCAGGATGTTCATTTGAAAATGAAATTCACCATTTGAATATGTAGCCGCGTTGGTCGCCGTGACTTCATTTCAGTTTAGAGACTGTTTGTGGCATTTAATGCTTGAGTTTGTCTGTTCGTTTTTTTAAATTGGCATATTTCGCGTACTGCTGCTCTCTGGTATTTAATTTGAGCAGCCCTCGTTGGGCGCCATGACTTCATTGTGGCTATTTTCGTTGCTGTTTTGAACATTTTGCATGTTTGTGGTTTCTTTATTGTTTTTGCATTGTTCCTTGTTGCTCGACTAGAACCACGATATGCATATTTTTAGTGGGCGTTACAGCAACATTTTCCAGTTCTTTGATATATGTATGTATGCTGAATAGGAGCAAACAGTACGCTCAAAGGACCCCACATTTACATATCTGCAATTGGCGTTCATTAGGCAATTGTTAAATCAATAAATTAACTTCTCCATGTTTTTTCATACGAATCACTTTTAAGGTTTCTGTTGTCAATGGCAGTATTCCCCTAAAAAACAGCTCAAATTCAATGTTGACCCATTGGCCCATGTCTCTGTATCTGTTTACAAAAAAAAGAACAAAAATCTCAGCCAACCTCAAAAGCTGTATGAACGAACATCAATATATGTACGTGTCTGATTCACATAAAGTCGACACAAATTTTGTTCTTGCTTTTTCTATCTCTATTTCGCTCTATCTCTCTTTCTCTTTCTCTCTATTGGTATAAATTTATTTATATTTCTATTTCTAGTTTTATTTTGTTGCGGCAGTTTGCGGCATTTTGACATAGTTGCTGAGATCAAAAGGCAACTAAAATTTGCAAAAAGAAATATTAAAAAAAAACGTCAAATGCTATTTAAAAGATAATTTGTAAACAAATAAACTGAAAGCAATCAATAGCAAAATATTTAGAATGCGTTGATGATATATTCCGACTGAGAGATAAACTAGTCGCAAAGCATTTACTGTTAGCTGAATCTAAAAACCTACAACGCGTTCTGTTCACTTTTGGTATTTTCTTTCATTCAGTTTTGTTTTATTTATTTTTTTTTTTTTGGGTCAGCTCTAATAAATGTTAATGCCGAACGATTTATCAATCTAATGAGCTATGCCATGCCATATATGACTAGGTATAAAACGAACATATACCAAAAGAAACTAAGTAGATATTTACATAACTTTTGTGTGCCTACAAAATGGGAAATGAAAGCAAAAGTGGTTAAGTTTTCTTTTGTGCGGTTCACGTGTTGCTCAAGGCCTTGAACCTGACAAATGAACTTTTCCCAGCCAGTTGGTTTAATCGATAGACAGACAGTGTGTGACTACTGTGACCATTAGCATAGCTCAGCACACTGATTTCTATTCCGTGTCATAACTCATCCGAAACAGTCGGTCCCATAATGAATGACACACATTCGCGTGACCCAATGGAACATTTTTGTGTCTAAACAGATTCAAATCGTTTAGACTTAGCGGACATGACGTTGGCAGTTGGAGCTGTTCATCAAATACATTTTTAAGGCAGTCAGACATACCTGAAAGGGAATGACTTAAGGGGTATATCGTACAATTGATGAGTTAAATATAGTCTTGCATTTGAATGATGGAAAGAATAACTGGTAATATCTGTTGGAATTATCGATCGATACTTTATTAACCAAAAGCTTTAGCTTGTACCTGACTATAAAATATCTGTTATTGAAACTTCACCGGTTTAAAAACTTTTGGTAAATACCATAGCATACCGAGTAGTTAATTTTCAAGAAAGCAGTTATAACTTTAGCTACATATATTCTATCTTAATACACTTTAGCTGTATGATTGATAATAATAATAGTTGTTGGGCTTCAGCAGGATTTGCAAAAAGAAATAAGTTATAATAGTTTAATGAGTAGCACATTTTATCTATCTAATCAATTTAGTGACTATAGCTCATGCACACGTACATATCAGATGATGAGAACTATCGATAGTCGGTAATTTCCAAAAACATCGATAGAATATTAATAGTTTTCAACAATGAACTGATTTACAAAAATTTATCAGATATGAAATATTAATTTTATCAAGGTGCTATCGATGGTTTGACACTATCGAGACACAATCGATAGTACCTTGTTACCATCAATAGTTTCGATAGAGCCATCGATAGTTTCGATAGAGCCATCGATAGTTCTCCTCCCTTTGTACATAGTATATCGAATATATATATATTTTAGATACCTTAACGTTTCATTTCTATGCAACTAACGGGTGTAATAATTGTTGAATACTTTCTTGTAATTGTGGCACATCCCGTGGTCGAATAATAATCATAACTTTGACAATTCAATTTATTTACATTAAGGCGAGATGACGTTTATTCTGACATTTTGTCAGGATATTGGCTAACCCATATTTTGTCTGGGTAATTACATTAAACTGGATTAGTGGTGAATTTCATGCGTGCAGCTTGCTTCGCTGGTTTTCAGTTTCGTCTCTTATTATATTTTGAGATTTTCCATGGGTTTGGCTTGACATAAGCTGATAATGTTGATTAATTGCTACTGGCTTGGGAAAGTGTGTAGTATACTGATGACTAGAGTCAACTCTTAACTCTCAAGTCCATGCAGTACAACAAAGTTTCGCTAAGTGTATAATCATTTTATTGTGCTAGCCAATGTAAGCGATGCAAGCCTTTATATGTGTTTGTATTTTTTGTAAACTTCTCTATAATTCGTTTACATATTTTTGTTGGGTAATTGTGGCGCGTGCTGAATTTTTAATTTCATCTGGTGCTTCTGCCTTGGGCCACTTAAACTCTGTCCGCGGACTTTTCATTTTTCCTGCTTCTTCTTTGCGTTTTTTGTAGTGCTTTTTTGTTTACCGCATTTCAACAAATTATATTTTTTCCCTGTTGCTATATGAAATTTTCATTGCTTTTCATTGCCCATTTTTTATGTTCGTGTACAGTTTCCACTATTTTTCGTCTTTTTACTTATTTTTTGCTTGTCCGCACGCGACAATTATGCATATTTATACAAAAATAAACGAACACACAGTTGCGCGCACATAACGAGCCTTTGGCCAACGAAGCGTATGCGTAACATTTTTATGCTGCAACGGTAGTGGGTTGCAACTGTTTAACATAGTCAAAAGAAGTGTGTCACATGAAAAATTCTTCAAAATTTATTAATAATATTTACAGAACTCAGTTTACATTGGCTAACTACTACTTATTGCTTACAGCCAAAAGAAATACAATGAAAATCAAATTTAGTTGGCATTAAAATTGCTTATAATTAGTTTTTATTGTTATGTGTAGTCTCAGGGCTGTCGCGGTGGGTCTATAAATACACTAAATCTTAAAATAACACATTATTGTATCCTCAGTTTTTACTCTTACCAATCTCTACTTCAATTGTATACAATTTCAATGCCAATTTTTGCCCCAAACTCCACTTGACAAATCCACAATTTAGTTCAAGTACTTGTGGGTCTTATTATTGTTATTATTATTATTTTGTTTATATAACAAAATGTGTTCAAATTTATCTCTACAAGTGCCTTTCTGTATTTTGCATAATTACTAAACAAAAGCAAAAAGCACAAATTATGAAAATAAAATCTTTAAAATAAATAATTGACAAAAAGTGAAATTGTGTAGCTTTGAAATTATATAATCCTCAAATAATTTGAACTCTTGGTGGAAGTCATGAAGAGCACTTCATCACTTCAGCATAGAAATGGAATTGAAATGTAATTGAAAAGAAATTCCACTCATGCAAAACGCAAAATTGTCGAGTAGCTGTCAAAAAAACATTGCAAGGCACTTGTAATTTGTGGATGGCCTTCTATTTATTTATAAATTATTTAACTAAATTAACAAGACTAACAATATTGCTAGAAAACGAATTGGAAAACATTATATATCGAACAAGATGTTGGCTTAGATTTATAATACGTATTTTAAGGAATTCTTATTTTATTTATTCAGTGTTAACTTTTCAATTGCTAATTATTATATCATAAAAAATTATAAATATATTTTTGTTACCCAAAAGTTTTAGGAATTAAATAATAAAATAATTTGTTTTATATTACATATACTATTTATATTTTATCCCTTTTTGAAAATGTCGAAATCAGAACGATTGTAAACTGAACTGTTGTTAAAGACTTAACTTAGATCATTCGTGGCTGAGTGTTTTTTATATTTCAGTATTTATTTTTATTGGTTTTAGTTTGATGCCAATGGCTTTGCCTCTAGCGTGTAGCAGCTTTTATCAATATGCAAATGACTCTTTGCCTCTCTTCTTTGTGTTTCAATTTACTTTGGCGAATTTTTTCGCAATTTGCTTTGCGTTTTTTGTGTCGGTTTTTTCTTATTTTTTGGCTTTGCTTTGGTTTTTTACACTTTGTGTGTTTTTGCAGCTGCCGTTTACAGTTCTCAGCTGGAAACTGCCGACTGTTAGTGTTATTCGTGCTCTCTGTAGCTGTTACTGTTATTGTTACTGTTACTGTTATTATTTTTGCACGCCTTGCTGCTTTTAACAGCTGACATTTCGCTTGTCTATTTATCCAAGCTGCCAAGCGTTTCGTCGGGTTTTTTCATTATATTTATATAGTAAGGAGTAAATGCATAAATTTATGCATACAAATTGTGATTACTGTGCTGTAATAAAATTCACTGATATCGTTGAGTACTCTTAACAAACAAACAGTGATGGCACATTTTACATAAATTTCAGTTCCATTGCATTGATTTTGATGCCCAGCAGTTGAGAGATTAAAGAGTTATAAAGTAAACAAATTTGTGCTAAGTAACTGATGCCAACAATCTGTTTCATCTTTAAATATTTACTAGCCAACTCTTTAGGTATTTTAAAATCAAACATTTTCGTTTGCTTTATTCACTAAAGTTCATTTATTCATACCATTTGCTATAGCTAGCTGACTATTTGCTCTACAAATTCGGTTATCATTCTGTAAATGTTTGTTTATTGGTTGACAATCTGCTTGCCACTGCCACAAACTCATTAGCAATGCGGCTATTGAGTGTCATGTGGGGCAGAACGAAACCAGTTACAATTGCAGTTTACTCTTCTATGGTTACTGCTGATTTTATGATGTGCATGATTATGATTGTGATTATGATTGTGATTGTGTTGCCCATGAGCATTGACAATTGTGTGCACGTAAATGCTGAAGGTGTTCAATTTGTATATACCTAGATATGATTACTGAAAGTTTATCTAGAGTGTTAATGAAAATTATTCAAATGCTTTAAAATATGAAATAAATTATGTAAATATTTATTCAGTATTTTCCTTCTTTTATACTGTTCCTTTACTATGCTAAATAATTTATAATACTTTTATTGATTACTAAAAGTTCGTCTAAAATATTAATTAAGATTATTTAATTATCTTTAGGCAATAAAAAGTATAATCACAAGTCCTGCAATACAAGACTAATGATGTTAGTTATTGAAACATACATTCAAAATTTTCATATTTATCTTTTGTTCTTTTATTATATCTTTAAATGATAAATAACATTTTTTATTGAACAACTAGTAATCAGCATTAATTAGTAACTGTCTAGACATATTCAAATAGTTGTTGCATGTTTATGTTTTTATTTATAACAAAGATTCAATTTAATGAAATAACAAAAAAAAAGAACTACATCATTTGACTTTTTTTTATATTTTACCTCATTGACAAACATTTAAGAACAATGTTTTTAATTAACGCGGATGCGACTAATAATTTGATTGCAAAGACAATTATCGAATTGCCGTGAAACATAATTAGCTGCTACTAAAATATATAAATGCCAATTATAATTAATAATAATAATAATAGTTAGTAGACTGCAAGTGAAGTTTTAATTTGTTTTAATTGAATGCCATTCTGCAGTGAGCTCATCCATTGTTATGGCACAGTGAACTTCATGCTGAATGCACAACTATTACGCTGCAAAAAATATACTGTATATATACATATATGTATACATATATTCATACTCTACAAGTTGCCAATAATATTAATCACATTACTGTATCTCGTTTATAGTCTATCCAATGTGCGTATTGTGCTTTTGGTGAGGGATCCACGGGGCACAATGCAATCGAGACGTCATCGTGTGTGGTGCGCTGGCAATGAGGATTGTGAGGATCCGTCTTTGGTGTGTCAGGATCTGGTGGATGACTATAAGACAGCTGAAAAGCTGCTCAAGTTGTATCCTTTGCGTTTTAGGTGAGTTGTAAAGCAAAACACATGTTTAGTGAAATGATTTATATTTGTTAATCGCTTATAGAACACTGCGCTATGAGGATCTGTCACTGAATCCATATGATATGACCCAGGAAATTCTACAGTTTTACGGCTTGCCTTTCGATCCGGCTGTAGAGGAATTTCTGGATACGCATACCAAGGAAAACATTGGCGGCGTTAGCTCCACGTATCGTGATTCCAGATCAGCACCATTTCACTGGAAGCTGGATCTCAAAGCTGATGAGGTTGTTTATTATAGCATCACTAGTAAATATATTTAACTAATTGGTATTTTATCACTTTTTTGCAGATTAAACAAATTCAGGATGTGTGCGTGGAGGCCATGGACTTGTGGGGATATCGTCGCATCAATGACTTTAGCAATTTTACCAATATACAGCAGAGCTTTGATCCGATTGTGCTGCCATCGCCGTTAACGTGAAGTGTGAACGGCGATAACTGATAACGATAACTAATTCTTCTACTTGGTACATTTTGTTGTGATATCGTCGTGTTGAGCGAGCAAAAACGTTTAAAATTAACCAATTTGATTTGGCACACAAAATAATTTGTTTTCGGTTTTTTGCTAAACACGCAAAACACACTTACTGAGCAATAGTTAATGATAAACCACATACGATATACTATACTATATATACTTATACAATTTATGATTACGATAAATGCATAATTTTAGTAATTGGCGAATTTTGTGTAGAGCGTAATAAAATCGAATATCACATTTATATTATACTATTATATTACATTAAGGCATAGCATTTAAGCAACAATAAAACTGATAACTGAGAACTTAGTCTATATACATACAAAGCACGGGCTGGCATTGCAAATTGTATTCCTTACTTGGCTTCTCAATGTACATTATTTAGATAACACATTTTTGTAATTTACTGCTTATGGAAATACCAACAAATCAAAAGAAATCTCAAAAACAAAAAAATCCAGTGATTTAGCAATTAAACACACAAGAAAAACGTATCAACATAAATTGTAACACATTTAGATAAATTTATTAAGCATTACAAATACTATATACCATATACAACAAATGTTTCGAACAAATCTTAAAAACAAATTGTGCAATACAAACTATGAATCTGCAAGCATTCTAAGCAATTTAGACGCAAATTAATTGTATTATGAAAAGTGAATAAAGCAATGGGCAACTCGACTCCTAAGCATCATTTTTAATGTATATTATAAATCAAAAAAATAAAAATATTACGGTTATTTAGTTGTAATTAAATATGTAATTAAAGTGTACTATATATATATTTTTTGTCCTTACTTTTAAAACAAGTTCAGTTCGTTACGAATGAATGCTGAATACAGCCCAGTTATGTGCGTTAAACTACAAACGTTAAGTAAATTTATAAAACAAAAAAGAACAACTATGAACATGTATTGTTTAGTGAACAAATCCCGCAATATTTGCATAATAAATACAATAAAATATATGAATTAGTATTCGAATAAAGAGAAACGTATTAAATATTTCATATAGCTGATGACATTTTTTATTTAACACTTTTTTAAGCAATAAACAGTGGATAAATGTCTTGCTTTCTTTTAAATGGATTTCTCTAATATTTTTTTATTAATTAGAAGTCTAGGTGTACGATATGGAAGTCCAGAGTGTATCTTACTCTTGCAATTGATTGATTTTTATTAAAGACTATATTATTATTTAGACGATTATTCATTTATATATGTGTCATTACATTTTTATGTTATTTTTTGTTCTGTGCAGTTTGACAATTAATTATAAAATTTATTCTGCGGTAAACTTAGCAAAGTATTGGGAATTTGGATTTGCTCTAAAGAGATTTCTGAAATAGTTTTCTTAAGTGGCAATTTAGTTTTGTAATGCATATTTATTGACAGAGTTTAATTACAATTAATATAATATTTTAATTAACAATATAAGTTTCTTTTTTTCATTTCTGTTGTGTCGCAAAACATCACATAATGCCAACGGTTTTTTTTAATTTAAAAAATGGTATCAATTTTAGTGACGATATATTAGGCCATTATATCGATATATACTTTCTATCGGTATATTTTACGATGGTTTATTTTTGGTATTTGTGGTGTTTGGTAATTGTTAATGTTATCAGTGTTGGTTAATGCATTACAGAACTCAAATATTGGCGCTGAATGAAAAAGACAGAGTAATTTATATATAAAGATACATTATGGTTTTAAAATATAAATCATAAAGTGTTTAAAAT
This sequence comes from Drosophila tripunctata, assembly GCA_035047385.1. Taxonomy (NCBI): domain Eukaryota; kingdom Metazoa; phylum Arthropoda; class Insecta; order Diptera; family Drosophilidae; genus Drosophila; species Drosophila tripunctata. Next base: position 616,931 of record JAWNPS010000163.1, read on the forward strand.
TATTTAATATGAGTAACAAGAAATGGCACAATTAATTGTTAATGGTATTGTATATAATTAATAAGCGTAATATATTTCTTTTTAATATATTTTTTAATTTAAAAGCACAAGCGTTGCATTCTTAGAGCTGTGTCTTTTTTGTGCTGAGTAAATAACTTAATAAATCCTAGGTTTTTGAGCCAAAGTTTCTAGAAGAATTTAAAGTGTTTCATTCTATTTTTTTCTTGTTGAAATTAATTTTATTAATAACATTAAATAAATTGGGCATGCTTTTGCCAAGTAGCAAGTATTAGCAAAGTGACAGTATTTTAGATGTAAGGAGTGTAACTAAAATAAACCAATGTTAATGTAAACAACCTACTCAGTCAAGCTAACAGCTATTCTGATACTAAATACGTGGGATACAAGGTAAGTTCTATGGCCAAAAGCGTCTGCAAGTTAGTCTCTATGCTTTTCAGTTTCAAATGAAAAGGGTATGGACTTAGATTTGGTTTTACACTATTTAAATTAGTATAAATAGAACTCTTTCCACAGCAGGAAGGTGCACTATATTAAATGTATAGAAATAAATTTAAAAAAATGAATATTAGAGTGAACAAAAGTTTATATCAATCTATTTAATGTTATTTCTAATTTTGTTTCAATAAATTGCCATTCAAGTGATAATTAACTATAAGTAGAACATAAGTCATTGCAATTCAGATTAAAATGAGCTAAAATGAATGAAACCATTAAGAGTCTCTAATTCAAATATTACACACTGCGTATGCGTAATATTTATTATGTCAGTTAAAAGAGTGGGTCGCCGGGATTATCTTACAATTTAAGTGATTAAACAAAACGTCAAATGTGAAATGTAAATGCAGCTGCAAACTGAAATTAGAGCTGCCGCCTGGGTCTCATATGAACATTGTGAAAAATAGTACATAGTATATGTTATGTACAGTGTAAAGAACAAAAGGACAACTAAATGAAAATACAGGCAAAGTGTCCCTGACAGCGGCCAAATATCAAACGTCTAATGGTCAGCAAATAATTTTACAGATTTCATTATCTTTCAACCCTGCAGTGGTGCCTCGTACCTTATGTTTGTATGTGGTAGGCCAAAAAAGTTAGGCGCCGCCTACCAAATATGTGCGTAGGTGAACAAAGAATAACAACAACAACGGCTAAAATCAAATGCCAGCGAATGGCAGGCAACTTACACAGCTTTAAATCAACTCGACCTCGTCCAGCTGACGTCACAGAAGCAGCAGTAAGAACAACAACGTCGCGTGGGCGCATTGCTGAGCTTTGCGTGCAGCAAAGACACAAACCACATAAGCAGTCAATTGAATGGCGGTTAACTGAAACACAGCTTTCATTGAAAGCGCAACAGGAGAAGGAACAGTTGAAGTTGAAACTCCCAGCGCCGCTTTGCTGTTCTATGCTGTGTGTGTTCGGCTTTCGGCTATCGGCTCGGCTACCATTCGCTATAAAACAAGTCGTCGTTGTCGTTGCCACTGCATTCGTTTCGTGCACGTCGAAACCAACTAAACTCTTAACCAACAAAAAGTAACCGACAACCGTCTACCGTTAACCGAATAAATCGCTCGCGTTCTAACGGTTTTAGAAAAACACCATTCAAACTCAAAAAGTTTTTGTGATCGCTTCCAAGTCACTTTGTGCTGTTTAAAAATAAAATAAAAACAAAATAATTTTTGGCACTTTCATTCAAGTATTTTGCATATTCTGTGTGTGAAAAGCGATATTGCTGCTTGTGCATCTTTTAATTGGAAAAGTTTTTGAAGCACTTTTTACCCGAGTTTTTCCCCGTGTTTTCCGTTTTTTTTACAAACAAACCCCACCGTATTTGACCGTGCAGAACTATCTGATAAATACAGTTTCAGTTCCCAGTGCTTGCTGATAAACATACAAATACAATATAAAAATATTCTTATCAAATCGACGTATCAACGCTGTAAACGGTAAACGTGCGTAAATCAAATTTGCATTCAATTTAATTGTCACATTAGCTGACAACAACAACCGTAAATATTTAAACAGAAAGGTATGTTTAAAATGTTGATATTTTGTTAAGATACATTTGTTTAAATTGTAATATCAGAATTTATTAAATTATATTGTAGAGATGCACTAAAAAATAAATATATTTATTGGAATTTTCAGCTCATCATTTTCTTGGTAAAATGAGATATAATTTTTAATAACGTAAAGACATAAATTTTGCGGTTTTCATTAGATTAGGAAGCAAAATAGAATTTATATTATAAATATGAAGAAAACTACATTTAAAAAATTTTGCGTTTTTTTTAAGAGATTAAAGTTGTTTTTAATTTAAGAGTTTTTTTATTGTTTTAAAAAAATAGCTAGAAAATTAAAATAAGATATCTTAATAAACGAATCTTAATTAAATTAAATAGTTTTTTGCATTTGTGAGCCGAAGAATTTGCTATGATGCTTTACAGATACTGAAGAGGTATGTAGAACAGAATCTTAAAGTTGATAAACTAGCTAAGAAAAATTTAGTAGAAATTCTAAAATCTTATTATGAGGACTGTTTGGAATAAAGCTTTACAAAACGTGTTGCATTTTTCTATAGTTTCTGAACATTTTAGGCAAATACTGACGACAGACTTCTAACAATGTCCTTTAATAATAATTGAAAGTAAACTACTATAATTAAACTTTAGCAACAAATTTAAGAACTTAAGATCTTTTGTTAAGGTATTTCATTCTGATGCCTATTCAATGAAATAAAATAATTGTAATAAATGCAAAAAAAAAAATTTTAAATAGCTAATTATGTGCGTAAATATTAAATATATTAATAAATGTTAATAATGAAAATTATAATACTATAAGTAGAGCAGTCATAAAACTCTATAGTTCTAAAAAGTAAATGTCAATTAAGTGTCGGTTTCAAATTTTTTTTTAAAATACGTTTTCAAAAAATTATATGAATGTAAAATTTTGGAAACTTGGCTAAAAACTTGCTCCAATAATCCAAAGAACCAATATAAGTTTGAAAAGTATTTTTTGGGGAAAGTAAATTTAATTGGCACATTTTTTTTAGAGATAACAAAACTAGTCCTTACTTCACAATGATCCGTCTGCATTAAATTCATGTCTATGTATTTTTTAATCACCCAGTCTAAAGTTGTATTACTCCGTGGGATCGTAAACGCCTACGAGAACGCATAATGCGAATGAAATAATGTCAAAAGCGACGTAATCACAAAGCAATTGAAAAAGTTCTTTAATACTTTTTTGCATATTTTTTTCTATTTTGAAATGTCAATTGATAGCCCACATCAAATGTACATCAGCGACTTTTAGGCCTGATAGCCTCATAAAACATCAATAATTGTCAATCAATTTATTTTCGTTTGCGTGTGTTCAGGCACAACAAACCCTTCTCTTTAATAGTCCTCTAGCGCGTAATGGCTCTTGAAATCCTGAGCTACTTTAAAGTCCAGCAATACTTTTTGTTTGCTTGTTCTTTCAGCTGGTTTTTAAAAAGCTAAATAGGTGCACTTTTTACCATTTTAAACATAATCTTGTTCGGTAAAAAAAGTTGAGAGGTTTTTTTTTATCATACGATTTACGATATATTAAATTTATATTTTTATATAGTTTGTTTGCTAAGACGATTTATATTTTAAATGATTCGAAATATTTTTCGCAGGTAAATAACGAACTTTAATTGTTTATTTTGTAAAGTGTTAGCACCATTTTATATTCTTAGATAATTATTATCTTTTGTCTATGTTAATAACTATATTTTATATATTTGTATATTTTTTTTTATCTATATTCATTATTCAAATTTTAAAACTATTGATTACTAATTTTATTTTATTTATTTGAGTATGTTTGTAGATGAAAAGTCATATGATAAATATATAATTTATTATCATTTTATATAGCTAATAGCTAAACAATTTAGCTTCCTTCGTGACAGAACATTCAATAAGTACAGATTTTATTTTAAAATAATTACACTAGACTAATTAACTGCTGTTTAATTATAAAATAATGTAAATAGGCATCCTTGAAATCTGCAAACATTATGTTTACCATAAATAACCATTGCGAAGAAGACACTCGAATCAAGATTTGTGTCACTTGATAAGAGCAAATTATGTATTACAATGTAGGCGTGTCTTCAACTGCCAGCTTTGTCGTTTCTTCTTGTAGTTGGCCTATAATAACGAGATGGGCTAATATAAAACGGAAACAGCTGCCAGATGAAATGACAAGGCAGGGGCCAAGTAATTTGCAAAGCATGTTTTCAGACACGCCTTCAAACCTCCCCCCTCTCCCCCCCCCACACACACACACACACGTACTAGTTGATTACAACTTATCAATGGCAGCAGGTTGTCAGCTTGTTTGTGTGGTGGGCGTTATAAAATGAAAAATTAGCATACGATATGCCTTAAGATAATCCGATAACCGAAGCACACGAAATGTTCTATGAATTTGAAAGGCACAAAAAAAGTGATGACTTCCACTTATTTGGCCAAAGTTTTATGCATTTGTTAGTTCTTATAAGAGTTGTGACCTTTTTCAATGTCTCGCCTTGATTAGGTTTAATCAACAAAAGCCACGGGTTGCAACAATTAATGCACAATGACAACATGTGAGTTCACATTGTAAACAACTCAATTAAATGCATATTTAACGAATGTCTCCAACATAATTCCATTCTTGTACTACAATTGTTTTGCATTATTAAAGAGTATTGTAAAGCGATCAGCGAGTTTAAAAGCTAATAAAATTAAATCCAAACTGTTATTTAGTTATTAAAAATATCGAAAAAACATTAATTTATTGCTGGAGCACGTGTTTATTAAAAAATATACAAACTAATTAATAGGCTTAAACCTAATTACAAATAGGTACATTTTTGGCCTTTTAGAAAGCCGGTTTACTTCAAAAAAGTACGAAGTTATCTATTGGGTAGTACTCGTAACATATATGTATATAATTTTTACCAATATCAGCAGCCGAGTCGACTCCTCTGTCCGTTATTCGTGAAAATAGATTTTTCATATTTTTTAAATAATTTTAACATCATTTTGAGGTTGCTAAGTAAAAAGTTCAATTCATATACCTAGTAATATAGACAGTATGAACACCATATTCAAATTTTGTATTTAAAACAAATATTTTTTTCATCCAATTTGGCTCTGATATGCATTTTCTCTTAACTCAAACAATTTTCTTCTCAAAGAATTTAAAACTTAAATAAAACTACAACATTTTTACTTTGGCTTTTGGAGCCACGTAAATAGATTAAAAAGAATCTACTGTATTTAAATTGTAGCAAATTTATTGCAAGTATATTTAACTTAAAGTGGAATTCATTGTATATTTTAAAATGCAGAGAGTGTAACAAAGACAGACAAAAAACTTGGTCAACTTAAAATCTTGATAATGCTAACAATTCTGTGCTCCACTCTTCCACTTTTCTCCATGTATTGGCCTAAAAGGTTAACCTAACCACACTTTATACCATAGTCCAATACACTTCTTTCTACACTATTGTAGTCTGTCGGGGTTAAAGGGCATTAAAAATTTCGTATGCAAAATGCGCTATGAGTGTTTTTCAATGTTCAATTTTCTGTTCCAAGAAACTTTGTTAGTTGTCCGCAGTTGCTGAATAATTAAAATACTGCACTTGCTGCCATGGCTGATTGGCTTTAAAAATACGCGTTTATTTATAGCCAGGTCAAAAGCTGCACTTTGACGTCAATTGCAGCGATATGAAAACAATAACACAATTCCACAACGTTTGTCTTAAAGTTGAATTAACCGACGAATTATTATGCTGTTATCCTGTAATTTGTCACACGTTACGCAACGCTTGTTGCACGTTCAGCTTATGTGTGCATCCGGCCACATATTTCCGGTCTTAGAAATTTCCGAAAATAATTTATGAACTGTGACCACATTATAGAACATAAATCACATTAATTATCGTGTGTAAAGTGCAGTGGAATATTGTTGACATATATGACCAAAATCTGACTACAGTTTTGCGGTGGTCCTAAGCTTCATTCATTCATAAATTTTAAATTTATAATTTATTTACATTGCTAAAAATTTTATAAATAAATTATGGAAATAGAATATTCAACAGGTAACAAAGAAAAATTGTAAAAACAATGGTCATAATATTTTTATTACAAATATTTAAAATTTAAGGAGGAATAATATCAAATATTCAAATTCAAATCTCAAATTGAATTGCACACAAAATAGTTAAAAATTCGCTGTGATTTACGTGGCGTATGCGTAATATTGATTGTGTTTGGCAAGGCAAACAATGAAGTTAGTCAAATACGAGTACAATCGATAAGAAGAGAGATTCTGCCAGACAGCATAAGCAAATTGACGAGGCGACAAGAAGCCGACGGCAAATGTTTTTCCTTGGCTTCCGGCGAATGTCAATGCCACAAATTTGGGGCACACACACGCACACATAGTAAGTAAAAACAGCAATAGACACAATAATAAAAGCGTAGACTCAATTGTGGACTCGACTCAGCCGCCACGCCTATACGCCTACACACTGAATGTTATGGCAACATTTGAACCCAACAAAATCGAGGGCAATCGGCAGCGCCACCTGGCGGTCAGATCATTTATCTTGCCCGAGGCTTAATTAGCCTGCCTGTTGCAATTTTCCACCAAATTAAACTGACAGCAAAGGGACAAGCTCAAGCACAAGAAGCGGAACATCTTAAGCAGCAAACAGCAAAAACTCGCAGATATAAAGGAGAAACAATAACAAAGCAAAATAACATAGTTTTTGTGTCTTTGCAGTTTTAATTAAAACCAACTCAGTGTGGCATAAATTCAGTGACAAGTCTAATTGAAACAGGAGCAACAACCCAACTCAAAGTAAATCCAATTGACAATATTAAATATATCAGTTTAAATATGCTACTGCTAAACAGATACGGCAAACAAACAATCAACAGGTGACAGTTTGCCTTGAATTGTTAACTGACTGCTATTCCTGGGGTTTGAAATACGACACACACTCACTTAACACGAACTGGGTGAGCTGGTAAATATGCCAAAGGTATGCCAACCTGTTTACCTAGCTGACAGCCAGCACATGGAGTCGTCATCAGCTTCCTTGAGGCAACTGTCACTGACGTCTTACCATAAATTGTGGAGCGCAGAAGCACGTGTTGATACCGACAACCTACATACAACATACGTGTTTAGTTGGAAGTAGAAACTCAACTCACACACAACTCATATGTTGGTCTATTAATTAAACTGAGTTATTTAAATTGATAGAGTGGTTTTCTGTTGCTATGCAAATGTTATTTGCAAAATTTAATTAAACCCTTTTTTGAATGGATTATATGTTAAATCGCTCCTTTGTCTACTAAGAACAATAGCATAAGGCTTACATTTTATCTTACTCATGCAAGTTGTTATCGTAACTTTAATACAACAGTCTGCAAAACATTTATTTTAGTTGCAGCAATGCTTGAATTTAACAGTTGAAACTCAGCAAAGGGTGCGCATAAATTATAATGTCCTTTTTCTAAAAATAAAAAATAAGACGCAGTCCATAAATCTGCCAGAATTTCGCACTTCAGTGGCACTTCAGACGCAGCTCAGATTTCGGTCTCAAGCTAATGCACTTCATCAGCATCCAGAGCTCAAAAACTCAGCTCAACTCAACTCAACTCAACTCAGCTCAACTATTTATTAAGTGCACAATACAACGCAAATTGGCTTAGACCGCCTTTAGTCACGCCCATTCAAGCGGTCCCTTTTGGCCAACAATTGCTGGAAATTAACCACTTTGGTCAAACTGTGACAGCGACTATGTAATTTATTTGTCTGTATATTTTTTGCATACCCTGTAACAAAGGGCATAATAAGTAAAGCTCTGAGGGATATATTAACGTATCCTTAAAGTATATATGCTCCTTATCAACATCATAAAATAAAGTCCATATAGAGGTGTCTAAAGCAGTGAAGGATATATCTTTAGAACCATAAAGTATATATGGTCTTCTTTAGCATCAAAAATGGATAACAGAATTTCTATATTAGCCTTTTTGGAAAAAAAGAATGAAAATATATCAAACACAGTATTCCAAATATCCGAATTTTTTAATTACTTTATTTAAAACAAAAAATGCTAAAATAGTTCATTTGTTTTATCATTAGTTCTGGTTGGAAGAGCCGCAATAAATAGGGCAAACACTGCATGTGATTGTAAAAAAAAGGCGCAGCTAATCCATTTGTGGGCTTAGATATTGGAAATATATTTTATTTATATATAACAAATAAAACTTGTCCTTTTCTTTTGCTCTTTTTCAAAATCCTTCAACCTTCTCCAAACCAAAAGCAGAGCAAACAACTAACCATTTATGCCGGGGTCCTTTTTCTGCCACAGGGTATAGTACGATTGTGTGTGCTTTACGCTATTTGCGTTTCATCGTTGAACTAAAGAAATGCGGTCAACAGACGGGGCAACAATTTCAGCAAGAGCTGCAGCTTTGGCTGCTCGAGAGACTTGTGATTATGGCAATGAAAAAAGTTGGCATCAAGTGGATTTGATTTTGTGATTGGCAATTGACAGTAAGTCCGGCCAATTTCAGTCTCTCGACTGCCCACTTACCAGTGTGATCCATCACACACACAGATTCTAGATGCTCTCTCACGTCTTAGCAGCAGTGTTATTCAACTAATTGCTTAACTATTTAATTACAGATACGTGTTGTAAACATTTGCACAGCTTTGTTCATGCCAAATCCTGTGTGTCTATATCTTACCACAGTGCATATAGCACACCATCACAATTTGGGTTTATTGCGCACATTAAAAACAAAAACATGATGACATTTTGTCAAGTGACAGACGTTAATGCGACGTATACGCAATGACAAACCGCGAATGGCACAGTGTGTGCAATGCTTTAATTGCCCTTCACGAGCTGACCAAATGCGGATTTATTAGCCTGGTTTGCAGTTCAGTTAGCGAACAGCTATAAAGTTTAAAGTATTGCCTATGAACACACACACACAAAAGAAGCTTACTTTATTGTTATTGCACATACGCCCTGTTTGACAAGCACTTTGAAAAGCAAACACTTGAAATGCGCTTAAAAACATGCAAAAATATTTGTATTCGCTCATAAGCTTTTAAAATACATTAAAAAGAAAATTCTTATTAATTGCATGCAAATTAATAAGTCCGCAATTTAATTGCTGACCTTTAATCAGTTCACGCATTTCAAGATAAAATGCTGCAAATTAATTAGATTTGATTGCAGTTGAGCTGACAAATGGCAAATGACAAATGACGATGGCAATTTCGAAAAATTAATAATTGAACCAAACAAAGGCAAAAAGCTAGCTAAATTAATTTTGAGATTCCTTTTGGCATAATGCGGCTAATGAGCTCAATCAATTTGTAGGGTCATTGCGAATATTAGTTTATGATTTATTTAAAGCACAACTTTATGCATACACAAAGTGTTAACGAGAGCGGCCAATTAATTAGCTAATTAAATTTCCTCTTTTGGCGGCTTAAAAACTTCAACCCGACCAATTTGTTTGTCCCCTACCACAGTTCCGTTTCCGTCTCGTACTTTTGGCCTTTACCTGCTGCCAATTACATTTAGCGTCGCACCATTGTCCCGTCTGGCTTGCACAGTACAAACACACGCCTCTGCCTGCCCTTTGGGAGCCAAGGAACATTTGACTTTCGCCCAACACCAAAAGGTCTGGTAATTAAGTCCGAGAACGTTTTCAAACATTTTCAAAAAGTTGTGCACGCAGCGCAGCATAGGCGTAATTTTAAAGACGTCACTTTTGTAGTGTAGTGTTGCAAGAGGCATTAAATAATTATGTGCTTAGCCGGCTCATTAGCAGAAATATAAAACAAGTAAGGAAAGTATAGTACAGTCGAGCTTAACCGAATGTAATATGCCCAGTATTCTGCTAGATTTCGGCTGCTTTTTATGAAACTCAGAGGATCATTTCACACTAACATTCCTTAGATAATTTTCTATTTAAAATGGCTTGCCATTTTCATGGATCATGGTATGAAAAGTTTTAAATAACAAAATAATAAAAGTAGTCTTTAAGACAGGGCTCTTCCTAATTAATTACTTTTTTAACGAACTGATCAATTTATTAGTTAGTTAATTAAATAGTTATTATAGTATTGCAATAAAAACCAAATTCATTGTAATTATTCAGTAAACAATGCTTAAATACACAACACTGCTTTATAGAAAATTTAGTGCTTCGCCTCCACTATGGATGCAGATTAAGAATGCTTATACCTTAAGGTGTTTAAGCTGTCTGCCAGTTATAACAAACTTATTATACCTCCTTAACTGGTAACAAAAAGGCGACTGAAACAAAAGCACAATAAACAGCTATACTTAATAGCTTTATAGCCGAGATGTATTATATACAATTAGTTATTGTGGAGAATAGCAAGTTGGGTTCTCGTTTTAAGTTAGCTGCCTGGTAGCTGTTACTTAAAGTTTAGCTTGCTATGTGCCCTTCAATGAGGCAAATTCAAAAGCAGCTGCTTAAGGCTCATCGAACAGCAATGTGATGTTTGCTACGACTTAAAACCTAATTATGTGAATGAAACTGGACAAGCCGCAATGCAACAGATACACAGTAGTGTTGACACTTATCGTGTGTTTGAGTGGATACTCGAAACGACCACTGAAAATCAAAGGGACAGGCCACAATTGAGAGGTGCTTGAATGGTTACTTCGAACGCGCCGCAGGGAATTCAGTTGACACCTTCAGTTCAGTGTAGCTCAGTAGCAGTATCATACTGCAGTCCAGTTCAACAGTTACGGATGAAAGCGTACTCGTAAATCAATCAGGCGTATTGGTATTTTTTAATATAAAACATAACACACACACACACAGACACACATATATGGAATGAGCTGTGCTACTCGAGCCCCAGTCAAACGGTATTTGAGGTCACGGTAAATATGGCTCTCTTATCCATGTGTGCAGCAACACCCTGTTTGGAATCACATATAGATTCCACCTTCCTCTTGACTGGACAGGTGTAGTCAGAACTTGAAATGTAATTGATGGAGTTTTGTAGCTGGGTCAACGTTGGCCAAACATCATCATCATTCATCACGATGTGGGCAAAAGCGTTCTGATCGAATATCAAAAGTCTCTGTGGCATAAATCGTGCAATTCAAAACTGAATAATACAATTTTACATATTGCAAATAAATATTAAACAAATTGTCAGAATTGTTACAAATTATTACTTATTTATTTTATTTTATTTTATTTTTATTTTTCACTTTCATCCTTATGGTAATTTAAATCGTGTAAATTACTTTGTTTAAAACAAAGGGCAACATGCACATGATTTGATTACCAGTTAACCATTACCGTAGTGATGTCATTCCACATGAACATAGCGCTGCTATAGGAACCACAAAGTGAATTGTTGAAAGCGAGGATTTTTCTTAATGAAATATATTGAAAGACAATATAGATACATCCATATGTATATATTTTTACTCTCTGCCTCTCGAGCATTGTTACTCTAATTGTATCTCTACATGAACCATTTCGAATCTAGTGTGCTCTTTGGATAGTATAAAAACTTATATAATATTTTAGCACACCTAACCAACCTAAGAAGCTAACAATAATAATAACCAGTTTATTAGTTTGATTGGGCTTTTCACCAATCGTTTTTAACAAATTTTGCACCATTATTTTGCTTTCTATTTTCAAATTCTATTTTAAAAATTTAAACAAATGTATATTTTTTGGTACACATTATGCATTTTCTACTTAACTTTGCTTTAGTGTTTATTATTGTGCAGAAGGATTGAAGCAAATGCAATGCGTCTTTTGCAACTTTTATTTAATTAGCCTGAGACGGTCTGTTTAGCAGAACTCAATTAAAGAGAATTCGCTGCAAGAGAAATTCAATTAAAAGTATCACAATAAAGGCGCCAAAAGTCTGTTGAGGAAATACTTGTAAATGTTTTTTTTACCCACAGTGCGACTTTATTCCGCACTGAGATCATATTTGCTAGAATTCACGTGCTAAATTGAAACGTCAGCAAACTTGAATCACGACAGTGCCACAAAACAGGACAATTAATTGATAAGCTGCGTTCGCAGATAGGGAAGAAAAGCATGGCCAATAAATTTTGTAACAATCGATTATAAAGCAGAGATAAGCGAATATGGTATTTGTCTATATATCTATCTAATCCAAAATGAATTATCAGCGTGCAATGATTGGCTAGTAAATGGTGAGATAAAGCTCTTTTATTAGTTGTTTTATGTGTGAATCCCACTCAAATGCTGCTTATTAGATGTTCTCAATATAGCTGCTACTCATTACATGGATTTTTTATATTTACATATATGTATATATTTATATATATAGATTTCATAGATAAGATATTAATAAGCAGCATGTTATTCATGCTGCTATCTGTAGTTATAGTTATTCTTATCACAACAGTGACGTTGATTTTAGATTAATTATTTCAAAACACACACTCACATAGCTCTGAGCTAATAGACTAACTCAATTAGCAAACTTTCTAAACTTTTCAAGTGTGTTAGTATGTAAGTGTGTGTGTGCGTGGTAAAACTTAAAATTCAGTTAGTGCTCAATCGGCTGTAAAAAAAAGTATTGCAGTCATTTAGGCGCAAACATGCCACAGGGCAACTTCGCTGAGAGTAAAGCGCTAAGCGACTTTTGCTGTCTGGCTTAACACAAAATTAATTACATGCTCCTAATGCTCTTCCATTACTTCTTAAAGGGTTAAATGTAAATTTCATGCATTTCTCAAGGCGTTTTTCCTCATTCACTTGAGCTTTGTATAGTACCAAAGTAAAACAAATATTTGGCTCGGTTCCGTTTTGTTGCGGATTGTGGTGCTCATTAGGTTTCGAATTAAACGATGCCCTGCAGAGCTTCAATGAAGCGTTAAAGTAGAATTCTTGCAGCCGTTAAAAGCTGGTAATAATTATTTGAAATAAATATGCTTATAATTAAAAAATTCTTTGCGCATTTCTTTCACACATTTTCTATTCTATTTCATTTCGAAAGCCCTTGACAATGAAAGAAACGAAACATTTATCGATTTATATGTTTTTCAATTTTAATTCAATCAAAGCATTGGAAATGTGCTCAATGATTTTAAGCCGTCTAATTACACATAATTCTTCTGTTTATTTTCTTTTATGCCAAGTTGCTCCCGATAAGTATGCTATACATTTTGCATTTGGCACAGTTTTTATTTAAATATATTTTTCAGCTGCCAGTCAGCCAAAACCAACAACAACCACCAAGCAAATGCAGAAACAAAATAAAGCTACCCAAAACGAAAAAAAAAAATAAAACATAAATCAAGCGTGAATGCTTTATATTTCCCCGCCACTTACCCTCCTTTGCCGCACAGCTTGTTTAGACAGACGCGCGTCTCAAAATGTTACATAAATCAAAGAGCGACCCTCGAAAGAATTTATGCAGCACTTAACGAGGATTTAGCCGGTAGCCGCAGAAAGTCGAAGAGAAAGATAGAACGCCCACAATAACATTATTATAGCCTAGCATATTAATTGTGCCACCATCCAAATTGCATTAATTTCCAAAGCATTTGTAATTATTACGCACCACGCGGCGTATGAACAATATTAATCACGCTAAGATGCCAATAGCTGCCGACACTACCACTTATCAGAATGGGGTTATAAATATATACATATCATATTTTATATGGTTTTCTCCCACATGATTGAAAGCAAACAAAACGAGAAAGATACTCTGATAGCTGGCTTACAAGTGCCTAAAAGCAGCTACCATTTATTTACATAACGAATGAAGAGCTGAAGTTCAAGCAGCCCTTTCCCAGTCACCACTTGATAAGCACAGGTATAGTCAATCAGGTTATGACAGCAGATAGCTGCCTCAAGGTATTAAACTTAAGCATGCAAACCAAGTTACTACATGGCATTTGTCAACAGCATCAGAAATCTTTTTCCTGGTAACATATTCAAATTATGGACAAGAAACTTACTGGAAATTTCTACCATAAATTCAGTTAATGCCATTAAAATTCGAAGAATTAAATCACTTAAGCTGTGCTAATTTCCAAGAAATTTCGAGAATATTTAATAAACTAACTATTATAAGAACGATTTGATACCCTTGCAGAATTCTGTACATTTATAAAGTAGTAAAATATATTATTTGCTAGTTTCTGGAGTATGTAACTTGCTTACAATGTACATATGATTAGAGTTCATTGGAAATTTCTCTGGAATTTCAATTCAATGAAAAAGCGAGGCAGTAAGTAAGAATATTATTTTTCAAGGGAAATACAACATCTGGGAGTTGCGCAATGTGAAAGTAATAAATAGATTTAAGTAAAAAACTTTATCTTAATTCAAAAAAGCATAGAAAATTTCAAATAATATTATAAGAACAATTTGATACCCTTGCAGATTCCTGTACATTTTTCATACTGAGGGTACAAATAGCTGACTTATTGTACGCTAAACTAATGATAGTAATCTGAAAAGAATAAATATTTGCTAGTTTATAGAGCATGTTATATGTTTACAGTGTACATATAATTATAGTGCATTGGTAATTTCACTGAAATTTCATAAAACTAATTGCAAAGGAAGGCAGTGAGTAAGAATATTATTTCTGTAAGCAAAGACAATTTTCAAGTGAAATGCAACTTCCAGGAATAAAAAAAAAGTGCACAACGTGAATGTGAAGATTTATATAAGTAGTACATGAGCAAATAGTGGCAATTTCGTAGAAATTTTAAATGCCTGGAAAAATGTTCTATTTAACCAAACAACAGAACAGAACAACAGTTTCTTTTAAATTATTTATAATTTTAATTTTTGGCAACATTAATCCAGTATAATAGCTGGAATTGTTATTATTATTGCTGTAGAATTAAACCTCAACAGGTGCTTCGAGAAACGCTTGCAACATCAACAAGTATGTGGACTGTTTTAAAAGCGTCATTGCAACGCCGATATAAAAAATGGTCGCAAAGTGGCCATCAAAATATTGACAGCACATAAACCAACCGCAAGAAGAAAACAAAAAGTAAAACCCAATGTGTTGTTAAGTAATGGCAGAAACATGAGTGTAAAGTGCTATTAAAATAATGTGAAGCAAAAAACATATTTTGTGCATTTTAGCTATAACATTTACACAACAGCATTGAATATCAATGAATTACAGTGCGTATGCGCAATTTTGCCCAACTCCCAACAGAGTGTGTGAACATTTCATTTATTTACATTTACAATGTATTAAATGTCATTTTGAATTTATGTTATTTTAGCTACAATTTATATCGACATAAATACAACGACAAAATGTTTATGTTGAAACCAGGGGAAAACAAAACATGATTGACCTGGCAAATACTCATTACCTGCCATATTATGATGTGCAATGTGCATATTAACATTTTAAATTGATCAATAAATGTAATGTGAATAAGGTTTTCTGTGCACTTGCCCTCTAACCTTTCATTATAATTGCTCGAAGAAAACAACTTTGACCTATGGCAATTCCCCAAGCTGGGAAACGACACTTAAGTGAATATCTCAACTCACAATTGTCGCAAGTAATGTGCCGTTTTGTGACCTGTAAGTAATCGTTTTCAATAAAAAATGTAGCAGGAACTCGATGTCAATCAATAGCACAAATTGTCATGAAAATGTTTGACTTAATGTCGCAGACATCAAAAATTAATTGCTGGGTAATATAATAGCACGGAAAGGAAAACCCAAAAAATATAAAAAATTAAAAAATATAACGAAAAAGGAAAATGGAAACATTTGTCAGTGCGTTTTAAAACTGGCTACAAAATATGGGTTTGTGTGTCTAGTAAACGCCCATAATTAAAGGCCCAGAGTAATGTAAGTGTGTTTTGTGTGTGAGTGTCTGCCCACTTCCTACTTCACAATCTGTGTGATCTGTCTGCTGCGGTTTCGTAATGTATTTACTTGCCTCATATGAGTTGGCTAACTACATCCGTGGCACAATTGAAATGCAAATCGATGTTGCCAGCAGCCAAACAGCAAACTGCCTTAAGGAATTGCAACCAGCGACTATGGTGAGTGGAGTGGCAAAACCAAACTGTGGTAATGAGAACAGTGCTGCTGTTTTGGCTACATTTGTACGCAGATTTAGCAGTTAAGTAGTTAAGAGGCAAAAGCTTCTACTTTCTTCACAAAAGTTTATATTGTTTTTACAAAACGGTTAAAAAGAAGGAAGAAAAATTCAGTTGGGCATCTTGACCGTGTAATACCCTCTGACTTTCATTTCCCTTAATATGAGTTTAAAACGGAGCAAGCGCTGCAAGAACTTAACATGCACACGTGCTCGTATGTCTGTCTCGCTTGCACACATGCTTTCGATTACGCTGCTTGTGTGACGGCAGCTTCTGCAATCGAGCTCACTGCTAGGCACGTGGCTGCGGCCCTGCTGTATATTTACGTTCTTTGGTGTTTGATAACTATCTTAATTCTAGTCCGATCTTGATTAGATTTTCAGAATCGTTTGATATTGTATGTCTCTGACTAAAATGGAGATTGGAGCTCTAACCATCTCTGCGTTCTGCTCATTTATACGGACAGACAGGCGGATAGACTCGGCTCGGCTTGTGATGCTGATCAAGAATGAATATATACTTTATGGCGTCTGTCAAGCCTTCTTCTGCATGTTACATACGTTTAACAAGCCCAATATAGCCCTAAAAGGGTATTAAAACATGACATATTTCACATTCATTTCTTTATTAGTTTCCATTAACTTTGGTATTAAATCCAACTGTTAAGCCCATGAAATTCAGGCAACACTGTGTGAAATAACTGCTTTCAGCAATGCTCCTTACTGTGCACACAGTTGTGTATCTAATGAGTTAGTAAATAGTAAGCCACTTACTTAGTTGTATATTTGGTTTGTTTAAGCAAATTATCAAAGTGCCAAGCAATTGTAGTACAAGACCAAGACTGCAGTTTACAAAAGTTAATTATGAGTGCTAAAAATTTGCAGACTGTTTGCGAATCATATTTTAACGAAACAGAACATTCAACTCCAGCTGAAAATTGCATAGTTTTGCAGTGCATGTCATTGCATATATTAGCTACACTGAGCGCATCTTTCTGCTAATGGAGCATATTTTTTGGCCCAAACAGTTAACACATGGCTCAAAATTCAGTTGCATGGGATTTCTGCTCTTTGGAAGGCACGGGAAAAGCTGCAGTTGCTGCTGAAAAAGAAACTTCGTTGGTAAAGAGTTTAGTTAAGCTGAAAAGGCCAAAACATAGAATGTGACCACTTAAAATAAACTTGTATCTCGTCGGAATTGACAGACAGTCATGACTATAACATATGCACCATTATTATTGTTCAAATATATAAAGGTTTACCGCGTGGGTAAAGTTCCTTTAAGCCTGCAATATACTTCACAAAAAGTTGCATAAAAGCGTGCAAATCTACCCACACACACACACACAGATTCACTCCTTTTCAATGCGTGGGCGCAATTCTTTACAGTGACCGCTAATTGGACGCTATTTGACTATATGCTGAAAAGACCAGCTACAGATTATGCATCCCGTTTTGATAAGAAGTGTTTTTTATGGAATGCTCTCTTCTGCCGTGACGGGATATAAAAATATGCTCAAAAGGTTTTAGACATGTGTCCATTTGCCCACGCATTCAATTAATTAGCTTGTTTTTAATCTTTCTAATTCAGTAAAATATTTTAATGACATTTATTTCTGACTTAAGCCAAGTTGAATTGCAACGGCTAACTAATTGTCCAATATGGTGATGGGCTGAAAGCTTATTGAAATTTCAGCAGTTGAAGTTGATCGATGTGTGCTGTCAATGTGAGAACTAAATTGATTAGTCACAATGTATTCAATTGCATAGTGTTGAAATTCAAGTCATACGATACATGTATGAGATAAAATATATTGCATATAAGATTTTGTTGAATTTCAACTGGTAACCAAAGTGCTGTCTCAAAATTTATGTCAAGTATACGTCATGACAACAGCCGTGCAACATAACGCTCAACTTTGCTACATCTCCCAAAAGCGTTCAGTGTTTTTTTGGGTCGCTTCGTGTGACAGTTTTCCCCTCTTGCAACAACAACAACAACAGCAGCAGCTCATTGTGCTTTTCTTTTTGCTCACTTTTGTTGTCGCCTGGCTCTCGAGTGGGTTTGCCAAATGAGCATATTAGCACTTTAAAAAGACTTATAACTGAAGAAAACAAAGAGAATAAAATTTTTAGGAGAAATGCTTGACAAATAGTTCTCTGTAAGCGAGTATTATGTGAGAAATATTTAATAAAACTGATTTAATTTAATTTAAAATTTATTTATACTTAAAATGTATTTAGAAATGTAACTCAAAAATATAATGGAGTTAATTAAAAAAAAAAAAAATTAATAAAATTAAGTTAGTATAATTTCTAAGCTTTTACATTTCCACTCATATAGTCGTAGGTGATAATTATACTACCAACTTTGTATTTAACTTACATTTGCTCTTATAATTTGGTATTTTTAAATACTAAATAGTTTAAAATGTAAATGTATAACAAGCAAATTAAAAGAAACAGGTTTATAAAAATGTTTATTCACTCTCAGTTATACAAAACAAATAGAACAAAATTTACAGAATATTTTATTTGATGCTTAAGAGTTTTTGAAAAGAGTACGATTAAACCCATTATTAAATATTTTGAACAAAAATTTTTAGTTTAGTCCTGTATTTTGAAAGTTATTATTCCAACTTATGTAGAAGAATTATTAATATATTCCTTATCTCAACTAAAAGAAAATACATAAATAATTAAAAATGAATAACCATATCAATTAATTTCCGTTTCTATAAATGGTCACAATTAAAAATTCTTCGTATAATCATTAAAAGTTCAACCAATATTCCTCGCATATATTTTATTTGATTAAAAGCAAGAACTGTAAGTAGTTTTCCACCTGACTCTATGATTTAGTGCCTTTCACTACATTTCACTATCAGAGTAGTGCATTTGCTAGCCCACAATAGCGTTTTCAGCGCCCACACGCGAGCATTATCTGTGTCGAGCTTTTAGCCTGGCTAACTGGGTGCTTCATGGGCGACGGTGTCAAGTCAAGACAATTGCCATTGTTAGCAAAGCACTGTGAGCAACTGAGAGAGCTGAGCTGAAAGCATTTTATTATTATGACGAGTCCTGTAAGGATGTCAACAAACATGCAACTACATAACACACGTGGCGAAGTTCATAATAGAAATTTATTCGCATCATCATGGCTGGACAAAAACTAGGGCCTGTTCATTTGGGGGCGTGGCTGGGAAAATGTGTCAGCACTTTGCAGTTTGCATTTTGTAATTTTAGATGCACCTGCTGCAGCTGTGCGACCCTATCATCAGTTGCAGTCAACCGTGGCGTATGCGTAATTTGTAATTGGAAAGAAAACTGTGCATGCCTGAGTAACTGAGTAATTCGATGACCTTGTCGGCAACTTGGCACCACAAGAGAGAATGTGGTGAGGAACTTAATCATGGACGACAATAATTAATGGGCTGCCAAAATAGTTGAGCTGGGAACACGGAGCCTAAGACACTGACAACCTGTCAAAGCTGTAAACCAAATACTTGTTGCATACTTTTAGGAGACCAAGAAAATCGAATGTAAATTGTAATCCAAAACGTTAGCAGCAGCTCTTTTTGGGCAGGGAATGAGGAGTATGTGTGTCTCTGTGTGGGCGAAAATATTAAAGCATATTTTTAGCTTTAACCTTGCACATTTCACGACATGCCCGACAGGAAGAAGAAAAGGTGGGAAAGCGGAGAATGGGGGCTGAGAACATGTGTCAAATTTAACAGCTTTAAGGCACGTTTAAGTAAGCATATATTGACACTGATTGGCTACGGTCTGGTAATTTTCGAGAGCACAGCAGGATGCGGAAAAGGACATGTCGTTCAGAGCAACCGAACCGATCCGATCCCAGCTGCCTGGCATTTCAACTGGACTTCACACGTTCTGGTTTCGGTTTTGGTTGGCAGCATTTTGACTAATTGACCTGTAGCTGAAACTGGCTAAAACTGCTGGCAATGATCAAACCAACTAAGCAGTTAGTTTATGGCTGCTGTTGTTGCCCCCCAAAGCGATTTGATGTGACCCAAGGCAGAAACCTATTAATAAAACGCAGAGAAATGCTCACGCTTAATTAAGCTATCGATTTGTAGCGGTAAAAAACCAGAAATTTACAATAAACAACAAAACCCAAACACACACACACACATTCAAGTATACTTCATACTGCAAACCAAATTTATAACTGACAGTTTTTGGGTAACGCTTTGAACTGTAACCAATTGCACTAGAGAATCAAAAGAAACTATTAATCCAGCCATAAATATTTATGTTTTTTGGCTGTTTATGTATTTGTCCTGTTGCATACTGAGTAAGAAAGTACTGCGTTTAGTACTACTTCAACGTCCAACAATATACTGAGTAAGAAGATTTCATGGTTATTAAAAGCTTCCCAAACTCGAGCCGTTTTGAGCTTTCAATCTTGTTGATTAAATTGCTTTTTAATAACAATTTCAACTTCGTTTTTTTTTTTTGCCCAAACTCAGCTCGTGTATCTTTTGAGTATTTGGCAGACACTTTGACAACCTTTTATTTTATGAAAAAAAAAATTTAAAAATTAATGAACAGATATCTACTGTGATAAAAGTGTTCTATTATAGGATATTCGGTTTCTAGCTTCTATATTTTGTCGCACTTATGTACATAGAAAGATTATTGCTAAATAAATTCCATAGAAAATGTTTTAAATTCCTTATAAATTTAAGTAATTTACAGAAAATAACTAAAACTCTATTTATGTGAGCAATAGGTAGGCTTTCAAAATGCCTGTAAAGCATTTGCGATGTTTATAAAAATATTTTATTCTATGCCACCCACAAGAAGCTAAGAGCAAAAGTTATTGACACCTTTGCTAAGGGGGAAACGTATAAATTCATTAAATTAATTTTAGAACATCATGATCGATGAGACAACGTGACTAAAGTCAAGTTCAGAGCATGACAGTTCTGTGCACTCAGATCCATACGCACTATAAGTAATTAATAACCTTGTCAAAAGGCGTTAAAGCCAAAAGCAGCACGAGGAATACATTTCATTAGCAAAATTGCATATAGGGACGACGAAGCAACGTGAGTTCAATGGGAATTTCAAATTGAATTGTGCTTCACTCTGGCTGCGAGTAGCTCATAAAATTGTGTAAGCATTCAAACAGACACTCACATTTCCTGCTACGTTGACAGGAATTATGTAAAAAAAAAGTAAAAAATACTTCTCATTTATCGTAACGTTTGTAAAATGTCAATAACATTTGTATTGCCCTCATGTGGTTGGGTTCAGTTAGTTTTTCACAGTTTTGTAACAGACACAAATGTATCTAAACTTGGACACTGCTAAATTGCAAGGCAAAAGCAGGCCATTGGCATGCAGTACTATCTTTAATAATACTATATATATTTTGAAAACGGTTCACTTAGCTGACTATTACCTGGCACTTGGATATCCCTGATTGTGAAACCATTATAACAAACGCTTGGCATAACAACATTCACATGTCTTCTTCTCCTACTCTATTCACTAAAATGCTAATGACCAGAAGTGTCCATTGTTGATTTTGAGTTGTAAATGGGTTCCATAAGCCATGTGTTTATAATTAAATCGATTGGATTGGCTCACAAAGAGTGTTGCTTAGAGTCTAGACAAAAGCACAAAATTCTCAGAAAATTAGAGAATGAGCGCACAGTATACAAAGAATAACAGTTTGAGTATATAACTACTAAAACAAGCAACAGTCCAGTAAGCAGAGTGCAGTAGACCCCAGACTACATATCTGTTTTACATAAGTTTTAAAAACAAAACCGCGATCACACTAAACACAGCTCCTCTTTCTCATTGTGCTTTAAAAGCGCAGGATCTAAAAGTTTAATAAGCTAAATTCTAGAACAAAAATCTGTACCAAATTTTATCAAGACAGCTCTAAAACTGAATGACTTTTCGCAAAATAGTTAATGTACAATTCTCATATAATAATGCAGATAAACAATATTTCTATTGCTTTGTGAATATATCAATTTAAAGACAACATTTTGCTGCGCTCATTGAAAACACAATCACTAAACCAACAACATGTACAAGTTGGCGCATAAGAAGTCAACACAATTGGCGACAACTGGTCCAACAGTATCAGTTTACCAGTTAACCAGTGAACAGTTAACAGTTCCAGCTACCGACTCTCAGTAGTCGAGTGCAGCTTATTGCAACTGCAAAGTTGCCACAGTGATAAGTTGTTTGTGTAAAATTTGCGTAAATGGGCAGACGATGTTTGGGTAAAGCAAACTCGGACAACACTTGAAACCCAAAGCAATGCCAACTTACAACAGTACTGTCATTGTAGCTAGTTAATAGCTAGATTTGGAGTGCATATTCTTAACTAGTTTTGGCAAATTAAGCTAGTTTATAGCTAGATTCTGCAATTTAAATCCTTAAACAAAAGTATGAATGCGATGCTATTGGAGTGAAGCCGAGAAAAATAAATAAAAATAATTTGACATTTAATAAAATATATTTATTTATAATTAAAAGAGATTTTAACACTAAATTTGACGTTTCTTTTTTAAATTTCTTTTTGAGTTTCTAAACTAGCACTCTTAATTCATAAAATTCTGGCAACACTGATACACTACTTACCAATCCAGCCCAAGTCCGACTTCAAGCCATTCACCTCTTAAGTCCCTCTGTCTGTCACATTACGGTTTTCAACGGACGCTACAAATCGCCAGAAGGGCGAAAAACTAGCAAACGAACATTCAAGCCGAAGCATTTGGTGTCATTCTCGCAAATACCCAAATACTCAAACACCTAAACACCCAATTCCATTCCAACTCCTTCTTTGCTGTCCCACATTCCTAGTCAGTCTTGTGTCCCGCTGCGCTTCGAGTGGCTCAAAATCCCTAGCAATTTGTCGCAACAACTCGCATTACATTGCAAAACGATGTGCAAATAGAAACGGCAAGCAAACTAAAGGGATTTGCCCATAATGTGCGCCCCAAAGTATGCTACATTCTTTTTTTCCATCCTTTTTCGTCAGGCTTTTCGCATTAAACAAGACGTTAAGCAAAGAGCATTTGAAGAGTGTGTGTGTGTGTTTTAGCTAGAATATCCAAGGGTTAGCGCTATTATGTTGAAGAGCTGACCAATATGTCTATTCGAATCTATGGTTGTTTGTTTACCCAGCAAATTCATTGCAAATGAATATTGATAATATTATGTAAATTACAAATAACTTTAAACCGTAATAATGCAATATTTTGAAGTTTATTTTATTCAGTTCTTTGTTGATTTATCTGACACAAGATGACACAAGTATTGTGTTGCTGTGAGGAATACAAATATTATAAACATGGAAGTAAATTCGATATTAAATTATTGTATCAATTTTAAAATTTGCCAAAGAAAGCAATGAAGCTCGCAACATTCTTAAATTAAATGCTAACTGATAAAATATCTCAATTATTATACTACATAAAATGTTAAAGTAGGCTACTTTTATTTAATGCCTCCAAACTGTACTTATGAATAAAACTACTAATTTTGCTATTAACTAAAAAATGTTGCTACCATTGTGGATAACAATGTTAAAAATTTCTGCGAACTTTAAAAATAATATTTCAAAATACCAATTGCGCAAGACGGTGCAGCCATTCTTAAGTTTTAGTACATCTAGCTAAATTTATCGACTTTCTTTTATATACATATATATATATATACGTAGATTTAGATTTCTATTTAATTTTTGTTTAAAAAAAAAAAAAAATTGTAGATGATGTATTTATACAAATGGAACTGCATTAAATAAACACATATCAATGTTTTAAATATAAATTCTCGGAAATGCATATATACTTTTTTTAATCGATTTGTAGATATATGAAAAGTTGTTGATTTACTTAATTTTAATTTTAATTTTAATTTAAATAGCTAATATTATATAACATTAAATATTGAAATACATTTCGTTTTAAGTGTGTATAAATATTTTGTATATTAGTTCGTTCCTATTTAAAACATGATATACTTAACTATAATATGTTATAAACTATGAACTTTTAAATTTAATTTTAGTTAGTCAACTCTCATACATCAGTAGAAAAAAGTAAATAATAAAACAAGACTTTTCACAGTTATGCAGTTATGAAAGAAAATGTAAAAATACTTAAACAATTGTGCTATGCATTCCAAAACTAAGTCAAAACAACTGATAAATTGTGTGCTCAATAATTTATGAATTAAACTTGCTGTCTTTTTTCAATTTCATGCTGGTTGCCAAAGCTCAAACATTAAATTGCAAGACTTGAGAGAAACATGTGTTTTATTTTATGGCTTTGCCTAAAAAATATAAACGTGTGGTATTTGCCTTGGAATAAGAGCAAATTTTCAACTCGTGTGGGAATTTTATGAAAGCACAGCATGTGACCAAACAAGAACGCATAAAGTGTGTGTATAAACGCAAATTCAAATAATAGAATTTTCATAATTTTTATATGAGGGGCGGGAGCGGTGGATGGGATAGGGCGTTGGGCTGTGGTCCATAAATTGATTAGTCTAAATGTGGCACAATAAAATGGGCTAAGCTGGCCATTAGGCTCATTACAAGGACAAGGGCAACAAGCCACTATATAGCAAATCACGGACCACCAGATATGAGACGCCCCAGCGACTCTTAAGGGGACTCCCCGAGCGACCAAATGTATGCGAATAAACGAATAAACGAAGACTACGGAATCGAGAAGATACCTCGTGTCGTTGCTCTACATAAAAAATACATTTGTGTCTGCAAAAAGTTGCAAATGTGTGCGTTGCGTGTTGCATACTTTTTTTGTGGGGCATCGCACGTTTCATTTCCCCTTGCCGCCTTATAAGAATTGAGTTTTGTGCGTGTCTATGCTTGTGTAGGTGTGTGTGTGAGTGTGTGGGTGTGCAAATGTATGGTACACCATTTATACATCCTGTGGGAGCTGTCCCATTTACAGGATCACAGCATCAAGTTACCAGTTAAGTACTGAGCACATATTCATACCCTCTAAATGCCATTAAAGGATTTGATCCAATTAGCAATTATTTAAAAAACCTAACAATTCAGTTGAAGTGGTTATTTATAACAAAGTAAAAACTTTAAGGAACATTTAAAAAATAAAATTATTTTGCAATCTAAAAAGTGCTTTAGTTACAGGGTATCTAACAGTCTAACCTCTGTGCCCACAGCAATTCTTTTGGCTTTAATGCTTAAAGTTTACTCTGTTACCCGAAACTTTGCTGGATTTTCATTAATAATGGAAAATGTCATGAATGGCAATTAAAGTTTTTGCCAGTTGCTTGAAATATCCAGAACCGGAAATGGCGGCTGACTGTACGGGAAAAGCGCCGGCGCAGCTGCCATTGAAATCCTCTTGATTTGTGATTTAAATAAGGAAAACAGTCCGGATATTAATAAATGGAAAGAATGTGCGCTAATTAGGTACTCATTGTGATTCGCGGAACGAAAGAGTGAAGACTGTCATTCAAGTGAAAAATAACAATTTGAATTTTATATATACATACATACTACATACTACATTCAAGTATTTAAAGTCACGGACTGCAAACTAAAGTCAATTATGAATTCACGCCTGAAAGCATGCTATGGAATTTGATTTTTCTACAGTTAAAAAGTTTCCGACTTGGTCACTTGGCCTTTTCCTCTCGCTCTTTTTGGTCCGGGAATTCAGTCATTGTACTTGGGGACATGCAAATGTAGGAGACACTTAATTTAGTTTGTAAATACTTGTGCATATTTTTAGGCGTGACTGACAACGAGTTGACAGCATAACAAACAACAAAAAAAACGGCAACAAACAATGCACAACAACAAAAAGTTTAAAGTATTTTCAGCTTTGACAGTGTGTTGAATATAAGAGATTCAAAATTTGCTTAGTTTTTGCGTGGATTATGAAAAAAAAAACTCTATCATAAAGTAAATTTGTAGAACTAATACCCAAATTTTAGCGCTTGTGAACTACATTAAATTAATTTTCGGCTACTTCAAATTGTTCAGTTATTTTTAATCACATAATTCACTGACAATTTGCTTTGCTTACTTTTTGGCCGCGAAATATGTTTAATTAATTAACATAAATGGAGGCGAAATGCCAAAAACTGTCGCCAGTTTTACGCTTCAATGTGCCAAACGATGTTAATGGGCTTTCAATTATGTTGATGGCACGGATTCCGAGAGTCCAGCAACAGAAATAAGCTTTCCAGTAGCGCCCAAAAGTGGGCAACGGCATTTTGTACTCAACTCGCCGCACAACAAGAAACTAAGGAAAATAAACAACAGCAACAACAGCAACAACAACAACAACAATAGAAATCGGTGGATTTCTGTTTTTTAATTTGCCAGCGTCAACAGTTTTGCTGCTCAGTTTCGCTTTTTGGGACACATTTGGCCGCAGGACCATGTCAAGCATACGACCCGTCAGACAGACCGTCTGTCAGACTGACAGAGAAACCGAGAAATAAAAACAACTTTTCAAAAACTGTCACTGGGAGTTTTGTCTATTTGATTTCCCCTGTAATTATAGCATTCAGCGACTTTTGTCCTCGTTTTAGTCGCCGTCCTCGTTTTAAGTTTTTGTTCTGACCAAGTTCAATTTCAAGTTTGCCGTCAGTCGACAAAAAAATAAACGAGAGGAAGGTCAAAGGCAATCCAGGATTTAAGCTGAACCACCATGTAATTTGAAGTTGGACATTGACAAGCTGCCGTCAATGTGCGGCTATTGAAACTAGTTGTACACTTGTAAAGGGAATAAGTAACAGTTTACAGATGTTTGCAATCTTGAATTTTAGACAATTTCAGACAATATTTACGCATTTTATCAGAGCCGTTTTGTAATAATTAACTTTCGCATTTGAATTTAGATTTGATGTTCATTATGTTTAGGCTTTAAATGAGAATTTCTTAGAGACAATACAACATTCTTAGCGGTAAGCGCATTAGCATGTAAAGCTGCTTACACAATAAGGCGTGACTACTTTCTATTGCGTGGTACAGTGGTAATTAAAGCATAAATTTCAATTTCACGCTTGCCACAACACAATCTGAACTATATACTACATACTATGTGTACTTGCCAACGCCTCCAGATGCCACACAGTGTCAATGTTGTGTAACATTTAACATTTAATTTTGGATGGAAGCACGTGTCCAAACATGTTTAGCATTAATGTTACACGGTGGCATGGGGGCATTATCAATAAATTTACATTTGCCGATTTATGGCCAAATATTTTATGTCTGCTCTGTCTAAGAAAAAAAAACACAAGCAGACAAACAACGTGTTCATGACGTGATAAGTGCCCGAGTGCGAAGCCCAAATGAGGTGTAAATAAATTGCACAAAATTCATTGCCTGCTTTTAGGCGCCGCCTGAAATTCAACTTCACTTGAAACCAAGCTTAAGGTCCACTTTAAATTTATAACACTTGAACGTCTCGAATGCCTTATCTAAATCATTCATTGTCTAAGCACAACTATTTCTCGTATTTGTCTTTGTGGCTAGCTTTGCTAGACATGTCTTGTCTGTTTATAAATGAAACCATCATTGCCATTATTACTATTATTATTATTTTTATCGTTCATGTCGCCAATGTCCTGCTAGCCATGTCCTTCTGCGTGCCACCGAGTTTAATGGCCATTTGCCACATTGCTCTGGAGCTTAGAGCGTCAATGGATGACTCTTGATGCCATTATTAGTACATTGGCAGCGCATTTTGGTGGACAACCACTTAACCAGGGTCCTCAACTATATCAACTAATTGCAACTAGTTCTTAAATATAAATAGTTGTAGTAATCTTTGACGAAAGTTAACTGAACAGCTAATAAACAGGAAAATATGTACAGTCTGGGAAAATTTGTTTACTTATCGCAAAAAAAAAAACAAAAAAACACTTTAAAAAAAAAACTTGTAAAGCTTAATTGTTTAAAAGTGTTTATTGATAATTAGAAATGGGTAGCATTCCAATATTTATTAAATAAATATTAAATATTTATTAAGAATTTTTAAAGATTCAGCATTTTTAATTTAGGATGATAGTTAATTTAATTATAAAATTATTTATTATAAATTATTTTTGCTTTAAATATATTAATGTATTTAAATGTATACAAAAGTCCGATTGCTTAAATCTACATTATTATAAACCAATATAAAAACTTTTCTACATCATCAGGTTGTTTAAACTTAATTAACTAATATATATAATTTTGAATTTAAAAGTAAAATTATTAATAAAATATATTTTCTTTATTATTCATATCTATAAATTTTTAAAAACATTTTCACGCTGATAAAATTAGCAACAAATTACTAGAAATTCTTTAGTCTTATATTATGGCAGCAAACAAAATGCATATATGACATATTTTCTTAGAACTCTTTTTATTTAATTCCATATTTTTTTCTATACAATTTAAGTAAATTTAAGCTTTTAATGCTGGGCAAATCTGTTAAGCTGCTTAGTAAACATAAAATGTAGTATTAAATACTATTTTTATTAAAACTATTATAAAACCAAATTAGTAATTCATAAGAACTTTGACGGTGTTTTAGCGGTATGCTCATGAGAGTATACATTATTTGCAAGTTGAAACAGTTAACGTAAAGTTTATAGCAAAATAACTTCCTGTCACGAAACCACACAAAAAATAGAAACAGAATGTTATGAAAGTAAAGATAAGCGATGCTGGCAACACACATCACAGAAGTTTCACAATTTCTGCTTTGATAATGAAAAACGGCAACAAAAAGATGGCAAGTAAAAAATATACACAAACTTATGGTAAGCTAAAGACTTTTGCTTCATTTTAAAGACATCATATTTTCCGCTCGGCAAGGTTATTACAGCAAAGGGAAAAGGACCCTAAAAAAGACATCAATTGGTGTGTAATTTTAGACATTTTTTGACATTGCTTCCAGCACCTACATACTCAGCGATGTATGGCCATAAAATATATTTTCTTAGATTTTTCATAAGCACGATATGTGTAACATATATATGTACATATAACCACGTGTGTGTGTATATATATACTGTGCATTCTGACGTCCTTTGCTTGCCTGTCTGCGGATATTTTGAAGTGGATATTGATGAATTTATATTGGATTTATGTGTTGGCTGTCGCAAATTGCTGTTGTTCTTTAGCCGTGCTCTTTATTTGCGGCTTAAGTGCTTATTTGTTGTTGTTCTTTGTAATTTGAGTTTTCGCTTCCAAAAAAACAAACAAACAAAAAACATTTCGAAATTGATGACCCATGTGGTCTGTCAGCTTGGCCATGCCCCAGCTGTAAGGCTGAGCTTGGCCATTCATTCATTTAACTCCCACAACCTGTAGTTACAAGTAATGTGCAGCGAAATGACACGTGTCCACAGAACATGCAGATCAAACCAACCCTAAAAAGCACGTTAGCCTCTTAAAAAAAAATGGTAAAACTTCTCGGAAACTCTTCAGTCAAAGTAAAAGCTGCTTATGTAAATGAATTTAAGTGGTTCTGCTTCCACGCAAAAAGGTCAAGTTGAGGTCGGGGGATGTGATTTTACACAATGGCTAGGGTGTTTAAATCACAAGTATATTAACAGCACAGTTTGCCTCAATCAAATGTCTACTTAGTTTATTTCAAAGTCAATCGAACTTGAATTGAAAATTCCCCATTCAATTGCAATCCTTTTCGCTTCTGTTTTCGCTAATCTGAACCATTTGTTAGATGCTAGTTGGGAAAAGTAATAGTTTCAGTTAAGTTACAAATTGAAACAATTGAGTTGAGATTTTACCTTAAGCTCAAATAAATCACACTCAATTTATGCACTTAAAGTTTAACTCAATTTTTCTGGCCAAAATAAATCGTAACTGTAAACGGACAATTTCAGGCATTAACCTTTAGACATTATTACAACTTAGTTTAGATTAAATGCCAAAAAAAAGGGTATGTCTGCAGCTCTAAAGTTTTATCCACTTCATTATTCCAATTTGACTAACTTGTTCGATTTGCTTGCCAGCATATTTTCATAATACTGTTGTTGTTGCTGCTCCTTTTTGTGTCCCTTTAAAAACCTACAAAAATGAAAGTAGATAATCCACTGCTGACTGAGTTCGATTTTGTGTATTGTATTTTTTTTTTGGGCCAATCAATCAGTGGCAAAAGCTTTGCATTTTTTGACAACTAAATTGAAGTCATCTTTATAAAATTAAAGTTAACAACACTTGGCCAACTCTACAAAATGTAAAAAAAAGCACATCTGCAGGTGAGAAGTAAACAGTTTTGTAAAACCAAACAGCCGCCGGCTGGAATACCATTAAGACAAGAAAAATAAAAATAAACTCTGTGGACTTTGTCACACCCCCAGGCCTGTAATAACATAGACAATGGCATAACAATGTTTGGAATAAAACAGGGGGCAGTGGACGGCAACAACAACAACCGAAAATTACATTCATTTCCGACTTCCGGCATCACGTAGCCGCAGCGTAGTCACAATGCCACTGAAACTGGACACCAAATACTCAACTTCCGGCATTTACAAATTGTCCACTTTTGCGGGGTACTGGGCGAGTTTTTACTAAGGGTGCAAAATTCAAACGCGTTGGCTTGTTAATAATTTGTTGTGTTCGTTTCAAAATCGTGTTTTTATACCCGCTGCAGGGGGTATAATAAGTTTGTTAAAAGTAAAAAACAAAATGATTTCGGAAATGGTAAGAACTTGATGCAGATATATAGTGAATAGTTATATAAATACAATCCGTGGGTTTAATAAAGTTATGTCCGTAAACTAAAGAGTTCACTAGTTACAACCATGTGCAAGAGGAAGACAGAGAGAGCTATGGTCAGCGCGTAGGTAGTGCTTAGTTAATGTAGATAAGTATATTCTCAACATTACAAGAAACACAGCTTAATGACACTTGGTATATTACTGTTGAGTGCGCTTGACTGTACTTAACTTTGTTTGTCAGTTATAGAAAAGGGTAAAAGTGACTTTTATAAATGCGTTTTGCACTGGAATGCACTAAAATGAAAGTTTTAACTTCAACCTAAAATGTAAAAATTGCTTCAGCAAGTTTTTAAGATGTTAAACAGAAATAAAGATATTTTGGTTCGTATTGAAGTAATTGTTTTGAGGAAATACCAAACGTTAGCCCTTTTGGTTTAAAGAACTTATCTTTAATCTCGACTTTGAACTGATGATTTCGCATACGATATTTATAAAGAAACTCGTACCTTTTAGTCGAATAATAATTTCATATTGTATATTGAGAAGCTCATAATATATACATGTCTGCAACTTTGCATTCACCTCATTTGAAAACTATATACATAGCTTATTAATTTGCCGAATAACACAAATGAAAGTTCTTTAACCTGCTGCATTAGTTATTATTTAAGGCAAACACTTCACACGGAATGTTTAGCAAATCTCTTAGCTTACTATCCAATACACAGTTTATAAATAATAAGTCTTTAGTTAATGCTTAAAATTGTATTTTAGAAATTAGGTGTATAAGTGGTATCACAAATTTCCATCTTTAAACCTTTCCATAATATCCAATTATTATCTAAATCTATGTTAAATATAGTATAATAAATAGTTTGTGCTTACTTGGCTTAATTTTTTTTAACTGCTCTCTCAACTTCTCAGCTTACATCTACCAATTGCATTTGGGCCACATCACTTTCTGATTGATCTGAATTAAACTGGTTTGCTTTCGGTCCATCATCAACTCATCATTAGTCTGTCAGTCTCCCCGTTCCCGTTGTCTGACCAGAACCTAATCGAAAGCCGCCACTATTTACCATTCTGTTATTTTTTTTTGTGTTGTGCCCAAGATAACTCACAAAATGTTGGCTGAAAATGATTTGTTGGCATTGCACGGAAATGTTGAGAGAACTTTTGTCCAATTGCTCTAGCTTGGCCCATAAGCATGTAAATTGGATTTGTATATGCATGTGTGTGTGTGTGTGTGTGTATCTGTATGTGTGTGTGTGTGTGTCTGACTCTGTGTGGGCGATGAAATGTGCACGCCGGCAACGCGACATTTGTGACGTTTGTCAAAATTGAAAGTGATTTATCATCGTCTCATCGTTCTCGTCATCGCCATCATCGTTGCTCGTTGCCCAACGCATAAATGACGAATGAGTTGTGAAATATTTGAAGATAATGCTCGTAATTTTGCCCCAGTGTGGGTCAATCAGCAATCCCAAAAGTAGGCTTTAAATAAAAAAGAAAAAGCTGTCAAATAGGCAATTGTTCGCCAAATTACACATGACGAGATTGAGGCAAATACTGACACATAATAAACAAGCTATTAACACATTGTTCAATCTAGAGTTTTCATCCAAAACATGCTTCATCGGGCAGTAAAAAAAAGTTGACACTAGACATCAAATTAAAAAAAAAAAATATTGAAATTATTACCTTAATTTGTAAGAATAATTTCCGCTAAAATTCTAAAATTTTTTTTTTATATATTTTCATTTACGTACTATTTTAAAATTTTCTGCTACAGAAGCAGATTTAATTTAATTTACTTTAACTTTCCAACTAGTTCAATAAACTTTGTTTTAGAAAACGGCATAAAAAACACTTTAAAAGTTTTGCACTTTATTGTTTTGCCACAAACTTTTGGTTCAGTGTAATATTAGGGCGCTTGCTGTTGAAGCGTAAAAACACATTGACCACGTTTAAATAGCCTTTTTGTCCAAGCCAAACTAATACATTTAACACCCTAGCAGACACACACACACACACACACGCACAACAGGTTGTTTCGTGTTCAACATTGACGAGGCTGCCATTTTTTTTTTCTGGTCCTTCTTTTGTGTCACACATATTATTTGCCTTTTATTTAACAGTTTTTATTCCGTTGTGGCAAAAAGGTCATTTGTGGCCAGTTGGCCAAAAGCAAAAAAAATAAGAAGCAATGCTGTTGTGGTTGTTGTTTTTGTTGCTATTGCTG
Organism: Drosophila tripunctata; assembly: GCA_035047385.1. Taxonomy (NCBI): domain Eukaryota; kingdom Metazoa; phylum Arthropoda; class Insecta; order Diptera; family Drosophilidae; genus Drosophila; species Drosophila tripunctata. Next base: position 650,136 of record JAWNPS010000163.1, read on the forward strand.
TCTGCTTTATAGCACCCTGGCCATTGGCATTAAAACGTTTTGACAAACACATTAGATGCCCAGTTTGGGAAGCCTTTTGCCCCCTGACCCTAGCCGACCCTTTTTGCCCCATTTTCCTAAGGCTGGCAGTCAGGAAGGCGTAATCTTTTGTGTTTTATCAACGTATTTGATTAAACTTTGTTGTTGTTGTTGTGGTTGTTGCTTTGCTCTCCTAGCATTTTTGTGCGGCTTTGCGTTGCCTACTTTGCGGCTTTCGGCGTTAATCATACGACCCATTGTCCTGGGCGCCGTAAGCGACATGTGCGTAGTTTCTCTATTTATGCATTTGATTTGCAAGATTATTTACAATAAAATAGGAACTTTAAAAAGTCACCAGTATAGTATTTAATATTATATTTAGTTTGATACATTAAAATATAAAAATATTAATATATATGTACATCGTCTTAGACATATTTAAACAATATTTAATTTATTAAAATTATATTTTAAGAATAATGTGAAAATATTTTTAGTTCATTTCAATCTTATCTTACTCTTTCCACTTACTAAAAATAACTTATAAAATATATTTTAAATCATATAATCATCAATAAACTTAAACATATTTAAATAAAGATTTAAACTCTTTTAAGTTTATTAAAATATTCTCTTTTACTAAGTTCCAATCACTGACTTAAAATTATTACTAAATTCTTTCGAAAATAGTACTGCTTGCTACTCGAGTTTATGTACTTTCAATCTACTCAAGCATTCTTTAAATTTTCTACAAGCAGAAAAATTGAAAAAATGTCCTGAGCAATTAAACAGAGCTTGGCAACAGCTGCGATTTCAGGATTTTCAATGAAAATCCTTTTAGAATTCTCTGCTTTGGCTCAGTCATATGTGACAGAAAAAATATTTGAATTTCATACGCCATGTGTGGGCGAATTGTCGAGTGGGCGTGACAGCGTGTTGGCACCTTTTCTCTATTGCATATCGCATAGAAGTTCAGCAAAGCAAAAGTTGATTAAATTTGTTATTTCAACTGCGGCAACTGCAATAAAAGCAAATACATATATGGAATTTAGAAATCTGCTCTGCTCCATACAATTTAGAGATACTGATTTCACTATACGAGTATACTAGAAATGTCCACTCTGCACAAGCGAAAATTGTCTAGAGACTAATGTTTGTGTTGTGGGATAACAAGAAAGTGCTTGTATGAAACTTGACCAAAGTTTGTGGCGACAAATGAAGGTAAAATTGGATAAGTTCCTGTGGGTAAACAATTTGTCAAGCTATTATCTCATTTGGGGCCAAACGATTAACTTGTTTTCCTTCGCATTCCGACTTTCGTAAGAGCAACAAGAGCGCAACATAAAGTACAAATTGATGAGGCAAAATTTTGTTAGTTAGAAGGCTAGTTATATTGTTTTTGCATTGGGTGAATGCTTAACCAAAGTTTGTGTTAAACAAATGCAAGTGTGTGCCAATGATTGTGGATTTATACTTATGAATACTATCTTAAATCGTAAATTAGAGATGATGTTTGGTTAATCAGCAATTTTGGCCTAAATACATATGCATAAAATCGTCAAAAGTTAGTTGGAATCTTTAAGCTTTTTTACACGTGCTTAAACATGACTGCAGATATTTTTTTAAAATACAATTTTTCTATAAGTGTTTATATAAATATTTCTATTTATTTATTACTTTAAGTTTTATACCAAATAAAAATATTGTTTATAAGTTCCAAAATATAAATATATTGTTTTTAAAGCAGAACTAGGATTCACACACTATATGTTGTGATATATTGCCAGAATGTTTATATATCTCTGATTCCATACATTTTTTTTTTAATTTTCCTGAACTTTAATGGCTATATTTTTCAGCCATACCATTATTTTTTTATTTTTAATTACATATTTTAATTTGTTATTTATTTTCTTACACAATTTTGAATCTTCTTGTAGTCGTCGTCGTCATAATAATAATAATATAAGCAGAAAAATATGTGTAACAGAAAGGTATTCCCTTTCTGGCATTTTTAACCAAAATCCATTACAATCCATTTTTTATTGGCAGCGTAGTTAACAAACTGCTGCTAAATGTGTTTGAATATGAAACCCTCTCATTAAATACGAGTACAGCAATGTACACTGTTCACATGTGTGACTCGATTTCAATAGCAATTTTCAATAGGTCAACTCAACGAAAGGTTAGGTGAATGGCGCACCTGTTTCAAAAAGTATATACATTTTTCTTTCAATTCTAGTGCCATTAGCTGCTGAATTTTTTATGCATGTGGCTAAAATCGAAGGCCTATTCAAAATGATGTCATGGCTTTTAAAGTGTAATGTATATCACAAAAAATCGTTCAGTCAAGGAACAGGAAGTAATGCATGCCAGTCATCATTAAATAGCCAAAGCGAATCAATAAATTTCAAGCAAGTAAGAAAAAAACAAGAAAGAAAATGACAGTCGGGCATGCCGACCGTGTAATACCCTCTGAGCTTCGTTTCCAATTATATGAGTTCAAATTGGAGTAACTGCTGCAAGAACTTATCATGCACACATATTTGTATGTCTGTCTCGCTCGTACGTTTTTCGTATTCGTTGCTTGTGTGCACAGCTCAGTGCAATGCACGTGGTTATGCATTGCTTGAAAGTATCGATTTTCGTTGTTTAAGAAACTTTTTTAATTATAGTCCGATTTTAATGAAATTTTCACAATCGTTTGATATAATTTGTCTCCAAGTATATGCTAAGTTACAAAACTATACGTTAAGAAATAAGTGAGCCAGCGGCATGCAAAGTTACAAGGCAATTGTGGGCGAAGGGGGCGTGGCATCCAATAAATTTTGATGGCATTATATTTATTTTGCAAACAGCAACCTGCATGGTGTCTCTAGGTATTATAGTTACCGAGATATTCGCAAAAAACATGTATTTTTTCCGAGGTATGTCTGGTTTTTCGCTTATTGTGGGCGAATGGGGCGTGGCATCAAAAAAAAAAAAGATTCTTGTATTGCCTGACTAAATACATATGTGATCGATACTGACCAAGTTTGAGCTTGTAGCTCTTACCATCTCTGAGATCTGTTTGTTCATACAGACGGACAGACGGACAGACGGACATGGCTATATCGACTCAGCTGTTGATGCTGATCAAGAATATATATACTTTATGGGGTCGGAAACGCCTCCTTCTGCCTGTTACATACTTTTGACAAACCCATTATACCCCTCAGAGGGTATAAAAACAAGTGCAAACGCGAGTTTGCAATTTGACAAGACGCAGACAGGTAACGGTTGTAGGGGTGGGGGAGGGGAAGGTGGTAGAGCTTCATGGTTCCGTAGAATAGGAATATATGTACATTTTTAAATTTATATGCAAAAGTTGCGGTGTAAATAAAAACTTGTGTAACTTTCGCCCCTTCGCAATCTACTATACATTGCAATTCATTTCAAATGTCATAAATTTATTCAACATCGGCAAGAAAAGACAACAAATAAAAGCCAACTGAATTATTTATAAGCTGACAATGCAGTTAAGCACGTATGGACGAAGGAGGGGATAAATAGAGCCTTTGAAGGATAGTCAAGTCAAGTCAAGTGACTGACACATTGCCTACTTTGTTTTACAGCTTACACCTTAAGGCGGCGGCGCCCAAAAGTATGCTACAAAAATGTCAAGACTCTCTGTGCATGCATGAGTGTGTGTGTGAGTGTGTGTAAGTTTCTCTGTGAGTTGAAACAATAAGGACAAATGAGTTTGAAAAACGACACAAAAGCCAGATACTTCGCTTGCATACGAAAATCAACCCCCATTAAAAAATTTGCGCTTGCAACGGAGTTATAGGATGCTGTTCTCTATATCTACCCCTATATACAGGCCAGGCGGAAGTTGGAAAGTTAAACTGAGGCAGGAGCTAAAGTAGCATGCTCTTAAATGCATAAGCATTGAAGGCATCGAATACAGCACCAGCTGGGCTGTGAGGCGTTAAGTGCATGCGAAATGTTTTGTTAGTGATGCAACGTGTCGTATACGTGATAAGATGCGTTTACGTGATGGCACAGGCAAAGCGGAAATTGAATTGAGTCAGTCATGGGACATGTCGAAATCAGTTAATCTAAAGTGTACACTTTACAGCTGCCAAAGAGCGAAGCAAGGAGTCTAATTACTCAAATAGCAGTTCGATAAGCGAAGAGTTGCAAATTACAGAGAAAAATATTTTAAACTAGCAGATTTATTGCTAAGTTAGAAAAATTTTTGAATTTCAAATTTAATTTAAATTGAATTAAAAACTGTTTAACTTTTATGATTCTGCCAGTTACTTAATTAAATTATATTTAAAGAGAGATTTTAATAGAACAACTTAAATTGTTAAAGCGAAATTTAGCTCTGTAAACAACAATAAATATTTTAATTTAGTTCATATTTTATTGATATTCAAATTTTAAGTAAAATTGACAAAAGATATTCTATCAAAAATTATTTAAGGCTGACGAACTCTGATTGTTAAATTTACAAATGTCTTTAGAGATACTTTTTTAATCACACTATTATAATTTTGTTTTATAGATATACATAACTGAAACTACAATGATGCACTTCAAGTCACAGATAAGCTACGGCTGCTCCTTGATCATCTTCAGCCTCAATCTGTTGATGCTTCAACAATCGAATGCTGAGCTAGCCGCAGTTCAAGGTAAGAAGAAATTTACCTATTTTCAATACTAGCATATATAAAACATTTAACAATTATTTTAGGCGCACCCATTAACAATCTGTATGATAATCTGCTGCAGCGTGAATATGCCGGTCCAGTGGTCTTTCCCAATCATCAAGTGGAACGCAAGGCACAACGATCACCATCACTTCGCTTGCGTTTCGGGCGCAGTGATCCAGAAATGTTGAATAATATTGTCGAGAAACGTTGGTTTGGTGATGTCAATCAGAAGCCCATCAGATCCCCATCATTGAGACTGCGTTTTGGTCGACGCAGTGATCCCAATTTGCCACAAATGCGACGCACTCTATACGATGATCTGCTAGAACGTGAATTGAATCTTAACAGTCAACAGGGTAATCAAGCAGCTGCTGGTGACGATATGGAAATCTCAGACGACTATGATGTGGCCTTTGAGCGTGCGGTGCGTAAGCCACAACGTCTGCGCTGGGGACGCAGTGTGGCCAACAATGTGCTGGACCGTTCCGACAAGGATCAGGTAAATAGCAAGCATTCACTTAAATTTAACAGTTTTGTGGAATAGTCGTGATATACATAGATTGGTAAAAATATTTACAAACACACACAAATTTTTTAAAACCTATGACGACTTTTCCACAATAATTTTTAAATAAATTTGAATTTTTCTAGGCATTTATTGAGATAATTGAAAATTTCTGCAATTAGAAAACTATTATTTATTTATAAAGAATACACACAGACTATTCCTATCAAAAGACCAAATACACAATTATTCTAAAAGTTAGGTTTCGCTATTATACTGATTATATTTTATTTTATTAGAGTTTCGTTATATATTTTAAAATATATATTATGGTGAAATGAATTTAAATTATAAATATGATGAAACAAAAGCATCTCTTCTTAAAATGGAAAATTTTTTTAACGATATTGTTTTGTAAAACTCTTGGAAAGTGTTCAGAAGTTAAGTTCTATCATGCGATATTTGGAGTTTTTATACATCTTAGAGGTTATTTTACGTTTATTATAACTGTGTAACAGACAGAAAGAAGAATTTCGGATCCCAAAAAGTAAATATATTTTGTCTGTCTGTCCGTCCGTGTATGCAAAAGGATCTCACAAATTGTTTTTCTTTTAACAGCTCTATATATCTGCACGTAATACTATTTAGATTAAAATTTTTGATATCAAGAACTCTTCACCTGTATATTGCTATAATAACGAGTAAACTTAAATGTATTTTGTCCAAACTTTGCACAAAGTTCTAAAATGTTATTATTAAACGGTTTTAAAAATTTCAGTAAGATCGGTTAAGAAACAAAGAAGAAATTCACAAAAGAATTTACTTACGTTTATAAACAATGTTTATTAACAACATGATGGAGTATATACGTATTGGCTATATATACGTATAAGTGTCGCCTGTACTTTTTATTTCTTATTATTATATGAAATTTCACACAATTTTCCAGCGGGAACGAGCTCAATTGGAACGCGAGTGGCAGAAATGGCAGAACATGACACGTTGGTTGTTGGCACTACAGCAGCAATATGACTCCACTTTGGCCGAACATGCAGTTGGCTCCGCCGAGGACACCGATGATCAGGATCAGGATGAGGACAATGCCGAGTATCAGTTCCAGCGTGAAGCACGTAAGCCGATGCGATTGCGCTGGGGTCGCAGCACAGGAAAGGCACCAAATGAGCAAAATGTGAGCACAAATTGAACTCTTAATTTAGCTAAGAATTCTTTACATTATTCCCGTTATTCCCGTTTGTTTCTTTGCCCACACAGTTGCCTCTGAATGCTGAGACTGCGTCTGCTGCACCAAAGACACAAAACTAAATTTACACAGATCTCTTGAAAAAAGTACAGAAACTTGAAATGGAAATGAAATCGAAAGAAATGGACAACTGATAAATAAAAGTATACTAATGGCAAACACAACTAACTGAGAGACGCTTTTTGACAGGCATTTACGGGAGGTGCAGGGAGCTAGGAGAAAACTCAACACAAACAAACAGACGAGCTAATGAATACAAACATATATTAGTACATGTACTAAATATATATACACAAATATAACATATAATTATACTTAATCTTTTATATGTACATTCAAATTTTGTGCAGCTATTTACTTAACCAATATTAATTTATAGCCAACATTTAACCCATGAACTTTATCAAGTTGCGCTTTATATATATATTTTGAAATTTATAAAGTAAATGTTACACATATTATTTTACTGTAACATATTTTATTTTACTTTGGTTCAATTTTTTATGTTTTTTTTTTTTTTTTTGGTTTAAAAATTAACGAAATTATAATGTTTTATAATTTTCAAGCCTTTGCAAATTCCCAGGCCAAAATATCCTAACAAGCTCAATTAAATTGCCTCTCTTTAAAAGTCAATCTAACAAAAAACACAATTCTATATGTATATAAAGGCAACTGTAAAACAAAACAACAACAAAAAAATACAATTAAAAAATGTAGCGCAAATTTGTTATAAAAAAAAAGAAATACAAAATTATAAAAAGATTGAAGAAAACAATGATTACAATTATTTAAAATGGTATAATTTTTTATAATGTTAAGCATATTCTACCAAAGTTATGAAATAATATAATGAGAAATGTTTGAAAAACATTTAAAGGCCCCCGAAAGGTGTATTATTGCAACAATTGTTATATTCTGTGTGCTAAATCAATTATATACTACTATATTATGTATGGATATACTAAATACCATTTATATACATATATATATATAATTGTCTACTAAATGTATTTCAACTTTATTGATGTATTTTTAAAAAGAATGCAAAGTAAACAACAACAAACAAATCTTTCGAAAAAACTCTTAAAGAAAAACGAAACTAGAAAAAAAAAGAAAATCTTTTGTATATTTGATTTACACCATCATTGAAAGTATAAAAATCCTAAAAAAAAAAGAAGACAACAAAAAAAACTCCTCTTTGTTTTACTTGAAACGCGTTTAATTAAAAATTTATCATAAACTAAATTATTAGAGGTACTAGGAATGCAGAGATTAGGACATCAGTTTTATGAAAATTGATGCTTGAGTTTATCCAGAAAGTCAATGATGAAAGTACGAGTATTATATGCATACATACATATATATAATTCTATATGCCTAGAGAACAAAGTATCAAATATCATGAATGTAAATAAAATGCAAAACGCAGCATGCTGAAGACACGCGAAATATTTTACCCGATATACTAAATATATATATATATACCATATGCTATAAAAAACAAATACATAAATAAATAATGAAACTCTGAACGGAGTGAACAAAAAATGGCTACAAGTTTTTGCAATTCTTTTAAGTTAATAAATTTAGTTTTCATTAATAAATTTAGTTTTATGAAAACGTCACACAGTTGTGTTGGATAAGTATCATCTTTCTGATTTTCTGATTCTTGCTGAACATTAGTTTATCATACAGATTAAGATCGATAACTAAAGAAGGTAAGTTCGATGTGTACTACTTAGTGAAAAGCACAAATTTCAAAAGCATCCATAAATTAATATATACGATGCCTTGAAAACCGATTCATTTCTAAAGTTTGGCAAGGGATTATACCATATAGATACCAATTTGAAAGCCAACTGGTTTGATGGCATTATAGAAACTATGAAGGAATGGAAATTAATTAACAATTAAGTTTTTCGAAAAACAGACTTGCAGAGAAATATGGCACAGCATTGTCTGAACATCATCTGGGCAGACAGTTTGGACATGTCTAGATTACCACTGGCGAAGTCATTAGGTTAGATGATATATGGGCGCCTAGGGGAGCCCCAATAATTGCAATAACACAAATGAGCGCTGTGATTTGCTTGGCCATAAGGCAACATCAGCTAATAACACCGCACTTAAAGATTCATTCACAAGTTTCTATTGTAGTTTGTTAATAATTAAGTAGTTTTAAGTATATTAAATAAATTATATTAACAGTATTCGTTGGCATTTCGTAGCTACAAATGCCAGAGATCATAACCATACAAATAAAACCCAAAGCCCAACATGGCAAGCGGTAATAGCCGAGTTGAAATGAGGCTAACAACACGCTCGAATTGTTATGGCCAAAGACAAACAAAGCAAGGACTTTACGCGCTGTAGTAACTTGGCTTAAATTGCTTGAACTTTGGTTCGTTTCTGTCTCATAATTTCCTTTTCTCGGCCCCTTTGCCCCCACCTCGTTTCATTACCAACAATGTTTGTGTTGATAATTAACCTTTTACCTGCTAAATGTTGGGCTCTGTAAATGTACCTTAATATTTGTATATTTTTTTTTTTCAAAAAACATGCTACACATTTGTTTCTGGCCATACTAATTTCATTTGGCGGTGACAACACGAAAATGCACTCAATTATGAGTTAATGAGACAAATGAATTTGTTTATTAACATATTTTGTTAATACATATCTTAAATTTAAAAGAATATTTTATATTAGGTATTCTTGAATTTCTAAGTCGACATTCTTGAAAGTCTACTAGACAGTCTAATGGTTAATTAAGACAAAATAAACTTTTAAATGTGCATAGTTTAACCCAGTAGAAGTTATATTATTTAACAAAATAATATATTATACATTTAAAAAATAAACTTAACATTTTCCAGCTGCTGACAAATAAATAAAAAGATAAAAATAATTTTAAAAATATAATTTAATAAAATATTAAAATATCAAATTTACCTCTTTAAAATTTCAATTATTTGGTAATTTTTAAATTAAGTTGTAAAACTAGGTGATTTTATGCTAAATAACTTATTTAAACATTACAAGTTTAAAAATATGTTAAAATCGTTAAAAAATATAAAAAAAAATATATATATATATATATATATAATATATAATAAAAAATAAAATACAAAATAGTTTATAAAAATTAAATTTATTTTAAAAACTAAAAATACTTACATGCTTTATTGAACTTTATGAATTTATTAAAAAAATATAGATTTCTTTAGCCGATTATAAATAAAAATTTAACTTCTTACATGATTTATATTTATAAATTTAGCATTTAAGCTCTTAATGTAATAAATGTATTATATTAATTTATTTTTATTTATATTTACATAAACTGTTTACGAATATTTAACTTATTTATCTTAGTTTATTTAATTTTTTAACTTCTACAACTCTTTCAATTATTTGAATTCGTTATATACAGTATATATAACTTAAAATATATATTTTAATACATAAAAATCTTATATATTTGAGTTTTGTTAAATTCCAATTGAATGGCATTTAAATGTGTGGCGTAGGTGTCAGCAGGTGTAACTGACTCGGGGAGTTGGAGCTGCAGGACGTGGAGCTGAAGGTGGGCTGGGATTACTGGGATTTTAAATGTTTAACTTTTAACTTTTGTGCTGCTGTTAATATCAAAAGTTTGATGATGCTATTTAAATGTTATGCGACACTTTTGTTGTTGTTTGTTGTTGCTGCGTACTTAACAAATATTTATGCAAATAATATGCAATTACACAAATTCACACAGATACATCTAAGAGAGAGAGAGAGAGAGAGAGAGAGAGAAGAGAGAGACGGCGACATTTGAAGCAAACGTCGCGGCGCCTAAAAGCGCTCTGTAAACACCGAACTTTTTAACGCACACATATGCAGCACAAATGTGTCAGACAAACAGGCAGAAGCATGTGTGCAAACAGACAACAAAAACAACTTGTCGCGACAACAACAACAATAACTGGCAAAGTGTATGAAGGCGCAACTAAAACCGATATGCAAAATAAAATAGCAACAACAATAACAAAATTGTACATTCATACATATGTAAAACGAGGCGGTAATGCACCTAATGTTACCCTGCAAACCAAGACGAAGCAGAGCAGTGTTGCCACATGCACCAAAATGTACCAATTTCAGACCAAGTGTACCTCATTTGTAATACGTTATTTGGGAGCAAAATTAAATGTACAATTTTTGGACGAAAAAATTGATTCTAACGAAAGTAAATATATATTATGATTATTATCAGGGACCGTAAATAATGATTATTATTTTATTTTTAAATAAAAAAATCATTCACTAGCAAGGGAAAAAAATATATCTAGTATACCAAAATTAAGAAGCCGTATGTTACTAATGAGTTTTATTTTGTGCGAAAAAAATAAAAATCATTTTTAATCATTATTTTTGAATGTAATTTTTTTTGTTCAAATATAATCATTATGGTTAAGTTTTTCTTAAATTACTCAAAAATATGGATAATTTTTTAACAAAATCGGTAAAAATTAAATTTAATCATTACTTTATGATTTTTAAAATATAACTCATAATGATTACGGTCCCTGATTATTTCATTTGTTTGAACTACGTATGTTATTATTTCAAAAGTGCTACAAATTTAAATGTACCCTTTAAAGTAAACTAAAAAAGCGATAAATAAAATACACTTGCCTGCTAGAAAATAATTATAATTTCACATTTGTGATACTGAAAAATAAAGAAACTTAATTGCAAACTTAAAAAGTGTTATTGAATTAAAATACAAAAAATTAGTTGGTGTATATGAAATGAATTATTTTTTATTTCAAGTTAAACCATGTGTACAATATTGTTATGTTTACAGGGTACAAGATAGCGGTGAAGCACATGAAAAACAATGCCAAACAGAATGGCATCCGTTTTGCCATTTGCCTCACTCACTCTTCTCACTCACTTTTCTCCCTCTTTCTATTTCTCTCTCAGTGTCTGTGTCAACAAAATGCATAGAGCACAAGAAATGTACAAGTTTTCTGTTGAAATGAAACTGAGAAGCAACAAAGTGAGCGGATAAAATGTAGAGATGCAATAAAAGTTGTCAGTTACAGATTTGGTCAGAAGTCGACATGAAAAATTCACATTAAAAGACTTACAAACATTTAAGAACAGTTTTAGTTTTTAGAATTTTAAGATTAGCTTAATGTTTTTGCAAAAAAAAAAAAAAACAAACTGTTACACTGATGTACATTAAATAGCAATTGTGAATATTCAATATAATCTTGAGATTATGGAGATTTTATCATTGTGATTTATAATTATTAATATTATAAAACTTGCTGATGGATTCATTGATGGGTTTTGGGAAATACTGGTTTCATGTCATCATTAAGGAAATACGACTTGTTATCTATGTTACAGCTAACAATATATATATGCTAGATTAATCCGTTACTTGTCGAATTGTGAAATTCTCATTATCATCATCCGGAATGAGTCGCAGTCTCATATCATTCGCCAAATGAAGAACAGCATATAACGCAACCGATGGTGATAACGAATCGGCCATTTTTGGGGTCAGCACGTTGGGTAATGTGTCGTAGATCTCCTTAAATGTGGCCATGCCTGCGGCATAATGTTCCTGAGAAGCTTTTGGATGTGCTGGTATCTTTTCCTCGGGTATTTTATTCAACAGTTGTTTCTGTATCAAGGAATTGCAGCTCCGCTTGAGATTCTTCATGTCAATCACCTTGGCGCGTTTCGCAAAAGGCACAATTACTTTGGTGACCTACAAGTAGACAGATGATATATGATTTAATAAAATATAAAATCGATTATCCTTTAAACAGTTTATGATTTAAGCGAAAAACCTGACAAACCCAATATACTACAAGTACTTCGTACTCCTTTATATAAAAACAGAGAGACACTTGATCAAGTATAAAGACTTTATGTTGTCTTCTACCTATTCTACCCTCTGCAATTCTACAATTAGTTGATTTTTTTGAACTCACCTGCGTGGGTGCGCCTTCAAAGTCTGTGGCAATTTCCAGCACCGTATCGTTGATGCCCGACGCAAGATCAACACCCATGGCAGTATCACCGCCAATGACTAAAGCATCCGGATCAATGCCCGGTTGCATGGGGTTCATAAACGTTGGCGAATTGGGTGCGTCAGCGGCAAAGTGATCATCGTCAAAGAGTTCAACCTCATCATCGCCAGCACCGCCATCATTAATGGCCGAGTGTACATCTTGATCCATGTCATAGTCGTCGTTTACACCAAATGTTCGAGTGACTTCAATGGACGGTGCATAATCGTATTTCAAGAAATAATCGCCCTCGATTTTTAATTTTGTGGGCAGAAAGAGTTTGCGTACATCCCATTTCTTCTGGCAATTGGCTTTTCGCAACTTTGCCATGGACTCCAGTGTTGGATACATGGATTCGTCGAATTTGCCAAACTTGAGCTTTTGACTGCGTCGCTTTTCCGCCTGCTGTGCGGCACGACGGGCACGTGCGGCAGCTGCAGCCACATTATTCTGCGCCGTTGCTGATTGACCCAATGTGTTGCGGGCACGTGAACGCCTGAATTTCCAATGCGATGGTCCAGCCCAGAATTGCGAGATGTGATCCATGGGACGGTAGGAATACTCCAGTTTGGAGCTGCCATCGATGGGGCGCAAATCATCAATGACAACCGGCGGTTTGCGCAACAAACGGCAATTCTGCAGCATGGTACGCTCCATGGTGGTCAGCTCCTCTAGATCCTGATCGTCGGCTTCCAAAATGGGCGGTCCAGGCGCATCCAGATCTGGCATGGGTTCGCACTCGGCATTGATGTCAAATGCCATCGATAGCTCCTTGGGATTATCATATAAATCCGCCGCATTATCCACACCCATATCATCATCATTATCGTCTAGCAATCGGGCTGGTTCCAAGGCATTGCTCGGATTGGGCGCATCGGTTATAATGTAGCCCGTGTGCAGCGGTCGCAACTTCAACTGTTGGGAGTAATGTAGCAGCTTCTTAAGCCAATCCGCACCCACCAACGGCTGACTGTTCTTTATCTCAGGATCTACTACTGTATAGTCGGTGATTTCAGGCGATGGCAACTCTGGCGTATGCCAGAAGCGATAGTTTGTGCGCAGCTTCAGTTCCGAATCCACTGTGGGAAGGATGTTGTGCATGAGACGGTTCGAGGCATTAATGGAACCCACTGTGGAATTCAGTTTGCCAAATACTGGATCCTGCAACGGGACTGTGTCCAGGCGTGCATTCAAAGTTTCCTTGTTCTTGGTTACCGTGGAGACCGTTTTGCGTGGACGTTTCTTGGGTTTTGGTGCTGCTGCACTCGCTCCCTCCACCATTTGTCCATTTTCATCGATTGTACCAGCATCTGGATTCTCCGCAATGGAGTCATCGCGATCCGCAGCGGCATTCAACTGCTGTTCGGTTAGCGTGCGTGCACTAAGTCCGGCGGACATGCGCATGGCATCCAGATAAATGGAGTCCACACGCAGACCGTATACTTTAGAGGAAGCCTCCAGCGATGAGCCAGCCATCTACAATATACACAACTGTATTCTAGCTGAGAATAAAAGGAGATTCACTGATTTACCTTAAAGTTGCTCACTGTTTTGTGATGGCGATCCAATAAATTGGAGAGCGTATCAATCAATGATAGCGTCCAGGCATTGTCGCGACTTATTTTATTGCCATTGAAGATTTCCAGGCATTTCTTTATAGTCTCGTTCTCCTCAATGGACTCCAGTATGCTGCCGTCCCGAGGACGTTGCTCCTGTATCAGGGTGCGGCGTCGTGCCTCAAGGCGCTCCGCCTCGTCATCGTTGACCAGGTTGGTCATGTCACGGATCATGCTCTCATTGTGGCTGCCAACCGCGGAACGGCGCAGTGTTGTATCAGAGCGCGGCAAAGTCATTATTTACGAAATTTACACACAAAATTATATTCGAACGGCGGTATATTGAAAACCACACACAACAAGACAATTTACAGGGACGCGTACCGTTTCTTTGCGCAACAGTGACAAAGCAGTTTGAAAGCAATGCTAATAGTTTTATAGTTCGCCAAATTGCAAATAAATTATTTTTTGTTTTTAGTTATTCAGTTTTGCTTATTATGCTTTTCGTTTTGGCTGCTTTGCTTGTGTTAGTAATAGTTTACAGTTGCTTTTAAACGACGCCGCAATCAAGGGCTACCAACATAATATCGATATTTTAGTGTTGCACAATGACACAACGATAGAGTTGATCCGCAATCGGAACGGAATCGAAATATTGAATTCTAAAACTAAACAAATAAAGTGTAAAAATACCTTAATATATATAAAAAGTATATTTCAGCTTTTAGTAATATTATTTGTAATATAAGTGAAGCCTAGCATTTCAAACAATTTGAGTTTAGTGCGCAACCTTCACTTGTATTACTATTGTGACATCACTAGACCGATAACAAGATTTATCAATCAAGTCGACTATCGTTGCAGCCCTCGTCGGTGGCATTCCAGTTATCTCGCCGCGCGCAGCTTGCAAACATTGTCGCTAATTTGTGTATAAAAACAATAAAATATATTTCTGCAAGCGCATCAATAATTTAATGTAAACAAAATTCTGAATGTAGTTTGCGCCAAGTAATTTGTCGTCGGCTCAACTTATGTGTCTATGCGTACTGATATATGTATGTGCTTCAGATAACTGCACTTTAACATTTGCGCAGCGAGCAGCAGTATTATCCGGAAAAGAAACAGTTATAACGTAACCTAACAGGAGACGGATAACAAAAAAAAGAAAAGAATATAATTGAGAGAGAAAGATGGCACGCGACACACACACACAGGGTACACAGGGAGCCACACAGAGTCAGGCGTCGAACATTTGGACACAAGTGGAGAGCCAGCCCATGGAGAGGATTGTGTGGGGCCGACTTTATGGGAAGAACATAAAGATAAAGTCCTTGGGTACGAGCATCACTCCATACAAAATAATCTATACGCATTCGTCCCTTTGTGTTGGTAACTGTTTATGCAAAATTACCTGTTTATTTATTGTAATTTTCGTTCAAGTTGTATGTACATATATTTATATGTTATCTCTTTTTGCCATGCTGTTATTAATTTTTTTTTTTTTTGGTTTTTCCTATTAGACTTAAACAACGACGAGTTTTCAGCGGGTCGTGGCGAAGCAAATGATTTAATATTGACCCTTAATGATTTATCTGAAAAGATTCTATCGCGCATATCGAAAGTACATTTCGTTATAAAGCGCGCCAACTGTGAGCTGACAAATCCGGTTTATATACAGGTAGGAACAACGAAGATTGAACTACATAGAGTAGGTATATGATTTTTGTGTATTTCCAAAAAATTTCCATCCCTTAGGATCTCTCACGCAACGGGACCTTTGTGAATGGCGAAAAGATCGGTACGAACAAAACGCGCATTTTGCAAAATGACGACATCATAGCACTCTCCCATCCCACCTACAAGGGTAAGTAATCGTACAATACATATTTTTGAATATATTCTCAAGGAAAAACCAACAACAACCAACACCTGCCTTTCTCTCTTTTACAGCCTTTGTCTTTAAGGATCTCAGCCCAAATGAAGCCATTGGTTTGCCCAGTGAAATTACCGAAACCTATTATATTAATCGTAAGCTAGGCTCAGGTGCTTATGGCTTAGTTAGATTAGTTTACGATCGACGCACCTGCGAACAATTTGCCATGAAAATTGTCAAGAAAAACATGCTGGAGGTGAGCGCAAATCCCAACAATAACCTCAACGATCCTGTTCGTGTCCTCAATGAGGCCAAAATTATGAAAAACCTTTCACATCCCTGTGTGGTGCGTATGCATGATATTGTCGATAAACCCGACTCGGTCTATATGGTACTGGAATTTATGCGCGGTGGCGATCTGCTAAATCGCATCATCGGCAAAAAACTACTCTGCGAGGACACATCCAAATTGTACTTCTACCAAATGTGTCATGCTGTGAAGTATTTGCATGACAGAGGTAAGATAAACTCGGCTAAGTAACGCTAAATATCATTAGTTTGTGTTTTTAATTTAATTTGCCTAATATGGTAATACCCACCTAGCATTTGGAAGATCATTTTGTAAGAACTGAATTTGGCGAGTCGTTTTTAACTCCCCGGGAAGATTAAAAAATGATTAATCTTATGAGCGATTCAAAAAAGCGTCCAAAATGAGTCGTCTTTATGATCAAAATGCGATTAGTTCAAAGTATAATAACAAAATGCACAACAATCGTACTGGGGATTGAAACGCGATTGTTTTCATTAGATGACTTAGAAACGAGTCGCGTATGCTTAAAAATATGACTCGAAAGTGAGTCGAAACTGATTAGAAAAGGGGGTCATAGGCGACTCCTCAAGAAGAGTCGCGAGTAGGGTATTTTTTTCTCCCGACGAAGGAGTCATTTATGATCAGAAAATAAGCTCATTTATGACTATTTTAATCAGCAAGGGGACTCTAAAGCGACTCGAGTATGATCACAAATGTTTGGTGGGTAGTGCAAAGAGTATTTAAGTTCAGTCAGCAAGTTTATAACTCATTAAAGATGGTATATTAGACTCTATTATGCGTTAAACAAACGTCTGTTCTGCCTGTTAGTATATTGAGTACTCGACTGTGGATAGTGTTTTAATTTGTTTATCTTAGTTAAATATGTAAGGAATATTTTTAGGTAACATTTATTTATATGTTTATTAACTACATGTGCGTTAAATTAATGCAAATCTAATAGCTATATATTAAATTTACCATACAAACAGTTGGCTGAAAAATGTCTTATAGCATATCATAACTTTAATGTGGCTAAATTATAAAATTGCTTATTTGTTTCGCTATTGCAGGCATCACACATCGCGATCTGAAGCCGGACAATGTGCTGCTGGAGTCCAGCGATGAGGATACATTGCTCAAAGTATCCGATTTTGGACTTAGCAAATTTGTGCACAAGGATTCAGTGATGCAAACGCTTTGTGGCACGCCCCTCTATGTGGCACCCGAGGTGCTAATCACAGGTGGACGTGCTTCCTATACACAAAAGGTGGACATTTGGAGTCTGGGTGTAGTGCTTTACACCTGGTAAGTTAGCACATCAGGCATTCCTTTTCAAATACTTAAACGAGTATTTTTAACATTTACAGCCTGAGTGGAACTTTGCCATTTTCCGATGAATACGGTTCGCCAGCCGGCGAACAGATTAAGAAGGGTAACTTTCGTTTCCGTCATCCCGCCTGGCAGGGTGTATCGCAGCGTGCCAAGTTGCTGATCAAACAGATGCTCATTGTGGATCCCGAGAAGCGACCCTCAATCGATGCCGTACTCAAGTGCAACTGGCTGCGAGATACCACAATGCTGCACAAGGCAAAGCTGCTGATGAAGTTGGATCACATGGAGATTGGCGAGGAGGAGAACAATTTTCTGGAGCCACCAACTAAGCGGCGAAAACATTGAATCAATGTGTATGCGTGTGTGTGTGTGTGTAGCTGGCATGATGAAAAAATTTTTAATTTTCTGGAAAAATTAATCTGGAAACATTTATTCCATTAGCAGCCAGCAGTAGCAGCAGTAACAAGCAGCAAATAAGTGATTATTATCTTGACTTTCCTAAATGCAAAGTATTCTTTTTTTTCTCGTTTCCTGCGGTTGTTTAATTTTATGTGTTGTTTAGTCTAAGTTTAACATTATCGTTAACGTTCGTTTATTAATATAACAAAAAAAAAATCTGAAACATTCGAAGCACAAACCAATGTGAATTAATATTATTGCATTTATTGACGCGATTATAATTTTGAATATAATTATAATACTCTCTATGTAAATAAATAAGTTGCCAAAAATTTGCTGTTGTTTTATTTAGAAACTGTAAGCATAGATTTAGTTGTTAAATTTAAATCTATTTATTTTACTTTAAATATTTATTGATTTTAAGTTGTATTTTTTTGTCCCAAAAAATTAGTATTATGTATTTGAGAAAAACAGATCAAGGCTAATTTTAAACATATAGTTTTTAACTCAATCAGTTATTATTTTTTAAGCAAATATGAAAACTTGAAAAAATTTTATTTCTTTTTGTTTTAAAGTCGAATTTTTAACTGGAGTTTTTATATATAACAATATTTTTAATAACTGCTAAATAAGTGGCTATACCCACTTTAAACTTTAACAAAATACTACATTATACATTGCATATTTTTAAAGAGAAACCGCTTAAGTAAAAAAGGGTGTCTTTTAGCGATATGCAATAGAGGTGAAGAAATATCGATGGCATCATCGGAACTATCAATGGTTTGGCACTATTGAGACACCATCGTAAGTAGCTCGTTATTATCGATGGTGTTCGATGGTTTTATATTTATATGTTGTATTGTTTAAAGTAAATAATTGAGATTTAATAACATTTTTGTAACTGAACTCACTATCAATAAACTATCGATAAATTCCGGAAAAAAAACTAACGTCTACTATCGATTGTCACAACTATCGAAGATTCTTCACCTCTAGTATGCAATTTTATCCAGCAGTCATTGATAAAGTCAAAAAATTGTTGTAAAGCTGATAATCATTGAAAAAATTGTCAAAAAATTATATTAAATTTAGCCCAAATTAATATGTTATTTATGACTTAGCCTAATGATTTCTAACGACTTCTTTTTCAATAACTACTTAATTAAAAATAGTACTTTTGACATATGTATGAGAAGTTTAAAAAATACTGAAATAAAAACTTGTTATTTCAAATAGTAACTAGATTCAATATCGTATTGGTCGTTATGGTTCGCGAAACACGTTGGATTTAAGTTCAGGTTTGAAAATGAATGTCAAAATATTATCCCAATCTAGTAGTCAAATAAAATTTTGTATCAAAAATGTTGTAGAAAGTGGCCAAAAAATGTAAAATCTAGCACACACTAATTTATTTTTAATGTCTACAAGATTTATAATAATTTTTTTTTAACTTTTCCAACAGCTACTAAATTAAGTAGAGTATTTTTTAACAAATAGGCTACCAATTGCTACTGCAATTTAAGGCTAATTTAAAACGTTAACTTGATTAGAAATGGTATTTTTGAGATTAATTTTCACTTTTAGACTGTTACGAGTTTTCTTTTGTGTTAGATGTTATGGTTGGCGGTTCTTGGAGGATTTAAATCCCATAACTTACCAAAAAAAAGATCTTAGTATCACTAACCACACAACACAGCTGTGTGTTCTTGTTGTTTCACTCTAGTTCGTAACGCTCGTCGGTTGTGGTTGACCTATGGGGTTCTGAAAATCTTCCTGCTTTTACATTTACAAAATTCTTTACTTGTACTAAGTATCAATGTATTGTAAGGTTAGTGATAGTATGATTATGTAAATATATAAAAAAAATTGCATAACTTCAGGTTTGTTATTATTCTACTTATGCTTATAAAATGGTATTTAAATCGTATGTGTGGCCAATTTATGGCCGTGTCCAATGGTCAACAGCGTTTTGTCATTGCTCCAGACGGCATCCGTGAGACGGGAGTGTGTATTTTCGTTGGTATAAACAATTTTCATATTTTCCTTAACATTGGCTATCTTCACTGCAGCTGGCAAGTTGCTCATGACGGCCAAATGATCACTGTAAGGGAATATATGGTTAGATTAAACGTAAACAGAGGATTAAGCGTAATTTACCCATTGACCAACAAGTGGGAGACATGTCCCTGACTAAAATAGGAATCGGTTTGCTGCAGCTTGCGTGGCACACGGATATCCAAGGTGTGCACATTGCCATCATAGTCGCCAAGGTAAACGTAGTTGTCACCTTGCAGCTCTGTGGGCGACGCCCAAGCTGCACAGGTAAAACTAAGCAAATGCGTCTGGTCGTCATAGAGACATGTGGAGGATGGGGAGGAGGCACGCACGTCCCAGAGACGAGCACAGCCGCCACGATCGCAGGTTACAATTTGTGCCGAACTCACAGCAGATGTGGCCAATCCGGTTAGTTTCTGGGTATGCGCAGCACGTGCTCGATATGTGCTGCATAAATCAGCTCCAGACAGATCCCACACCTGTGTAAAATATCGGGTTAATAAACTAACAGATTAAACAGTTAACATGTGCGCCTTTACCCACATTGAGAATATTATCCAGGCAAGTGGAAACGGCCTTCTTTGGCTCTGACCTAAATACATTCAGTTGATTGATGGGCGCCTTGTGGGCGGCCTCCTCGCCAATGAGAAACAGGCAGTACGGAGCCTCGGCATTACGCACCGTGGAGTAAGTGGACCAAGCCTGCAGCCTAGTATCTCCCAGTGCCACAAGCAGCACATTATTCTCAGCATACCGTAGAATATTCACGGTCTGTTCACACTGCAGCTTGTAGTCGGCATTGTCCAATGTCATTTGGTCCGTCTGTTGGTAGCCAAACAACATGCCCCACCAATGGGCGCCGTCCCGCTTATTGGTGGCCAGTGCAAAATGCTGTTCCTCATTCATTGTAATGCTGTCGAAGCAGTCGAGAAGTCGTGGTGAGAGATTCTCGACGCGCGAAATCATGTCGATTGCATTAAGATTCGGATACTCCAAATCGCCGGCCAGCTCCATTGCTGGCGGTGGCTGATGCGAAGCTGGAGTCGCGTATACTTCCGAGAATTTTTGAGGAAACATTTGAAATTGTCTGCTGTCGAGCCAAAAAAAGAGCTGCGCGTGCCGGTTACAAATTTGCTAGAGTTGCCACCGAGCTGTCATTTTGAATTAGTTCAATAGTCTGCAACACATGAACTGATTCAGCACAACATGAATTTTACAACACAGTTCATTCACAGTTTCATTGATCAATACCGTATAAACAATTTTTGAAAAATTCCTTACAAAATTACATTTAGTTTAATTTATAATTCAAAGCTACATATGAAGTGGTAATTTATACTTAATATCTAAATTGTAAATATTAAACATTAATTCAAGTGCCATTAATCGATATATTTTGTGATTTATGCAGGGTGTTATAACAAAAAAAATTAACATATATAATTTTATATAAACAAAATATAGATTTTGTGCTGTTAATTATTGTAAATTAAGTAACACAAAATAAATTTAAGCAGTTAAATTCAAAGTCCCACTAGGAAACTTCTTGCTGTATAGTATTTTACAGCACTGCTGTCATCAACCAAAAAATACTCATTACAGAAGTACTCATATTGAGTTGAACCACTTTGAGTACACTAATAACATGGCATTAACAGTAAACAAAACGTTCGCCTACGCGACAGACGTGTTTTCTGGTTTGCTCCACGACAAATTGTTTTTAATATATTGCGTATAATTAGCAAATTAACTACGCATGGTGAACAAATTAATAAATGTAACACACAAAGAAATAGCATATAAGTTATTTCAATCTCTTTAAATAATAGTAATAAATGAATGTTCAAGGTGCGCAGTGCATGCAACACAAAAAAGAAAAATCGACAACATGCAAAACAAAACAAAGCAAAACCCAAAAAAACACGAAATTCATTGACAAAGACACGCAACTATAAATGCATATGAAATTGCAGAAACTATTATGCAAACGTTTGCGGAAAACTAGAAAACACAAAGAAGAAGAGAGTAAAAGAAAACATTAACGTGCCTTTTAAAAAATAAATATATATTTACATATATAGAGCATAAATCATAAAACATAAATCGATTAGAGTGAAAATCGAGTGTTTACAGCGCGCCAATTAAAATATTTAACTTTTCCTGAATATATACATATATATATATATAGTATTTAGATATATAGCCAACATGGACTCCGGCAATGTGATGGACATTTATGCCATTTATTTATTTCGACCCGGAAGTTCACCCGTTGATTGGTGCGAGGGCAATTATTTAATATCATCAAATATTGCAGAGTTCGTCAACACGGTGCGTATGTGTAACCATCAACCTATTGCAATTATAACTCATATATACTATACATATACAATTTACTACAAAGAACAGCTGCAATTGCACTTTTCACGCGCAAAACAGTTTACAGCTGCCAGAAGGCCTTGACCTTTTGTGCATATTAGAACACTTGTTCTTTTTTAGCGCCTGCTTGTAAACAATCAAGATGCTGTTATTAGCAAGCACTTGCCAACACTGGCTGGTCAACCAACGGACAACACTAATTGCATTTCAAAATTTACTTGCTTATCACTTACATATGTATGTTACATTGTGCCATAGTAGAACTTCTTGCGCCAATTATTTATCTATCCACAATACAAATTCAAAGTTCATTCTCTTTGTTGCGTTGCTTCCTTTGTATAAATACAATACTCACATTTTTCTTATCGACATTGCCTGAAATTTAATGCTAAAGTCAACAAAACTAATGAAAATAATGAATATTATTACTGAAAAAACTAGTAACAAAGACTACAGTTGTGGAAGTCGACTGTTAAAGACCCAGCCCTACTTCAT
The DNA here is from genome assembly GCA_035047385.1 of Drosophila tripunctata. Taxonomy (NCBI): domain Eukaryota; kingdom Metazoa; phylum Arthropoda; class Insecta; order Diptera; family Drosophilidae; genus Drosophila; species Drosophila tripunctata. The sequence goes on from JAWNPS010000163.1 coordinate 673,096, forward strand.
ATATGGAATTTAATTAATTAAAATTAATTTGTACTAATATTATTTTTATAGTTGAATTTCGTTCCCAAGTCAGCTATTTAATACATGTGTTCTATTCTAATCAATTTTATGTATGTTAGTTTTTAATAGTCCGATTACTGATACAAATACCGATTAATTTTAGATTGCGTCCATACATAATTTAGATTCGGGCAAACTTTGTCCGTATTTGAAGAAGCTTTATAGGCAAACTGATTTTTTTGTAAGGACGAAATCAAAAACTAAGCAGTATATGTTTCTGGAATCGGACTTATCAATTATACCAAGAACATATGTACATATATACATACATAACTAACAAGTTTATTTTATAAAACAAAAAGGTTTTCAATACGAAACAATGATTTGTACCACTTGTTTCTAGGATAGTTACTTACATACATAAATGATATAGTTTTTCGGCTCAAAAACACAAAAAAAAGCACATTCCAAGGAAAGTGGCACTTAAAATTGCTCATGAATTTGTAATTTTGTTTAAACTTTTATAACGTATTGTAACGATACAGACAGAGACATATATGTATCTAAAGATTATACACACGTATGTGTCGGGATTTCCTCCATCTGCTTGTTACTCACATTTCCTTTGTGCTTCAACTTAATGCACCCTTTGTACTAATTTTACGTGCAGGGTCTATAAATAGAACAGCAGCTCAAATAATCTGATAATTACACAATCGCCAAGAAATATGACACTGAAGTCGCCTTGTTGTTTTCTAAGTCTCACTTCTGTTCATATTTTGTTTATTATTTAATTCATAAACTTAATCACAACATGTTCAATCATATTGCCCCTTATCTTTATTTGCATAAAGTCAAATAACTTTTGATTGATTAGCTGCACTGATTTCACATCATCTATCATTATGTTTGGATTCTACTCCATCAAGCAGATAATAATTATAATTTATGAACTCGAATTATGTTTGAAGCCAACAATAAAAAGTTGTATCTCCTTTTCGCAATATAATTCTACTGTTATTTTGATATGTAATAGAGGTGTTATTATAGTGTCAAGTAATGCTTTCAACTGTGGCGACATCTCTCTGAGTAATGCTTCAATTTGTAGTGTAATTAAGTTTCTCTGGAGTGCACAATGCTAATGAACTGCCTTTAAGGCCAGGCACTTGTCATAAAATCAGTGCTTGGCTTACGGTACATTATATATGTACATATATATTTTATTTACATATATATTGTTTTTTTCTTAGATATACAAAACAAACAGCAACTCACCTTGCCTAGACACCCATATTTTTATATGGCTTTTAATTTGTCATTGCATTTTCATTTCCATATGTGTAAAATTGTATACAAAATTTTCTCATTTATATTTCACTCCATTTAAGTTGATTTCAATGAAAATTTTCTTTGTTCTTTGTTCGCGTGTGACAAGTGAAAAGTTGTGAAAATTACATGTGTTGTAAACAAATCGCATGTCAAACAAATAAACATATTTATAGTTACAAATTTACTCTTATAAATTGGTTTAGAAATCCCAAATGGCGTGTTAAAAACAATCCCAAAGAATTCCGATTGCGTTTAATGGGACATTAATTAAATTATAATTTATTAACAATTATTTAGCTATAAATTTGAAATATTTTATTTTTAAACATTTCAATACATAGCAAATTGTTTGTTAAATATGACTTACATGTTTAAAATTATACTTATGGTATAATATTAATACAACCTCTATAATCGTTGTACACTTTGAGCACATGAACAGAACATAAAAATTTCTAAAAATACTGTTTTAAACTAGAATTTTGTTCATATGATATGAACAGCAAAACTTATAAATTAACATGATTATTAAAATTTAAGGTCCGACATCTTCTGTATCATAATTTTTTTTCATAATTGAGTATGGAAAATTTGTTCACGAATTTTACAAATTCTGACTCATATCCAAATAATAACCGACAATTGTTTTACAAACCATATTCTCTGAATTCTAAGCCTAAATATGTCTTAAGCCATTTTAAAAATTTTTCTAAAATAGTTACAATTTTGTAATTTATACAAAGAAATCAGTTTTTCATTATCACAATGTTATTAATTAAGGCAAAAATGTTCTAGCTGATTTTACAAATTCTGACTCATATCTAGATAATAACCTGAAATTTTTTATCCAACTACATTTTCCGAATTTTTAACTTTAAGAAACAATATTGAAAATATTAACTATTGTCCCTTTAATAGAAAGAAATCAGTTTTTCATTATCATAATGTAATTGAGTAAAGCAAAAATATCTTCGCCCATTTTATTAATTCCGACTCATATGTAGTAACTTAATAACCCGAAATTGTTTCTAAAATCATTCTCACTGAATTCTAAACTAAAATATATTTTAAACCATGAAAAAAAGAATTTTCAAAAATATTAACAAATTACCATTCTTAATTTATTTTACAGTTTAGCAACTTTTTATTCATTTTACTGCCGCCCGTGTTAATAATGCTATTCAAGGAATATGGACGCTTTGTAACGCCCGGAATACACTTGCTGTGGGTGCTACTGATTGTTGTGGGTCTGAGTTCAATGTATTTCCATGCCACACTCAGTTTATTGGGACAATTGCTCGATGAGTTGGCCATATTGTGGGTCTTTATAGCCGCATTCTCGCTGTTCTATCCCAAGCGCTATTATCCCAAGTTTGTGAAGAACGATCGGTATGTATTAATACGGAAATGTTTTTTTAAGTTTTTAATTTATCTAAAATGTTTATATTTATTAACAGGAGAACCTTCAGTTGGCTTATGTTACTGTCGGCCATTATCGCAACAGGTTTAAGCTGGTGGAAGCCAATCGTTAATGCCTTTGTGCTGATGCTTATGAGTGTGCCGACAATGATAATGCTCTACACAGAACTGCAACGGTATGTACTAAAGGGGCTTCCAAAATAAACTCAAAAATGATAAGCGATTTGTTAAACAAAAAGGGACAGACAGACAGTGAGAGAGTGAGAGACGTCACCCTAGTTCGTAAATCACATAAACATCCTTATCATCCTCAAAAGGTCTTATCAACTACATGCTAGTTTGACAAAGCACCAATTTTATCAGTAGTTCTGTGTGTTATAGGGGGCAGGACAGGTGTACTTAGAAACTTAGAAACCTATGCTTGTTTCCAATACATTATGAAATTCGTTATCATAATTAATTGAAGTCAAAGTTCAGTTATAGATAAATGTGCCACCGTTTCCATGCTGTCAAATAGGATTATTACTTAGAAATTTAAACTCTACCTTATATCATACATAGATTTCTGTATTCAAGTTCTTGCAGCGCCACTAGCGCTGAGCTATACGTAATTCAAATATAATTAAAAATATTTGATTGGTCGTCTTCCACATCGAACCATATTGATAGCCGTAAAGATTGTGGCACTTAAGTATAGGTAGTTTTTCGGAAGCTCTATTGATTTATAAGGTGCTTAAAACGAGTAATAGCGCTCAATGGAAGTTGGAAATCTGTTTTATGTATTTATAATTTACATTTATTTAAAAGAAATTTTATTAATTGTTAGAGTTAAATAGTGTATTCTAGATGTGTTGCTATGCCATGTTTGTAAAGCAGTTTTTCTATTAGGAGCATGAAAAGCAGCAGTAGCGCCATCTAGCGCTCATATCTTACAGAGTAGAATATAGATTTAGTTACACTGCTGTTCAACTGAATATGTTCAAAGTTAGTGTATACAATTGAATTAATGATTTAAGTTATTTTAAAACTAACGAAAATAAATAAATAATGTAATACAGAGAACTTTAAATATTTTATATAAGCTAAAAAAATAAAATAATATTTATTTAAATAATATTTATTTTACTATTATCAGAAATTTAAAACAATTTTAAATTAAAGTTAACAATACAAATAAATAACTTAATAAATAAAATAATATTTATTAATAATATTTATTTTACTATTATCAGAAATTTAAAACAATTTTAAATTAAAATTAACAATACAAATAAATTAAGTACAAAACTTGACTTCGGTTAAAAAACGTAATATTAATATGTTTTTTTTATTGATTTCAAGTTCTGTGAATACAGCAATGTTAGAGCATAGTAGACCAATTATTTTTTATGGATATCTTTAATATCAATATTACAAATTTCAAATGTTTCTTAATTTATAAGGTTTTACTATTTATATTTTGTTTTTATAGCAGTTGGTTCCACATTAAATTGATTTATTAAATCACTTCTTTAACTATGGAGTTTTAAAACATATTTTTCCATATCTACAGTGTTCGGGATCAGCGTGTTTACCGCCTGGGATTGCGAGCCACAACTGTTTGGGGCGCAGCAGTGTTCTGCTGGATTAACGACCGTATGTTTTGTGAGGCCTGGTCTGCGATTAACTTTCCATATTTGCATGGATTCTGGCACATACTGATATTTATAGCTGCCTATACGGTGCTGGTGCTGTTTGCTTACTTCTATGTTGAATCAGAGCTACCACAACGGCAGCCGCTGCTCAAGTATTGGCCAAAGAATGAGTTTGAATTTGGCATACCCTTCATATCGATAAGAAATCCAGGTAAGACGTTGCGCAACACCATCTAAGGTGTTGATGATGCAACAATGCAACAATTGCCATGACAGACCAAAAAGCTAAAAAGCAAACAAACAAACACTAAACAATAATAATAACCAATTTATGTACCAAAGTTGTAATTGCTTTATCTAGTTAGTAACTATGTAATTTAAAATTTAGTACGCCTAACATTTTTAACTAGCTGTCCAATTGTATTAGAAATGGTCACAAAAAAAAAAAATAATAATAGAATTGTAGCAAATTTTGTTGGCTCGAGGTTGAAAACTGTTAAAACTGGAGGTTAAAAGTCTGTTAAAAGCGTTAAGCTTCAATATTTGTTTTTGTTGCACAATGTAAGCCAATTATACAATAATAATAATAATAATATCTATTAATCTGTAATGCATATACTTGCATTTAGTAAAAACTAACCCTTTTAGTGGTGCTGTAAACCCAACATATCCAAAACTAACCGCTTGTGAAACCTTCTCTCTATGCACTCAGTCAAGAATCATAAAGAAATCAATCTGTAGTAACCAACAGACTGTGATATGATTAAAGAAACGTTCCTAAAATTATGTCGGACTTGTTAAGTTTATTCTCCTGGGTACCTGAAGAATTCTAGTTCTCTTCTGTTACAAGCTCTCTTCCACTTAAAACTATTACTTGCTGATTCTTGACTGAACTTAATCGTAGTAATTTTAGCATAACTAACCCCCAATCTTTTACTAATCCACGTAGTATTTGGCTCAATAGTAAATAAACAAATTTTAATTTGTTATTATTTTACCTACATATAATAATTGCTGATCCCACAGATTCGAAAGATTGGCATATCTATTGCAGCTTGTTCATGCAGGATTACAACAAGGGGATAAATCACAGCACGGAAGCTTCTAAAATTATTTAGATATTTCTCGAAAATATAGAGAGAGTGTTTAGCATAGACAAAGTGATATAAATTAGTGTTACAACTAATGCCTAAGATGTTTAAATTATACACATTACAAACATACAACATACATAGAAATGATATCCAAATATACTTATGAAATATATAAATTATACAATTATAAAGCTTACCTGGAATACAATAGCAAGTTTATAGCTGCCATTTAGAGCTTACAAACACAATACAACACAAATCTAAATACAAAATATTACTTTAATTACAAAACAAATTGTACTGAATTAATAAAGCAAAACAAATTGTTACAAAAAAATAAATACATTTAAAAATCATTGATTATTTTCGTCATGTTTATTCGTTATAATTCTCATAATATTCAATTGAATGTGTAAAACGTCTATGCATATATAATATATATGTAGTATACTTTGTAAAATCGTATAACTCTTTATAGATAATAGCTAAATGGGTTTTCTACAGAGTGTAAGTATTTTTAGTAGCGCATTTGATTTGATTGTGCTGTCACTGAGCATTGGTCCACAACAAAATTCGTAAGTAATTTCGCAATCGCAATTGCCATTAATCCGAATCGGATGATATATTAGTACACGAGTCCCGGGCAATGCGTTTATTTATGGAATTGTACAGACCATTCAATTGATAAGGTCCACGGTAGGTTATAATATTCTTTGGCGTCTCGAATATCTTCACCTCGTACAATAGCTCTGGTTTCTTCAGATGTGTCCGTATATTGTCCCATATATAAACAGCGAGATTCTCCGTTGTGCTTGGCTGTTACGGAATACAATTTAGATATAATATGACTTGTATTTGAAGTTCATACATTCGAAATACTTACAATTTTGGCGAAATATTCAACGTCCTTGTCCAGATTCTTGTGATCGAGCCGCTTCATAATAACCTCCTCGATGGCATCCTTTAGCTCTGTTATATTTAGCACCATGCCAGTGCGTTGATCGATAGGTCCACGTACTGTTAGCTCAACTGTAGATAGAAAAAGTAGATTTGAGTATACCAAATAAGAGGCAAGAATTTTAAGCATTTTGAAATCGGATAATAAGTCCCTAACAAGAGCTATAATATAATATTTGAATTGATTCATAATTATAGGAATTTGTGCGTTCTAAAAAGAAGTTAAGCAGTCCATATTTTTGGCAAGTTGGAAATTTTAAAAATTTTAATTTTAGTCCAGTTAAATATATAACGCAATTTGTTTAAACTCAATCGTGACAGATTGAATGCCATATCATACAAACGTTAAATTTCCTTAAGAACATAATTTAAATATATGAAATCTCTTACAATAGGGCTATAAAATGAAATTTGTTAATTTCTAGACTACTAGTAGTACCCACTTAAAGATTTTTTGAGATGTCAGCTTGAAACTGTTATACTACGATCATTGCTCTTTTGCGCTCTTTTGTTATTTTACGTGTTCAATTTATAGGACAAGGAATGCTATTAGGGAATGTATTGTGGTACTACACAACACTACAACAATTGTGTTTCAAGTTATTTAACAGATTTTTCTGCTTAGAAAAAATTATTTGTACTAAATGTTTAAGTAATTTTTTCGAATTTTTAGCATTCGCAAAGAAACTAAAAAAAAAAAATAAAAATAATGTTGTTTAGTGTACTGACTCTCATCATTATTTCACAAACAAAAATATTTTTCAAATAATTTAAGATAGAAAAATTATTGGAAAAGACAAAAAAGGAAACGGAAAACACACAGCATGGAACGCATATCCTTTATTATTTCATGAAATGAACGTAAAAGCAGGAATATTCACACAAATTCCGAATTTTCTCGACGATGTTCAGCTTCATGAGCCGACAGACGGGTTAAAAAAGAATTTAAAAAGGGCGCGTAATTGGGTAAATACAGTTATTCTGCTCTTCAGACCATCGTTAGAAACTATGGTAATAACACAACCTGACTATAATAGCCCAGAACGGGAGCACCAAAGAAACTTTCGAAATCAACGAAAGGAGTATCCTTAAAAAAAATCAAGAAATTAAAAATAAAAGAATCAAATTTGGCGTAACTCAACGCAAATGCTGGAAATTGTATGCACAAAAAAGATATAGAAGCAGAGCTCCACGTTCTAAACCAATGTATGGGAATATGTACATATGTAATTTAGGAATTCTGCATGTTCACTTTTATCCGTGACTATAGTGCACAATCAAATTAGTTGTAGTAAAAGCATTGGTTTGTTTAAGTAGCATTCTATCAGATACTTTGCGATTGTATTAACAAAACATGTTATTATTTTTGTTTAATAACCTTGGCTCTTAAATTTAATGTGTGTTGAACTTGAACATGGGTTGATAAGCGAGCTTGTCGTCCAAGGTTTTATAAGCTTTGGTTTAACTTTGAATCGTATCAGATTTCCAATGCTTGCGGTTAAATCGATTGTCATACAATATGCTTGCTAAATTGTAACTAATTATGCATTAAACTGACATATATAGTTGTTATGGTGGCATTCCCGTAACCGTAATCGTACCCGTATAATTGTGTCCATGTCCGTGGAAATTGTTGCATTTTCCAAAGACTTCTAAATTCTCAGCATCGCTCAATTGGGGACTGTTTGGGAAATAAAAAGAGACGCAAGTTTAATTATCAGTTCGAAACCACTGTGCAACAGCGTAAATTGAGCAAAGCAATTAAGTAAATACAAGTGTGTTGTCATTTGTCATTTGTTTTTATTACCTGTGCAGGCGATGGCAGGCGCTGAATGTTTCTCGTCGTGTCAGAAATGCCACAGGTTGTTGAGACATGTTATTATCGCTTTAAGTTCGAGTTTAACTTTTCTTCTAATTAATTATCGATTTGGAATTAAGCAGCGATTGCAATATCGATTGTGATTGCGTTGCACGTGCACGAGCAATGTTTTGCTGCCAAATGCAAAACCTGCGCTCAGAACGCGCTTATTTATGTGAACGGTGGCTCGGAGCAGAACTCTCGGCAGCGGCAGTGGCAGCGGTAGAGCGACAGCGAGAGTAAGCTGTTGGCAGCGGGTGATTTAAGTACGTTTGCAGTGCACTTGACGTTATTTAATCGATGACAGTATTGAATTTAATTTTTACTCAGTTTGTTTCTATGGAAAATGGCGTATTAATCTCAATATAAGTAGTTTATTTTGTCTACGTTGACTGCAAACAGAACTGCAATATAGGAAAACAACAACAAACTGACAAGTATCGATAATTGCAATGGCATCGATAACACGAAAGTGTTTTCATTTGAGCAGATGTTAACTAAGCCATTTAAACAAAAATTATAAACTTGCATTGGTTACCTATTATATTGCATACAACTATAAATCATATAAAACATTTAATTTATCTATACAAAGACTTTTATTTAAGCGCTCAACGTTGCCAGATCGCCACATACAAAACACACGCACACATGTTACGGTCTGATGGCGTTGGCAACCCTGGCATTGTTATCGAAACTAGCACATCATTAGCATGAAAAAATTGACAACAAACGACGCGACGCGCGCTAATTTCGAAACTAACAACATTTTAATTTGTTAAATAACAACAAAGCCAAATAGAAATTGATTGAAAACATGAGTAATAAGAGCACGCCGGTGCGTCAACGCATACATCAGTTTCAAGCGCATGCACATGCACGTGGCAGCATGGAGACACTTGGCAGTGGCAACAAACAAACAGCCGCCGCTGCCAGCGCAGGACTCCGTCGAAAAGTGTTGTGTCGCACGCCCAAGCAGGCGGCAACAATGGAAACGGATCAGCTGCTGAATACGGCATTCAGCGGAAGTGGCATTCCTACTGCCAACACGCCAAAACCAAAGCCAACCGCCTTAAATGCCTGCTACACGCCATCATCGCTCTACAGAAATCCGGGCAGGACAACACCAATGCGTCAGCAGCCACCGCAGACGCCCAGCAGCAGCAGAGCTAAAGAAAAGAACGCCATGGTCGACTCGTTTCACAGTCAGCTGGCAGAGGAGAGCAACATGATGGTGGCGGTTCGTGTGCGTCCATTGAATGCCTTGGAATGCACGCGCGGCAATGTGTCCAATGTGGTGCATGTGCAGGGCAACAATGAGCTCACCGTACAGTCGGGCAGCAGTGCAGATGCCTCGGCCGGTGTTACGCACTTCTTTAGCTACGATCAGGTCTACTATTCGTGTGATCCGGAGCGCAGAAACTATGCCGATCAGCTTGCGGTGTTTGCAGGCACGGCACAACCGCTGATCGATACGGCATTTGAGGGCTACAATGCCTGCTTGTTTGCCTATGGGCAGACGGGTTCGGGTAAATCGTATAGCATGATGGGTATTGAGGCATTGGATGACGCCGCCTTGGATGGCAATACACCGCATGCTGAGGCAGGCATCATTCCACGTTTCTGCCACGAACTCTTTCGTCGCATCGAAGCGGTTAAGCAGCAGAATTTGCAGGTGATTTAAATACCCTTTTATACCACTTGGTGTACATAATTGATATGCTTTTGCAGGTGGAGGTGGAAGTCAGCTATTTTGAGATCTACAACGAGAAGATACACGATCTGCTGAGCGTGCAACATGCCATAACAGCTGCTCCGGATACGCCGCAATTGCAACGTCAGGCTTTGAAGGTGCGCGAGCATCCCATCTTTGGTCCCTATGTGGTGGACTTGAGTGCCCATTCGGTGGACTCGTATTCGGCTCTACGCAATTGGCTGGCCGTGGGCAACTCGCAACGTGCCACCGCCTCGACAGCGATGAACGACAAGAGTTCTCGTTCGCATTCCATTTTCAATATTGTCCTGAATCTTACGGATCTGAGCAGTGACGATGGCATGTCGTCGGACACGGATTCCGGCACGGTTAACTCTCTGCGGCAAACGCGTCGCAGTAAGATCAGTTTGGTGGATTTGGCGGGCAGTGAACGGATCAGTGTTTCGGGCTCAAATGGCGAACGGATTCGCGAAGGTGTCAGCATCAACAAGAGCCTGTTGACATTGGGAAAAGTGATTGCTGCCCTCGCAGACACACGCAAAGCTGGCGGTGGTTCTGCCACGCCCAGCACATTTGTGCCCTATCGAGAAAGTGTGCTAACTTGGCTATTACGGGTAAGTGCAGTCTTACAACATTTCAGAACCACTTTTACCTTCTACGCTCTTATCACACGAGCCAACGAGTATCAAACTTTGTCATCGTTCTGGTTTACTTGTGGTTTATCTAGGGACTATGTGTTGCTCAATCGAAATCATCATTTTTATAGATTATTTACACAATTTTATTACGTTTTGTTATTACACACAATTCTTGGTAATGAGGTCGATTGAAATTTTTAGTCATATGTGCTATAGGCGGTGTTTCTTTATACCAACTTAAACTTATCTCTTTTTTAGACTCTGTACTTATTGTGTGTAACGGGTCTATTGAAGAGCAGAAGATAGTCACCTACTACATTTATTCAAAGTATTCACATATCCTGCTGCCTGTATGTCTGTCTATAGTTTAAGTTCTTCTCTCCGTCTCAAATGAGCTTCAATGTTTATAAAAATTGGATAAATACGAATCTTTTTTTTTTTAGCAATTTGGCTAACTTTACCAGTTTGCAGTCTCTATATTCTATAGCTATAACTATAGGCATAACTTAGCTAATATTAAAATTTAAAGGCATGCATAAGTATCAACAAAACTAAGTAATTGTATATATGGTTTTGTCCTTTGTATACTGAACAAATTTACTTAGAATCGGCGATCATTATTATATTAAAAAAAAAAATTAAAAACTTTGTTGGTTTTTGATATGCTAAAAAATCATACAAATTTTGGAATTTGGAAAATTTTGTGATATTCCATTTTATATACAAAACTGCTGTAGTAATAGCTAAACGAAAAGCTATGCTTAAGCACTGTATCCACAAACGAATTCGTCAGTCTGCCTAACAAGTAGGCGAAGTAGTGTTTGACAGAAATCATTCTATGAAAATTTTTAGAGAGTAAACATGCAACAGAATCGTAGCCTTAATGGAACTGCATGTTTTTTTTTTTAAAACAATAGATAAAGAGCGAAAATTCAGCTTATTCAATGTGTTTCTTGTATTTTTCTAGCAGCTTCTCCATAAATTTGCTGCGCGAATTCCTATTTCTTAGTTCGTCCGTTTTCTTCAATGAATTGCGCAAGTCTTGTCAGTACAAAACAATTTTTCCAAAATGTTGTATATTCGAACAAGGCAATCCATTGTCGAACACGTTCACATCAACGGTAGAAATACTTATATTTTTGACATACCTGCTCAGTAATCAAAATATTCGTGCAAATACTGCTATACTCACTCGAACATTTGTCAAACACAACAAATTTGACAAACAAATTCGAATGGGAATACATTGCTTTAGAAATTTGCTGTTTTTATTGGTTTTTTAATAATCTTAATCAATAACGTAGATTGTATATTTTGTATTTTTTTATATATTTTAATCGAATTTGTTAAGATTCGGACAACTATATTGTAAAGCAGAGATGTGTACATAAGCATTGTCATAACTTTTTCATTAGCATTAGAAAAAGTAATTCTAATGACATTTTTTTTACACTAGCATTGAAAAAACGACTGCTACTACTCATCCCGAGTTTTGATTACTTAAACAATTCCAAATAAAATACTTGAATCATGCTCTTTAAATTTGAATTTCTTGTTTATTTCCAAGTCTTCACTTTTTGTTTGTTTCCAAAGACTGGAGATATAAAATTATCTTTTGGATTGCTTATTAAATTCCATTCGCACGTTTCGCCTATTTTGTTTAGTCTCTAATTGATATGAGACTCCAAATATTTAATAAAATTCCATGGAATTTTATATTATATAAAGATAGTGCAATGTATATACATATATTTAAATGCAACAACATTCCCAACACTCTTAGAAATTTACTGCTTGCTACTTATCTGCAAAATCTTATCGTTTGGTACACAAGTAATATATAGTCTATAGTACTCGGGACACTGCACTTGTAAATTTAAGCGAAATTTTTAATACTGCTATATAAAAATGTGTTTTTATTTTTGTGTAAATTCTTGAACCTTTGTCATATCTAACCTGCACTCAAATGCCTCATTTGTATTTCTTTAGAATTATTATCAATGCGCATTTTATTAATTATCTACGACGCGTTAAATATGATATGAGGACCTATGGCACGTTTTTTCCTTAACATTTGCTAGCAATAGATAAAGTGTTGAAACAATAACAACAGAATGAGTTATTTGTAAAGTCAACGTACTTGGAAATACTTGAACTTAATACGCTTTAATATTGCTAAATGTTGTTACCTCACTCTTAATGAATGTTGTAAATGTACATCATGTGACGAGATTTAATTGTAAAATATTAGATTAAGTAATCTTTCGAGGCAGTTAGTAAATAAAAAAAAAACTAATTCACTAGCTAGCTTTTCAGGGTCCCTTATACAACGAGTGAATTGATTTAGCTATATACATAACCTAACTTTCCTATAACAGTTTATTTATATTTAAAAAAAAATTATATGTTGATAGCTGGTACAATCTCTCATTTGTGTTATCATTAATGAGCTAGTTTGATTGTGAACTTTATCTAAATTGTTTTTTTTTTATTTTTTTATGGGTGTATGGTTTTTAAGGCACTGTGCGTTACTTAAAGATATATAAAGTATATGGCATATTTCCCGATTTTCTATGACTTGTTTTCATTTGTCTAGAGCATTCGAAATACTTGATTTTGAGTGTTTCCCCGATCGTTAATAATACGTAATTTACAGAATGAGCAAACGCAACCATCAGCACTTCTTGAGCTGCAATTTCAAAGTCCACAAAACTAAAAATAATAATAAAGTTTGTTTACCAATTTAGCTTTTGAAGTAGTACTACGAAACCAGAGTAACCAGTATTTTAGTTTTCAGAGTGGCAAAAACACTTGAAAAAGTTTCGCAATCAAATTGAAATCCAATATCAATACCAGTTTATGGCGCCATATCGTGTGTCTTAATTGAGGATAACAGAACCTTTTTGATAACCCGCAATCATTGTGCAACCCCACGGCCTTGTCCACCATTAAAGATATGATTATAAATTATTAATTTTCCCAGCACTTTGATTTTTTTCCACTGCACTTCATGCAAAGATAACTGTTTTGCTCAGAAACCATAACAAGCAGTTATAATTAGCACCCATTATAATCGCAACAAGTACTTTATATGTACCATATGTACTTACTTCTTTATTATATATAACTTTGGCACATACATATATTATAACAATTGTCGTAAACGGGGAACATTTAAAAAAAAACACACACACACACAATCTTTACGTTTTGTATTTGTTTTTGTTTGCTTTATAATTTATTTGCTTTGCATATAGTAGTACTAAAATAATATAACACTTGATAAGTTATCAGCGCCGCTTCGTCGCAATTGTGAAAGCAACAAGCTCTGTTGCCTCTGCTGCTGCTGCCTCTTCTTGCCACATTTGCAGTCTGTCGGCTCGCATTTGCAACGAGTTTTACTCAGTTTGCCATCCTTATGACCTATAATTAAAAAATAATCGAAAGGAATGTAGCTGTCATTATTATACCCTCTGAGGGGTATATTGGGTTTGTCAGAAGAGGAAAAGTATGTAACAGGCAGAAGGAGGCGTTTCCGACCCCATAAAGTATATATATTCTTGATCAGCATCAACAGCCGAGTCGATATAGCCCTGTCTGTCTGTCCGTCTGTCCGTCTGTCCGTATGAACAAACAGATCTCAGAGATGGTAAGAGCTACAATATCCGTTTTAGTCAGTATCGACCACATATTTAGTCAGTCAATACAAGTTTGTTTCCTTTTTTTGATGCCACGCCCCATTCGCCCACAACAAGCGTAAAACCAGACATACCTCGGAAAAAATACAGGTTTTATGCGAATATCTCGGTAACTATGGCAACTAGGGTCACCAATTTTGGCATGCAGGTTGCTAGATGCAATATAAAGACAATGCCATCAAAAATTTTTGGATGCCACGCCCCCTTCGCCCACCAAAAGCACAATTGCGTTGTAACTTTGCATGCCGTGACATGACACTTATTTCTTAACATAACGTTTTGTAACTTAGAATATATTTGAAGACAAATAATATTAAACGATTGTGAAAATTTCATCAAAAACGGACTATAATTAAAAAAGTTTCTTAAACAACGAAAATCGATACTTTCAAGCAAGGCATAGCCACGTGCATTGCACTGTGCGAGCGAGATAGACATACACATATGTGTGCGTGTTAAGTTCTTGCAGCAGCTACTCCAATTGGAACCCATCTAATTGGAAACGAAGCTCAGAGGGTATTACACGGTCGGCATGCCCGACTGACATTTTCTTTCTTGTTTTTTAATGCATTCAAAACGAAGCTATCAGCAATTTCTGAGCTTTAATCTCTATAGATTTGTAGCAAGATAACCTATAGTATGATAACAGAACCTTAAACGTAGCTGATGTGAGTAACTTAACATACCAAATGCTAAAGTTAAAGCAGTGTTAACAGAGCTTAGAAGTAGCTTAACATACTAAATGATAGACAACATGGGTAGCTTTTTAAGTTAACAGAGCTTAGGTTTAACTGAATATTTTATACTAATGTTAAAACTTTAATACAAAGCAGAACCTTACGTAACAACAAAAACAACACATTTGAAACTATGTTACAATGAGGTAATATTACAGTTCTTAACAGCTAACGTATTATTGTCAAAACTTACAATGCGGCGACTTTTTTAGCACTCCCATCTCAAATTGTTGAGTGTTTGCGGTTTTACTCTGTCGAGTTTTTAGTTTGCTCAGCAAGCGTTGTAGCATTTTAAATAGATCTTTTATTATTTTTAAGCTTGTTTTATTTTATTTTCTTTTTTTTTTTAATTATCTCTTTTGTTTGAACAACTTTAGCCTTCACATTGCAAACTTCAATTCAAACTACAGTGAAAACTTGAATAGACGCACTTCTATATATACGCTTTTCAACACTTTGTCGGTTTCGTGTGCAAAACATTGCTGACCGCACTGCACTTTTTTATGTGCTCTACGTTTTCCCAAGCTCGTCGTTTACCACAAAAAAAAAATGGTGTTAAACGAAGCATTTAATCACTCTGCCGTCATATATGTATGTGTGAAAGTGGGTTTCATTTTTCCAGAAAAAGTCACTGATTAGCTAAAAAGTTTGAAAGCAAATACGGTTAACTTAATTCTTTTGTAACTAGCTTAACAAATTGAACACGCGTGCCATTTGTTTTGTTGAGTGTTGACTGCGTCAGCTTTTTTTTGGATCTATATTCCAAAATTAGCAACAGTCGATACGGTATGGTGTATACCATATATAAGCTATAGGGTTGTAGATTTACACATTTGGCGAACACGTTTCCGGGCATGATAGTATAATTATATCATGACTATGTATAATTATCAGATATATACTTACTGCAGGCACTTGACAACAAAAATTCATGCTTTTTAAAAGATTTAAAAAAATGTGGAGGAATTTTCTTGTGTGATATTTTTTCAAAGTGTTTTTTATTTAACTTAATAACTGGAGAAGAGATGTTTTTGAATGTATTTATTAGTTGAGATTGCTTGAGAGTTGGAATTTAGTAAAATGTTATGCACATAACTTAGAACAATTTGTTTTTAATCTAATTATGTGAAATAGAAATCGCATATTTATTTGTTCGTAACAATATAATTAGTATTTCTCACATAGTATTATAAAGGCATATTACTGTAGTTTTATTTATAGATCAATTCTATTGTCAGTCGGGCATATTAAATTTAGCTTATCAGAACTGGAAAATGGATTTGTACACTGAACCAATATTTAATGTTGTATTAAGATTTATCAGAAAAATATTAAGAACCAAAAAAAAATTGGAGACTATAAATATCTTAAATAAAAAGAACACATTTTCATTTAAAGGAAACTTTATAAACTAACATATTCTATATAATAAATTTATTAAAAATAAAAAAATAATTATTTTACTTTAAATCAACATGTTTTAAATATAATTACTTCTAATATTTATATTTAGATTCGATTTTTCTGAAAGGGTTTACAAATCAAACTTTTTAATACCAGAATTTCGTTGATATAAAATGCATAAATTTAAAAACACAAGTTGTTAAGACGCGCATGCCTGAAGTAATTAAGTCAGCTATACCCTTAGGCGCCTGCTTAGTATATATATTATAGTACTATATAGATTCTAAATGATTCCAACAACCACTGTAGCTCTGTATTTGCAAATCTCTCCCCCTCTTGGAGCCCGTTTCATTCCCATGCACAAACTAGTTAACATTGAATTTTAAATGAATCAAATTCATTGTATAGACATTGTTAGGTATGTATATATACTTTATACATATATGTATATCTATGTGGTAAATTGCATATTTTATATGGCTTCCATGTGCTGTCTAACTGAGTGAAATGGCTTTTGTTATTGTTATTATGGATGCCATTTTTAGACCCTGTACTTAACACATACAGAATGTCTCTTAAATTTGTCGCATAAACAAAATCTCCAATCTTATACAGTATGCTATTTACATATATATCTATATAAATATATTGCAACTAGAATCCATTAAATTTAACAAGTATGTGTCCGCCGATCCGTAAATACTCATGATTCCCAAAACGAATAAAGGTTAGCTCAAGATTTTTGTACAGATAAAATCTAAAACTAATCTGTATTCATTTTATAGGCAGTTAGCAATGTATTGTATTGGAAAAAGTTGATGTTTTTTAAGACATTTCAATGAATTTTTTAAAATGTAAATTTGGCAACATATTTTATATACAGACCAAAAAAGCCTCAGGTAGGACAACTAGTATATAGAAATGATCGTTCAAAGTATGCAAATATGTGTTTGTGCAAGGTCTTTTAAAGTCTGCTATAGTGCTGAATCTACTACATGTACTGGTTTGTCGTCATTTCAGTGATTCTATAGTAAGTGGAACATCCAGGGATGCATTAATTTCAATCAAAGCTGAACTTGTTGTGCGGTTAAAAGTAGTCAGAACCTGAAATGGTTTAGCAAATACTGCATGCTGAATCTTTAATAATTTAATAATCAAATTGAATTATGCGAAATGTCGCACAGCATCTAATTTAATTGAGTTTGTGTGGCACATATACAAAACCTCTGACCGCATTCAATTGTCTGACGTGCGGTTTTTTTTATATATGGTGCAAGTTCCAGGTCAGATCAGTTAGTGAAACCCGATGCTGATTGTTGTTTGATACTATACACAAGGTCACATTATAGTCATAGATCAGTAATCTGGAACTTGTATATGCAATAAATTTTTTCTTTTAAAGAGAATTTTCGTTAGGCTTACAAAAAATATCTCAACTTATTAATTAGATTTTCATTAGCAAAGTGGTGTGAGATCAAAACATTTCCGTAGTTTTCGGAAAATTCCAGTCTACGACAAACCAGAAGTTATTGCGCTGAACCGTTTAGAGCTTTGAGCCATGACGCAGAACCTTTCCCTTCTGGAAAATTACAGCAAAAAATTGTTAAATAGAATTAAATATGCGTTGTATAAACTAATTTGTGCTATTCGTTAATGGATTAAGTACTGTAGCTACATGACATTCAATCATGCATTATGATCTCATAGGCTTATGCAATTCATTCAATAGTTTTACGAGCTATAACAGTTACTACTCTCCAGTTTTCACATACCCATTAGGTATAAATTTAGCTTCCAAGATTTGACGCAGTAAATATAAAGTTTACAAACAGAGAACTGGTTTCCAATATTTATTACAATTGTATAAATAGAAAAGCAAAACCGCAAATTTCCCTTCCCTCTGTAGTTATCAATCAAAATGCAAAAATATTTTTTTTTTGTTTTTTAGAAATACCAATAACGTTTTTTATTGAATATTTTACATTAATAGTTTTGTTATTTTCGCATTAAACTTAAATATAAATACAACATATCATATATAATAATAATTAATAAATTGAATATTTTCTCGATTCCCGCAAGCGCAAATTGTTCAAAAAACCAATTTTCGTTTCTTAACTTATTAACAATATATTCCGTTTTGTTTAATATGTCTATCCATTTAAGTTGCACAGTTTCGGGGCTATTGTTTTTTTAAACTTATTCTTAACTCAAGTTAAGAGTTTGTTGTACATTGTGGGTTACATTTTAGTTAATAAAATATATTAATTTCAATTCAATAACTGCATTTAAATCTTTGTAACATTTGTAACCATAAATATATTAATCTTTATGTTCGTGTTTGCTCTTTATAAATTTTATATATTGTTTATTTAACTTTTTGTACATATTCTTTAACATTCGACTGTGCAAGCTTCAAATTGGGAAATTATTTTTCTTTTGGGTTTCATAAATATTTTAGGGTGTCTAATATAGACAAGGATTTAAAGCTGGGTCACAACTATATATATGCATATAGCAAAAACACACACAATTAGATGGAAGAAAATACTAAAAATATTATGATTTTCTGTTTGGCGCTAATGGAGCATATTATTTTCTTCTTTTTGTTATCGATTAACGATTTTAAATATAGTTTTACATAAAGTTCCTGTAAGTAATGTTTCAATTTACTACCCAGTTAATATTTTAAGAGGAGCAACTGAAATCATTTGTTTTTGTTTAATTTTTTTGTATTAAAAACAAAAAAAAATAACAATTAATTTGCTTTAATCATAATAAATGTTCTACTGCAAATTACTCAGTCTCGTACGCAAAATAGAAAAATATTTCTGGTATTCTGGCAAATTTTGCTTCCCTCGTTTTTTTTCGGTTTCTTTTTTGTATTTTCTCTGCTTTGTTTTTGTTGTTGCCTAAGGTCATTTTGGTAGCTAAGCGGGGCAGCAGCTGGTTTAGATTTAGATTAAGATTGGATTGTGTTTGTCAGTTGGCAAATCACGTTACTTTTTTATACGTGTATAAAACTGTAACGTAGTTGTAAAAAGAATATAGTAGTAGTAAATGGTTTGTAAATTGGTATCAAGTTAAACAGCAACAAAAAAAGGTTTTGCTGTCGTTGCATTTTGTTTTTGTTTTTGTTGCTTTCTTTCGTTTAGCTTTGTAAATGGTAGTGTGACGTCATAGGCGGAAATGCACACAAACATATGCATTGTTTCATTATTGTAGTTACTCTTGTTGTCTCGCTTCCACATCACTGCCCAGCAGGCGCATCTTTTTTTTACAACAACACGTTGTGCTCATTCTCATTAGGAATTTGTTTTTGTCTTTGACTAAATTTATATGGCATTGTGAATTGTGTGCTGTTATTGTTGTTGTTGTTACTTTTACTGTGTCTGTCTGTCTGTCTCTCCTGTCTGTTTACTGCCGTCTATCTTTACACTTTGCAGCTCTGTTGCGTGGGCACAACAGTCGATAGCGAAGGCACCTGATGCTGAACCTCGTGCTCAAGCTCGTGCTCGTGCATCTCTTCCTCGTCCTCACAGATGCTCTCGTGATGCTTGCGTGACTCACGTTTGCGCATATAGTTAATGAGTGGTCGCTTCTTGTGCTCCTTGCAGAATGGACAATCCTTGCGTAGTTGCTTCTCCGACTTCAATTGCTTGCATTTTTCTGCAAAGAACAGACAAAAATAATGTTAATTTAAAAATATTTCATATATATGTAAGCTATTCATGTATGCCGTTACTAAATCTGTTTACACATGGTCGCCTCACAGCAAGGTTGTTTTTGACATACACACACGCACACACATTCGCTTGCTCTCTCTCTATTTTGCGCTCTCTTGTGCTCTCTGCAGGCCTACGTGCCAGTCAGGTCGTGCTCTTCTCACACGCATGCTTTGCCCCTTTTTTTTCAGCTAGTGGCTGCTTACGTGACGTCAAGTCAACAACGTCACGTAGCGGCAAGTTTTCTTTATGTCATTATTGAATGACCCTGTGTGGCATGTGGCAAGTCGACTGTTGATAAATCCTCAAACAATTTTACTGTACATTTGATTTTCTATAGATTCTGCTATTATTATTATATTGAGCCAATTGAGAATGTTCGAATTGGTTGTTGTTATTGATAAAGCGTTGCCGGTATAAAAATAGACGCAATTTGAGCAATTGTACTCGGCAAATAATAAATGATAAGCGACCTTGATTAACTATAAATTTGACTAAGCCAACAATTGCGCTGCATTTGTGCACAATTATTAGTCACAATTGTTGTTAATGATATTCTTTTATTTAAACAGTCCATGAACAACTTTTACTCATCACGTACAAATCTTTTTTGCGTCGCAACTTTTATTTTTTGGCTCTAACGTAAATGGTATGTTGGTTTCAAACACCTGCTTAGCTGGCGATCGAGGTACAGTCTACAGTCTAGTCTTTTCTTTTAGAATCTAGATATATTCCTTATATTTATCAAAGTTGAAAAAACTCATATAATGATTTGCTTTGTTGTTGCTTTCTTTATTTACGCGAGATAATAATAATAATCAAAATAAGGAAATTGTTTGCTTTCATCATATATATATATAAAAAAAAAATCGCGCGTTTCAATGCTTCACGTGCATTTAAAGGTTCTTGTTTACTTAAATGCTTAAGTAACAAAGTAAATACAGTTGAAAAGTAGAAATTCATAATCACACAAACACAATATAAGTACATACATATGTACATGTGATAAGAGAAACGACAAACTTGCGCTTGCAACACCCTGTGAATGTTCGTGCTGCTTTTTTTTTGCACAATGCACGCACGCACATAAATACGTTCATGAGTGCGAAATTAAGGCGTGTGTGTTTATATGTATTTTTAAGAAAGAAAAAAAAACAGTCTGGCTATTTTTAAACGCTTGCAAAAACAACAACATTCACAATAACAAACAAATGAGTTCATTTGTTGAGATACGATACTAATTGTATGCGCGTATGTGTACGAGTACAGCCATACTACTTATTTACATTTTTCGGTCTTGTGCCTTCATTCCATTCCGCACGTTTTATATGCCTGACAAAAAGCTCGCTGGCACAACGGCTCAACAATGCACTTTTGTCAGAAAGAGAGAGAGAGAGAGTTGAAGCTGACTGACGCATGCTGATTTGTGTGTGGGCTGATTGTGTTAATGTGTTATTGGTATTAAATTCTTGTTAATTACCTTGCACTCGACTGTATGAGTCCTTGGCCGGATATGGGCTTGCTGTGTTTGAGTGCTCCAGTGTGCCATACGGGAACTGCTCATAATCACGATAGTAGCCGTTGCGCATTGAGCCACCATATGACAAAGTTGAGTCGCCAACAAATACGCCCCAAACATCCATAGTTGCAGTTGTTGTTGTTGGTTTTTTGTATTTCTTTTGAAAGGTGTTCTTTGTATTTATGTAGGTTGCACTACAGTTGTGTTGTTGTTGTTGTTTTTGCTGTTAGTGTTGTTTCTGTTTCTGTTGCTTTTGCGCGCGTACGTTGTGCGAGGTCGTTTCACTTTGCCTTTGTTTTTGTCGCTTGCAACGTGCAATGAACTCTGGCTAATCGCGTAAGTGTTTCTTTACGTTCTTTGTTAAATAACGCGTGAGTGTTACTTATATATTTTCATTCACTTTTTAATACCAAGTCAAGGTATGGAACCAGTTTATATATGCATTGATTTTTAAATGCATTTATCTAGGAATAATACACGGAGCTCTCCGTTTTGCTCTTTACGTTGTCAGTTCAAAATTGAAACTGAAAGCCGAACGCCATTTTACTGCATTTTTGTAGCCCACACGAATCGCCGTCGTGCGGCGGCCCGATTGCTTCGTGCGTTATTTTTTTTCGCCGACTTCGTGTCTCATTTTGCGATGCGTATCATTGTTTTTGCTTTCTCGACGTTGTGTGTTTGCTTACGTTGCTTCTACTATGTCTGTTTCTGTTTATTACGTTTCGGCTGACATACAATCGTGCGTGTTAAAGGGTATATTCTTTATGCTTATGTAACAATGTACTTGTGTTCTTTGTTAACCCTTGTAATTGCCAGTTAAAAACACTTCTAAAAACTTTCCGCGAAATCTTATAATATAACATTTTCTATTTAAGATAATGCTAGTAGTTCTCTAAAATAAATATTATAGCCGTAATGTGTTCTCTACCTTCATACGTGATATCTCAAAGTCGAGTCATCTTTAGTACAGTTTATATTGTTGTTTTTACGTCTCGTGCACTACAAAAGCTTTAGCACATGCTGGCTCTGCTTCTCTCTTACATATTGCTATTTCATTCCCACTTAGGCATGTTGGGCCGCACAGTGGAACGCAATCTTATATTACAACACCAATAATGATTGTCCCAATACAAGGTAAAAATGAGTCAAAGGAAAGTATAAAAGGAGTCTATATTTTTTACATGAGTCACTCAGTTAATCAATTAGTTCATATTAATTAGTCAGTGCCATGGAAGGTTTTCTTATTAGCGTAAACTTGCTAATACCAATGTCTGATGCATAAACTGTCACCTTAAGCAATCTTGATGACTTATAACGAGACACAAACCAAAAATTTGTGGCAAACTCCTTTCGTCTAACTCGAGGCTAGTATTGCCATTGGTTTGCTAATCGACGTCTAGACTGTATGCCGAGTTTTATATGGAAATTGCCGTTGTCAAGCACGAAATTATTCCCATGCTTTGGCAATTAATCCAATAAAGTAAATGAATTAGGTCGTTTAACTTTCGTTGTCTGTTGCCTGGTCTTTGGGAATCAATTTTAATATTTCACAAATATTTATATAATACTAAAATATTTTTTTCAAGATTTGTATAAAAGTTGTAATTATAAACTTTTGTCTAAGTTAAAGGTTAAATATCGATATAATTTGCGTCAAAGTGTGTTAATTGATCTACCTACGTCATATTGACGTATTTTAATTAAATTGTTTGCTTTTTTAATTGTACATACTGTCTTTTTAGCATCTTTTTTTTTTGTAATTAAAGTGTGTTGCGTACACGATTTCTTTGTGCGATATCGTGACAAACTTCTAAAAGTGGGAGGGCATACTTTCAACTTGCCGCAAGTTATATTTAGCCAAAAAAAAAACTGTCCCAATAACGGGTTTGGTGACGAAAATAACGTCGAATATAACCAATAAATATTTTATTGACCTACAAGTCCCGCAACCGTGGCACATTAAAGTGGTTTGCAGTGATGAAGGTGGTTCTAGCACCGAACCGTACTCATAAACGTGACAAAAGAAAACATGTTTAAGCCAGCCCCTTGAAGGTTAGGCCCCTCAAAGGCCATTCGAAGGGCAGTGCATTAGCAGATGTGTGTCTTGGTCGTTCTTCGATTAAAACTGGCTAACTTCTTAATTAACCTAATAACCATTAGGCAGTGCGCTTGAAATATAATTTTCACGACATCTTTGACTGACTGTAGGTCACTGTAAACATGCACACACACTCATACGGTTTTGGCTCTCTCTCTTTTGCTTGCTCATTCACACACACGCCCACGCCACGCCATGGCGCGGTTGCTGCTGCTGCGCAGTTTATGCAAGTTGTCGCTCTCGTGACTAACGTGCTGTGCCTCTCGCTCTTTTCCTCTGTTATTCTGATGCTGACCCGCACTGAGAGAGAGTCAATCAAACAAGTGTCCATTACACATATGCACACAAAACCACACACATTAATATTTGTTTATTCTATTTGCACAACTAACACTATAGCTAGCTCGCTCTAGCAGGTTAGCATTGATAACAACTAACGGTCTTCATTGCCGCTGCCGCTGCCGTTGCCTTTGCTTTGTCTGTTTAAACTTAAAAGTTTATGAAAGAAGAAGAGGAGGGTTCCCTGTCGCCAACACTGATAACTTGCTATCTTTAGAGGTCATAATTCTTTTGTTAAGACCCTCAAGCATGTGCACATACATTTGTATGTAAATATGTATGTCCATACTTTCTAGTATATTTACACAGATCTTGGTTTGAGTACACGCACAACTAATCATTTTAAACTGTCCCCTACCATTTTTCCAGCTGCACTTTGCGCTTATCACTGATAAGCCAAAAAATATTAAATCAGGGGCACTAGTTTTCAATACTTCCTATGTAAAGTACGCTTAGGTATTATTCCATTCTTTAAAAGTATTTTTTTTTGTCATAATTACATATTTAGGATGCAATATCACTACAGAAAATTATTTTAAATTTTAGCTTTTTATACATTTTTTAATGAAAGCTTTATTTAATTGTTATATCGTTAAGTTTTGTTTAGTTTAATTAATTTTCTTTGGCGTTTTGAATTTCATACTGGTTTTTTTGAAATTACAATTTTTATATGAGTATGTTTTTGCCTTAATAATTTTTATTTTAAAAGTCAACTTAATTGAATACATTGTTCAGTTGTAAAACCACGGAAATAGATTTTTTTTTTTTTTTTTTTTATAAACTGGTTCGAGTACCAAACTTGTCTTTAAGTCTCTTACAATATTTGTTGTTTTTATACTCTAGCAGTGGGGTATATTGGTTTTTGTCATAAAGCTTGCAACACAGTAAAGGAGGTGAGGCAAAGACTTTAAAGTATGCACAATGGTGAGCAAAACTGATTCCATTTTTACAAACTCTGACATGAGCTACCCATAACATCAGAACCACATTAGAAACTGTTTTTATTTCATATTTTTTAAACTATGCTTAACAAATAATAGTTAGCAACATGACATTTGAGATGAATATCAAATTTTTTAAAGAAAAACCAATGAAAAAATAACATCATTACTTTTGCATCGATATTTTGTCTTTAAAACAATTTCAATATTATTTTGATGTACCCTTATTAAAACTAAATTTTTTCAGTAGTTTGGGATGGACTCTATCAAGTTTCCACATGCTATTTATGTTTTATAGATATAATTTCTACTGCCAGTCCTGATTTTTGAGGGGGACTAAATATTTTCTGTCGGATTGAGGTCAGGAAATGTCCTATCGGACCCTCTAACAGCTAAAAATGTTGTTTTTTAATCCAATCCTATATTCCGATTCTAAACGTAATTCAATATTCGTTATATCCCACACATTTATCATTCCATTTAGCTGTCACATATGTAGTTTTAGTTTTTAATTGTCAACTAAATTTATAGAGTTGAACTTCTTTACTTTTTTTTCAAGTTTTAAATCATGTGGCAACATGAATTCCATATATCACAAGGACAGAATCAAGCCAAAACTAACTCTATATCTATTACTGTGTCATTACAGGAGAATCTTGGTGGAAATTCAAAGACCGTAATGCTGGCCACCATTTCACCGGCCAGTCTGCATGCGGATGAGACTCTGGCCACACTGCGGTACGCTTGCAAGGCACGATCCATTGTGAACCGGGTGAAGGTGAATGAATCACCGCACGACAAGATCATACGGGACTTGAGGGCTGAGGTGGATCGTTTGAAATCGTTGAGGAATGAGTACGAACGGCAGCGGCGACTGTCCGCCAACAACAACAATCCGCCGGCACCGCGTAAGATCATCATTGAGACATCGGTGGATGACACGGAGGTGGAGGCACTGCGACAACAGCTGGCGGAGCGAGAACGTGAACTGAATCGAGCCCAGAAATCGTGGATGGAGAAACTGAAGGAGGCGGAGGATTTGCGCAAATCCGAACTACGTATGCTGAAACGCAAGGGATTGGCACTGGAACTAACGGCGGATCAGAAGCAGGCGTGTCTGGTCAATCTGGCCGCCGATCCCATGCTGAGCGGCACACTCTTCTATCTGCTGCCGCCGGGTACGGTGCACATCGGACGTGGACGTTTGCCTGGCTCCTCTGCCAATCCGCTGCCGGACATTGTGCTCGACGGTCCGCTGGTGGCGCTGCAGCACTGCACCATCGAACACGAGCGTGGTGGCAAGCTGTCCGTCTGTCCGGGCAGCGAGGACTTTGAGACGTATGTGAATGGTGAGCTGGTGCAGGAGAGGCGCCAGCTGTTCCACGGAGATCGCTTGGTGATTGGCGGTTCGCATTACTTTCGCATCTCGAATCCGTTCTGCAGTCAGCGGGGAAAGGCGGAACAGTTGCTGGTGGACTTTCAGTTGGCACACCAGGAGATCATGCAGAAGCAGGAGCAGCAACTGCGCAACGAACTGGAGGCGGAAAAACGGGCGGCACTCAGTCGCATCGAACAGGAGCGTGTGCAGCATGCGCGGGACTTTGAGGAGCGGCTGCAGTGCCTCGAACTGGAGCAGTTCAAGTACAAGTGCCACAGTGAGCTGCTGGAGACGGAGCGTCAAGCCCTCGCACAACAGCAACAGGAGCTGCAGACGCCCAGCCAGATGCAGTCCGTGACCTCAACACCGGCACAAAAGTCCACGCTGCTGGAGGACATACAGCGCATCATGCTGAATCCCAGCGAGGAGAGTCTGCACAAGACCCAGCTGATGGTCAAGGAGGCCACACAGCGTTGTCGTCAGGTGGCCGGATTGAAGCATTTGGAGTTTCGACAGACCCAATCCCCCGATGAGTTTGGCTTACTACGCACCGTCATACTGATTGTGGACAGGCAGCGATCCCTGAAAGCAGAGTGGCCCATGGCACGTCTAGGTGTCTGGCTGGACTTGCAACGTGAGGCAACATCCAACACCTGCCACAATGCCAGCAATATATTCGATAGCGTTGAGGTGGATTGGCAGCCACTGGATGCGGAGTTGAATGAAACCCTCAACGATACCCACAACTCCAGTCGCATTGCCCTGAATCTGAGTGCCATGAAGGATGTGCTGTTGCTCAAGCAACCCTTGAGGCGACTCCTCAGCACCAACAATACACCCTCGCCGGCTGTTTCCTCTACACCGGAACAGCTGGTGCATCCTACCAAGCGACTGCTTACCTACGATCCCGAGGATCATCTGCCGGAGAGTGACCACCACAATCAATTGCCACTGCTGGCACAGCAGGAGCTGCAGATAATGCAACGTGCCGCACATCGTTTGAGGCGCCACTGCGAACAGGCCAAACGCGAGCGGGAGAATCAAGCGGATGCCGGCCAACTGGCTGTCAATCTTCAGGATGCACTTACTCGACTCGACCAAGTGCTGCACAACATGCACAGCTGCCTGGCGCAGTCAGCAGCGGAGACGTCGGCCGCATCGCCTACCAACAAAGCACAGAAAGCAGTGCGATTCCTTATCGACTGAGAGGATTTCCTAATAATAGTTTAATTCTACTCTAAACTATATATATCTGTATTAGTATATAGTTTGATACTTGCGCTTGTATTTGTTTTTATTCGTTTTTAAATATATATTTCTACAATATATTTTTTTAGCAATATAAATGCATACAAGTTTTATGGAATTTTTTTTTTGTTTTGGGCAACGGAATTTTCCATGCCAAGGAATTTTCTTGGGTAGCATTCAGCACTTTGTTACCTGAAAATGGGAATGGAAATTTGTTGAGACAGCGACGAGGTCAAATTTTTATTATCTCCTATAATTGCTTTTTGCGAATGTCCTTTCTTTTGGATTTAGTTACCTAGAACAGAGTACATGTACACACATTCATTATTTTACAGAAACGGTCTTTGAAATCAATTTTGTCATGTTTAATAAGGCGAGTGAAAATTTATCATATGATCTAATTACAAGCAGTGGCTCGGAATTTCAATTTAAAAAATTTTTTTTTTTAATAATTATAGTCTATATTATAGAAACATGTTATGTTAATACAGAATAATATATACGTATATCCGTCATATCATAGATATTATTAGGTAAAATTGTTAGAAAATGTACGTCTGCAGACTTTTCAAAAGACTATCTAGTTTCGGAAAAAAATCTCTAAAAATCTGACTAAAACTTGACCATTCAATGATTTCGGTTATTGACTTACGATATTTTTGAGAGTGTATTTTGGATGTGTCCAGATAAAAGTAGTGTCTGCCTAAAAGTACACATAAAATTTATTTCTTTATAGCTTACCCACATATTAGTTAATAAAATATTAAATTTTATCATGTCGGGTATTATTATATTCTTTACGGATTGTTTGAGAAAAATAAAATGCAAAATAGTATAAAAAAGCTATGGCGACAAGGCCCCTCAGCTATGAGATGGCTGTATATATATATAATACAATATTATCTTAAGTTATTAAAATGGTTTAATTACATTTTTACATTGTTATATATATTTCAAGTTGCCTATATATTGTTAAATGAAGTGTATTGTGTGTAAAGCTTCAGGTCACTTCAAAATATTGGAAAAGTTAAAGAAGCATTGGTTTGCTAGGAGTAGTTGGAGGTTTATCTGTTATAGGAGAAATACGTGAGATGTAAGTGTACTAGTGATATTTATTTGTTTTAAAAGGGTATATATTAGGAGTTTTGTTTTTTTAATAAAAAGATTAAAAGTATTTTTTTTAAATGTGAAAACTCTAATTAAAAAAAGAGTTCAGAAACTATACGTTACACTATTCGTTAAAGTAATGTTCTTTTATTATAATCAAATGAAGTTCATATCTTTGTATTCAATGTGTTGTATTCATTAGTTAACAAACTTATTGTTTTTGATATGTAATAGGAAAATTTCTGAAATATTTTGGGGACTGGATATAAAAATTACACATTTAACCCATTAACGAAGTAACGTTTAAGTTTTTCATTTGTATAATTAATTAGATACTTTAAATCTTTTGGTTTTTATCTTTTATAATCTGAAATGCATGTTTTAATATATCAAAAAAAAAAAAATAATGGTAAGCGAAAACCTGTATTTTATCTTTAAAGTCAACGCATCGAACTAAATAACTGCATACTTTCTTTCCCTTTAAATACATTTAAAACAAAACATAAAATTTTTTAAATAATACAAAAACCTCCCAAACATTAGTTAATATATAGTATAAACTCTAAATTAACCGTTCGTATTTATGATATAATATACTAATACCCCAATAAACGAGTTAGCTATCAAAATAATTCACTTAACGGCATATCTACTATTTAGAGTATATACTCACACGATTTGTCACTCACTGTAAGTGCATTATAAAAACGTCTTCAAGTGCTTAATTATAGTTTTTAATCAGGTGACCATCATGTTTTTTTAAGTCCATGAATAATGCAGTTGCGGTTGCATTTGCAATAATTTTAAGCATTTCAGAGTTGCCCTTTAAACAATTGAATTAAAAACACATTTTTAAGGTATTTTGTGTATTGTAAACATGCGATTGTAAAGATAACAAAAACATAACAAAGCCTCTAGTAAATTGATTTTTACCATTGTTAACAGAGAGCATAGCATAAAAAACATATGGGTAATATGCATATATATAGAATATCAACAAATTGGTTTTGTGTAAATGGCAAATGAGAGATTTGGAAGGCGTCGCTTGATGTAGTAGATATATAGGTGCATATATATATATATATAGAAGAACTGTCGGCTTCAGTAAATGACATCCTTTGCTGGTTCATCCTGAATTGTTTCCAGTTTGCCGTTTAGTTGAACAACCCAATCACAAAACTGTCCATCCTTGAGATTTACGAAATCGGCCAGAAAGACATTAGCACGTGGCTGTTGGCCAGCTGCAAACGGTCCTGGCAATTGTTCAAGTATCCAATGCTTTAGTTTTTTATCCACCCGCTTTGCCGTGCCCTTGAGGGTAAAGAATACGCGTAGTGCGATATAGCGACCCGATGGAGTTATCAGACACTGAGAGACATAGCCCTGTTGGGGTTGGCGGGTCAGCAACGAGGCGGATAGAAACGATTGCAGTTGCTTCACACTGGCCGTATTGGGCCATGGTGTGGGCCAGGCATAACTGGGCCAAAACTCCGGGGGCAAACCAATGGGGCAGCGTCTATAGATGAGCACCACCTGACGACCTTGGGACTGGGCACAACGTGTCAGTGTGCACTGCAGCAGGGAGCCATCTGTGGTGGTGTACAAAAGATGGCCAAAGAATCGTATTAGCTCCCTGTGCAGCTGCTGATGCTGGGCCACGTCCATGGCATAGAAGTGCTGAAGATCCAGGACAACCAGCTCCTCTGGATGCGACTGGACAAACTGTCGCAATTCCTGCAGTGGACCAAACATTTCCATGGCAAAAAGCGCGTGGCAGTAGTAGAATTTTCCCTCCTTTTGTGCGATGCGCAAGTCAAAGTAACGTACGCCCATATGCAGTTGCTCCAAAATGCTCGAGGATTGCGTTTTCGA
Organism: Drosophila tripunctata; assembly: GCA_035047385.1. Taxonomy (NCBI): domain Eukaryota; kingdom Metazoa; phylum Arthropoda; class Insecta; order Diptera; family Drosophilidae; genus Drosophila; species Drosophila tripunctata. The sequence goes on from JAWNPS010000163.1 coordinate 703,805, forward strand.
CCAGCGTCGCACGAAGCAGGGAAAGAAACGATGCCAGCGTCGTATGGAATCTTCCGCATCGGGCGCTAGTTCTGAATCGCTATTAATGCCATAGGTCATTGAGTTGTGAGAACCTACAGCGTGTATTCGAATTAATTAATTAAGCAATTCTATTGTGTGTTGTTTGCCGATGATCTCATGTACCTGGTATGGCAAGATTTATAATGGGTAAATCTCGCAGATCCGCTGGCAGATCTCGCATCCAGTTCTCCATGGTCATGGTTAGCTCGTAAAGGAATTTCTGTGCGTCTTCAATTCAAAAGATTTAACTGCCGTGTGTCTCTGTCCCAAAAAAAAAGTAATTCCGCATCGGAGGGTCCAACGGCAAATGAGAGACAACAAACATCGCAAAATAAAAACAATCATTTAACATTTTGCTATTATGTTATGTTAACATTTACCAAATGTTCTGCTGGGAAAGCACACGCGCTTCAGATTTGTCATAATACATATTAACTTTTGTGATTTTATGAAACGGTTTGTGCAACTACATTTTACACAATATTAACTTGCTGGCAGTATATTTAGCACCAAGTTACAAAAGAATTAAAATTAAATTTGTTTTCAATAGCAGTTTGCTGCTTGCATCTAGAGCTAACAGTGCCATTAGAGTTCGTTAACAGCGAATCGACCTTTTGTATCGATAAGTGTGTGTACGCAAGCTATCGATATTGGCGCTAGAAGTGTTGGATTTAAATTACCTGTTAATTTTTAAACATAATATAATATGTGAAATCAATTAAAATGTTGTCAAACTAAAGTTGAATTGCTTGAAGTTTTATTTAATGCTGTTGTAAATTGCCTGTCCTTAAACTTAATTAATATTCTCCTTGTTGTCCCCATGCTCACCACCCAGCTCCTCCTCCATGAGTAGATTTTGATGTGTTCGTTTAACCAGCAGCTGTTCCGATTGATTATAAGCTCGTACATTACGCAGACAGTTGTTAAAATTGCAATTGCCCAGCCAGTTGTCTGCATTATAACTTTGTAAATCGCTGAAACGCTTAAGGGCCAAGCTCTTCTCACTGCAATTGGGCAGATCTATGCCATCGGCCAATATGCCCAGTTTACAGGTATCAAAATTGCAATTGCCCTGCTGCAGTTTCAGCTTGGTACTCTGATCCAACAATTCCAAGCCCGTGTTGCACTTCTTAATGGTCACCTTGCACAATTCCGCACTGGTCTTGGCACGCAATGAAATCCCTACAGCAAAGTTCTCCAGCAAACAGTTCTCCAGCTGCAGCTTTGCTTCTGGCAGACAAACAATTGCCTCCTGAGTGCTGGCATTGCCATCGCCCAGCATGCGACAGCTGCGCATAGTGAGTGTTCCAGAACGCAGCAGCAGACCACGACGCACATGACGACAGTCCAGCACTAGATGGGATAGTGTATAATCGCCGTCGATAACCATTAAGGTGCTATCCTCATCACTCGAACAGATAACTGGCAGCTTGGACAACTCTATCTGGCTGGCCACAATTGACGACTCTGCTGCCACAAGTCCCCGGATGCTGCCATTTTCATTGAGGTGTTCTAGAAACTTGATTGTATGTTGCCCGGGCGCCAACAGAATATCATCCTTTGCCTGCGAAATGCTCAGCACGTCCTGAAATGAAAATATTGTTGTAAATTTTAAAATTTTAGATTTTACATCAAGCTAGCATACTCTTTAGACGCTTACCTGCAGGGTATTGCCAAGCTGCACTTGCTTGTGCGGCTTCACCAGCTGTTTGGCCAGCGTCAGCAGATTAATCTGCGTCTGAATATCACTCGGCACTGTGACCAAGTGGCACATTTGTGGACGCGTCTGTTGATCCATGGTGGATCCAGTATTCCGCTGCAGTAGATGACGCTTCAGTACATTGCTCTGCAGCTCGCTGTATGCGCGTCGCATCTCTGGATTCTCGAGGATTTCAAACTCGCTACGTATAATGGCTAAGCGTAGATGCAGACACATCAGATCCGTCACTGGCAACAAGGACTTGTTCAAATTGTTGTCCGACGTTGTCTTGGACTGTTTGCGTTGCGGTTCAGTTGGATTGTCGCCCAATTCAACGGCCTCGTCATCGCTCTCCACCTCGGCATCACTGAGATCCAGTTCAAGGTATTCCAAACGTTGCTGAATGTAGCGTGCCTCCATTAGCAGTGAACGCATATGCAGCGCTAGTGGGCGTGGCAAGCGATTCTTGCTGAGATCACAGGCCAGCTGTATGCGTGCCTGCAAATGCATTTGCACCCAATCACGATCATCATCAAAGTCCTTATCCCAGGGCATCCACACGTGCGAATAGAAGAAACGCAATCGATCAATGCATTCGGCTGTGGTGTCCACATTTAGAGCGGGATTCTCTTGCTGCAACGTGGGCCACAGCTCAATTAGGGACACCTCATTGCTTTCAGGCAAATGCACGTCCTGATCCTGCACAGCCGTCACCACAAACACGGCCTTCAGCTCGTCGAATATAACCTGATCCACGTAACCAAAGACAATGGTCGGAAAGCGTAGTTTCAAGTCCTCACAGATGATGCGCGGAATTTTCCACATCGCTTGCCATCCTGCAAAATTAGTATGTGTGATTGTGTGGGTGTGCGTGTGTGTGAGTGTGCATCATACCTGTTGGCTCAATTTGCAGCTCTACGTAGGACTTCCATTCGGAGCGCACCTGGGAGGCGGGCATTGCGGCGCCATCCCATGATAAAACAGCTTCGGCTTCCTTAAGGCGTTCGAGAAATGACTTTTCAAATGAATAAACATCCATTTTCATGCGTATTTTTTGTGTGTTTTATGTTCAAGCAACAGGCGTTTAAATTTGAAATATGTCTGTGTGTGTGTTGACGCTGCGCCCGACTCGGCTAACACAGAGTTGCTATGCTGACGCTAGCTATCGATTACAGCAGTCACAATAGCTATTTATCTTAGTGTCGTAGCCAGTGCTGCCAATTAGGCAATTTAGTTGCTATATCTAATATCTTTTTTTTTTATCAATGTTCTATTTGTCACAAATTCAACAATTTTGTGGTTTACCGGAATTTTAACTACAAATTCTTTCTCTGCCATGGTCGAATGCTAAAGTTGAACATATATTATTTTTCAAATAAATTCAGTTAAGAGCAAATTAAGCTACGCGAGACACTGAAAATGTTTTAATATTTATGTTCTACCTTATCAGAACTTTAAACAAATTACTGGCAATGAAAAGTATGCCGATATAATTAAAGTTGATACATCAGACTGCATTATAAATTTTATTTATATAATTGTGTAAGATAATGAAAATATGTTCCTAGTTAATTAAAGTATTTTAATACTATTTTTGATTTGTTTCTTTAAGACACAGGAATTGTGTTCCTTATTAATTTATGAATTTTTTGTTCCTTTTTGGTTCTTTAAAATTTTTTCGAAAATTCTGGCAGCACTGTTTACAATTGCTGTGTATAGCCTCTAGCTATTGACAGTGTGCAGGCAAAAGAAATAAATCGTTATCGATATCGACGATTGCAAGTGCAGTTCTCGGCAACAATTTTATAAACAAAAATAAATACTATAAAATGGCTGCAAATAACACAACCGATGAGCACTTTGAAGCCGCTGACGTAAGTTTAATTTATAAGCCTAATGCGGAATTATGTAAACCATTAAATATTCAGCAGTTTGACGAAGATGCAGACGATGAGCAAATGGTATCGACAAACTCGGGACGCAAGCGATTGTTTAGCAAGGAGCTGCGTTGCATGATGTTTGGCTTTGGCGACGACAAGAATCCCTATACAGAAACGGTTGATTTGCTGGAGGATCTGGTCATTGAATACATTGCAGAGACCACGCACCGTGCCATGGAAATTGGACGCACTGGACGCGTTCAAGTGGAAGATATCATATTTCTGGTGCGCAAGGATCAGCGTAAATATGCCAGGGTCAAGGATCTGCTAACCATGAACGAGGAACTAAAGAAGGCGCGTAAGGCTTTCGATGAAATCAAATATGTGGGTAAGTGTATCACAAATGCTTCAGTTGGCCGAGATGTGCCTTCACTCTACCTTTTAATACCATTTTTTTTGTTCTTTTCCAGGAAACGAGGGAAAAGCCAAATGACGTAAAAGAAAAAAGCGTACGACGCCAAGTGAGCAGAAAAGAGAATAACATTTAGTTTAAGTAATACTTTTAATAGTAAATTAGTCCCCCTTTTAATGTCAATATATATAAATACACATGTATCAATCAAAGTAGTCTTCAATGTCAATGTCTGGATTTAGTATATCATCGCCATAGGGCTCCAGATCAGTGCCATTGAGTATTAGGTTCTCGCAGGTCTCGGCCAGATCGGTGTCTCCAATCAGGATAGCACCTCGAAGACGTCCGTGTTGCAGCACAAACTTGATGTATTCCTTGTTGCGTGTGCAACGCACTAGTAGCTCATAATCTCGACCCAATCCTTGGCCATTAAAGCGTCCCAGGAGCACCACAGGAAAGCCAAACAATTGCGTCACATGTCCGAATAGCTCGAAACAGAAATCCTGATAGATGGTTTCTCCCATGTGTCTGGCTGCCATACTACGTCCGGCCATTGCGCCCATCTGGCGTGCCTGTGTCCATAGACGCATTTGAAACCAATGCTCCGCTGGACTCCAAGCAGCTGTGCACACATCTCCTGCTGCATACACATCGCTGAGGTTCGTCTGCATCATTTCATTCACATTGATGCCCCCATCCACGGCATCTAGCTCAAGTGGCTTGTCTGTGGTGTAATCATGACGAGGACGGACACCAGTGGCAGAAACCATAAAATCACATTGCAGCTGCTCCAAACTCTCATCGTCATGCTTTAACGTAATCCGCAAAGCGTCGTCATCCGCTTTCAGTTGTTCTATGTGGGATTTGTAGTAGATTTTGGGTAGATTTCCATCTGTACGGCCGGAGACACCGCTTAAGTCGAAATTACGATGCCAGTCGGGTCCCAAGGCGGCACCACGTTTATTTAGCTCCTGCTCTTTTGGCAGCGTTTCGTCGTATCGCATGCGTTTGATGGCAGTCACCTGCTGCACCCCCGTCTCCGCCTCTGGTGGCTTCTCTGCCTTGGCAAGCTGAAAGAACTCGGCAGCACCGGGATCGACAAATGTGGCGGATATATGAGCATCCTTGATGACCCAATGCACGTTGACATCGCGTAGCTCGTGGGCCAGTTCACTGGCAATGCCGCCATTGCCTAGGATCAGCACATCTTTGGCACTGGCCAATCTGCGCTGCAGCTCCAGCACCGAATCCGTATCACGTATGCCAATGATGCGCTCCTGCTGCTGGCCAAACAACTTGGGTGCTCCGCCTGTGCATAAACAGATGTAACGATACTTGATGACCAGTCCCGTTTTGGTGCTGGCCCAATGCTCCTGGCTGTTTAGGTGTGCCAGTTCATCCACAATAGTGGCAATGCCGGCGCCCAACTCCGATACATTCTTCTCCCGCACATCGAATTTGTGCAGATAGCGGGCAATGGGCACAAGATTTGTGACGCTCTTCACAATGCTCGATTCAGTGAGCAGCACTATGGATGCATTGGGGCAACAAATGGCCAGGGATTCGGCACAGGATACACCGGCAATGCCGCCACCAACAACTAGAAATGTACAATCTTGAGACATGACTAATCGATAGACGATTGTGAAATAGCAACAGCTGATCGATCGGACAGCTGTTTACGAGTGTTGCCAACTAAGCTGTTTACCCGCTAGATCTGGCTGTTTACAAATGTTAAATGCGGGAAATATTATAGTAAAATTTCTGGCAGGAAATATACAAAGCTGTTTTAAAAAACGAATTGGCCCATTCTAATTCCTATCAAGTTAAGTAGTTGCCACTTTTTCAAAGCTAGTTTTTAGCAAAATGCTAGCAATCAATTAAACATTTTCAATCTAAATATTTAGTTCTTATATTTCACTGACGTTAGTGAATTTAAAGATCACATGAAGCGAATTTGGTATTAAAGTAAATAAATTTAAACACAAAATTACTGCGAATGTAAAAAATAAAACGAAATTTTCTAGCTGAAGAAGAGTTGGCAACACTGCTGGTCAGCTGTTGTGCAAACATAACCTCACAAACAAAATTCAAATTTGTATCGCTGTGTATTTGAAACTATTTATTTGTTACTGCTTCTGCTTGCCATAGTATTCTTCGTAGTCATATTCCCGGAAGGGCACATCGTATGTTAGTAGCCCACAATCGCGGGCCTGCTCCACGGCAACCTCCAATCGTAGATGACTCTTTTGGCACAGTCCGGTTTTGGAATAGCTCAGCACCTCGCCACTGTAGGGAGAGATAAACTGCTGCAGCAGTTCCGTATTGCGATAGTCCAGCACCAGATACTCATCACGGCATATGGGACATGGGTTACCAGTGGAAATCTTTCCTTGGCGTATACAAGTCTTACGCGTCTTTCGCGGCGCAAACATTCCCTTATGATTACGACTGCCATGGAATAAATTGAGTTACCTTTTTCGTACTTTATTTTCTGTAATTATCTGCTTACCGATACTGTGTCCATACAAAATCATCACCATAGGTGGTTTTGTAGGCTGCGCTCTTTAAGTAGCGCATCGAAGTCTCAACTGGTATAACTTTAGTGCGATCCTTGGCATCCGGGGCGGAATTTGTTTCTTTCTCCTCGTTGCCGGCAGCTTCTTCGCTTTCCGCTGACACTTCCGCTTTGCATCTTAGTGCGCTGGCCGTGTGCAGAGCCACACGGTTACTGCGCGTTATTTGTGCCAATCCACTGTAAATGCCGCGTGCTAAAGGCAACATTTTAATTTAATAATTGTAGTTTATTTTGTATTATGTACAAATTGCAGACGACGGCGACGTAACAACCAGCTGCAAAAATATCGATGCTGCTATCGATATAAAGAGTTAGTTTCGCGACCCATCGATATCAATAGCAAAGTTTTATTATTTTTAACATTGGTTGCATCAAGCTATCGGTAAACGATACTTGCACTGCAGAATGCCTGACATAAAGCTCACCGCTATGCGCTTGTTATTGATGTTTTTGATCGTTAATTACATTGCAGCTAGTTTAATTTATTATATATTTTCGATAAGAATTTTTTGTCAAAATATAATGTTTATTTTCAAATTTGTTTTTTTTTGGCAGATTTCAAATAAAAATAATTTCAATATTGGCGCCAGTGGCGTTCAATTTGAAAGTGAGTAAGTGGGCGCCAAGCCAAATGTAACGGTTAAAGCTAACAGCACACTACACCAACACACACACACAACTGCAGTGGCATGAATGAAAAGCTGCCGTCTAACGTTTTTGCCATAGCTTTTTTTTTTGTTTTTAGTTGCCGTCGGAATTTACTAGTGCAAAGTAGCCTCTGCCATAGCAGACGGAGTCGTTGTCGTCGTCGTCGTGTCGTTGTTGTTGTCATCGTCTTCGTCGGGTTTCACGCCTGTGACAACATAAAATCACGTGCATTAAACAGCATTTATTTACTTTTCAGTTGTAGTTGAGGAGGTGTCGCTGACGTATGTAATTCTCTCTTTCCTTGCTCGTTTGTATATTCATGGCGTGCGTCCTTGTGTCAGTGTGTGTGTGTGAGTGTGTGCGTGTTTGTTACTATTCTGCATGCACAAAAAAAACGTAGTTTGCTGCTTTTATTTTAATCAATATTACTAGACGGTTTTATTTAAATTTAATTGTTTCGAGCAATAAGTAAAACCCACACATACCACGGGCTCTGCTGCTCTTTGTAGGTGCCGCTCTGCCGCCAACAACAACAGCAGCAACAAAATAAAAACAACATTAGCGCCGTTACTTGCCGCCGACTGCCGCCGATAACAACAACAAAAAACACGCACAAAAAGGTGAGTCAAATGTTAAATAGTAGTAGTAGTAGTAGTATGTGTGAAAGCTTTTTTTTGTTAGTCTTTTTGGGCCTGTTTTTATTAATAGTATTATTGCCAGTGCAAAGCACTGTATGCAAAAGCAGAGCCATGAAATTTTCTTATCAATTGCACAAATGGCCAACAAAAATAATAAAACTATAAATACGCTATACAAATGTATGTACGCTAAACTGCTGACTTTGAAAAGAGGCGCGCAGCAATTGCTCAGTGTGAGAATTTCCTCCTAGCCACCCAAAAGAAAATAGAAAATGAAACTTTCGAGTGACTTTTCGCGCATTTCGTGTAATAAATTGTGGCTCGCTCTTCGATTGCCACAACACACAGAAATCGTTGTTACGTTGTGCTAAATTAGTACCTGTTGGCTGTGCGCCCCTTTTTTTATGCCTTTCGCAGGGCAAACAAACAAACACACACATACACAAACGCACTAACAGGGCTCAAAATGTGGCAACTAGTCAAATACCCTGTTATAATTACAATTGGCATAGAGAGAGCCTTTAAACGATGCAATGTTATTGTAGCAATGCATTTCTAATTAGACTCAGCCATTATCTCACTGGTTAGAACGAGACGACAATAGTCATTCGAATTGACTTTGATTGATTTTAATAATTTCGGTTAATCAGTTTATTAGTTATTTTTCTCAGCTACAGTTTGGAATATGTACATACGTATGTATGTATTTTTTGTATTTTGGCTTAATCTCGTTTTTGATATGACCCTTGTTTGATAAGGTATTTCACGATTTTGCTATGGAATTCTTAAAATATGACCCAATCTTGTAGGGGTATTCTAGTTTAGTAATTTGCAAAAGTTACTTATTTAGTCATGCATCAAATAAGAGTATTTTTCATTCATTTAAAATTACGAGCCACAAAGAAAGTATTCCTAGTTATCTATTTAATTTTTCCTCATAATACTTTTAAATTGTATGATATTTCAGGAAATAAATTTTTAAAATCTTTCTAAGACGCAATAACAGCACAATGACATCTAAATTTTTTTTTAAAAATTAAGAATTTGCCAAATTTACTCACATATTTCTTAACTTATTATTACTTTAGAGTCATACAATATAAAACTATCTTTAAACTCTCATCATGATCGGATTAAAATCAATATAGCAAAGGTCGGTTAATATTATAACTTTTTAATCGGGTTTCCCCTTTATTCCAGAAAAATTTATTGATACCAGAAATTTTGGTCCAAATCGTGCTGCAGAAAGCAGT